>CM051824.1:100818952-101418952 GCA_028451465.1 Erethizon dorsatum
AAATAAATAAATAAATAAATAAATAAATAAATAAAGGTTAAGATCTCTGTGGTAACAAAGCCTTAGAGCGGGGCCGGTGAGATGGCTCAGCGGTGTAAGCACCTGCCTGGCAAGCGCGAGGGCCCAAGTTCAACTCCCAGAACCTACATACGAAAAAAGGGCCGGTGATATCGCTCAGCGGCACAGGCGCCTGCTGGCACGCGAGGTCCTGAGGTCGACCCCCGGTACCCACAAAAAAAGAAAGAAAGAAAGAAAGAAAGAAAAGAAAGAAAGAAGAAAGAAGAAAGAAAGAAAGAAAGAAAGAAAGCTGTCTTAAGATCATGCCACCTTCTAGGGATGGCCTGCAACATATGACTGGTCAATGTGTGACTGAGATCTGACACCTTCATCTCAACAAGGGACAACTCTGAAGAGTAATCCCAGCTTCAGAATGCCCCAGGAATTGCCTAAAGCCTGCTTGTGACTAGAGTGCAACCCATTTTCTCTTCCTGCCTAATCTTGCTTCCATCTCTTTCCTCCACAGGTCCTGAGAGATTACCATTGAAAAGGCATTAAACAGAATCACTTGGCCAGTTCATGTCAGCCAGCTTTTTCATCAGCCACCCTTGTATTGGCACCATGGATTCATGAAGACAAAAGACATGGCAGTAAAAAGGGAGGCCATACATGAGCCCAACAGCAGGATCTCACACTCAGTGTCAATCTAACTCCTACCACAGCCAAATAACCAACCTGTAATGAACAGAAACCATTGCTGAGACACAGTATAGCACTATCCTTTGAAGATACCACCCAGCCAACTTGGTGACAAGAGTACAATAGTACTCTTCCCACACTGATGGGGGCAGCCATTCATTTTTTAGCAAGAATAAGCAGGTAACCTGTTTATGGCTTTGCTTTTCCTGTCTGCAAGTTCTCAGCCAATTGGACTATCCAAAGATTTGTATTGTAGTTTCCACCAACATACTATTCTACATATCACTGCATCACACCAAGGAACTCATTTTGCAGTAAAAGGGATGTAGCAGTGGGCATATTACCATGGCATCCACTAGACCTGTCACATTGCACATCACCCACAAACTATTGGCCTCATGACCAATAGAACAGCCTGTTGAAACGTTGGCGGAAGTGCCAGCTTGGAGATGACACCCCAGAAAGATAAAGCACTACCCTCCAGGATGCAGTAATGCCCTTAATCAATCACCATTATATGGTGCTATATCCCCAAAGGACAATACCTGGGAGTGAGATTTAAGATGTAGAAACAGCAATATCCCCACTTATATCAGTCTTAATGAGTACTTGGGGAATTTGTGGGGAGAGCCCACAACTGAAGGCCACAGGTTCAAAGGTGTTGATTCCCAGAGGGAACATTCCTACTGGAGAACAGAGCAAGAGTCTTTTTTTTTTTTTTTTTTTTTTGTGGGTACCGGGGGGTCGACCTCAGGACCTCACGCGCCAGCAGGCGCCCGTGCCGCTGAACGATATCACCGGCCCCTTTTTCGTATGTGGATTCTGGGAGTCGAACTCGGGGCCTCGCGCTTGCCAGGCAGGCACTTAAGCCGCTGAGCCATCTCACCGGCCCAGAGCAAGAGTCTTAACTCTAAACTTTACTTCACCATCCAGGCACTTTGGGTCCATTATGACAAAGATCAGCAGGCAAGAACATAGTCTTTGCTGAGGTAACTGACTGTTCCCATGAACATTGTCTGTAAAAATGAATTTTTATAGGATATGCACAAGGTAGAACTAATATACTACATAGTAATCAAATTGAAGATGAAAGACAAGATCCAGATTTAAAACATTCTGAGATTCATATGATGTTCAGTACACATTGTTAACATTTTCAGCTATGGCAATATTTTTATGGAAAACATCTTAAGTAAATATACAAAAAGAAAGAAAAAGTGAATATTTTCAAAAGGTTTAGGGGCCGGTGAGATGACTCAGTGGCGGAAGCGCCTGCCCGGCAAGCGCGAGGGCCCGAGTTCGACTCCTGGAACCCACATACGAAAAAAGGGCCGGTGATATCGCTCAGCGGCACAGGCGCCTGCTGGTGCGCGAGGTCCTGAGGTCGACCCCCAGTACCCACAAAAAAAAAAGGTCTAAAAAAAGCAAAACAAGTTTAACTGATAGTACGTATAAAATGGTCCTATTTCAATACGGAAAAATGGGGAAAGCAGACTCCAGCTCCCAGTGAGGGGGCCCTGACCTCCACTGACCTCCACTGACCTCCACTGACACAAGGTAAGCGTGGAGAGGGTAGGCAGCTCCAGGGAGAAACCATCATAGGCAGCTAAGTTGGGTAGAAATTAATAGGCAGTCAGACAGGGACAGGCCCTCGAGGAAGTCAGTGCAGAAGATGAGAACACAATAAAGCTGTGGCTGGAGGGGAATCTGACGAAGGCAGGGCCTCGAGATAAAGCCACAATAGCCAGACTTGCATGAATGGAAGGGATGAATGGAAATTTGAGATTATACCATCAGTACTACCCAGTTCATTAAGTCTCGATATGCATCAGATACCCAGGTGGGTGACCAGAACCCTGGACCCATCCCTTCCTCAAAATGTGCTTGTTTTAGGGGTTATAGATAAGCCAAGGTTAATGGTGCTAGCCATATGACCTTGCTACATGCCACGCTTCCCTATTGGATCAATATTAGCTAAGCAGCTATACTTGTAATCTTATTGGTTGATTATAGTTTGACCCAGATTGTACCCACATTGTGACTTTGTTGTATAAATTACCCTGGGCAAAGGGCCTCAGTGGCAACTCACTCAAGAGTCTTCCTGTCCCTCAGAAGCTATGCCTATTCCCCAATAAAACTTGCCCACTCTTAACCTCCTTAGTCCTTTGGAATTCATTCTTCAATTTCAGGGGACACGACCTTGGCACATCTGACATCTAGCAGGTTGGGAGTTATATTTCTCCTGTATCGAAACAACAGACTGGGCTGGCAGTGTTAGCCCCCAAAAGGCCTACAGTTATCGTAAACCGCCAAGACACCATGGGGGTAAAATGACTCCTTCCCCATGCCAGGCTAAAGTTGGAGAAGTAATTCAGTGCAGCACCTGCCATATATGAGAGGGTTTAATCAGAATTCATTTGGGGAAGGGGTTAATTGTTTAATACTGAGCCACAGAACAACTACACTTCAGTGTTTCAGGTGTCTCCTTGCCACAGTGACTGGGTGGGAGACAGCCGTAAGAGTCGTGGAGAGGGCACAGGATAGATACAGACCCTCCCACTGAAAAGTTTAAACTCAGGCCAGGAAGGACAGAGGTGCCCCTTCCTCCATAGTGAGAAGCCAGACCAGTTCTCTGTGTTTTTCAGAGGGAGTTGGGTCAGAAAGTGCTGGCAGTAAGTCCAGTGGTCACCTTGATGCCCTTCCCCCCACTCCACCCCAGCCGCCTACATTCAGCACAGAACTCAGTGATCTCTTTGCCTTGCCCATCTACCAGCATGAGCAGGGACATGCCTCAGCTTGGATGGTTGCTATAGCCTGAGTATATGGACAGAGGGGCCTCTAGAGAAGGGGCAGAGGGAGGCACCTTGCAAAGCTACAGTTCCTAGAGCTAGGCAGAGAAAGCCTTTACTTGGGGTGCACAGAGGAATTTGGAGACTGGAAGTTGCAGGAGTGACAATAGCCCTAGGGTGGAAACTATTGACCAACCATACCCAGCAGGAAAGGTGGGGCAAGATTCAGCATTCAGGCTGGGTGTGGTGGTACATGTCTGTAATCCCAGCACTCAGGAGGCTGAGGCAGGAGGACCACCACAAGTTCAAGGCTGGGCTACATAAGTGAGTTCAAGGCCAGCTCACTATATAGTGAGAAACTGTCTCAAAAAAAAAAAAAAAAAAAAAAAAACCCAGAAAAAGAAAACAAAAGAAAGAAAAGATTCAGCATTCACATACAAAAATGTGAGAGTAGGAAACAAAATAGGTCTTAGTAGTGACTCACTATCCTTCCTCCACATCTAGTAGATTCTAATATTGCAAACTGTGCAAAGAAACCATTCATCTGAAAAACATGGAGGAATTTTTTTGGATTCTTTTTTTTTTTTTTTTTTCATCTTGGGGGGATATTTTGGGTTTTTTTCCTTTTTTCTTTCCCTATTATTTTTGCTTTTTAAATTTTGCTTTCTTTATATGTGCACCCATGTTTATAGCAACACAATTTGTAATAGCTACATCGTGGAAACAACCCAAATGCCCATTAACCGAGGAATGGATAAAAAAGATGTGGTATTTCTATACAATGGAGTACTACTCAGCCATAAAGAAAGATAAACTGGAAACTTTTATAGGTAAATGGATGCAACTCGAGAAAATACTCACAAGCGAAATAAACTGGATGCACATTTGTAAACATCATATTGTCTCCCTAGTATGAAAATGCAATTTCACTGTGACTATTCCACTCCTTAGTCTTCTATTTTTACCTAGCTTTTACATGGCTTAATCTTATACTGAGTAATATTTTTCTCCAAAAGGTATTTGTACATTCTCTAATGCTTGAGTTTGTTAATACATGAGAATGTTTACTTGTTGTCTTTAAAAAAAATAAAGTTTGAAAAAAAATTTTGCTTTCTGAATTTTTTCTTGTTTGCTCTTTTCTGTTATTTTTATCTAATTCTGTTAATTTCCTTTTACTCCTTAATAGGATCCTGTATCTCATTTTTCTCTCCTCCTCATTTTCCTTTCCTTTTCTTTTCTTATTTTTTTTTATGTGGGTACCCCGAGTCGAACTCAGGACCTCGTGCTTGCCAGCAGGTGCTTGTGCTGCTGAGCAATATCACCAGCCCTTTTTTTCCTTTATGTGGGTACCGGGAGTTGAACTCAGGACCTTGTGTTTGCCAGGCAGGTGCTTATGCCGCTGAGCTATCTCACCAGCCCTCCTTTTCTTTTCTTTTTTCTTTTTCTTTTTTTTTTTTACATGCGGGTACCGGGAGTTGAACCCAGGACCTCACACTTGCCAGGCAGGCGCTTATGCTGCTGAGCTGTATCACTGGCCCTTCTTCGCTTTTCAAATTTTACTTCTTTCATTTTCCTGTTTCCCACCCTCCATCTTTACTAGTATTACTATTAAGCTTTATTAATTTATATATATTTAGTTAACTCTATGCTGTATTGCTGAATTCTTTTCTACTGTTAATGGTGGTATACTTGTTGCATTTAGGAGATATTTACTGTATGTCAATATTTGGTTTGTCTTTGTGTCTATATTATAATCATAGCTCTCTTTTCTATGGTTAAGGATGGTACAGCAGTAGATTTTATTGGATCTTACAGTATATCAACATAAGATATCCGCTTTGTCTTTGACTCTATTATTGTTGCTGATTTTGTTGCTGTTGCCAAAGTGGCATAGTTGTTGCTAATAACTGGTTTTTCTGTATGCCAATTTCTGATTTCTCATTGTCTCGTCAGTAATGCTGTGGTTCATTTCTGGAGAACTGTATGCTAGGCCAATTATACTGCATCCTCCCTCAATTAACAGAGGTGGTTGGATTTTGGGACAGAGGCAAAGGCCTACAGTTAGCCATGCCCAGAGTGCATCATTGAAAAGCAGATACTAGCTAAAGAGATCCCCATATTAGTAACAAAATCTTTCAACTGTAATCAACCTGCAAACCTCAGCACATTAAAAAAAGACAAGGCAATAAAATGCCTCCCAACTCCCGCAAAGCTGATCCATGGGGCATTGATAGGGAGGAAATAAAAAGCCAAATTGCTGAATTTTTTGAAATGATAAAAGAGGGAAAAAAAAATCAGATCAATAAGGTGCTTGACAAGCTCAAAGATTATACAGTATAAATACATCAATAGATGAATGAATATAATGGAGTAATACTCTGCCATAAAGAAGGATAAACTTCAGTCATTTGTAGGAAAATGGATGCACCTTGAGACTATAATGTTAAGTGAAATAAATAAGAATCAGAAGCTTAAATATCACATGGTTTCTCTTATATGAGAAACCCAAGATAAATAAAGAGCAAAATAAAAGATAATAATAGGAAATAGGGAGAGGACCAAGAGATGGGGGGAGGATGAAAAAAGAATTTTGATGTGTTATGTACAACTGCCAACTCCCCACAAGAAATATGATCATTTGTACTACAACCATGTACTAATAAAAATACAAATTCAAACAAAATTTAAAAGGGGGGAAAACAAAGATGATATATATATATATAAACAAATAATGGATTTAATAAGTAAAACAATCTGTGAGTTTACAGAAGACACTAATAAAAAGCTAGCTGAGCTAAAGAAAATGATCCATATCATGAATGACCAATTTAGCAAAGAATTAGAGGTACTACTACCTATGAAGTAGTACCATACAGAAATCCAGGACATAAAAAAAATTCTATTAAGAATATGGGTAGCTGGGCATGGTGGCACATGCCTGTAATCCCAGCACTCGGGAGGCCGAGGCAGGCGAATCGCCATGAGTTCGAGGCCACCCTCAGCTACACAGAGAGTTCAAGGTCAGCCTGGACTACATAATGAGACCCTGTCTCCTGTCTTAAAATAAATAAATAAATAAATAAATAAATAAATAAATAAATAAATAAATAAATAAAATTTGAAAATAAAAGTATAGGCAGCAGAAGTGACCAGTTTGAGGACAGAGTGTAGGAACTAGAAGGTAGGCCTGATGCAGGTGACTATATACTCATATATACCATAGAAACAACAGGAGAACACGGAAAATGAATCCAACCATTGCTGACACAAAAAAGACTAATATAATATCAATTGGAATTAGTGAAAAATTTAACACAGTGCAAATTGTATAAAAACCCTGTTACAAAACAATAGCAGAAAACTTTCAAATTTAACATACAGATAAGCAAGGCACAAAGAATCCCAAATAGCCATAATCAGAAAAGAACTTCTGTACAACACATTATAGTCAAACTCCCAGAAAAATTAATATGAGGACATAATCTTAAAAGCTGTTAGAGAAAAGCAACAAATCACTTATAAAGGTAAACTCATTAGAATTATAGCAGACTTCTCAACACAAATCTCAGAGAATAGGAGAGCTTGGAGTGAAGTGTTTCAACCCCTGAAAGAAAACAACTTCCAACCCAGACTGATATATCCTGCAAGACTTTTCAAAATTGAGAGAGAAATAAGGTCTTCCTGTGACAAAGAGCATATAAGAAATTCATGACCACCAAACCAGCACTCCAAAAAAATCTCAGGGATATCCTAGAAAGAGACAATGAAGCCAAGAATGTCAAAAAGTTTACTAGAATGAATACACCCGGTAGAGTGAGCAGTTAAACAGAAGGGGGAAAAAAAGAAATCAGCATCAGGGAAATAATGTACCCACTCCCTACAATGAATGTAATCATTGCGTACTGCAAACATGTACTAATTTGAAAAAATGTTTTAAAAAATTATGAGAAAACAAGTACGGCTATCGTTTAGATAGAAAATGGCCCTCAAAACTCTCACGCAGTCCGAGGCAGGGCATTTGAAAGGTGACTGGATTCTGGGGCTGCTATAACTGATTTGCTGCTACAAGGTGGGCCCTAGCTGGAAGAGGGTCACTGAGGGTCTCTGGGAAGGGCATATCTCCCTCCCTCACTCCTCTCTTCTCTGTTTTTCCTGGCCACCATGGTATGAGCAGATTTCTTCCACCAGGCCAGGGGTAAACCTATGGAATGCATGTTGCTGTGTTTTTCTTTTAAGACAAAAGATGTTAATGTATGAGTTGCTTTTTCTGAACTAAAACCTCAGTATTCAGATTTAATTGCAGTCTTGGCTCTTTCCCATAAATAAGTAGGTTTTGGGTTGCAATTTGGCACTTGATCGCTAAAAGGTTCGCCATCACTGCACTAGGATCTTTATACCATTTCTTTCTTGGAGCTGGCCGATCCACTGACCAGTATGGATTGAGACCATTGAAACATGAGCCAAAACAAAACCTCTCCACCTTTAGGCTGCAGGTGTTGGGAATTGTGTCTCAGCAACAGAAAAGTGACTAACACAGGTACTAATCTATTCTTTTAAAATTCTTCTAAACTATTGACTAAAATATACCAAATCTGCTACCATTGTCCACCAATTATAAATTAGTATTCATTGATGAAGGAAACATTATGAGAGCTATTTCTCATCATTTTTATAAAATTTCATGAAAGATAGACACTAAGCTGTCAGGGGAATTCTCATATGCTTGGGGCTTTTTAATGAATGAGTTAGTCTCCAATACCTATTTGCAAAGAACTCTACTATTTTCTGTGAGTAATACACAAAGAAAAGAAAAGTGGAGTCCTGTCATCAGGGAGTTTACAATCTGATTAGGTAGAAGAAAGCTCTATAAGCTCACTTAAAAATAAAATCTAATATAGAAGATAACAAATGCTAAGAGCCAGAGATTGGTATGTGTTATTGTCTAGATTTAAAATATCCCCCAAGGGCTGGTGAGATGGCTCAGCGGCATGAGCGCCTGCCTGGCAAGCGCAAGGGCCCGAGTTCGACTGCCGGAACCCACATACGAAAAAGGGGCCGGTGATATTGCTCAGCAGCACGGGCACCTGCTGGCGCGCGAGGTCCTGAGGTTGAACCCCGTTGCCCACAAAAAATAAAAAATAAAAAAATAAAAATAAAATATCCCCCAAGGCTGGGTGTGGCGGCACATGCCTGTAATCCCAGCACTCATTAGGCTGAGGCAGGAGGACTGCTTTGACTTTGGAGGCCAGCCTGGGCCACATAGCAAGACCCTGTCATAAAACAAAACAAAACTTTAAAATCCCCCAAAATTCTATGTTCAAAGATGGAGCTTTTGGAAAGTGATAGATCATGAGGGCTTTAAATTCACCAGTGGATGGATTCAATAATGTGATAATTTGATGGCATTATTGGGAGGTGACGAGACTTAGAAGGTGGTGCCTAGTTGAAGGCAATGGGTCCTGGGACGTGACCTGGGGGGACTGTATCTGGACCCTGGCTCCTTTCTCTCTGGGCTCTTCCTCCTCTCTGCTTCCTGGAAACCATGAAGTGAGTGATTTTCCTCCATCATGCCTTTCTGCCTTGATCTTTCCGCCTTACCAGTGACCTGACCATGGATAGGAATTTTTGAAACTATGAGTTAAAATAAACCTTTCCTCTTTAAATTGTTTTTCTCAGGTATTTGATTACAGTGATGAAAATCTAACTAACACAGAAAAATGGTACCAGATTAATGGGTCATGGCAGTGACTATACCTGGGAATATGGTTCAGAAGTCTTTGGAACTGGTTTGTTTGTTTGTTTGTTTTTGTGGGTACCGGGGGTTGAACTCAGGACCTCGCGTGCCAGCAGGCGCCCGTGCCGCTGAGCGATATCGCCGGCCCTTTTTTCATATGTGGGTACCGGGAGTCAAACTCAGGACCTCACGCTTGCTGGGCAGGTGCTTATGCCGCTGAGCCATCTCACCAGCCCCTGGAACTGGTTTGCAGGAGGAATTTGAAAATGTTTGGAGAGTGAGCTGGAGAAAGGTGAGAATGAAGTAAGTGGAGCATCATGGGTGACTCTGGTGCTCAGATCAGCATGCTGATAAGGATGTGGACAATAAAGACTCTTGGTGAGGTTTTGGGTAGAAATGAGGATTCTATTGGGAATTTGGACTAGAGGCTACTCATGTTATATTCTTTTTTTTTTTTTTTTTTGTGGGTACCGGGGGGTTGACCTCAGGACCTCGGGTGCCTGCGCGCCCGTGCCGCTGAGCGATATCACCGGCCCCTTTTTCGTATGTGGGTTCTGGGAGTCGAACTCGGGCCCTCGCGCTTGCCGCGCAGGCGCTTAAGCCGCTGAGCCATCTCACCGGCCCTCATGTTACATTCTTTTTTTTTTTTTTTTTTTTTTTTTTTTTGTGGGTACCGGGGGGACGACCTCAGGACCTCGCGCGCCAACAGGCACCCGTGCCGCTGAGCGATATCACCAGCCCCTTTTTCGTATGTGGGATCCGGGAGTCGAACTCGGGCCTTCGCGCTTGCAAGGCAGGCACTTAAGCCGCTGAGCCGTCTCACCGGCCCCCCCATGTTACATTCTGACAAAAAAATTTGTTTATATTTTTTGTCTATACCCTACAATTCTTCTTCTTTTTTCTTCTTCTCCTTCTCCTTCTTTTTCTTCTCCTCCTTCTTCTTCTTCCTCTTCTTCTTTTTGAGACAGGGTCTTGATATGTAGTTCAGGCTGGTCTTGAACTCACTAAGTACCCCAGCCTGGCCTCAGATTCATGGCAATCCTCCTGCCCCAGCCTCTTGAGTGCTGGGATTACAGGTGTGCACCACTACACCCAGCCATGATCTACAATTGTGTGAGGTTGAGTTTAAACATGATAGATTAATTAATCCGGTGAAGGAAATTTTAAGTCAGCACAAAATTCAGGCAGTGGAATGGGTATTGTGCACTGCTTTTAGCTAGATTTACAGTAAAAATAAAGAAGAAAAAGCAGAAGCAAAAGACTTGAAAAACTTGCAGGTTAGCCAAAGAAGAAGCACTCTTAAAGTTGAGACCAGTGAAGGTTGCTAAAGAGAAGATAGTCATTAAAAGAAGCCAAGTACTTTATACTGGGACAAGAGGAAAAACGTGTTGAGAGCTTCTCAGGAGTTGGCCAGATTCCATTGATTTCAGGTTTAAGGTATAAATTCCTTCAAAAGAGCCCCAGGGCACCCTGCTTACTCAGGGCTGCCTCAGGAAGTAATTTCTCACTTTTAGCCATTCAGGCACTAAGAGGCCACTGTAGTCATGGCCCTAGAGGGCCTACCTACTGATCAACCTAGCAGCAGACTATGGTGACATCCATATTATGCTGGTTTTGGAGGCATTCAAAATGAAAGAGTTATAGTATCCTAGAGACTTCCTCTTAGATTTCAAAGGAAAGCCTGAGAGGCCAGGCAATAAGTAGCAGAATTGGAATCCTTGCAAGTAACCGCCCAAAATATGATGCATGTAGTTATGAGATGAAGCAGATGCTGCAATGGAGACCCCAGGAAGTTAGAGGTGCCAAAAATGTGGAAAATATGACCAAGAAAACTGCAAGCAGTGAGCAGAGCCAGTCCAAGAGAAAGGCCATGTAAGCTGCAACTGGCAAGGTTGTAGGGGCAGGGCCACTCAAGCACTTTGGAGCTGTGACTATTAATTATGGTAAGTTCTCTTGAAATACCTAGCAGATTACTAAAACACAGTTCTGACTCTGTCTGTGGATGATTGACATGTAGACCAGCAAACGAAATTGGGGAGACCCACTCTGGTCATGAGTGGCACCAACCAATAGGCTTGCAGCCTGAATGGAGTTTACAAAAAGGGGAAAGAAGAAGGAAGTATGTCCATTTTGAAGAGCTCCAGTCTTTGCTATCACTTTTGGACATTGGTCTCCAATTTCTTCCAGGCCTTTGACCTTGGACTCGTGCAACATCCTTGATCCCTCTTGTTCTGTGGTTTCCTTTCGCTTTTGCTGAGCAGCCACTGGATCCTCCAGGTCTCCATTGCACAGATGGTCATCGTGGACTCTTCCACCTCCAATACTGTAAGACTATCTAATAAGTCCCCTTGTACAATTATACAAATATTTTCTATTGATTGTGTTCCTTTAGAGAACCCTAACTAATACAGATTTTAGTAGTAGGAGTCATTCTAGAGAAACAGAATTGTAAGGATGTTTCTCTAGTTGGTTTAGTGGTTCCCAGAATTGGCTCTCTAATTGGAGGGGACCTACAATTGCCCTCTCTTTCTGATGGTGTAAAGAATACTAATACAGTGGTCTGTGGTGTGAACTGTTTATCCCACTTGATTATCCTAATTTGCTACTTGTAAGATGAAAGGAATTTTATGACTGCATACAATACTTTTGAACATTTTTGGAAGGGTAAGAAATTTAATGATACTGGCTGGTTGCTATTAGCATCTCTAGACAAACTACTTAAGGAAAATAATGAGCTCAAAGATTCAAATTACCGGCTCTAGACACATGTAAACAATATAAAGCCTTCTAAGTGTGTCCTGAAGGAGAATCCTCTCTTCTTTAACCATAGGGCAGAAGTTGCCAAAAACCAAACACAAGCCCTCATAATTCAACTGGCTGAATTACAGATCAAATTTAATGCTGAGCCTTGAAGGGTATCTACAGTTAAAGCAAAAGTGCAACAGAAGAAAAGAAGAGGATCCTATACATTGGTATACAGATGTTTGGAAGGAACCTGATAAGGAAACACTGACACTATAAATTTTGATGATACTATTTTGCCAGAGGAGATTTCCCCAACCTCAGTAATGGAGGTATCCACACCCCACTCCCTGTAGTGTTGATCTCTCTACTTATACCTGAGGAACTAATCCTATGTTACCTATGAAAACAGTGATGACCTTCCCTGAGGCAGTTACCAGGAAAGATGATGCTGATGTTCCTCAGGATCCACCCTCACCACCAATTTTGTCTGTAGTCCTATAACTAGGCTCAAATCTCAGAAGGCTCCTAAAGGTGAGCTGTATAGTATGACCCCTAAGAAATCTGCTGTAGTTCCAAAGAACTTGAGTTTTCTAATTCTTACAAGCAGAGGTCCAGGGAACAGATGTAGGAACAAACTTTAAGGGTGTGGAATAGTGGTGAGAAATATAAACCTGAATCAGAATGAACTGTTGATATGGGCACATTTAGTAGAGATTCTGGATTTAATGTTGCAGTGCATGATGTTCAAAAGAGGTGTTGAGTTTATTTGGTTGTTGGCTAAAATATGGATCAAAAACTGGAGATGTCCGATAGTCCTTGGTTTACTACTGATGAAGGTATTCACAGGCTATGGGAAATGAGAATGTTGGAGCAGTTTTGCCAGATAAAGTGTATTTCTCAATACTGGGAAGGTCCAGAAAATGTACCCTTCACTAATACTTTAAAAAACAGATTTGAAGTGAAATAAACCGGATGCACATTTGTAAACATTGTATTGTCTCCCTAGTATGAAAATGCAATTTCACTGTGACTATTCCATTCCTTAGTCTTCTATTTTTACCTAGCTTTTACATGGCTTAATCTTATACTGAGTAACGGTTTTCTCCAAAAGGTATTTGTACATTCTCT
The DNA here is from genome assembly GCA_028451465.1 of Erethizon dorsatum. Lineage (NCBI taxonomy): Eukaryota > Metazoa > Chordata > Mammalia > Rodentia > Erethizontidae > Erethizon > Erethizon dorsatum. The sequence goes on from CM051824.1 coordinate 100,832,045, forward strand.
AATGCTTGAGTTTGTTAATACATGAGAATGTTTACTTGTTGTCTTTAAAAAAAAATTAAAAAAAAAAAGAAACAGATTTGTGAGGGAAGCACTAGCATCCTTATAGAACTTCATCATTGGTCTTTGCTGCATGGCAAAATGTACAGTGGGGCCCACAGTCGCTCATTGGGAAACTTATATGTGATGGGTATAATTGGAATCTGGAGTGGCAGGGACCAAGTAGTGCCACTCAAACACAAAAGGCAAGGGGGGTATACTTACCGTAATGGACAACAGAAGCAAAGCAGTGATTAAAATGGTCTGATTAGACCTATGGAGTTGGCTAATTAATCATATGTGTTCCCAGAAGTGAAATATATAGGAAACCTACTAAAGTTTTACTTCCTAAATTTATATAAGTAGAAAAATTTAGAGCAAATGAACAAAAATTCTACCTCAAATCATAGCAACAGAGAATCATGGCCCCTCAATCAATTCCCAGGCTCGGGCTACTTTACAGACCCAGAACTCCTTGAATGAAGAAGAGGTCCTTGAGGAATGGCCCTGTTGTACTATCAAAAAATTATACCCTCAATCTTTCTCCCATCCTTTCCCTAAGAGACCTACGGCCTTTTACCAGATGTCATAGTTACTTTTCTCGTTGCTGGGACAAAATACCTGACACAAGTTAAAGGAAGAAAAGTTTATTTCAGTTCACAGTTTTTAGAGGTTTCAGTCCATTCTTGGCTGGCTCCAAGGCAGGGTGGCATGGCAGCAGGGCATAGCAGAAGAGGAACAATCCATGATAGGGAAGCAGAGAGCAGCAGCAGCAAGCCTCCCTTCCCTTTTATCCCACTCAGGCTACAAACAATTTGGGTGATACCACACACACCCAAGGTGGGGCTTCCATTATCCACACTCAGATCTATGGTAAACCAACTACTGGACTAATCTGGTCATCCTTAATCTCAGGATCACACCTTTAATCCATGCTCTCACACCCTAGTTCCAGCCACCTCTGAAAAGCCCCAGCTATGAGCATATGAGGCTTTGTGGGGACATGTAGATATAAACCATAACACCAGGATAACCATACACTGCAGCAAAGGAAATGATCAGACATTTAGGGGATTACTGGATACTGGTTCTGAACTAATGCTGATTCCAGGATAGACAAAACATCATTGTAGCCCTCCAGTAAGAGTAGGGGGCCTATGAAGGTCAGGCGATAAATGGAGTTTTAGCCATGGTCTGATTCACAGTGGGTTCAGTAGGTCCCTGTATCCACCCTGTGGTCATTTCTCCAGTTGCAGAATGTATAATTGAAATATATATACTTAGTAGTTGACAGAATTTCCACACTGGTTCCCTAACTTGTGTGAGGGGTATCATGGTGGGAAAGGCCAAGTAGAAGCCATTAGAGTTGCCTTTACCTGGAAAAATAGTAAATCAAAATCCATATCCAATCCTTGGAGGGATTGCAGAGATTAGTGTGGGAGATTGCCCTGTTGATTATGCCCAGAGCAGTCTGTAAGCAGTGCAGGTTATAAAGAGTTAACCCCTAAATTGGCCTGTTTTAATAAGTGAGTCAGGCCAAAGCCTTCGTGACTCATTGGAGCACTGCAGATGGCGATTACCATTTTCTCCCCACCAACACCACAGCAGAGACCAGCGATATGGTCCATGAAGCTGTGGGGCTCTGATATGAGAAAACACAGCAGCTGTTATAGTCAGGGTTTATAAGGGAAATAATTTAATATAGGACTCATAATTTATAGAATTATTTTATAATATTCACCCGAAGAGTCAAATGCAAAAGAGTGCAAGAAATCTGTCCATACACTAGAGACCCAAAGAATCCAGCTGAGGGCCTGGATCTCATGGCAATGTCCTGCACAAGTCCAGCAGAAGACCTAGAGCCCATGGCAATGTCTCATGCAAGTCTGTATCAAGGATCAACACTGGGAAGGCCCAGAGGTCAGTGGTGGAAGCTAGAAAGTCTGCACCAATGGGATGTAGGATCTGTGTCAGCAGGCTGAGGGATCTGCACTGGAGCCAGGAAGCAACGCTCAAGGTAAGCACCAGAGCTCCCCTGAAGAGAACTGCAGCCATCCTCAGCAATAGCAAGGACCCGAGCTCCTCCAGTGATAACAGCTGAGTTCATATCAGGAAAGCCAGCATGACAAGCTTCTCCAGGACAATCAACAGCACACCATCTTTCCCTCCAGTTTTCTTTTTATGTTGTTGGCAACAATCCTCAGGTGGGCCCTCCACACCCAGCACCATGCTGATTCAGTTCAGCTGGGTGTTCCAAGTTGACCATTAGTTAATCCACCACAGCAGCCAAGGACAAGTGACTCTTCCCAAATTCCTTTCCCAGAATTGTAGTTTATTTTACTTGAAAAATAAGTTAGTCATTAACCATGACTTATTCCTGGTCTCTTCTGTTCTTTATGCAAGGATGTTTTGTTCCCTTCTTTACAAGCCCTGCCTGTGTCAGTGTCTTATCCCCAGCAACCACATGTGGCCTCCTCATCCCATTCTATAGATTGTACAACCAATAAATACCATGGATCTGGCTGTTTTGGGGTCTTTGCTCAGCACTGAGCATTGACCATCCCGGTTCCCCATTTCACTTTTATCTTGGCTCTGATATTTTTTTCTTTTCAGCCTTGTGTCATAGAACTAATTAGGAGATTGGGGTCTTTGCTGGAGTCCCCAATAATTAATACCACCATGAGGACTTGAAATATACAGGGATCATCAATCCCACCACATCCCCATTTAACTCTCCTATTTGGCCTGTGCAAAAGACGGATGGATCTTGGAGAATGACAATGGATTACTGTAAACTTAATCAATCATTGACTCCAACTGCAGGTGCTGTGCCACATATCGTTTCCTTGCTTGGACAGATGAGCACATGTCCTGGTACCTGGTGGGCAGCTATTGATATGTTAAGTGCCTTTTTCTCTATACCTATCCATAAGGCCCATCAGAAGCAATTTGCTTTAGCTGGCAAGGCTAGCAATACACCTTCACGTCCTGCCTCGGAGTTATATCAACTCTCCAGCCCTGTGTCACAGCTTAGTTCACAGGAATCTTGATCATCTTTCTCTCCACAAAGCATCACATTGGTTCATTACATTGATGACATCATGCTGACTGGACCAAGTGAGCAAGAGGTAGTGACCACTCTGGACTTGTCGGTAAAGTATTTGTATATCAAAGGATGGGAAATAAATCCAACTAAAATTCAAGGGCCCTCTCCCTCAGTGAAATTTCCTGGAGTCCAGTGGTATGGAATACACAGAGATATCCCTTATAAAGTGAAGGATAAGTTGTTGCATCTGGCCCCTCCTACACCTCTCTCAGGCATATGTGACAACTAATTGCAAGTGAAGATGGTTGATGTGGTTCAGCTATTTACCCCAGGAAGGAAAAGAAAGTTGTCTAACTGATGAGGTTATTATTTGACACCCATACATTTATTTCCTGTTTATTCTTAATGTCATAAGATATGTACTATAATGTATACCATTTTACAAACGAGGAAATAAATTTTGGCAGACTGAGTACCACACCTAATGGCTCACAGTTAATAAATGGCAGACTCAGACCCAAACTTAGGCAGTCTAACTCCAGAAACCACATTCCTTATAAAGCTAACTGATATATTCCTTTTACTAGAGAATATCCACTTTTTTTTTTAGTTGTAAGGAAAGCATAACAATTTTATGACTGTAAGTAATGCAAAACCATCATTTTAGAGATTAAAAAAATTGAGATCTAGAGGTAGAATATCTAGCAAAAGTCAAATTATTGCTGTTCAAGTGCCATGCAATAAAAAGTAACATTTTAAGAGAAAATATAATATTTAAAGCCTAATAACTTATGTCATCCTTCTAAAAATTAATTTCCTAAACAATATGGGTTAATGTAGTTACATCCAAGCATTAATATTTCTTTCGTACTGGTGATTGAACACAGGGTCTTCATACTGAGCTACATCCCTACCCCTTTTTTGAAATTTTTATTTTGAGACTGAGTCTTGCTAAATCTCAACATTGCCCAGGCTGGGGTTGAATTTGTGATCCTCCTGCTTCAGCCTTCCAGAGTCCTGGGATTACACGTGTGCACCGCCTAGCTAAAATTTGTTGCCTATTCTTGTCCCCTCCCTCCTTTTTGCCCTGAAGAGGAAGTTGCTATACAGAGTAAGCCTGCCACCATGTGGTGTGGATTCAAACCTAGCACCTGTTAAATGTTCCATCCCCATTTATTTTGTTGTAGTATTTTTACTAATTGACATAGATTTGATCCTACCAAATAAGAAATTTACATTCAGCTACAGTATTTTTATAGGTTTTAGTGCTTTTAAAGTTCAGTGTACATTTTACAAACATCTGTAAAATTATCGCTTTATTTCCAAACCTGCTGCAGGAGTAACCAGTGTTTAAAATGTAACCCAATGTTGTGCATGGTGGTGCACACCTACAATCCCAGCTCTGTGGGAGGCTGAGGCAGGAGGATCACAAGTTCCAGCCCAGCCTGGGCAATTTAGTAATTTAGCAAGACCTTGTCTCAAAATAAAAAATAAGGGCCAGTGAGATAGCTCAGCGGCATAGGCGCCTGCCTGGCAAGCGCGAGGTCCTGAGTTCGGCTCCCGGAACCCACATAAAGAAAAGGGCCGGTGATATTGCTCAGCGGCACAAGCGCTTGCTGGCAAGCGCAAGGTCCTGAGGTCAACTCCCGGTACCCACATAAAAAATAATAACAAAAATAAAAAATAAGAAAAGGGGATGGGGATATAGTTCAGTGTAAAGGCTCTGGGTTCAATCCCTAGTACTGGGGGTGGAGGAGTAACTCAAGTACGTTTACAAGAGGATTATTTTAGCACTTCAAAAACAAGGAAAACAACTCAAAATAGGATTTATCTCGGTTCACTCAAAAGTTCATCAATGAGCTGGCTGTGGTGGTGCATACCTGTAATCTCAGCACTTGGGAGGTAGGAGGATCGCTACAAGTTTGAGGCCAGCCTGGGCTACAAAGTGAGTTCAAGGCCAGTCTGAAATACATAGTGAGACCCTGTCTCAAAAAACAAAAAACAAAAACAAAAAGGTTATCAATAAGCCATATTAGAGGGCCAGTGAGATGGCTCAGCGGCGTATGCACCTGCCTGGCAAGCGCGAGGTCCCGAGTTCGACTCCCGGAACCCACATATGGGAAAAGGGCCGGTGATATTGCTCAGCGGCACGGGAGCCTGCTGGGGCACGAGGTCCCGAGTTCTACCCCCAGTACCCAAAAAAAAAAAAAAAAAAGGTTGTTAATGAGCCATGTTAGAATTTAGGCAAAATTTCTAATCAAACAAATAGGAAATGTGAAGAACTGCCCCAAAATGGATGAAATATCCCCCCAAAGGGAAAGTCAGATTTATGATCTACATCCTCCAATGTAGTGAATTTCATGTGTAGCCATATTCTAAAAGCTAGCAGTATAAATTTACTCCAATCATTCTCTATGAATTCTATTCATTTGTCTACAAGGAACACAAATGACAACTGCTATTTCTATTTACCCATAATCTAATCTGAAGGGTTCTCAAATTTTAAAGGATGTCTGTTAAGAAAACAACAGAAAATATACATACTAATAAAGCATTAGATGTATTTCCACCAAAAACAGCATGAAGTTTTAAAATATATATATGTGGTCACAAATTCTTTGGTACCCCTCCCCTTGAGAGGCATTATGTTTCCTCCCTCACCGGGCATTGACCACGCTTGTTCCCAGTATAATTCAGCAGAAGGGGCACTGGGTGACTTCTTGGGCTGGGTCAGAAAAGGTGATGCAGCTTCTTATTCATTTGCTGGAACATTTCCTTTTGGAGCTCTTACCTTCCACGCAAAACATCCAACTACCCCAAGGCCATCATGTTGTGATCGGCCAATTAGTCTGGAAAGCCCATGTGGAGAAACTCCAGTTGACAGTCTAGCTGAGTGCCCAGCTGACAGCCGGCATCAACCACCACCATGCTAGTGGACCTACTGGACATCCAACTTATCAGGAGCTTACAGATGAGTACTTTCTTAACTGACATCTGACTGCAGCTGCCTGAGAGACCTCAAATGAGAACTGCCTGATTAAGCCATTCCTGAAATCTTGATCCTCAAAATCATGAGCAAAACAAAATTGTTGTTTTAAGCCACTAAGTTCTAGGATGACTTGTTTCACAGCAATAATAACCCAAACAGACATGACTTAGGAAAAGAGGCCTTCTTTTACTCCTATTACTTAACATTCAACTAGTGCTTGTAGACAAGGTCAGAAGTAAGTGAGATAAGAGATCTAATATTGGAAGGGATACAACATGACTGTCACTATTCGCAGACAATATGATTGTCTCCATAGATAACTCAAGAGAAACCACTGAAAAACAATTAGAACAAAAAAGTTCAGTATAAGAATAATTTAACATAAATATATGAGAGTCACAAAACGTAATAACTAATTAGAAAATGTAGCTGATTTCTCTCTTGGAAACTCACCCACTGTCCCCCTTGACAGCATACTCTAATCTAAATAAACTCTTGTGTTTTCTACATTCCTCGTCTATTGGTAAAATTCTTTTTACCAGGGCATCACTGGCCCTCTGTATGTTGTCTTGCATGGCCAACTGGTGGCCTGTACAGGTAGGGGGAAAACTTACTTCTAGCCTCCTTGGTTTCTCTCCACTCTGATGCTTGTGCATGGTTTGTCAGACTGGCCTGTAGACAACTGAAGGACCCTGGTTGGACCCAAGGTCTCTGGCTGTGACACCAACCATGATGACCTGTCAGGTATGAGCTGAGGAGCTCCTTTCATCTCCTTGCAGAAAACCTTACTTCTCATTTACAACTGACAGACCCTGGCTAGGGCCACTCTCGGTGTAACCTGAGGGCAGCAGCGAAGGGAGGACAGCCCACTATAGTTCCCCTCAGCTGTTGCTAGCTGCCGGCTTTGCCTCTCTCAGCTGAACTTCCTGATCTGGAAGACTCATGAGTGACCAGGTCTTCTTCTCCCCAAGATGGTGTCTCCCTGTCCCCTTGTAGCTGATCACTATGCAGGACTGGTTCACAAGTCCTCCCACCCCGCTCTTATCAAGTCCAATCTGGTCATCTTGGTGCCTGCACAGGTGGCACCAGTGAAAGAAGATTTTCACTGAGTCAGAGGCTCTCCTTTCTCAGGAGCCCTAGATTAAAGCTCACCACATCAGTTTTGATATTTGTTATCCTTAAAGGATGCCTTGTGGGTGGATACTGCATCTCTGGCAGGACCCAGTGGTGGGTCCCACATGTTCTAGCCCTTCTGACTCACCCTTGGAATGTGTATTTAAAAATTGGTCCAAATTTAACCCTTGAGCTCTCAAAAAAACATCTCATTTTCCTAAACAATACTGCTCCTGGATCATGACCTTTGTCCCCTTAGTGGCCCCCTAAATGATAAGAACATCCTACATTTAGATCTTTTTCTGCCAAAATCTAGAAAGATCTCTTAAATTCCTTACATTCAGACCTTCATGGCCCTATCATAGGATCTCCAACCACAGGAGGGCTAGATGCCTTCTAAATCCTTTCACAGTCCACCCTTCTCCAAGTTCTAAAACTGATGGATTTAGCAATCTTTCTTTTGGCTTTTCTCTAATCCCAACTTTTTTCTTTTTGATTTTTTTTTCCCACTCTTACAGACTTCTGGCTTTTTAAGGGCTTTCACAAAAACTGGTTAGACAGGTAGTCAAGAGTTACTAAATACACTTAAAGGATAAAAAACTGCTAGGTTCAAGTTTACATTAAACTTGCAAAAAAAATGTAAAGTTTGATAGCGAAGTTTATGTGATTTAGGTTGATATGCATTTTTCTGTGTATTAGCTTTTGGGTTAACATGGCTTAAGCTAGTTGGTAAAATAAAAGTAAAAATGTCTTTAAAATTGCTAATATATATTTTGCTTAGGTCATTAGCCAATCAGGATAATATATCTTTTTTTTTTTTTTTTTGTGGGTACCAGGGGGTCGACCTCAGGACCTCGCGTGCCAGCAGGCGCCCGTGCCGCTGAGCGATATCACCGGCCCCTTTTTCGTATGTGGGATCCGGGAGTCGAACTCGGGCCCTCGCGCTTGCAAGGCAGGCGCTTATGCCGCTGAGCCATCTCACCGGCCCCTGGATAATATATCTTTGTTGTCAATAGATGGATTAACTTTTTTAAATAAAAGAAGACAATTTATTTAAGATGGGGAAGGAGAAGAAGAGAGATAACAGACAGCTACTCTGTTTTGCTTTGTTTGTCTTTTTGAGACAGGGTTTCACTATGCAGTTCAGGCTGGCCTTGAACTCACTTTGTAGCCCAGGCTGGCCTCAAACTCACAGTGATCCTCCTGCCTCAACCTCCCAAATGTGGGGATTACAGGTGTATGACACCACACCCGGCCAGACAGCTACTCTGGCAGAATTCTGTATCTGGGACTAAAGATGTATATATATATCTGAGGACAAAATAGGCTGTGAGTCTGAGGTTTGCCTAATGTTAAAAAGCTTAGAGTTAAGATTGTATAAAGTTGATGTAAACAAAGTAATCAGTAAGTACTCTCTCTTATACTACATTACATCTAGACCTTAAATATATCAAATGATCAATTTGTGACATCTTTGCTCTTTGTATTTGGTACAATTTAGTTCTGCCTTTTAATATTTGATCTATATCTATTGGTTTTGACTAAGCAAACACTTTGTTATTGTATAAATAAGATATACTGGTATGAATGCTGTGTTTTGCTCTTGTTATTTTTATTTTACATTTTTCTTATAAAGTTTTATGACAGTTTTCTGTTAACATTTTACAAAACTATGGCTTTTAAAAGACATCATAAGCCAGGCATGGTGGCATATGCCTATAATCTCAGCACACAGGAGGCTGAGGCAAGAGGATTGCTGAGAGTTTGAGGCCAGCTTGAGCTACATAGTGAGCTCAAGGCCAGCCTGCACTACAAAGTGAGACCTTGTCTCAAAAAATCCAAAAAAACCCAAAATAAACAAACAAACAAAAAACCCCCAAAACAACAACAACAACAACAAAAACCCCACAACATAAATAGTATGTTAAGTTGGTAGGCCACCACCTACTGGACAAATAAGACACTAAACTCCTAATATAATGTTGACCATGATTAATAAGAGGTAGTTCTTCTCTGCTCATACTTTATATCTCAAAGGGCCTCAATATCCAGATAGGACTATAATAGTTAGGATTAAGACCTATTGCTCCTGACTTCTAGGAAGATGATACAGTGGTGAACAGCAGAGAAACAGCCCCTCTGAGATTTGGTGACCAGACACTGGAATATGGCAAAGTGAGAAAGAGAAGAATGAGAGAAGGGGGTCCTCAGGACCCAGCAAGGATCTGAAGTGAGAATTGAAGCTCAAATGGAGAGAGACCTTAACACAGAAGAAGGAGGTTTTGTGGGCAGTGCTTTCTCCCTGAGCCCTGACTCACTACGAGGGAGGGGCAAACCTGCAGACCCATGGTGACTACTGGCAAGTCCAGAGGCATGCACAGGGAAATGCACCAGTGGAACAGAGCAGTGGATAGTGGACTGAAGCTGGTAAGTTATTTGGGTTCAGATATCCTCCAGGAAAGGGCAATTGGCTTGGCCAGTTGCTATCTTGGAGAGGGGCCAACTGAGCTCAGAACTCAGAGGAGCTGTGGGCTGGCTGCATCTAGCAGCTCCCAGTGTCAGGGAAAAGCAGAACCAAGTCCAAATTGGCAGGAGGTCAAGCCAGCAGGAGGCACATGGAGTATTACAGGCTGAACAAGTCAGGTTCTAGCCTCACAGCCAGAAACCAACCTGAATTTCAGTGGAACTAAACATGCAGGCTTGCTGGGGTTATCTACTACCCACCATAAATCTACAACTCTCTTGCTGGGATTAATCAACATGGATCTGGGCTCTGTCTGCCTACTCTGTCTACCAGTGACAGCAGAGACGCACCCTCAAGTGGATTTTATTTTCTTCTTCTTCTTTTTTTTTTTTTTTGTGGGTACCAAGGGTCGACCTCAGGACCTCGCTCGCCAGCAGGCGCCTGTGCCACTGAGCGATATCACTGGCCCTTTTTTCGTATGTGGGTTCCAGAAGTCGAACTCGGGCCCTCGCGCTTGCCAGGCAGGCGCTTACGCTGCTGAGCCATCTCACCAGCCCTTATTTTTTTCTTGTTGTTTTTTTCTTGATTGTCTATTCTTTTTTTTAGATGAGTGTCAACATTGTTTCTAGTTGGTTTTGTTGATCCGTTCTGTTCTTGTTTTTATTTCTTCCTTCTCTCTTTCCCTCTTATCTTCTTCACCAGTTTCCCAAAGTTTGTGTAATCTTCCTTTGTCCTCCAGCCTTGCTTCCAATCTCTTCCTCTTCTCCTATTTCTCTATTTTCCCCTAACCCCTTTTAAATTTTGTCCCTTGAGGGTAAATCACCATATTGAGGGCATATTTACTGTATATTTTTTGGTTTGTGTTAAATTTTGTTATATAACCACAAATCTAGTTCAGACAGTTAATGGTGGCAAATTAACAGTTACCACAGTTTGTTATTTTCTAGGCTGTGTTTGATGCTGTTGTTACTACTGGTATTCTACTTTAGCCAAGGTGGCATAATTGTTCTGATCAGTTGTTCTTCCTGATATACCAAGACTGAGACTGCCTGAGGGTCATACACAATACTATAGGTCTTTGCCAAAGAACCAGGGGCTAGGCCAAATAGGCAGCAACTTCTCATCCCCAATAAATTGAAGAGGAAGGATCTTCCAATAGACTCAAAACCCAAACCAGCTACACCTGGAAGACAGCTCTGAGAAGTAGTCATTTCCTAAGGGTTCTCAATACTAGCAATAAAACTACCTGCCATGAACAATTTACAAGCATTGATGCAGGAATTAAACTTAAAAAAATAGAAAATGATAAGACACAGAAGCAAAATGGAACCCCAGACTTTCAGCTCACTAAAGGCAAACCCAGGGAGCAGTGAGGTAGAAAAAGTCGAAAAAACACCTACCTGGACTCTCTGAAATGGTAAAAGTGGAAGTAACAAAGCAGATGAATGAGGCTCTAGGAAAAAATCAAACCAGAAATAATTTCTCAGATAACTACAGAGATGGTGACCATAAATAAGAACATGGTTAGTGACTCTAAAGCAGATACAGATAAAACTATAGAGGAGTTTAGGAAAATGATGGAAACCATGAACACACAACATAGGAAAGAAATGGAATCCATACAACAGATTCAAATAGATATCCAGGAGATTAAAAATTCCATTGAAAGTATACACAGCAGAAGGAGCCAATGCGAGGACAGAATATCAGCTATATAAGACAGGATTGCAGTTATCAATCATAAAAAGAAAGATTTCTTAAAAATAGCAAAGGATGAGCTGTGCATGGTGGTGCATGCCTATAATCCAGGACTCAGGAGGCTAAGGCCAGAGGATTGCTGTGAGTTCAAGACTAGCCTGGGCTACATAGTGAGTTCAAGGCCAGCCTGGACTACATGGAGAGACCATGTCTCAAAAAAACAAACAAATTAAATAAAATAAAAAAATAGCAAGGGGCCATGAAAAATCAATCCAACAGCTTCTAGATGATGCAAAGAAAAATAACATAAGATTGATCAAAGTCAATGAAAAAGCAGGAGATAGCTCAAATAAAAAACGTGTTCACAGAAGTTATGGTAAAAAACTTCCCAAGCAGGGAAAGAGAATTTGACCTATAGATAAGTGAGGGGTACAAAACCCCAATTAGCCAGGATTAAAAAAAAATCTACATCAAGGCATATAATAGTCAAGATTTCAGGAATTCAACACAAGAACAGAATATTAAAAGCTGTTAGAGAAGAGAAACAAATCACCTATCAAGGAAAGCCCATTAGAATCACAACAGACTTCTTAACACAAACCTCAAGTCACAGAGGGCTTGAATATCTCAAGCCCTAAAAGAAAACGGTCTCCAACCAGATTGATGTACTGTGCAAAAATATCTTTTAAAATTGATAGAGAAATAAGATACCATGACAAAGAACACTTGAAGAAATTCATGACCACCAAACCAGCACTCCAAAATGTTCTGAAGGGCATTCTAGAAAGAGATAGTGAGGACTACAACTCCATGAACTCCAACAGAATGAATCCACTGGGCAAGGCAGGTAATTAAACAAAGGAGAAAAAAAGGGGAACCAATAACAGGAAAATAATATGACAAGGATAAGTCAATATGTATTTATAACCATCAATGTAAATGGTCTCAATTCATGAATCAAAAGAAACAGATGGACTGAATGGATCAAGAAGCAAGATCCAACAATATGCTGCACAAGAAAGTGGATTTCAAGGCAAGACTGTTTAAGAGAGACAAAGAAGGTCACTATATACTTGTAAAGGGAACAGTCCAAGAGGAAGAGATAACAATCGTCAATATATATGCACAAAATAACAGTGCACCCAACTATATAAAACAAAAACTAATGGAAATGAAAAATCAAATAAGCACTAATATAATTGTAATGGGGAACCTCAATGCCCAACTGTCACAAATAGACAGATCAACTGGGCAAAAAATCATAAAGAAATATCAGAACTGAACCAAGCTTTTGAACAAATGGACTTAGTGGATATTTATAGAGTGTTCCACCCCACTACATCAGAATACACATTCTTCTCAGCTGCACACAGGACATGATCCAAAATAGACTACATACTAGCTCATAGAACATGCTTAAGTAAATGCAAAAGGATTGAAATTATCCCATGTATATTATCAGACCATAGTACAATTAAATTGGAAATCAATGGCCAAAGAAGCCACAAAAACTTCAAAACACATGGAAATTAAATAACACCCTCCTGAACAACCAATGGGTTACAGATGAAATTAAAGAAGAAATTAGAAGTTTTACAATTAAATGATGACATCAATAAAATATACTGGAACTTATGGGACACAAGGAAAGCAGTCCTACAAGGGAAATTATTAGCAGTAAATTCCCATATCAGAAAAACAGAGCAAGCTCAAATAAACAACCTAAGGTTGAACCTCAACCTTCTAGAAAAAGAAGAGCAAATCAAGCCCAAATCTTGTACAAGGGAAGAATTATAAAGATCAGAGCAGAAATTAATGCAACTGGGACTAAGAAAACAATACAAAAGATCAATGAGTTGTACAGTTGGTCAAAAGACTAAATAAAATTGACAAACCCTTAGCCAACTTAATAAAAAAGGAAAGAAAAGACTCAAATCCAAGAAATTAGTAATGAAAAGGGTAAATCACAACAGATCCTGCAGAAATCCAGAAGATCATCAATACGTATTTAGAGGAACCTGTATTCTTTTTCTTTTTCTTTTCTTTTCTTTCTTTCTTTTTCTTTTTTTGTTTGTCTTTTTGAAACAGGGTTTCACTATGCAGTACAGGTTGGCCTTGAACTTTCTTTGTAGCCCAGGTTGGCCTCAAACTTGTGACCCTCCTGCCTCAGCCTCCCGAGTGCTGAGATTACAGGCATGCCCACCACACCCAGCCTGTATATTCTAATAAGATGGAAAACACAGAAGAAATGGACAGATTCACAGATAAAATGAAATATCAAAACTGAATCAAGATATAAAAATCCTAAATCAATATCAATCAATGAAATTGAAGATGTAATTAAAAACCTACACAAAAGAAATACCTAGGTCCTGATGGATTCACTCCCAAATTATACAAGAAATTTAGACAATACCTAATGCCATTACTTCTCAAACTCTTTAATGAAATGGAAAGGGAAGCAATGTTCCCAAGTTTATTCCTGGAAGCAAGCATTATCCTGATACCAAAACCAGAATATAATCCAACCAAAAAAAGAGAACTACAGGCCAATCTCCTTAATGAACATACATGCAAAAATCCTCAATAAGATACTGGCAAACAGAATGCAGCAAATCACCAAGAAGATTATACACCATGACAAAATAGGATTCATCCCAGGAATGCAGGGGTGGTTCAACATATGCAAATCAATAAATGTAATACAACATATTAACAGAGCCAAGGACAAAAACCATATGATCATCACAACAGATGCAGAAAAAGCATTTGGTAAAGTCCAACACCCATTCATGATTAAAAACCCTACAGAAAATTGGAATAGGTGGTCTTTATCTCAGTCTGATAAAAGCCAAACAAACCAATAGGAACATCATACAAATGGACAAAAACTGACATCTTTCACTCTAAAAACAGGAACAAGACAAGGATGTCCAATGTCACACTCTTTTTTTTTTTTTTGTGGGTACCGGGGGGGACGACCTCAGGACCTCACGCACCAACAGGCCCGTGCCGCTGAGCGATATCACCGGCCCCTTTTTCGTATGTGGGTTCCGGGAGTCGAACTCGGGCCTTCACGCTTGCAAGGCAGGCGCTTAAGCCGCTGAGCCGTCTCAGGAATTCTATCATTTGTGACAATATATGAGTGTAAATAGGATGTTACAGTAAGTGAACTAAGGCAGGCACACAAAGGCAGTACTATATGACCTCACTCATATGGACTCTAAAAACGCTGATTTCAAAGAAGCTGACAGTAGACCAACTGGTTACCAGAGGCTGGGGACAGCAGGGAGGAGGAAGGGATGGGGAAAGGCTGGTGAACATATTCTAACTTACAGTTATGGTGTTCTATTGCACAGTAGTGACTATAGATAATATACTGTACATTTCAAAAAGAGCTACAAGAACATTTTCTGAATGTTTCATTGCAAAGAAATATATACATATAATAAACATTACAGCATATACTATAAATACATACAATTTTTTTTTTTTTTTTTGAGATAGGCTCTCACTGTGTGGTTCAGGCTGTCCTTGAACTTGCGACAATCCTGCCTCAGCCTCCCAAGTGCTGGGACTACAGGTATGTGCCTCCATGCCCAGCCCAAATACATATAATTTTTATGTTAAATAAAAATTAACTCATTGGGCTGGTGTGTATGTCAGTGGTATGAGGCCCTGGGTTCCATCCCCAGCACTATACACACAAAACAAAACTTCCAGACTCATTCAACACTGTCCTGCCCAGAGAAAAACAGTAGTGATACTAAAACATGGCAACTGAGCCTAATTCTTTGTGACTCTTTTTAAAACTATCTTAGAAAAATACCCATACATATTACTAACTTATTCTGATAAAAAATACAAGCTGGGTGTGGTGGCATGTATCTGCAATCCCAGCACTGGGGAGGCTGAGGCAGGAAGATGACTCCAAGTTCAAGGTCAGCTTGGGCTACAGTGAGTTCAAGCCCAGCCTGAACTGCATATGGAGACCCTGTCTCAAAAAACAAAAAAAGAAAAAAGAAATACAACAAACTAACTGCTTAGTCTTAGAACCACTTAATAAAAGAATAATAGTAATTAAAAAGAGAGAGAAAGGGGCCAGGGCTATAGCTAGGTGGTAGAGTGCCTGTTGAGCATGCATAAGGCCTTGGGTTCTATCACCAGCCTCCCAACAACAAAAAATTAAGAAAGCAAAGTTGATCAAGCAAAATATCAAACCTATCTGCTTTTATAATAAGTGAATATAACTAAACATACTGTTTCTTATAAAGTCATTACTATTTCAGACTGCTGGGTTTCATATTTGTTCTTCAAGAGAACTTGGTGGTGGGTGATACAGATATCACTTTTAATCTCAGTACTCTGGGAGGCTAAGGCAGAAGGATCACAAGTTTGAACCCAGCCTGGGTAACTTAGGGACTTGGCAAAATAAAAAGAAAATAAAAAAGGCTAAGAATGTAACTCACTGTGAAGGCCCTGGGTTCAATCTCCAGTACTGTTGGAAGGAAGGAAGGAAGGAAAGAAGGAAGGAAGGAAGGAGGAAGGAAGGAAAAAGAAAGAAAGAGAGAAGGAAGGACAGACAGACAGACAAAGTGACTTTCATATCTGCTGTAGCCTGTAGAGATGATTACAATGTAAAGAATTTTAGCGTTTTGGGCTGAGGGTATAGCTCAGAAGTAAACCCAGTGGGAGAGGCCCTGGGGGGGTTGATCCTCAGTGCCCCCCCCAATACACACAAAGAATTTTAATTTTTTTTCCTGATCTTATTTGTATACTACATGCATGCACAGAAATATAACCTAAAATTATATATATATATTTACATATATATATATATCACCAGAAGATACTTACAAGGAATATAGAAGCAGATACTTAAAACTGACTCATATACCAATATTGCTGCTACTTGCCTCCACAACTGAAGAATACCATCTGGTGCCAAACTTGCTCTCTTACTTAGCTAAATGTGACTATTTACTATAAAATGTAACTGTATGGCAAGAAGTGTAACAACATTGTAAATTATACCGTTATACTATATGTCCCCCAATCTCACTTGAGACAGTCTTCGTAAGAAGGTTACATTCCTCAGTCTACTGATCTGAGTTTATTTATTAGATGAAAATTGACACAACACTTACAAATGCCTTGATAATGACCTAGGTACACAGAAACACATATATGTTTGTCTAGGATCTCTCAGGCATCTTTAAGCCTTGGAACAGTAAAATGTAGTTTATAAATCCTTGGGAGTCCCCAGATCCTTTCAGAGAACACAGAAGGCAAACTACTTTAAAAATAATACTAATAGGGACTGAGGATATACTCAGTGGTAGAGCTACCATGTGCAAGGCCCTGGATTCAATGCTCAGAACCACACATGTACACTCAAAGTACTACTACTACCACTACTACTACTACTAGTAATAATGATAAATTTGCCTTTTCTGTTTTACAGACATTGACAGTTCAAAAGCACTGGTGAGTAAAACTGATGCCTTAGCATTCACCAAGGCAATAGCACCAAACTACCAATAAGTTATGGTGATTGTCACCACCAATTTCACTTAATGTACTTGATGAAGCAACATAACTTATCCTCATTTGTACAGCCATTACAGTACAATGGCTGTCTCAAGGAAAAAGGGATTATCTGACCGAACAAGCTAAATTAGCTTTATAAAATCAGAAACCATTTTTACTTTTAAAAAATAACTTCATAAGATTGGTTTTTCAGGGCCGGTGAGATAGCTCAGCAGCATAAGCTCCTGCCTGGCAAGCGCGAGGTCCCGAGTTTGACTCCCAGTACCCGCATACGAAAAAAGGGCCGGTGATATCGCTCAGCGCCTGCTGGCGCGCGAGATCCTGAGGGCGACCCCCGGTACCCACAAAAAAAAAAAAAAAAAAGACTGGTTTTTCAGATGTGGGTATTTGGCAAACATTTTCCTGAAAATAAACAAAGTGAGCCTTATCACTTTGAAGAACAACAGTAACAGTATTTGTTGCTAATGACAAAATTCTAGCTACCATGTGAAAATTACAATTTTGGAAACCTTATACTTTCCATGGGAAGACTCAAAGTTTGTCAATAATGAACCACCCTTTAAATGAGATCAGTAATAAGACTGACAAATGTGATTTTTTATATTGTATAGTGGAACCTGTCAACAATTCACTGAACCAGTATTTTACAAGTGGCCACCACAAGATGCTGTTAATCACAAATGTGGAAAAGACCCAAGTGCAAAATAAACCAATAGATTTTAATGTAACTGTAAAAAGTGGTATGAGTTCAGATTCTACATTCCAACTAACCGTTAAAGAATGAATACTTTTGGAGTCATAATAAAAAAAAATCAACAATTATATGAAAAGCCATTAAAATGCCTTCCCCTTTTCCAACTTCCTGGGTAAAACTTCATTGTCTTTATGTATTTCAATTGAGGCAAAATAACCCAATAGATTGAATGCAGAAGCAAAAATGTGAATTTCTCTTCTACTAAGCCAGGTATTAAAAGATATTTGTAATGATGTAAAACAACATTGTCCTTATCTGAAAGTTACTTTTTCCTACTTTTAGTATGTTGGATTTGTTCTTTTCTTAAAAATGAGCCAATTGGGGACCAGTGAGATAGCTCAGTGGCATAAGTGCCTGCCTGGCAAGCGCGAGGTCCTGAGTTTGACTCCCGGTACCCACATACGAAAAAAAGGGCCGGTGACATCGCTCAGCGGCACGGGGTGCCTGCTGGTAGCCATGTGAGGTCCTGAGTTCGACCCCTGGTACCCACAAAAAAATAAATAAATAAATAAAATAAGAGCCAATTACTGTACCTGAAACTTTTTAGTTTCAACTTCTAACATAGTTAAATATCAGCAGATATTACATAAACAAAAATTCTTTAGGGTTTTAAATACCCTAAAGAGTATAAAAGTTCTGAGACCAAGAAAAGTTTGAGGACCACTGGCCTAGATCATTCCAGTGAAATCATTATGATGATCTGTACAGGAATCCATGTATTACAAGTATGCTCTATGGCAGTGAAACTATTCTGTATGATACTGTAATGTTATACATTTGTCAAAACGCACATAATTTTAAAGAACAAAGAATGAATCTTAATGTATATAAATTAAAAAAAAAACACTTTAGGAAGTCAGTAAGGAATGCAGTCTGCAAAGAGAACATAACTATTACAAATCTATAAATGACCTCACTAAAGGGCTATACAGAAAAGGTGCTGACTTGGGAAAGGGTTTATAATTCTGAAAATGCTATGCATATAGATTGGAATTGAACAATTAAGTAAATGGACGACAGGTAGTGACAACGAGTTTCTCACTACTGGAGTGGGAGTTTACCGATAAGGAAAGAGACTAAAATGATCCATGTGGCAATGGACTAGAGTTGGAAACACTGCATAAATTCCTACTGAGTTTGACATAGTCACATTTACAAATATTTATAAATATGTGCATTTATACATGTTATAAGCAAATATTTCCCTGCTCTGTCAGGTGAGAGGGCCTATAAGCAAGAGAACCTTTAAGAACCTGTTGCCTAGATCTTGGTTTCTAATAAAAGGAACCAGAGCTCATTCAAGATTTGGTTAATTCTTACTGATGTAAGAAACATACAACATAAGCCTTGAGTATCTTCTAGTATTAGAAAATAACAAAGTGTGAGAAAACAAAAACAAGTAAAAAAATACCTACACTGATGTATACCTACATTATCAAGCATATACCCTTGATATGATGTGATGAAATGGCACTGTACTTCTGTGACCTTACTCCTCAAAACTCACACTGATGGGAGTATGTCAAAGGGACACAAAAGCCACCTTAAGTAGCTCCCAATGGCCAAACCAGGGGCAACTTAAGCAACAAAGTCAGGAAAGTAGTACTGGATTATAATGCAAAGTATAAAACACGTATCCACTGATATAAATGTATCTACTGATATAAATATATAAATGACTACTGAACAGATAACTGAGGAGAGACAAATCTCTCTTGCAGGAGGATTCTAAATAATTCATACAGATATCCTACTCTCAAGGAGGGGAAGTACTTCTTAAGTATGGGGTGCAAATAATGATTTACTTCGAAAGGGTACAATAAGATATGGGAGAAAATAAAAAGAGTAACTTTACAGTGGAGAAAACTGATAACACAACCTACATAAACTAGGTGATAAAGATTAGTATGATGTGATGAAAATGGCACTTTACTTCTGTGACCTTACTCATCAAAACCTATAACCCCAGTGTAATCATGAGAAAAATCACACAGTAATTCCAATAGAGGAGTATCCCACAAAATACCGGGATACAAAATCCCACAGAATCAACAAGAGGCAAAGAGACATGAAAAGTAAATGTAATGTAATATTCTGGATAAAATCCTGGAATAGAGTAAAATAGTATGTAAACACTAATAAACTATAGATGTTAGTTAATAATGCATCAATATAGGTTTGTTAATTTAACACGTACCATCTAAATGTAAGATGTTAGTCACAGGTGAAGCTGAGTGCTGGGCATATGGTGACTCTCTGAACTATCCTTTTACTATAAAATTTTAAAAAAATTTTTTCTAAAAAGTAAAGTCTGTTTTTTAAAAACATATATTAGAAGCTGGGTACAGAGGCACATAGCTGTAATGCTGGCACTTGAGAGGCTGAGGCAGAAGGACTGTAATGCAAGTCCTGCCTGGACAATTTAGTGAGACTCTCTCTCAAAACAGAAAATAAAAAGGGCCTGGGATCTAGCTCTGTGTGAAGCCCCTGGGTTCAATCCCCAGTACCATTAAAAAATAAAAAAAATTTTAAAGTACATCAGCACTCTTATTTAACATTACTGATTATCAATTAATTATAAAGACAGTCAAAACTGGAACTTTATTCCCTCTAATTCAGAAAAGTCACTTACGAAGAAAAACTTTGAAAATTCCACAATATAGCCTGTCTATAAATTTTAAACGTAACATTTAACATGTGTTCTTCAACCTACCATTTTTTTCTCCCATCTTTTGGTGTTACTTATAGATATAAAATTCTTCAAAATTAAGTTTACCAAGACTGAATGATATGAATCACTCTGATGAGAGTATAACTGGAATCCAACAATTGTCTCTAAAATCTGTAGTCCTCAGACAAAATAAATCATTATGCCATTTTAAACACAACACAATATTCTTCGATACTTGAATTTTCAAGTAGAAACTGTGGTTGAAGAAACTTTCACAGACGGACTACTAGTCCCAACAAAAGTTTGGTCTATGCATCTTCATCAAGTGAGTATTTATAGCTATATCACATCACTGACAATATCTTTTTAAAACCAACTCCATCTTTTGGTCCACAAATGCATGAGACGTTCTGTAAGGAAAACAATAAAGAATGATATATATTTGTAAAGCACAAAACATACAAGGAAAAAAGGTATTGTTATTACAACAACTCTATCTTTTAAAACAGCATGAATCATTACAAAAAGAATACAACTGGAAAAAATATGCCAAATATCAAAATTACCAAGAAGTTAAGAATTACCCATATTTCTCTCACCCATATTTAACATATTTGTTAATTAACACTGGTACTATTAATCAACAATTAAACAATTCCTACATTATAAGTACTTTAAAACCTTCTAAATGGGGATAATAATGCTGCCTCATAAGTTGTGGTAAGGATAAGACTTAATTAGAGTAGTGCCTGACAGATGTGAAGGATTCAACAAATGCTAGCAATTAATATTCACTCAGTATATAACTTCAAAACAAAATCTGAATTTTAGTATATAAATTGTAAATTATACTATAAATTATAAATTTATAGTATATAAATTTTCATACTCTTCCACCAGTAACATTCTGTACTTTCCCTCATTAATATTTTTATTACTATATGGCTACATAATATACTTTGGTCAATAATACACATTAAAGATTTTATAAATAAATTTTAATAAATTAACGAGTAATATAAATAAATCCCTATATTGGACATTTCGATTGTTTTAACTTTTTGAGATTATTTTTCAGTATAATGAATAATCCTGAATAAAGATATTTTATGCATATCTGATTATTTCCTTAAGATATACACCTAGTGGCAGAACAAAAAGGTCAAAAAGGGATCAAAAACCTACATTCTCAAGATATAAATCACCACATGGTAAGTTCTACCATTTCCACACCAATCCATAAAAATATTAGAAGACTTTTAAAATATATACGGTCATGGTGAACAAAAAATATCCTATGTACAAAGTCTGTGAAGCCTGTCTGCGGAAAGTAAGCAGATGAGAAGCTACAAAAGTAATGCCAACCATAATAATAACAAAAAAGGATGGGCAGAAAACCACACAAAGGAGACAAAGGCACAACCAACAGTACCTGAAATCTGAAGAAAGTACAACATGAAAATGAAACTTAACCAGCTTACCAGATTGATGAGCTTTAATAAGAGGAAAATACAGAGTCCTGAAAATAATTTTAAATAAATATTATATCTGATATCCTCAAAGATCTAAAGAAGGAAACGTCACCCATGAAATAATATACAATTCCGAAAAATAAGCAATTAAACATCTTGGACAATAGTTGCTGCAATAAATTCAGCATGACTGAATAATGGACTGTCCTGAAGAACCACATAACCTAAAAGATTGGTAACCTGGAAGACTGAGTTTAGTAATTCCTGGAGAACACAGAGCAAAGAAATAAGAGGAAATACAAAAGAGAGAGTACTATATAGATGAATGAATCATGATCAAAAATTTCTCAGAACTGGAAAACACATAAGCCCTCTAAATCCAAGCAGATTAACACATGCCAATAGACAATCTGTGATGAACTTCAGAATACCAAAAATAAGGAGAGTCTTCCAAATGTCAAGAAAAATCTGTATTATCTAAAAGGAACTGGTAATGAAGCTTCTTACCAGAAATGCCAAATGCAAAATGTTAAAGGAAAGTAAGTATGAACCCAGGATTCTACTTCCAGCAAAGGTATCTTTTGATACTATAAAACAAGACTTCTACAAATACTCAGAGCCACCCAGAGACAGAAATAGGATAAGTACTTCATGAAGAAAATTAACCAGGGTGCGGTGGGGCGTGGTGGCACATGTCTATAATCTCAGCATTCTAGAAGGCTCAGGCAGGAGGATTGCAAATTCAAATCCCGCCTAGGCAATTTAGAAATGTATAGAAACTATTCAATTAGGAAGTTGGGAAAAACAGCTGGGGGTGATAGTGCATGCCTATAATTCCAGCACTTTGGGAAGCTGAGGCAGGAGGATCCAAAGTTCAAGTCTATCCAGGGCAAGGTAGCAAGACCTGAGGGGGTGGGGGGTACTGGGGCCCTGGATTCAATCCTCAGTACCGAAAAAGGAAAACAAGAAATTAACTGGGAAAAGATGAACAAAATAACAAATGAAAGATATGAGATTTTTAAATATTTTAAGGTTCAAACAGTTTTATAGCAATACCTAGATAAACTGAACAATTTTCTAGGAAAATACAAACTACTAAGTAGGCTCAAGAAGTAAACCCCCCCCACAAAAAAGAAGTAAAAATCCCAAGATGAATTAAGTATATAAAAAAATTAAAACAATAAAGATCTTATCAGAGGGACATGTCAATACATCTCACCCCTCACTCCCAGTATACCAGCTCCATTAAGTTTTAAAGATGAATTGTATATAAAACTTCAAGGAATGTGTAATTTCTATTAAAATTATATAGGATACACACATAAAGAACTTAAATTAAAATGACCCAATAGAAAAACAGGTTTTTAAAAGAAATTGTAGAAATTTATATAAACACAAACTATTACAGAGCAGGAAAAACATGAGAAGCTACTCATCTCTTTCTGCAAGATTAGTATAACCTTGACACACAAGGGAAAAAACAACCTCACGGGCAAAATTACTTCTGGTTATAGATGCAAAAATATTAAAATTATCTAGCAGTAGTATATAAGTGGGGTTATCCCAGGAATACCCAAAAAATTCATCGATACAAACTACCATATTAACAGATGAATTAGTAGAAAGCTGTGACTTAAAACAATTCAATAAAAGTTAATCACTACACTGGGGAGGAGACAACACTTAGCAAACCAGGACTAAAAAAGAACTTGTTTAATTTGATATGGGCCATCAAAACCTGGCACCAAAGTTAAATAAATAACGAAACAGAAGCATATTCATTAATCAGAAATAGGATGAGGACAATCATCATCACTGCTGTTATTCAATATTGTGCTGGTAGTCTCAGAGAAATGTAGTAAAGATTAAAAAAAAAGAGGGCTAAAAATTCAAAGAGAAAAGTCTACTTGTACAATAAATAAAACAAAAAGTAAAGTCAAAAGCCATGCAAGAGATTGTCTAACATATTTTAGCAATAGCAAAAGGGACATAAACACACTGAACAGATTTTTTTAAATTATATAGGACAAACACGTAAAGAACTTAAATTAAAATAACCCAATAGAAAAACAGGTTTTAAAAAGAAATTGTAGAAATTTATATAAAATATCGGTTAATAAGTATATGAACAGACATTCCAAACTTAAGTAAGAGAAAAGTTTTGAATTCAGCCATCAAATGCGCAAAACAGAACAAAAAAATTTGATGTTGGTCTAGTGCTTTACTTTAAAAAAACTCTCACAAGTGTTTTTCATATTTTCTGAGACTTGAAAAGTAAAACATTTAATGTAGAAAACTTGCAAAACACAGTAAAGCATAAAGAAAATGTAAATCATTCACAAATTTATCGTACAGAGGCAGACGATGCTAATATTTCAGAGTAACTGGTATTTTCAAATTTGTTTTTTCTTTCCCAATTTTTCATTTTGAAAGACATAATTAAGTATGCTTCGCTTCAATTTTCAATTCCTTTTCGGTTTAAAAAATAGGATAAAAGATACCCTGACCGTTTTGTTTCGGTCCCCTCTTTTAGTTATAAGAGTAGAGAACGTTTTATTGAGTAAAAATCACGTGTCGGGCACCTTCTAAATAATTCTTATGTTCTTATTTAATCCACATAGCAGTCACGCAGGAAAAACGGTTTTTCTGGTGAGGAAGGTAAGGAATGTCAGTACGTAGCGGACACAAACCATACGGCTTGGTTTCAAAAGCCTGTGTTTTGATTACTCCACCGTTCTACCGCCTCAAAGTCACCACTCTCCGCTCGACCCTCCCCTACCGTAACAGAACTCACTGCAGGTTGCCACATGCCAAAGAGCAGTGGATTACATAATTTCCGTATTTTAATTACTTGTTGGGTTGTGGGTGATGCAAGCCAGGAGCTCTTATGATCTAATATCAACTCCAGGGTCTTGGATAAATGATCGCACTTATTTAGCGCTTGTGTAGTCTTACCTATAAAATGGGTCAATGGTTAAAGCGTCAAGTTGGCTTCTGGAGTTTACACTGCAGTCCATTTTTTGCAGTCCCCGCTACAGCTTCAGGTTCCCGCCCAGCTGCTCAGGAATCACCAGGAAATAGAGAATAAAGTAGAGGCTGCGAGCTCAGGGCGCCCGGGGCTCCTCCAGTCCCGGACTGCGGGTGAGCGCCAGGAAAAGGGACGCTGAGCCGGCAGGCGCGCGGCCCTGCTTACGCCATCGAGGGCCCCGCGGCGCTTCCAGAACCTCCCAATCCCCGGCTAAAGAAATCGTGGAGGAGCCCGAGTCGGCAACACTGACTGCACAGGGTTTTCCACGCCGCCCGCCACTCCCGAGGGCGGCGCTCCACCCGTTCCGTTGGCGAGGCTGGTTTCGCCCGCGAGTCGAGCTCTTCTCTAACTGCGCGCCGCAGAGCCCTCAAGCCGCACGTGCCCTCTGGCCGGGAAGTACTTCCCCGCTTGCTAGCCCTCACCTCAGCCCGGGCGGGGGACGCGCACAAGCCCTAGCCGCCAGACTCCCCAGGGATATGGTACTAAACGGACGGAGTCGGACGGCCTAGCCCCCCACCCCGACCTGTCGGGAGCCCAACCGAAGCACTTCCGGGTCCAGCCCCGCCTCACCGGCTCTCCGGCTGGATCCCGACACAGCCGCAGCGTCCCGAGCGCGCCACCTCCTGAGTGGTTACCAGGGCTCTCTGTTTGTCTCGCGTTCTGCAGCTGGGCCAATCGGGTTACTCGCAGTCTAGAGGCCAGCAGCGCTGGAGTGGTGGCGCAGTTGTTTCCTACGGTAGGTGTGTGGCTGCCATCTTGTGTGTGGCTTGGGATTCTTTGGGGATTGAAAAAATACAGAGCAGCTAGTATTTGTGAAGGGGTCCTGGGGGAGGAGAGAGGTGCAGGAGGAACCAGGGGGAGGCGATTCCGCGCCTTTTCACTTGCCGGAAAAGACGAGTCTCCTGGGCCTGAGCTTCATCCCTGGCTAGGGAGAGCGGGGCGGTGGTGGTGTGGTCGTCCCGGCTTTGGTTTGTTGGGCGTTGTGGGGCTTGGAGGGGACTTTGATACCTCACTCGTGATCCTGTGGTTTCTCACAGCTATTTCAGTAATCTTTTTCTCCGAAAGCGTCTGTCAGCCCCCTTTATGGATAACGTAGACTGGCTGATGGGCCGCAAGATTCAGAAAGGAATCAAAGCTGGTAATGGAAGGGGAGCGGGGGTATGCCTCCCCGACCATCCTGTAGTTTGAAAGAAACCTATTCATTGTTTTGTCGTTTGCCAGGAAGCAATTGTTAAACTGTTTCTTCTCGGGAGTTGCCTTCTAAAGCCATCCTTTAGTATTAGTGGGTGTCGGGTTCTGCATTTGAGCCGCTTTATTCATTAGCATGCAGCCAGCATTCCTGCAGCGGTCTTTTTTTTTTTTTAATGAAAAGTGGGGGGCCGGTGAGATGGCTCATAGGCGCCTGCCTGGCAAGCGCGAGGTCCTGAGTTCGACCCCCGGTACCCACAAAAAAAAAAAAAAAAAAAAAAAAAAAAAAATGAAAAGTGGTACAGAAGCGAAGGAAGAATTCAGTCAATTTTGATTTCCCTGGTTTCGATATGTTTGTTGTAAGATATATAAGTCTTTGGATCTGCTGTGCCATGCTTGGTTGCTCCTTTTGGAGGTTCTTGTAGGGGAAAACACCTTAACTGCTGAGTTCTTGTTGGATAGGAAGAAAGAGACAAGAATTATTTCGGGTTTTGTTTATTTACATAAAAGTAGAAAGTACACGTCATCTTTCATTTGAGAGGAAAATTTATTGGATCTCGAACCAAGCAAATGAAAAAGTAATATTTTGTGAGCCGGAGGATTGACAGGTTCAAAGCCAGTGAGTCCTGTAGTGCAAGGCAAGCTTGGACTACACAGCAAGACTCTTATCTCAAGCAACATAAAAATAAACAACATAAATAATAAAATTACATTGTTTTTAAACTTTTTTAATGAATCTTGCAAAACCTAAGTTGCAAGAATTCAAATATCAATAATTTACTGCTGGGCCGGTGAGACGGCTCAGCGGCTTAAGCGCCTGCCTTGCAAGCGCGAAGGCCCGAGTTCGACTCCCGGAACCCACATACGAAAAAGGGGCCGGTGATATCGCTCAGCGGCACGGGTGCCTGTTGGTGCGCGAGGTCCTGAGGTCGTCCCCCCGGTACCCACAAAAAAAACAAAAAAAAAAAAAAATTTACTGCTGAGTTGATGGCTAAGTTCATGTTAATACAAGATATCAGGTAAATGAATGGGTAAGAAACATCAGTAACTGGTTGGAGGTGTAGCTTAGTGGTAGAGCAGGTATTTAGTATGTGCCAGTGAAACAGTTAATCCTGTACAAATGGAGTTCATGGTTTGATGAGGTTGTTAACCAAAAGGAGGAAGTTAGAGTTTTAGTGGAAAGAAGAAGAAAAAGGTCTTGTTAGATGTCTACAATGAGGGGATTCTGAATGGAAGTCCAAATTGTGTTGCTTTCTCCCTTTAATAACTGAAAAACCAAATTACATATACTTTCTTCTTTTAAATTTTATTGATTTATTTAGGTGCTGAAGATTAAGATTAAACCCAGTGCCTCCAGCTTACTAAACCCACACTCTTAGAGTGGACTGTACCCCAACCCTTTAAAATTACTTCTGAAGTATAGAAATATCTTGCTGTGGATTGTGATAATTTTTATCATATAAAATGTCATTTGGGGGAACATTTTGAGTTGAATTTCCAGAAATATTCTTATATTCCTCTTTAGTCCATTTCATCATCACCTTTCTGGTATTTAACTGATACAATCCATTATGGGGGTAAATTGAACAAGAAAAATATGACTAAACATAGATTTAAAACTGAAAAGGTCAAAATGGCCACTGCAGCTTTATATTCACCTAATCAGTGAAATTGATTGACTACCTGAGCCAGGAGGATTTCCATTAATCACTGACAGCATGTGTTAGGTAAATACAGTATAACATTCAAATTGTTTCACTTAAAAAAAAACCCATTTAAAGTGTTGTCTTAGTTACTTTCTCATTACTGGGACAAAATATCCAACACCCACAAATTAAAGTAAGGAAAGGTTTATTTTGGCTCACAGTTTATAGTGCTCTCGGTCCACAGTCCACTTGTTCAAAGGAAGGGCAGCATGGCAGAAGAGAAACACTTCATGGCATGGCAGGCAGGAGGCAAGGTGTACTCAAAGCAGGAGGAGGGTTATCTATCCTCCATGCCCACAGTAACCCATCTCCTCCCTCCAGGCTTTACCACCCAGCATCACACCTAGCTATAAACCTATCAATGGACTAATCCAGTACTACATGATCCAGTACCATACACCCATTATCCAGTCACCTCCCAAAAGCCCCACTTAGAGTGCACGAGATTGTGGGGGGACATCTAAATGTAAGGCATAACATTCCACCCCTGGCCCTCAAAACACTAATATACATCCCTTTATGCAAAATAAATTTAGTCCATTCCAAGAGGTGCCAAAGTCCTAACAGTTTCAGAATTGCTGAAAAGTCCAAGTCCAAAGTCTCCTTTGAGATTTAAGGTAAACTCTTAGCTCTGAGGCCCCTTACAAATGAAAAGGAAGTTAAACACTTTCAACATACAATGGCACAAGGTAAACATTCCCATTCCAAAGGAGAGAAATTGGGGGATAGAAAGGAATGGGACCAAAGCAAGACCAAAATCCAGCAGGGCAAACATTAAATGCCATAATTCCATGTCGAACACCTGGGACAATCTGCGGCAAGATATGAATTTCAAAGGGTTTGAGTGGCTCCACCCCTATGGACTAGTTGGTGGTGTATCCCTCAGGACTTCTTTCTTCAGCCAGCTTTGTTCACTCCTAGTGATTTTCCTCAGACAATCCACATTGATGGCTTCTCCGACTTTCTGGGGCCTCCACTGTACCTTCAGCTTCACTCTCACAGCTTGACACACTGCCCTGTCCGGCATACTAGCAAGCCTCCCACGCCTTCTGAAATCTGGGTAGAAGCCTTCCGTACCTGACAACTCTTGCATTCTGCATGTAAAACCAGCACCACACGGATGACACCAAGGTCTTCCACCAGCTGGAGCAGTAGCAGAGTCCTTTTGCATCTTGCTGGTAGTTGCAGAGGCATCTTAAGTGCCTGGAAGGCTGAGCACTGTGAACCCAAGGCGGCTGCCATTCTGGAACATCAGGCCCTGATGCTCACTTTTCAAAGCAAAGTCTTTCACTTTTGTAGTTTGAGGCTGCAGAGGGTGGAGTCTTGCTGGTTCGTGTTAAGCCCCCAGGCTGTGTTTTCTATTGGTCTGTTCCAAAGTACAGTACTTGGATTTTTAATGCTAATCCTTTCAGCAATCAAGTTCTACTCTGCTCCATCAGCAGGCCATAACTTTATTGGAGCTTCCTTTGTCACCAAACTCAAGCATTTAAAATCATTCTACTGGGCCATTTGCTCTTGATTCTCAAGGTACAGCTGGCTGAGAGACCCAGCAGTAGCTATGCCACCACCTCAACGTTAGACTGCCTTGAAATTTCTTCCGCAAGATCAGTCTGTGGTCCTTAATCTCAGTCTCCCACAATATCTCTAGACATGAGCAAAACACAGACAAGTTTTTCTGCCAAAGCATAACACACAAACTTTTCTGCCAAGCATAGCCTGGAGTCTAACTGCCAATGCAGTCCTCATTCCCAACTGAAACCTACTGAACCTGGTCTTCGTCAGCTGCATTTCTATCAGCATTCTTGTCTTCCAAGCTGAACAGAATCTCCCATCAAGTTTGGCTCACAGCATTCTAGGGCTGCTTCTTCATCTGACATCTCCAAACCTTTCCACACTCCTCATGCAAGCCGTTCCAAAGCCTTCTGAACCACATTGTCAGTTTGTGTCACAGCAACAACTGTACTTCTCATTGCTGGCACAAAATACCCAACACCCACAAGTTAAAGTAAGGAAAGGTTTATTTTGGCTCACAATTTGTAGAGCTTTCAGTCCAATAGTCAGCTGGTTCCAAGGCAGGGCAGCATGGCAGAGCATGGCTGAGGAAAAATAGCTTATGGTATGGCAGGCAGGTAGTGCCCTACCCCTGAGTTACCTTTTTCTTTTTAAAGAATGGAGGGATCCTTTTCTAGGTAAACCTGTGATTTCTCCATTTGTAATCTCAATTGGTCCTGCTGCTTAAATTAACATTTTTATGTGGTTTGATCTCCATTTGTATGTATGTCTTCCCTCTCCTGTTTCCTGTCATGGTTATTAGTATAGGTGGTATATTATAGTATAGTTATTTTCTATGTGGCTTACATTTAAACCAAATTCTCATCTCTCCTTTTTGCCCACATGAATAACCTATCACTTCACTCTCCAAAATGGCTTTCCTATTCATATTTCTGCACTTATCCCCATGGGTTCTGAAAAGATGCCCCAAAGGGGACATGGGATCTCAACTCAGCCCTGGGCAGGTTCTTGTGGTATTATTGCTAAAAAGCATCTCAGGAAACTTCATGGAGGGATAGGCTGATTTATTAGTCAGAGTTAGAAAGTAGGAGAAAATGGGAACTCTGTTATCAACAGCTCATGAGAAACCACCCGGACACAGGCTTTATGTGAACTAAAGACTGGATTTATTCTATCTGGGTGCAGACAGGCTGAGATTGTGAATGATTTCGGCAGCTGGCTGGAGAAGTTAAGTTTCCATAGGGTTTGGGGATGGGGTTATAATCCCAAGGAATGTTTTGGGTCAAAATTCTCAGGATGGGGCTGGTGATATAGCTCAGCAGCATAAGTGCCTACCTGGCAAGCACGAGGTCCTGAGTTCGACTCCTGGTACCCGCATAAAAAAAAAATTCCCAGGATGGTCAGTGCAGGTATGTAGATAATAGTGGAATTCCCCATGCCTGGGAGATTGTATGTCCTGTCCCAAATTTTCTTTATAGCTCTCTGTTCTGTTAGCTGGGGGCAGCATGGTCCTTTAATAGTTTCCTGTTGTCTGTGGAGGGCAGCATTTTTGCTGAGACGGTCTCTCTCAGTTCAGGCACGACAGCCTCAACATTAGACTGCCTTGAGGAGCAGTCTTGAGGATTTCAGCTTGAGGAGCTTAAGAGGGCACAGCTCTGATGAGGAGTATCAGACTGGCTTCTTAACAAAGGAACCAGACTAGTTCTAATGAATTTATCGTGGTAAGCTAGGGGCTGGTTAATCATTATCTCAACTCTGGTTTTGCAAGATACCTGTGGAGAAGTCATTATTGCTTGAGGGGGCAATATGGTCTCCAAATGGTTCTGCTTGGGGCAGTCTCAGTTTTGTAGAGGATTTGCTGGAATCCAAGGCAATTACTGTAGGTTTAGGGCAATGGGGGGACTCCTTATAAATTTCTTTTCTTGATGCTCTCATTCTTGAAGGGGGATACATAAATTTAGGATTAATCAACCTGTGTTGC
Organism: Erethizon dorsatum; assembly: GCA_028451465.1. Lineage (NCBI taxonomy): Eukaryota > Metazoa > Chordata > Mammalia > Rodentia > Erethizontidae > Erethizon > Erethizon dorsatum. Next base: position 100,863,253 of record CM051824.1, read on the forward strand.
CAGTGTTTAGACAGACACTCCCTAAATGATTAACATTCCTATATGCAGGGCTGAGCAAGGATCTGACCCCAAGTGTTTGTTTGTTTTTTTTTTTAATTTATTGGTACATTTTAGGTGTACATAATGATCACATTCATCATAGTTACCCCAAGTTTTAAGGTAATAAAGGAAACATAAATAGAGGGTCCAGCTTTCTTTTCTTTTTAGTTGCTGGCAGGGCATTTGAAGGGCCCAAGAGACGAGACACATGATTTTTAAACAAAAGCAGCTTTTAATTCCTTGAATGCCTCAGAGGAAAACACAAATCAACACAAATCCAGCTTTTTTTTTTTTTTTTTTTTTTTTTGTCAGCACTAGGAATTTAATGTGGGGTTTCAGACTGAGCTGCATCCCTGGCCCTTTATTTTTATTTTGAAACAGGGTGTCTTAAGTTTTTCCTTGCTGAGACAAAATATGCAATACCCACAGTTAAAGGAGGAGAGGTTTATTTTAGCTCATAATATGTAGAGGTTTCAGTCCATGGTCAGCTGGTTCCAAAGCAGGACAGCATGGCAGAGGGGCATCACAGAGGAGAAATAGTCAATGGCAAAGCAGGCAGGAGGCAGTGAAGCAGCAAGCAGCAGCAGCAGCAGCAGCAACAGCAGCAAGTCTGCCTTCCTTCTCTCCCTTTATATTCCATCCAGGTTATAAGCCTGTTGATTGGTGCCACCCACACCCAGGGTGGGGCTTCCATTATCCATACCCAAAACTATGCTAAACCAGTTTAGTTATTACACATCCTTAATCCCAGTATTATACACCCTAGATCCAGCCACAGCCAAAAAGCCGCACCTATGAACGCATGTGGCTTTGGGGGGCACATCTAGATCTAAACCATAACACAGGGTTTCAAATTAAATTGTTAAATTGCCTAGATTGGGCTTGAATTTGTAATGCTTCTGCCTCAGCCTCCCAGAGTGGTGGGATTACAGGTGTATACCAGTATACCAGGCCAAATCAAGGATGGCTTTTTGTTTATTTGCTTTGTTTTATTTTGTTTTTTTGCCATGCTGTGTATTGAACCCAGGGCCTTCCTGCTGAGCCTTACCCCAACCCTCCTTTTTTTTGAGACAGGGTCTCACTGTGTTGTACAGAGTGAGCTTGAACTTGTGATCCTCCTGGCTGAAAGTGTAACTCAGTGGTAGAATACTTGCCTTGCATTTGCAAGGTTTTGGGTTCAATCCCCAGCACTGCAAAAATAAAAGTAAATTCAGTGGGGTTGTCTGATGTAGAGCTACTGGGCTTTACTTATAAATTGTAATCTATTCTGTACCTTTGGGGAGTCCTGCAAATCAACAAATAAAAACATCAATATAATGATAGAAAATGAGCAAAGTATTTAAAAGAAAAAAATAAGCAAACAACATAAAAGACCAAGCACATAGATTTTTTTTTTACATGGAAAAAAATCAATGTGTAATTAAGGAAATAGTAAACCAGTGAACTTAATTTTTAACTTCTTTAGATAAACACTGTAGGCCAGGATATAGGGAGATAAAATCCTTAATCACTGTTTGTATAAATATAAATTTGTATCACTTTTTTAGAAAGCAATTTGTCAGGATGCAGCAAGAAACAAAAATATATAATATATCCTTTGGCCTTTTCTGGGAAAGTCCTAAAAGAAATGAAAGTGGAATCAAAGCTTTATGATCACAGTGTAACTCTGAAAAATTGAAAATAAATATTAAATGGTAGTAGAATGGTTTTATAAATTATGGCACATCCATCTTGATAGTCTATTTTTCAACATTTTAAAGGAATGTTTTCAAAGAGTATTTATTGACATAGGCTTTTTAATGACATAGAAAAATGGTCAACATTTTGTGTTTAATGAAAAAGTTGGGGAAGTGCAAATTAAAATCGTAATGAGATTCTGTTACAGAAATATGACATCAAACCAAATGGAAGACTCTTTGCACCTGAAGAGTTAGAAGGCAACTTTTATTATGCTAGCAGGCTGATGGGAATCAGGTCTCAAATCATCAGCACTGTGTTGGGGTAGGATAGTTTCCTATATAGGTTTTCAGAAGGAAGTACAAAAGGCAGATAATGTGATATTTTACAGTTGGTTACATATGTCTTGTCATACATTGCTAGGCAGGTTTGGTTCAGGCAAGTTAATTGGGGGCTTTCTATCCTATAACAGGGAGGTCAAGGCTGGGGTGAGCAGGAGGAGTCAATCACTGTCTTAGACTCAGTCAAGCTGTCCTTGAAATGATAAGTCTCTGGGACTTGAAAGTAAGCAAAACATCACTGTCTGGCTGAGTTACACTTATCTTGCAGCTGGCACCTGGAATGTTAAGGCTTGTTAAATTTTGTAGCTTTCTAATTATGGGAACAGGCTGTGTTTCTCAGTCTTATCCTTGAGTAGTATTAGAAATGTACTAGTATTAGAAATATAAGTTTTTAAAATTTCCTTTACAATTAAAATAGCCTCTACAATGTCACTATATAACTTCTTAAAATGGCAAAAAAAGGAAAAAGAGAGATTTTAAAAAATGCAAAGCAAGGACAGAAATCTTAGTCTTGCTAGTGGAGATACAAATACAAATAGTTAAAGTTGTCACCAGGATAGCTCTGATATTTTCCCAAATTTAACCCACCCTGCTGACTCCCATTGCAGAAAAAGAATTTTCAGGATGCATCAGAAAGAGGCATGAGTAGGGTTTATTAGGCAAAGGCAGAAATTATAGGATATACTTGGGGGGGAGTGCAGGCACTCAAAGAAATGCGACACATTACAGTTTGGAACTGAGTACATTTATAATTTTCTTGAGTAGAAAAGCCCAGAAACAAAGTGCCCACCCTACTTCCCTCTTCCAAAGGCATAAGCAGTTTTGTTTTGTTTTTTGAGTAGGTGATTTAAATATTCTCTGGATTCACTCAGCCTTTTGCATACTTTCTTAAACTGGACCAAATTATGGCCTTTTAATGATGGATCTGGCAGGGAAGGAGTGTAAATCTGGCCAAGGACTGTTGACATTGGGGTGGTCATTATCTCAGGGCCAGGATCCTATTCCTTACTTTCTTAATTGAGCCAATTTATGGCCTTTCAGTGATGGGTCTGGTAGAGAAGAGGTGTAAATCTAGCCAAGGAATGTTGGCATGGGACTGTCTTGGGTGACTTTGGCCAAGTCCTGGAAGTTGCAGTCTTCTTACTAAGTACAATTTTTAGTTATGATTTCCTTGTCTCCTTTCTACTTATCTTTCATTGTCACTGGGCTGGGTTTGTGAGGTCCCCAAGGCTGAAATAAGGCATCTATCCCACCCTTCTAAAATAAGTTTGCAGGTTCATTGACTCCTGTGACAGAAAAAGAATTCTCAGGACACATCAGTAAAAGAGACAAGAGTTTATTTCCACACACTCAAAGAACAGAGTGTGGGTGCTCAAAGAAATGGGACATGTTTCAAGCTGGAGTGGCGTACATTTAAGGGGTGTCTTCAAGACAGGTAATGTAGGATGTGTATTTTCACTGTCAAGTTACAATGCAAACCATCTACATGTGTTTGAAACTGAGATATGCTGCTGTCTTAGTTACTTTTCTTGTTGCTAAGACAAAATACCCAACACCTAAAGTTAAAGAAGGAAAGGTTTATTTTGGTTCACACTTTGTAGAGGTTTGAGTCCATAAACAGGTGGCTCTAAGGCAGGATGGCATGACAGAGGGGCATCACAAAGGAGAAAAAACAATTCATAGTGTAGAAGGCAGAAGGGGAGGCAGCAAAAGCAACAAGCAGTAAGGGAAGGCAGCAGCCCTCTTTCTGTGCCTTATATTCTCTTCAGGCTACACGGCCTTAGGGCAGGTAGCACTCACACCCAGGATGGGCCTTCCCATCATCCATACCCAGAACGATGCCAAACTAATCAGTGGACTGATTTAGTGATCACACAGCCTTAATCCAAGCATCACACACTCTAGATCCAGCCACCTCTGAAAAGCCCCACCTGTGGCCGCATGAGGCTTTGCGGGGACATCTAGATACAAGCCATCACAGCTGCCTGCCAAAATTGCTGCTTCCTTGAGCGTGGAGGAAGCACAGTATACAGTGAAAAGGGCAGGCCTAGTACCCAATTCACAGGCTTATTGTAAAAGGATCTTTAGGGATTTTTTTGAGTGAGTTTCCTATAAAGGAAAACAGATTGTCTTGAAGCTGCTGTTTTTCTTAAAAATACAGCTTAAAATCTTTTTTTTTTTTTTTTTTGTGGGTACCGGGGGTCAACCTCAGGACCTCGTGCGCCAGCAGGCCAGCCCCTTTTTCATATGTGGGTTCAGGGAGTCGAACTCAGGTCCTGGCGCTGCCAGGCAGGCGCTTACGCCACTGAGCCATCTCACCTGCCCCCAGTTTAAAGTCTTGATTTCCTGTCTACATAGTTTTTATTTCTTCTCTCCTACTTCATTATTTCCTCAATCCTACCTCATAACCATTTGGAATGCAGTTTGACAGTTTGTTATGCAGTGGAATATACCTTTCTTTTCTAACCTCACAAATCCCACTTCTAGATTGAAATTAAAAACAAGGCATGAGAGAACCAGTAGCTTCTCATCCTAGCAAGCACTAGTATTATCAGTTTTTATTTTTAATTTTTGCTATTATATGAGATATGGAATGGTGTGTCATTGTGATTTGAATTTCCATTTCATCAGTGATTATGCTATGCCTCACTAATGAAAAATGAAATGAAAACCTGTATTCACCTGACCTGCCTGTAGATACTTATAGCAGTTTTATTTGTAATCACCAAAAACTGGAAACAATTCAGATGTCAACTGGGTGATGAATTTTTAAAATTTCAGTACATCCATGAAATACAATGCAGGAATTTCTTCTTTACCTAGGAAAACAAATGTATAGGGAAAGGGCATATGATATTAATACAATGGTATTATGAGGAAAAAAACATAAAATAATCCCTAAAACACTACATATTATGAAGACATGCCAGAAAAATGTGATTATAAAACCTATGAAAATGGTAATCTAAATATTTCAGAAGAAGCTAAGAAAGGTGCAGAAAAGATGAAATCTTTGAAAGAACCACATAAATTAGCAATAAAAGAACTCAGAAAAGAGATGACTAGACCATAGAAGGATATGAAATAAGAACCAATAGGACTCAGGGAATGTTAAAGGAGATATTTTTAAATGACAAGTCAGAAAGAAAATGGGAGAGAATATATATCGCAGAAAGCACAGTAAGAGAAATAGAGGATAGAAAGAAGAAAAGCAAAAAAAGTCAAACATTTTTTGACTTTTTGGCAAAAAGGAATAAGAAGGTGACAATATGGGCAAAGAAAACCAAATATACGTAGTTCTACAAATATAAATGAAAGCACAGTGGTGATAATTATATAACATAGTGAATATATTTAATGTGAACTTTAAAATGGTTAAAACTAGATTGTGAACTTTAAAATGGTTAAAGTTATAAATTTTGTTTATTTTACCACAATAAAAAATGTAAACCTGCCATGCATGACGGCATTGTGTATTGAGAGGCTGAGGCAAAAAGATTACAAGTTCAAGCTCAAACCTGACATTTTAGCGACTTAGCAAGACCTTGTCTCAAAGACAAAAAACAAGAAAAAAAACCTATGGCTGTTGTTCAGTGTGAAGACCCTGGGGTTCAATCCCCAGTACTGCAAGAAAGAAAAAAGAAAAGGAAGGGAAGGGGAGGGGACGGGAGGGGAGGGAAGGGAAGGGAAGGGAAGCACGCTTAACTCTACAGATATTGATAGCCACACTTTGAATCTGGGAAGTCAACCTGGAACATTTAACACTGAGCTTATACAACTGTTGGATTTTAAGAACAGGAAAAATTGTTTTTATAATTATGGAAAAATAGAGCAGGTCATTTGGAAAGAAAATCACATTGGAGGGCCGGTGAGATGGCTCAGTGGTGTAAGCGCCTGCCTTGCAAGCGCGAGGGCCCGAGTTCGACTCCCGGAACCCACATATGAAAAAGGGGCCGGTGATATCGCTCAGTGGCACGGGTGCCTGTTGGCGCGCGAGGTCCTGAGGTCGTCCCCCTGGTACCCACAAAAAAAAAAAAAAAAAGAAAATCACATTGGATTAGATTTTTGGGTAGCAGCATTTTATGGTAGACAATAAAGCAACAGTTTTTAAAATATTCAAGGAAAAATAATTTATAGCTCATCAAACTAACCTTTAAGAATTCAGCCCATTGAAAAACATCTAAAGATGTGAAACAATTCAGGGAAGATTGTTTTAATGAGTCCTTCCTGAAAATTATACTAGAGAACAAGTTTCAGACAACCAACAAATGCTTGAAAAATGTTCAACAAAACAAGTAGTGAGTCTTAGGTGTATTTGTGCATAGCACCAGGATTAAAAGATGAGGGTAATAGTGATAGAATAGTACATAAATATTATATAGTCTGATGATGTAGAAGTAATATAACCCACTGTCAAAATAAAATAATGAGGGCCGGGGGTATAGCTCAGCGGCACAGCACCTGCCTGGCAAGTGCAAGGTCCTAATTTTGATTCCTGGTACCAAAAATAAATAAATAAATAAATAAATAAATAAATAAATAAATAAAATAACGACTCTGCTTTAAAGAAAATAAAAACATTTATTTTGAGCCAAATGGGAGTGACCATGGTCTGGGAACATGATTCATATTACTCTGAATGACATGTTCCACTGTAGAAGAGGTTAGGTGAACTTTTGTAGTCACAAAACAAAACAAAAAAAATCATAAATCAGTACTTTTACTGAATGTATTGATGGGAACATCATATAGGTGGTATGGAAGCTGAACAGGCAGAAAACAAGTTAATCTATATTGACAGTACAATTGTAAAGGAGATTGCAAATGGAAAGGAAATTTTAAAACTTTTAAAACTTGTAAATCTGCCGCTATACTCGAAGACAAGGAAAGGCAGGCACAGACTGCTGCCATAATTAGAAAGTGGCAGAACTTGGCTAGCCTTGGCATTCCAACACCAGCTGCAGCATGTAAGATAAGTGTAGCTCAGACAAAGTGCACCTTGTTGTCTTAACCCGTTCCAAGGTTTCAGGGCATTATTACTCCGAGACAGCTCTGCTTAGTCTAAGACAGTGATTGATTCTTCCTGCTCACCTTAGCCCTGACCTCCCTGTTGTAGGATAGAAAGCCCCCAATTAACTTGCCTGAATGAAACCTGCCTAGCAATGTATGACAAGACAATATGTAGCCAACTATAGTGTATCCTGTTATCAGCCTTTTGTATTTACTGCTAACAGCCTATATAAGTGACTATTTAATCCCAAGATGGGGCTGGTGATTTGAACCTCAAGGTCCCCCAGCCCGCAGTAGTAAATCTGATTGTCTTCCAAGTTCCTTGGTGCTAAGTGTCTTCTATCAGTCTCGGTCCTGTTTTATTTCTGCAACACAATTACAGTGGACCTAACCTCCTGCCCCATTAGGGCTCTCGAAATTGTCGTATACTAAGGGACCATAATGTTCTACACAGGCTAAAATCCATGTAAAAGTTATGCATAAAAGTAGCCCATTATAACTGAAGCAAGAACCAGCACTGGCCATGATACATATATAACTGTCGTCTGGGTTAAGAAAAATAAAACACTTCAAAATGAACAGAAGATGGCAGACAACATCCATATAAGGCTACTTTAAGTAGAAAGCAAAATGAGAGTCAAATCATTTCAGCTGATGAAAAAGCTCCCCAAAACATTCAGCCATAGAGCTTAAAAAAAAACCTACTTCACAATACCCCTGAGTTAAATCTAAGCATTTGTAGAGATGAAAAGATTCAAATCCAAATTCTAAATGCCAAAACAAATGGACAGAAAGAGGAAGATGTAAAAAGTGAATTTCGTGAACTCAGAAAATAGGTAAAAATGGAGTTTCTAGGAAGAAGAAACATTAGCTGAGATAGTATTTAAATTTTTTCTGGAAATAAAAGGACATGTACAAATGTACATAGAGAAAAGGCTCAAGCTGGCCATGTATCTCAGTGGTAGCAAACTGTGTAGCATGCTAGGCCCTTGGTTCCACAACCAGCACCACACACACACACACACACACACACACACACACACACAAAAGGTTCATTGTGTATTGAGAACGTTGGTCCAGAATGGTTACCTCCAAGTCATGTAAAACTGTTAGACTTTCAAGATAATAAAGAAAAATTCCTCTGGGCTTCCAGGCAGAAAGAAATTAGCAATAGACTTTTTGACAGTGACATACAGAGTAAGACACCCATGGATAAGCATAGTTAAAGCTTGTGAAAGTGTAGGCCAAGTATTTTATAACTGTCCCATTTCCAGAAAAAGCAAAAACCATGATAAATTCCACCATAGTAAATAAAAGTATTTTTGTGATGAATGCCATGAGCAAAGACAAATGACAAGGAAAAATATTTAGACATATCACAAAGAGCTAATCTCCTTAATGAAAATAATTTCCTAAAAGATCTAGACCAATAAGACCATTAACCCAATAGAAAAATGGGCCAAAGATATGAAAAGAGGACTTACAGGAAAAGAAATGCAAATGACAGATGTATAAAAGATGTTCCAGCTTCAGTCATACAATGAGTAATACAAATTAAAGCACTACTAAAGAATTAAAACTGTTCTAAAGAATTTCTCACCAAAATCCAAAAGTTACACAATATACTGGGTAGACTGTGGAGAAATAGTCACTTTGATACATTGCTGGTAGAGATGCTTACATAACCATAAACTGGATGGAAGAGGATATGTCAATATCCAACAAAATTACATGTGCAAATAAAATACAAGCTGTCAGCTGGGAATGGTGGCACACACCTATAGTCCCAGTACTCTGGGAAGCTGAGTCAGGAGGGTCACAAGTTCAAGGCCAGTCTGGACAATTTAGTGACTTAGCAAGACTGTGTCTCAAAATAAAAAGTAGGCTTGGGATGCAGCTCAGTGCCAAGGCCCTGGGTTCAATCCCCAGTATCACAATGAATAAGAATAAAAATAAATGATTTTTTTTTTTTGTAGTTAGTCACAGCAGCATTACTAGCAAAAGATTAGAAGCAACTAAAATGCCCATTAATGGGGGAGTCATTGGATACAATACAGCACATCCAAACAGTGACCAACCTCCGGGTACATGGTGCCCCTTCCAAGTCGCCCTTTCTCCAGAGAAATAGCACATAGAATAATTGAGAGGCAGAAGGAGGGAGCATGAGAAAGGTGCCGAGGGAAGAGAGATTTCTCTAGATGTAACTTTATGAGATTTCTCTAACTATAACTTGTTTCTGTTTTGACCATAGATTCATATATATTTACATATTCAAAAATAAATTTAAAGCAGCACCTGCCTGGCAAACGTGAGGTCCTGAGTTCGATTCCTGGTACCCACCCCAAATTAAAAATGTGGAATGAAAAAAATCTGAAAAGGAGTTGGAACAAATTTACACAACTATGTAGCATTTTGGTGACATAACCGCACAAGAAAAAATTTCTAGTGATTTTATAACAGATTTTGGTCTGTACCTTAAGAAAATTTAGTAAGGAAACTCTTGACAGATTGAAGAAAGTGGAAATGAATACAAAATTCCAGCAGAGAGCCTAATGTAATAGAGTCCGAGTTTTGTGGCAGGCATTGTGCTGGCACTGTATGTATTCTGTGTCCTTTAGTTCTTGCAGCTATACATTGCAACCAGTGATACTATTTTCCTAATGGGTTCAGGGAGTTTAAGTCACTTGCTTTAGATTACTAAATAGGAGTTACTAAATACTAGTTACTAAATAGGAGATTCAGATTTAAACCCAGAGCTATGTGACTCCAATACCTATGCTTTTTCTACTACATTATTTCAGGTTATACATCAAATTTTAAGAAGAAAGAATATCAGGACCTGAGGGTTCTGTTTAAACCTATAGTGTTGCTGTTCAGAAAATAAGAGTGAAGATTCCAATATGGTGGTTTATATGTCTTCGGGCAGAAGCAGTGTACTAAAGGAGAGAAGTGTAAGTCTTTTTTAATTTATGGTGGGGAAATGTAACACACACACACCCTTATATTGTTGTTGGAAATAAGTTTTACAAAGTGGTAGAGTTTTTGAGTGTGGGACAGTGGTACACCACTTGCCTAGCATTTGCAAGGTGCTGGGTTTAATCCTTAGCACTGCCAAAAAAATTATTTTTGCAAAGTTGTCATTGATGGCTGAAATTAGAAAAAGAAATGAACAAAAAACTATGGTGTAGCAGAAAATTAAAAAACTTAGCAGGCATGAGTTTTCACAATGCTTTTTTTTTTTTTTGTCTTTTTGAGAGAGTGTTTCACTGTGCAGTTCAGGCTAGCATAGCAGTTCAGGCTTGAACTCACAGTGATCCTCCTGCCTTAGCCTCCGGAGTGCTGGGATTACAGGTGTGAACCTCCATGCCTGGCCCACAGTACTTTAAATTAAAAGCAAAAATCCCCAAGCCAAGCATAGTAGTACATCCCTATAACACCAGCACTCTTGGAGGCTGAGGCAGGACAATCACAAGTTGAAGCCCAGGCTGGGCAACTTGGTGACTTAGGAGACTATGTCTCAAAAAAGAAAATAAATAAATAAAAATAAAAAGCAAAAATCCCCACCAAAAAACAAAAACAAAAAACTCAAAGACATGTTTTATGCTGTAAAGCAGTAGAAAGATGAAAAAGCTAAAATTTTACTAACCATGTAACAGAAAGAATAGGAAGAGAGCATCCCTTAAATAAAGAAAAGCTTTGTGCAGCCCTTTTATATAAAATGCTAGTTCAGATAAATTGTGTTTCCTCCTACTGGAGATGGAGATTCCAGAGATACTAAAGATCCATCTACCCAAGCCAGCCGTTCATGTTTCTACTGGCTTCCTTTAACTATAAATATATTTTTCATTCAGTTCAATGCTACTTTTTGTTGTTGTTGTTGTTGTTAATGGTGCCAAAAGTTTTTCTGCGAAGTGCAGGGTGAATGGGTATGGAAGACACCAGCCCCTCAGAGTGAACTCGGGCCGAACAAAGAGAGTGTCTCAACAAGTTGCTAAATTGCCCACGCTGCACACATGTCTCAGACTCACAAAGTGCTGGGATTATAGCTATGGGCCACCATGCCTGCCTCCTATTTTTCATCTTTTAGTGATTACACTTCCAACAGCACTTTATCTTTAGTTAATAAAGTACACAGACCTTAGAATATCAAAATTCCAATCAACTGCTACTGGCTTACATGTCATTGTAGGCCAGTACGACATCATAGTTTTATCTTTTTGTTAATCGCAAAATCATATTTATTCATGTTACCCATTTTCTTTATTATTTCTTCTTTCATTTCCTTTTAGAACCATTTTCCTTCTTGAAGCATAACATCTAGAACAATACTTTCTTAGTGTGAATTATAATTTACAAGTCTCTTTGTGTTTGGCATTCTGCAGCTTATCAACAACATGGCTATGTATTTCTTTTTATTTACAATTCTTTGCTCTCTTTAAATCTGAAAATATGTGTGTTTCATCAATTCTGGCCAATTTTCAGGGGCTACTACAACTATTGACTCATGTACATTTCATATTTTTTTCTATACTTAGATTACCTCACAATCTCCTATGTTTCCTGTATCTGTCTTCTCTGTACCGTATTAGGATCTATCTAGCTTCTTTCTTTTTAACTCTGCCTATATGCTACATTAACCCACCAATTAAGTTTTGGACGTCTATTATTTTTTACTTCTGATGTGGTACTGATTCTTTTTTAAATGTGCCTTTCATAATGTCTGACTTTTTATTTGTGTTTCAGATTCCTTTTATTTTATTTATTTATTTATTTATTTTTGACACAGGGTTTTGCTATGTAGTTCAGGCTGGCCTTGAACTCACTATGTAAACTAGGCTGGCTCGAACTCACAGTGATCCTTCTGCCTCACCTTCTCAAGTGCTGGGATTACAGGTGTGCGCCACCACGCCTGGCAGAATCCCTTTTATTTATCAAACATATTAAACATTTATTTTATGCATTGGATACTTCTGACAGCTGAAATCTCTGTGGATCTGTTTCAGCTGTTTGCTGTTTATATTGACTCTTGCTAATATTTTTATTTATTCCCTTTGTTGCGTTTTGTGATTTTAAAAAATGTATGCATTTATTTGTCACAATTTTAACTGTGATAATTTTATAACTATACATTCCTTCATGGAGGATTTATGATTTTTTTAATCAGGTAGCTAAGAATATTACAGACATTTCTCTACTTGTGGAATTTTATAACAATGAAAATAGACTAAATTAAGGGCCTAAATTTAAATAAATGTGATCAGTAACCAGGAATTATTAGGGAAGACTTTATACCCAGAAATGAAGGCCTCTGTAGGGTCTCTCATCATCCTCCTTAACCTTCTGTAGGACTCAGGGATTTTTTTCTCTTTCCCATCATTCTCCATGCACAGTTCATTTAGCTTTGAACTGAATGAAAAATATATTTATAGTCAAGGGAAACCAGTAGAAATATGAAGGGCTGGCTTGGGTAGTATAGTACATATTATAAATTCTTCTTGTGAGGGAAAGGGGTGTCTCAGACTGATTCTGTCATTTCCCTGGTAAATAATGCAAGTTCAGAGAATTGAATATATTGTGAACTGTGGTTTATAGGGTGGTTAGGAGAAAACTTATGTGTAGAGGTGGTCTATTAGTGAATTTCCTGTCACTGGGACAAAATACCTAACACCCACAACTTAAAGGAGGAGAGGTTTATTTGGCTTATAGTTTCCAGTGGGTTCAATCCCAGGTCAGTTGGCTCTAATGCAGAAATAGCATGGCAGAAGGGCATGGAAGATGAAGGCTGCTCAGTCCATGGCAGCTAGGAGGAAGAGAGAGAAGATAGGATCCAAGAGCAAGAATACCCCCTTACAGGTCATACCCCCAGTGACCCACTCTCTTCTACTGGGCCCTACATCTGACCACAAGATTTGTGGGAACATTTTAGATCTAAACCATAACATTCTACCCCTGGTCCCCAAAAGGGCTCATATTATACAAAATGCATTTAGTGCATCTCTAAGTGTTGTCAAAATCTTAATAGTTACAGCTTGTTGAAAAGTACAAATCCAGAGTCTCCTTGAGACTCAAGGCAAACTCTTATCTGTGAGCCCCTGTAAAAGTGAAAAAGAAAGTTAAATTCTTCTAACACGCAATGGTACAGGATAATCACATTCCAAGAGAGAGATGGGGGATAGAAAGGAACGGGACCAAACAAGACTGAAACCCAACAGAAAAGCATTAAATTCTGTAGCTCTGTGTTCACAGGCAAGTGGCAGTGAGTTGTGAACTCCAAAGGGCTTGGGCAGCCCCACACCTATGGCCTTGCTGGTTGTAGGCCACCCGGCCTCTCTCTTAGGCTGGCTGCACTCACTACCTACAGCTTTCCTTGGTAGACTGTCCACGTTTCTGGCATCTCCAACTTCCTGGTGTCTCCATTACATCTTTGGATTTGCTCTCATAGCTTCACACACAGTCCTCTTAGGGGCACACTGCCTGGCTTCCCAGGCCTTCCTTTGAAATTAGGGTGGAAACCTTTATGACTCTGTAATTCTTGCGTTCCATGTGCCTGAAAAACCAGCACCGTGTGAGTGATGCCAACAGCTTGAGCAGTAGCTGGGCTTTCTTGGACCATGGCTGCAGTGGCCTCTGACTGCCTGGATGATTGAGCACAGTGACATAAATCCCTAGGTGGCCCTTCTACAGCAGGGTATTCAGGGCCATTCTTCTCAACTTAAAGTTGTATACTTTTGCACCTTTGAGCTTGTGATGGTTGGGGTTCTTGCTGATTCCTAAGATGCCCATCTTTCCATTTGTCCTGATGCAAAATACTTGGCTTCTTTTTAATGCTAATCCTTTCAGCAACTACCTTCTCCATGGATTCAACTTTGCAGGTACTTCCTTTGCAGTAAAACTGCAAACTTTTCCTATCTTTTGGTTCTGCCTTTTCCTCTTGATTCCCACTGTACATCTGATAAAAGCAGCTAGCAGAACTCATGTCATTGCCTGAACGTTGAGCTTCCTTAAAATTTCCTCCACCAGACTAGTCCATTGCTATAATCTCAGTCTCCTGCAATGTCTCAGGACACGGGCAAAATGGAGACAAATTTTCTGCCAGAGCACTACATCAATGGCCTCTAGTCTGACTACCAATGGAGTCCTTGTTCCCATCTGAAACCTCATCAACCTGGCCTTTACTGTCCACATTCCTATTAGCATACTGGTCTTCTGAGTTCCAACAAGAATCACACATCAATCGCAGCTTACAACATTCTAGGGCTTCTTTAGCCAGCATCTCTAAACCTTTCCAAACTCCTCCCACAAACCAGTTCTAAAGGATTCTGAACCATATGGTCAGGTGTAGTCACAACAATGACACTACTTCTCTGGAACAGGTGGTCTAATCTTACAAATTTTTCTGGTAGGTGTAATACAAAAAATTTTTAAAGGTTTTTACTGTTATCATTATTTAATTAAAATGCTTATCATTCTTAGTACTTGACAGTTGATAATAATGGGCCTGGCAAGGAATAGAAGGAGAGCAAGTGATTATTGAGAGGCATATAGAAGTTCATGGGCATTTATCTTTTAGGACCCATTATATCATTTTTCCTTTAAAGGGAGGTTTGATGAGCTATATTTAGGGGCTTGAATTCTAAAAAAGCTCTTTAAAATTATAGCTAAGAAGGGAATGAGAACATTAGAAAGCAAAAATAGAACCTTTGTAGGGTATGAAAAGAAACATGTCTCTTTGGGAACAATGAATATTTAGTAAAGGAATTAAATGGTGTCTCCAAATGACAAGAAGTAATTCATTATTCCTGCCTTAACATACTAGTAACATATTTTAGAATAAGACTATATTGCAGGGGCTAAGGGAGTAACTCAGTAGAACACATGTTTAATATACATGAGACCCTGGGTTCCATTCCTAGGATCATATATAACCACACATACACACACACAGTAGTGTATGTATGTATATGTGTGTATATGTACATATATATGACTTTGAAATTGAAAATCACAAAATGTTATAGTGTTCAGTTGTAATTACACTTAGAACTTTTGTTTTTTGAGATATTGGGGATTGAACTCAGGGCCTTCTGCATGCTAGGCAAGTGCATTACTACTGAGCTATGTCCCCAGCCTCAAACTTTTAAGTAATTTTTTTCCCATGTAATGTTTACCCTCTAAGGCATTTATAGCTATGGTTAAATATCACATTCCTAATATGAAATTGACTGCTAAATATTGGAGTTGCAGTAAAACTATTAATTAAATTGTAATAATCAATCCTGTATTTAAATTAAAATATTTTTTGAGATAGCTTCTCTTTATGTAGTTTGACCTAGAACTCACTATGCAGCCCAGGCTGCCCTCAAACTTGTAACGACTCTTCTGCCTCTGCCTCCTCAGTGCTGGGGTTGTAGGCATGTGTCACCACTTCTGGCTGACCCTGTATGTTTTTGGTACCATACTGTCTTTCTAAGATTTCTAAAAATCAAAAGGCTAAGGTAGGAGAGACTCTGAGGCAGAAATTCTGGATTTTTTTTTAATTTTAATTTTTTATTATTATTTTTTTATATTTTTATATGCGGGTACCGGGAGTCAAACTCAGGACCTTGCACTTGCCAGGCAGGCACTTATGCTGCTGAGCTATATCACCAGCCCTTAAATTTTTATTTTAAAGAGAAAAAAATATAAAACAAAATTTCAAAACAACATAATAGGATAACAATGGTTAATATATTGCGTATTGTTATCTTTAAATTAGTTACTCAGAGTACAAGATATCAGCATTCACTTGTCCAAACAATATTAGCACACACCTTTCTTTTCAATGAACTAAGACAAATTAGTAGTATATCTAGCTTAACTAATATATATATATATATATATATATATATATATATATATATATTTTTTTTTTTTTTTTTTTTTTTGCTTTTCCCTTCCTTCTTTTCTCCATTCCCCCATCCCAGTTTCTCTTTCTTACTTACTCCTTCAGTTTCTCACACTAGGGAGACAATATGATATTTACACATGTTCATCTGGTTTATTTCACTTATGAGTATGGTCTCGAATTGTATCCGTTTACCTATAAAAGTCTCCAGTTTATCCTTCTTTATGGCTGGGTAGTACTCCATTGTATAAAAATGACATATCTTTTTTATCCATTCTTTGGTTGATGGGCATTTGGGTTGTTTCCAAGATCTAGCTAGTACAAATTGTGCTGCTACAAACATGGGTGTGTATATATCACTGTGGTACATTGTTTTTAATTTTTCTGGGAAGATACCCAGAAGGGGAATAGCTGGGTCAAATGGGACCTCCAATCCTAGTTTTTTGAGGATTCTCCACACTGATTTCCACATTGGTTGCACCAATTTACACTCCCACCAACAGTGGAGAAGGTTTCCTTTTTCCCCACAGCCCCTGCAACATTTGTTATTGGTTGACTTCTTGATAATAGCCATTCTTTCTGGCGTGAGATGGAATCTCAGTGTTGTTTTAATTTGCATCTCTCGAATGACCGGTGATGTTGAACATTTTTTCATATATTTATTTGCTGTTTGTATGTCATCATCTGAGAAGTGTGTATTCATCTCAGATGCCCATTTTTGGATTGGTCTTTAAATTTGGGAGGTCTCATTTTTCTGAGTTCTTTATATGTTCTCAATAGTAATCCTTTGTCTGAGGAACAGCTGGCAAAAAATTTTTCCCACATTGTGGGTTGTCTCTTCACTCTGTTGGTGGTTTCTCTTGCTGTACGAAAGCTTTTTAATAAGATGAGATCCCAGTTGTTGATTCTTGGTGATAGTTTCTGTGTGACTGGGGTTTTATTCATGAAGTATTTGCCTACACCAATGTCTTCAAGAGTTTTACCTAGTCTATCATCCAGCAGATTTAGTGTTTCTATTTTAATATTTAGATCTTTGATCCATTTCAAATTTAGTTTAGCATATGGTGAAAGATATGGGTCTAATTTTAATCTTCGGCATGTGCAGAGCCAGTTTTTCCAGCACCATTTATTAAAGAGGCTACCTTTCTTCCAGTGAATGTGATTGGCACCTTTGTGAAAGATAAGGTAGCTTAGTATGTCTGAAGTTGTTTCTGCATCTTCTAATCTGTTCAATTGATCCTTGGGTCTGTTTTTTTGTCAGTACCATGCTGTTTTTATCACAGTAGCTTTATAGTATAATTTCAAGTCAGGGATTGTGATGCCCCCTGCCTTGCCTTTGTTGCCCAGAATTGCCTTTGGTATTCTAGGTCTCTTCTGCTTCCAAACGAATTTTAGGATTGTTTTCTTTAATTCTGTGAGATATGTTGATGGAATTTTGATTGGAATTGCATTAAATCTGTATAACGATTTTGGAACCATGGCCATTTTCACTATATTAGTTCTTCCTACCCAAAAGCGAGGGATATCTTTCCATTTTCTGATATCCTCTTCAATCTTCAGAGTACTGTAGTTTTCAATGTAGAGGTCTTTTACAACCTCTGTTAGATTGATTCCTAGTTATTTCATTTTTTTGCATGCTATTATGAAAGATGTTGTTATCCTAATTTCTCTTTCAGTGAACTTGTTATTCGTGTACAGGAAGGCTATTGATTTTTGAGTGTTGACTTTTTATCCAGCTATACTACTGAATTTGCTTATTAAATCTATCAGTTTTTAGTGGAGTTTTTGGGGTCTTCTATGTAGAGTATCATGTCATCTGCAAATAATGACAATTTAACTTCTTCCTTTCCTGTTGGTATTCCTTTTATTTCTTTCTCTTGTCTAATTGCTCTGGCTAAAGTTTCCAGAACTATGTTGAATAAGAGTGGAGACAGTGGACATCCTTTTCTTGTTCCTGATTTTTTTTTTTTTTTTTGTGGGTACCGGGGGGTCGACCTCAGGACCTCGCGCGCCAGCAGGCGCCCGTGCCGCTGAGCGATATCACCGGCCCCTTTTTTGTATGTGGGATCCGGGAGTTGAACTCAGGCCCTTGCGCTTGCCGGGCAGGCGCTTAAGCCGCTGAGCCATCTCACCGGCCCCTCTTGTTCCTGATTTTAGAGAGAAAGCTTTCAGTTTCTGTCCATTTAGTATGATACTGGCTGTTGGTTTGTCATAGTTGGCTTTTATCAGATTGAGATAAAGACCATCTAATCTAATTTTCTGTAGGGTTTTTATCATGAATGGGTGCTGGACTTTGTCAAAAGCTTTTTCTGCATCTATTGAGATGATCATACGATTTTTGTCCTTGGCTATGTTAATATGGTGTATTATGTTTATTGATTTACGTATGTTGAACCTTCCCTGCATCCCTGGGATGAATCCAACTTATTGTGTAGTCTTCTTGATGATTTGCTGCATTCAGTTTGCCAATATCTTATTGAGGATTTTTGCATCTATGTTCATTAGGGAGATTGGCCTGTAGTTCTCTTTCTTGGTTGGGTCCTTGTCTGGTTTTGGTATCAGAGTAATGCTTGCTTCCAGGAATGAATTTGGGAGTATTGCTTCCCTTTCAATTTCAATAAAGAGTTTGAGAAGTAGTGGTGTTAGGTCTTCTCTAAATTTCTTGTACAGTTCAGAAGTGAATCCTTCAGGGCCTGGACTTTTCTTTGTTGGGAGGTTTTTAATTACATCTTTGATTTCATTGATTGATATTAGTTTATTTAGGATTTTTATATCTTCTGGATTCAGCTTTGGTAATTCATATGTATCTAGGAATCTGTCCATTTCTTCTGCATTTTCCATCTTATTAGAATACAAGTTTTCAAAGTAGGTGTAGATGATCTTCTGGATTTCTGCAGGGTCCATTGTGATTTCACCCTTTTCATGCCTAATTACACGGATTCGAGTCTTTTCTTTCCTTTTTTTTAATAAGGTTGGATAAGCGTTTGTCGATTTTATTTAATCTTTCAAAGAACCAACTCTTTGATTTATTGATTCTCTGTATTTTTTTTAGTCTCCAATGTGTTAATATCCGCTCTGATCTTTATAATTTCCTCCCTTGTACAAGCTTTTGGCTTAGCCTGCTCTTCTTTTTCTAGAAGTTTGAGGTTCACACAAGCTTTTGGCTTAGCCTGCTCTTCTTTTTCTAGAAGTTTGAGGTTCACCATTAAGTTGTTTATTTGTACTTGCTCTGTTTTCCTGATATGGTTATTTACTGCTATAAATTTCCCTCTTAGGACTGCTTTCACTGTGTCCCATAAGTTCTAGTATGTTGTACTGTCATTATCATTCAATTGTAGAAACTGTCTTATTTCTTCTTTAATTTCATCTGTGACCCATTGGTTGTTCAGGAGGGTGCTATTTAATTTCCACGTGTGTAGGAAGTTCTTGTGGTTTCTTTTGCCATTGATTTCCAAATTCATTGCACTATGGTCTGATAATATGCATGGGATAATTTCAATTCCTTTGCACTTACTTAAGCAGGTTCTCTGAGCTAGTATGTGGTCTATTTTGGAGAATGTCCCATGTGCAGCTGAGAAGAATGTGTATTCTGATGTGGGGTGGAACACTCCGTAGACGTCTACTATGTCCATTTGTTCAAAAGTTTGGTTCAGTTCTAATATTTCATTGTTGATTTTTTTGTCTAGTTGATCTGTCTTTTTGTGACAGTAGGGTATTAAGATCCCCTAATACAATTGTATTAGTGCTTATTTGATTTTTCATGCCCGTTAATATTAGTTTTATATAGTTAGGTGCACTGGTATTTGTTGCATATATATTTATGATCATTATCTCTTCCTCTTGTATTGTTCCCTTTACAAGGATGTAGTGACCTTCTTTATCTCTTAATCAGTCTTGGCTTGAAATTCACTTTGTCAGCAAAAAGAATAGCTACCCCTGCTTTTTTTTGGGTTCCTGTCTCATGGAGTATTGTTTTCCATCCTTTGACTTTCAGTTTATGAATTTCTTTCTGAATTAAATGTGTTTCTTATATGCAGCATATTGTTGGATCTTGTTTCTTGATACGTTTTGCCAGTCTGTGTCTTTTGGTGGGTGAATTGAGACCATTAACATTGATGGTTAAAACTGATATGTATTGACTTATCCTTGTCATGTTATTTTCCTGTTGTTGGTTCCCCCTCTTTTTTTTTCCCTTCTCTCTGTTTAATTGTTTGCCCTGCCTGGTGGATTCCTTCTGTTGGGGTTCTTGGAGTTGTAGTCCTTGTTATCTCTTTCTAGAATGTCCTTCAAAACATTTTGGAGTGCCTGTTTGGTGGTCATAAATTTCTTCAGATGTTCTTTGTCATGGTAGTATTTTATTTCTCCATCAGTTTTTTTTTGTGTGTGTGTGGGTACCGGGGGGTCGACCTCAGGACCTCACGTGCCAGCAGGTGCCCATGCCGCTGAGCGATATCACCGGCCCCTTTTTCGTATGTGAGTTCCGGGAGTTGAACTCGGGCCCTTGCGCTTGCCGAGCAGGTGCTTAAGCCGCTGAGCCATCTCACCGGCCCTCTCCATCAGTTTTTTTTTTTGTGGGTACCAGGGGGTCGACCTCAGGACCTTGCGCGCCAGCAGGCGCCCGTGCCGCTGAGCGATATCACCAGCCCCTTTTTCGTATGTGGGATCTGGGAGTCGAACTCGGGCCCTCGCGCTTGCAAGGCAGGCGCTTAAGCCGCTGAGCCATCTCACCGGCCCCCTCCATCAGTTTTGAAAGATAGTTTTTTGGGGTACATCAATCTGGGTTGAAGGTTATTTTCCTTTAGAACTTGAAATACTTTACTCCAAGCTCTTCTTGACTTGAGGGTTTGTGCTGAGAAGTCAACTGTGATTCTGATGGGCTTTCCTTTATAGGTGATTCGTTTCTTTCCCTAACAGCTTTTAAGATTTTACTCTCATGTTGAATTGCTGGAATCTTGACTGTGATATGCCTGGTTGGAGATATTTTTGACAGTGGCTAATTGGAGTTCTATATGCCATACTTATCTGTATGTCAAGGGAAGTTTTCTGCCATGACATCTGTGAACAGATTGTTTACATCATTTATGCTATCTCCTGCTTTTTCATTGAATCCAATCAATCTTAAGTTATTCTTCTTTGCCTCATCTAGCAGCTGCTGGATTGATTTCTCATTGTCCCTTGCTATTTTTAAGAATTCTTTCTTTTCATGATCACTAACCACAAGACTGTCTTCTGTATCTGAGATCCTGTCCTCACATTGGCTTAATCTGCTGTTGAGTATTCCATTGAATACTTTCAATGGAATTTTTTGTTCTCCTGGATATCTGCTTGAATCTGCCTTATGGATTTCATTTCTTTCATGTGCTGAGCATTCATGGCTTCCATAATTTTCTTAAGCTCATCTATTTATTTGTCTGTATCTGCTCTAGAGTCCCTAAGCATGGTCTTCATTGTGGACATGATCTCTGCAGTTATCTGAGAAATTATTCCTGATTTGATTTTTTCTAGAGCCTCATTCAATTGCTTTGTTGTTACCACTTCAGAAATGCCAGGGGGGTGGCTTTTGGATTGTCCCACCTCATTGCCCCTAGGTTTGCCTTTGGTGAACTGGATGTGTGGGATTGCATCTTAAGTGTCTTCTCATTTTCTTTTCTTTCTTTAGTTTAATTCCTGGGGTGATGCTTGTAAATTGCCTATGGTAGGTTGCTTTATTGCGAGTATTTAAAACCCTTAGGAGATGAGTACCTCTCTGCGGTATCTTCCAGGTGTAGCTTGTTTTTGGATTTTGAATGTGTTACAAGATCCTACCTCTTCAATTTGCTGGAGATGAGAAGTTGCTGCCTGTTTGGCCCAGTCCTTGGTTCTTTGGCACTCACTGTTTTCTGTGACCCTTAGTCAATCTCAGTCATGGAATACCAGGAAGAACAGCTGTTTAGAACAATTATGTCACTTTTGGCTATAGTGGTACCAAATGCATCAAACACAGCCAAGAAAATGACAGACTGAGCTAACCAGTCATTTGCCACTTTTAACTGTAGAAACTAGATTTGTGGTTATATAACAAAATCTAAAACAAACCAGAAAATTATATGCAGTATACAAGTCCTTAATATGTCAATTTTGCCCTCAGGGGTTAAAATTTAAAATGAGTTAAGGAGAAAATAGAGAAGTGGAAGAAGAGGAAGGATTTAGAAGTAAGGTTGGAGGACAAAGAGGGATCACACTATGGGAAACTGGTGCAGAAGACTGGAGGGTAAGCAAGAAGGAAGGGATAAAAGGAAGAACAGAACAGAACCACAAAGAGGCTAGAAACTCTGTTTACACTCATATAAAAACAAGATCAAAGAATGAAGGAAAAAAACAAACAGACAAAAAAGCAAAACACCACCACCACAACAAAAAACAAATGAGAGGGGAAAAAAAAGAAAAAAGTTCACTTCCAGGTTTGCCTCTGCTGTCGCTGATAGACACAGTGTGGAGACAGAGTCCTGTTCCATGTCGATCTGTCCCAGCAAGCCAGCAGCAGCTTTTTGGCGGGGTAGTGGATAATCTCTGTGAGCCTGCACCTTCTGACTGAGACCAGACTCATTCGGCCTGCAGCCGTCAGCGCACCTTCCCCGGGCGTGAGCCCAGCTGGGAGCCAGCCGTAGATGGACCCGCAGCTGACCTGAGTTCCGAGCTCAGCTGTCCCCCACAAGATGGCTCCCAGCCAATCGCTCTCTTGTGTGGGACGACTGAGCCCTCAGCACTCACCACCGGCCAGTGCAGTCCTTCACGTCCGCTGCTCCCCTGCACTGCCGTGTCTCTCCAAGGAGGCCCCTGGGGTGGCCAGTAGTCACCATGTGTCTGCAGGTTTGAACTGCTCCTGTCATGCAGCAAGTCTGGACTCGGGGAGAAGGCACCAGCAGATACCTCCTTCTTCTTTGTTGAAGTTTTTCTCTTCACTCTCTCTGTGGGCTTCAAATTGCACTTCAGATCCTTCCTGGGTCCGGGGACCCACTTCTCTCCTTGCTATATTCCAGCGTCTGGACGGCGACTCTCAGAGAGGCTCTTTCTCTTCTACTCACCACTCTACTATCTTGGTCCTCCCCCGAAACTCTGGATTCTTGATAGCAAAGCCCTGTAGTCTAGATGGAGAGAACTATTAAAAATTGAGCTGTGAGCCCAGAATAAAAGAAGAGTAGGAAGAGGTAGGGCACAATGTGAATAGGCCAGTAATACCCCACATTAAATACATGGGAGGAAGAACAGTGAACAACTGGGCAGAAAAGTGATCTTTCAGGCCAAATTTGATGTGCACAAAGACTTATTTAGTGGATGTGTGTGGCATTATTCATGAGTAAAAAACATGAAACAATTTAAAACCACCTTTATTAAGCTAGCTTTATGAAATTATGGTTCCTCTTTCCAATGGACTCAAGTATCCGTTAAGGCAGGGACTTAGTATTGAGAGGCAGAATAGAGTCATGGGGAGATACATCTTATTTCATCAGAGGCTTTTCTCCGAGTAGACAGATTGTGTCTTGTAGCAGTGAAGAGGGTTAATAACTTAGTTAAAAGCACTTAGCCTGGTATTTGGCACCTAGAAGTCACCTGGAATACGTTAGTTACTTCTGGATGTGGGGGAAGCAAGCACTCAAAAGCTGGATTTGTTGTTAAGGGGATCTCAAGGGACATGCACGGGATTTGGAGAATGATGGGAAGCCCAGAAGACCTTAGTGCTGCGCTAAACAGTGGGAAGGAACAAGTAGCCCTGGCCATTCCAGATAAATGGAAGCCCTTTGTATTTTGGAAAGTTAGGGAGGGAAAAAGGATGATGGGAGGAGAGAGAGAAGGTAGGACAGAGACGATAGAAGTGAAGAAGGAAGAGGATTGAACATGAAATTATACACATTATTCTTGATGACATGTAAAGATGCTGGTATGTCCAAATACTGACAATAGTCTAAGAGAAAATTTGCAAATTCTTCTCCTGCTTTTATAAACTGAGTATATTTATGTCATTATGTGTACTTCATAACATGAATACCAATAAATATTGCTTAAAGTATTATCGAGTGTATTTTAAAATTCTTCATATGTATTTTACACTCACCCTTTATAGCTTATTTAATATTTTCACTTATATCTGTTAAAAGTCTCAGGGCAAAATTTAAGATACTGTTTTTATCTCTACATTTATCAATACAAACAATAATTTGGGAAGTAAATACTTGTGAAAAATTATTTTCTTCACTTTTCCTTTCTTTTTTTGGGGGGAGTCCTATTTATTTATTTAGGAGACTGGTATTTGCTATGTAGTCCAGGCTGGCCTTGAAGCTGCTACACAGCCCAGTCTGGCCTTGGTCGTACAATCCTCCTGCCTCAGCCTCCCAAGTGCTTGGGCTACAGCCATATGTCACTGCACCAAGCTTGAAAAATGATTTTTTATCCAGTGAAATGTCTAAGGCTTTCTTTTCTCCTTTTTAAGTGAACCAGAGATGTTAGCATCTTATGCTATCTGCATCTAGTTCACTAAGAAACTAAGAAAGAAAAAGAGATTTTAAGGAATGAAAGAAAATACATCCAAAATATGAAGAGATATGAGGATGTTATTTTGTGAGTGTACAGTTGGAAATGTTCAGAATCATATATGAACATGGAACTTAATAAACAACAAGGAAAATTAAATGTTTAAATAAAGGACTTACTTTGGGAAATCAAGAAATTCCCTTTTGTAATTAGAGAAGTAATTATTAAGCTATCTCTTAAATATTTATGCCAAAGTTCTTTTTTTTTTTTTTTTTTTGTGGGTACCGGGGGTCGACCTCAGGACCTCACACGCCAGCAGGCGCCCATGCCACTGAGCGATATCACCAGCCCTTTTTTTGTATGTGGGTACTGGGAGTCAAACACAGGACCTCGCGCTTGCCAGGCAGGCGCTTATGCCGCTGAGCCATCTCACCGGCCCTATGCCAAAGTTCTTGATTGTGGGAGTTAACCAAAAATTAATTAAAGCTATTCATAAACCCATCTATTCAGAAAATACCTTATGGCTCAGTGGTAGAGCGTTTGTCCACCAGGTACAAGGTGCTGGGTTTGGTCCCCAGAATAATAAAGTCCATTGTAATTACTGTACTAATTCCATAGAGATTTTCCATTCAGTGTATTTCCTGTTACAACTGTTACATTTCTTTGCCGTAAATGGCTTTGTTTGAATCTGAAAACTAAACGCCGCCGTCTAACCGTCTAAAGGAGTTCCATTATTATAACAAGTTTCCTAACCACATAGAAAAAGATATTGTGAGAATAGTTCCCCTTGACATTTTAAACTGAGTGGTTTAAGGTTTTATCTCCCTTTACTCAGCCTACTTCTTTCCTTGTCCTTTGTTTGTTTTTAGCTTTGTTTTTTTTTTGTTGTTGTTGTTTTGTTTTGTTTTTTGGTTTTTTTGTTTTTTTTTTTTTTTTTTTTTTTTGAGACACGGTCTGCTCTGCAGTTCAGGCTGGCCTTGAACTCATTATGTAGCCCAGGCTGGTCTCGAACTCACAGAGATCCTCCTGCCTCAGCCTCCTGAGTGCTGGGATTATAGGCATGTGCCACTGTCCCTTTTTTCTATGTTCTTTTTAGATCTTATTTTTCTTCTGGACTCCAGAGCACCAGCTCATGTCATACTTTTATTGATTTATTACAGTATAGTGATTTTCCAACATAGAATTTTTATGTAGCTCAAGAATCTTTCTATCCCTAACTATCCACTTTTCATCTGTCATGTTTCCTATCTGTCTCTCTCAATCTACCAAGAGTTCAAAATTAAACAAACAAAAAAAGACAAAAACTCCTTTTCTTAGCCCTTCAAGGTGTCCTTCCATTCATTCTTATCCAACACTTGGGAATAGTAGTAGATGCTCAGGCTTCCATTACCTCACCCTTAAGTTCTATAATCCTAATTTGGCCCTGATCTATATGTTGCATCAGATACTATTCACCTTCTCACCGTGTTCTCAGCACGGCCTGGCAGTTAAACCACACTACCTGGGACAGAGCAAATATTACCAGTTCCTAGAAGGACTGGCCCAGAGTCTGTGCTTCACACTCTTTTTTTTGTGTGTGTGTGGGTACCAGGGGTCGACCTCAGGACCTCGCACGCCAGCAGGCGCCTGTGCCACTGAGCGATATCACCAGCCCCTTTTTTTGTATGTGGGTACCGGGAGTCGAACTCAGGACCTCGCGCTTGCCAGGCAGGTGCTTATGCCACTGAGCCATCTCACCGGCCCTGCTTCACACTCTTCTTTCCTGCAGTATGCTCTGGTGCTTTCATCCTGGCTTTGGTCTCTTTATCTATTAGCGTATTTCTTTAGGAATTCAGGGAATATGAATTTTTAAAAGGTCTCTTAAATTATTCTAAGTGGTTCTTTGAAGGCCCCCTTTACCCTAATAACCTTTGCTTTATAAGAATTGAAAGTGAGCCTTAAAAATTACAGGACCAGGGCCGGTGAGATGGCTCAGCTGCGTGAGTGCCTGCCTGGCAAGCGCGAGGGCCTGAGTTCGACTCCCGGATCCCACATACGAAAAAAGGGGGCCGGTGATATCACTCAGCGGCACGGGTGCCTGCTGGCGCGCGAGATCCTGAGGTCGACCCCCGGTTCCCACAAAAAAAAAGAAAAAAAATTACAGGACCAGACAGACGTTCCTTTCTGTTCACCACCACTCAACGTTGTTGAACACTTCTTGAAAGTCTGTTTTGGACATAGTGATAATATGCTTTTGTTTCTCTTCTTCCTCTCCAACCACTGTCCCCCCTTTCCCCAACCCATAGTACTGGGAATTGAACTGAGTGCCTTTATACTGAGCCACATCCCAGCATCCTTGTATTTAATTTTTTTTTTTTTTTTTTTTTTTTTTTTTTTTTTTTTTTGAGACAGGGTCTCCTAAGTTGCTAAGTTGCCTGCACTGAGCTCTAACTTGTGATCCTCATGCCTCAGGCTTCCACAGTGCTGGGATTATAATCACAGGCTTGCACAACCATGCCTATCCAACCACCGTTTCTTATTTTTTTCGAGACAGTCTCGCTATGCAGTTCAGGCCTTGAACTCAATTTATAGCCCAGGCTGGACTTGAACTCACAGTGATCCTCCTGCCTCAGCCTCCCAAGTGTTGGTATTACATGTGTGTGCCACCACACCAGGCCTACCCGCTGTTTTTTAATCACCATTTTTTTCTACTAGTACCCTGTTTCTGATCTGTCTCATACTCACTGGCTGAATGAGAGATGCCCCAGAAGTATTGTTCTAGCTCTAGTTTCACAGTTCAAGTACTGTATGTTCAATTGTCTTGGTATATCCATGTACAGAAATCTTACTGGCATCTCAGACTTTTCAGGTAATTGATTATTTTGTAAGATTTCTTTTTCTTCCTGTGGTCCTTTTGAAGGTATTACCCATTTGATCTCTCTTTTTTTTTTATATGCGGGTACCGGGAGTCGAACTCAGGACTTTGCACTTGCCAGGCAGGCACATATGCCACTGAGCTATATCACCGGCCCCCATTTGATCTCTTACACAGGCATGGAAATTGTCATCTTGACTCTTCTCTCAGTTACCATTTACATTTATTCAGTTGCCAAACCCATTGTTGTAGTCAGGGTTTGCATGGGAAATAATTTAATACAGGACACATAATTTATAGGATTATTTTATACTCTTCACCCAAAGAGTAAAATGCAAAAGGCTACAGAGATCTGTCCACACACTAGAGACCCAAAGAATACAGCCGAGGGCCTGGATCCCACAGCAATGTCCTGCACGAGTCCAGCTGAAAGCCTAGAGCCCATGGCAATGTTCTCCATGAGTCCAACTGGAGGCCTAGAGCCCATGACAATGTCTCATTCAAGTCTGTATCAAGGATCTGCACTGGGAAGGCCCATAGGTCAGTGGCAGAAGCTAGAAAGTCTGCACCAGCGATGTGAAGGATCTGTGCCAGCAGGCTGAGGGATCTACTACACTAGAGCCAGGAAGTGACGCTCAAGGTAAGGACCAAAGCTCCCCTGAAAAGAACCGCAGCCATCCTCAGCAACAGCGAGGTCCCAAGCTCCTCCGATGATGAGAACAGCCAAGTTTGTATCAGGAAAGCCAGCTTCACAAGCTTCTGCAGGAGAATCAACAGCACACCATCTTCCCCTCCAGAGCCAGGAAGTGATGCTCAAAGTAAGGACCAGAGCTCCCCCAAAATGGACCGCAGCCATCCTCAGTGACAATGAGGTCCTGAGCTCCTCTGAGGATTAGAACAGCCGAGTTCATATCAGGAAAACCAGCGTGACACGCATCTCTAGGAGAATCAGTAGCATGCCATCTTCCCCTCCAGTTCTCCTTTTATGTTGTTGGCAGCAGTCCTCAAGTGGCCCTCAACACCCAGCACCACACTGATTCAGTTCAACTGGGTGTTACAAGTTGACCACCAGTTGTCAAACCACCACACCTGTTGTCTCTGGTGCCCACGTAGTCCTCTGATTCCTACTGCCCAGTTATAGTCACTGTCATCCTAAACTACTGCAATTGCCTTTAATTCCATCCCCTACTTTTCTCTGCCATTTGATTCTTCTTAGTACATTGCCAAAGTCGTATTCATGAAAGTAAGTTATGACCTCATCATGGCTCCCTTTACTCACAGTTAATTAGCTTATTAGTCTCATATTAAGGCTCTTAATGATTTTACCCTAACTTGTTTTTCTAATTTTTTTTTCGTTTGGTGCTGAGACTCGAACTCAGGACTTTGCACTTGCCAGGTAGGTGCTGTGCCACTGAGCTATACCCCTGGCCCCTTTTCTAATTTTTTTACTTCTGTTACCTTTAGATCTAGAATGTCCCCCAAAGCCTCATGTGTTTGGAGGTTGGGCTTCTGGAAGGTGATCGAATCATGGGGGTGCTGCACTCATCCACTGATGAATCCATAGGTAAATGTACTATTAGGAGGTGGGCCTGGTCGGAAGAGGTGCGTCACTGGGGGGTGCGTGACCTGGAGGGGTAGATCTCTCTCCCTGGCTCCTCCCTTTTCACTCTGCTTCCTGGCCATCATAAAGTAAGCACCTTTCCTCCACTAGACCCATGTATCATGCTTTTCCTGCCTTGGAGCCAGCCGACTACAGACTAAATCTTCTCAACACCATGAGCCACAGTAAACCTCTCCTCCTTTAAGTTTGGGTGTTGGGTATTTTGTCACAGCTATGAGAAAGTAACTGACAACTTCTGTCATTCACATAGCACTTGCATCTGGCAAGCTAAATCATTTGTTATTATTTGGTACTTCTAGTCCTCTTTGTACTTATCTCCGTGAGAGCAAATCATGAATATCATTCAAGACTAAGCTCTGATACCACCTTCTATATGAAACATTCTGTAATTCCTCGAGATAGAAGTGGTTTGTTGTTCTTTGACCACCTGGATTTTTATAGTATTTCACTGGTCTTTGTCATTAATAGCTTTTCTCCCCCACACTTAGTTATTTTGGTACATATCTTTTTTTTTTTTTTTTTTTGTGGGTACCGGGGGTCGACCTCAGGACCTTGCACGCCAGCAGGCGCCCGTGCCACTGAGCGATATCACCGGCCCGTTTTTCGTATGTGGGTTCCAGGAGTCGAACTCGGGCCCTTGCGCTTGCCAGGCAGGTGCTTACGCCACTGAGCCATCTCACCGGCCCATTGGTACATACCTTGTAACCTCTATTAGAATATAAATCCCTTATTTCACTCTGTGTCTCA
The DNA here is from genome assembly GCA_028451465.1 of Erethizon dorsatum. Classification (NCBI taxonomy): domain Eukaryota; kingdom Metazoa; phylum Chordata; class Mammalia; order Rodentia; family Erethizontidae; genus Erethizon; species Erethizon dorsatum. Next base: position 100,892,934 of record CM051824.1, read on the forward strand.
AAACGCAGATTGCCGTCAGATGTTTGGATCCATGAATACTGTACACTGAGGTAGTATGAAACTTACGACAGATCCTTGCCATTGTATAGCGTTGGAGCCACTGCACTTAGTTAGATGGCTGCACACCCTCCAAAACGTCCTAGCTAAGGGAGTGAGCAGGCCTGAAATCTGCTCATCCCCCATCCACACTGGACCATGTACTAGGCTCACATATACCTAGCTGCATTTGCCTGGAGAAAGGGGTGCTTGTCTTTTGCCCAAGTGTACTCTTTGTTGGTCAGCCTATCCATCTGCTATAGTACACCAATGTCTCTCTTTCTAACTCTCACCAAAGTACCATATAACTTAGTAACAGCCCTAAAAGTGTTAGCAGTATTAATGGAAGTTCATTATAAAAACTACTTGTCAAAAACTATCCAATTGTTGCTTATTCGAATTAAAGATGTGACTAATAGAATATAAAATAAAGATTACAGAGCATTTCCTTTGTAACTTGTTATTAACTTCAAATTCATAAATATCATGGACCCCCCCCAAAGCATTTCTAGAACATTTGAGGTTGCTTATAATTTTTTACTTAAATTAAATGGCTAATAGTCTTATTTTCTTTGCCCCCACTATGACTCTACCTTTTGGTTAGAATAATCTGATCTAAGGTAAAATATATATTTTTAACCATATTTCTTCAGTTCCATTATGATCTAATGATCATGGTTTCTGGAAGTTTTTTGAGGGTTAGAACATTGGAAAATCTATATGTTTATTTAAACTCTCCCATTATACTAGATTTCTAGTTTGCTTTTGTGTCTAGTTGTATATGTATATGTATGTGTATAAAATATCCATAATCCTGCTGAAGGTCAGATGAAGTATTTCTCTTTAAAAGTACAGAGACCACAGCTTAGAGAGGTTAACTGACTTCTACAAGTGCACATGGCAAGTAAATGATGAAGCTAGACTAAAATCTAAGCTTTCTGTATCCCTATTCTATGCATTCTTAAAATGCTACATCCATGGTAACATTGCTTTTAATGGAACTACTTTGGTGTAGTTGATATAGTACAAATTCAAAAGTTCTTAAACACATGGTTAATGGTTTGTTGGTGGGTGAATGTGTGTATCCCTGTTGCACCTAGTGTAGCACTTTGTATCTGCCATAGGTTTAATAAAATGGTGTGTGTTGTACATTGCTTGTTAGTGTTCCATTCCAGAGTAGTGACAAGGCAACCACAAGCAGACTTGCATACTTTTATTTTTTTATTTTTGCTTTCATTACTCAGTTTATTTTACTGCTTCCTATCAGTATGTAAATCTGTATGGTATGTGAATAATGTTCATAATAGCTTATCACATACTGACTTTTGGAGGCTATACTATATCCTTAGTTCTGTCTGCAATAGAAATGATAATGAGAGCTAGAAATATCTGTGGCACATGGGCAGTGTGACAAGCTTCTAGGAAAAATCCAGGAAACAGGTACTTTATTTTGGGGCTCCCTTCTTAGTTTGAGGTTATTGATGAATGAATCAAATGCTATTCCTGCGCTACCTGAAAGTGTAGCTAAGATATTTTATATCTACACTATAGTCTTTAGAAATGGAAAAAAAAAAAGAGAAAGACAAATGCATGAATGAGAAATGAAGCAGTGGAAAAGAGAGTGGAAATAAGAGAGAGCTAAAAACCACTTAAAAGACAAAGATCTGTCATGGCCTATATTAGAAAATTATACCAATTTGTCCATAATACTTTTTAGCATATTCTAACACACCCATGTACATGTATTTTGTATTGGTAAAAGTAATGCAATCATTTCTACTGTAACACTTGTTTTTGAAAACACAAATTTGGTCTAGTGTAACTGATGTGTTCTGGAACAATTAGAGGGTAGTGTAAATATTATGTGTACTTTTGTCCAGTGTCATATGTGAGAAACACTACATGATTACAGAAAACTACCTAGCTAAACCAAGCCACATAAGCACATACAAAGGTATGTATATAAACATACAACTTACATATCTGCCAGCTATTCTGCTGTACCATGGTTTAATCATATCAGAAAGAATCATAATCAGAAGCAGGACACTATGTGATTTGCAGAGCTCTATTTGAGTAGACATTAAGTTAAAGGATCTTGAGCAGAAGTATGCTCACAGCCTTGCACTAAAAATTGGTATGAACAAAAGCAAAGAGGCAAAAGTATAAGACAGATATGTTTAGAACCTAACAGAAGCCTGAACTTCCTAGCATCTCCTGCCACATCCTCACTGTCAAACCAACGTTAACAGTCAACCCTGGAATAAAGAGCAATCTGCAATGATGCAATCTGGGTGTAACAGGCAGGTTTGCTCCATTTGTTTGAAGAAAAACCCAAGATGGAAGCAGTTAACCTGGGATCTTAAGTAATAACAGCTAGACCTTTTAGGTAGGAACAAAAATCACAACAAAATGTCCAGATTCAGCAGTTCCTGGCTTTGATTAGAACAAAGGGCAAAGTGATTTAAAAGCCAATGAAGAATCTAAGGCAATTATATTTTCAAAGTCCCATCCCCTCACAACTCCCAGGCACTAAAGTTGACCAAAAAACAAGTACACTGTTTTAGCAGGAAAGATGCTAGATAGGAACCTCCCATGGAACCTTCTCAAATGCAACTTCGGAGCTCAGTGATTAGGGAAGAATCTCCTAGACACCAAAATTGGAGGCACCAGTTTGGTATCTAAGGAACTCATCTCATTTCTCTTCCCAGGCAGTGATGCTTGCTCTTCCTGTCTAGCAAAGTACTATATGTACTGATGGTTCTTCACCTCCCCATTTTCATGTGGAAGTATATTTCTGATAGTCTCCTTTCCCTTTGCCTTGTTTTTTGGATATGTGTGGGGGCAGTAAATTTATAATCAAGTCACAGCATGCTTAAACCATGAGAAGCGTCTTCCAATGTGATTAAGAGCATATAATCAACGGAGATCTTGGAACTGGATGCAACAGTTAAACATGTGTGAACAAGGATGAATGCACTGTTAATCTCATTTGGAAAACTTGCCTAATGTTAGGCAGGACCATTCTTGAAAGTACAGATGTGGGAAAGGGTAAGTGTGGATGCTGGGCAATCATGTTGCATTGTGGAGTAGTATATAACACAAATGAACCTGAGTGAATCCAGCTGTACACTCTTTGCAGTTATATCATAGTACAGGTCATCTCACCCAACATTTTGCATAATGTAAGCTGACAGAAAACTTAAGTTGCTCTTTCTTTTTTTTTTATTTTAAAGAGAAGAAAAAACAAAACAAAACAAATCAAAAAGAACAAAATTTCAAAACAACGTAATAGGAGGGTAACAATGGTTAATACATTACATATTGTTATCTTTAAGTTAGTTATTCAGGGTACCAGATATTAGCATTCAGTTGTCCAAACATTACTGGCACAAGCCTTACTCTTCAATGAACTAAGTAAAATTAGTAGTGTATCTATCTTAACCATCTTATATATACATACAATTTTTTTTCTATTCCCTTCTTTCTTTTCCTATTCCCCCATCCCAGTCTCTCTTTGCTTTTGACCAGTTTCTTTTTGATTCACCATGTCTATTGTACATTTTGGATCTTATTTACTCTTTCAGTTTCTCATACTAGAGAGACAATACAATGCTTACACATGTGCATCCGGTTTATTTCACTTATGAGTATTTTCTCGAGTTGCATCCATTTACCTATAAAAGTCTCCAGTTTATCCTTCTTTATGGCTGAATAGTACTCCATTGTATAAAAATACCACATCTTTTTTATCCATTCCTCAGTTGATGGGCATTTGGGTTGTTTCCAAGATCTGGCTATTAAAAATTGTGCTGCTGTAAACATGGGTGCACATATATCGCTGTGGTATGATGTTTTTAATTCTTCTAGGAAGATACCCAGAAGGGGAATAGCTGGGTCAAATAGGACCTCCAACCCTAGTTTTTTGAGGAATCTCCACACTGATTTCCACAGTGGCTGTACCAGTCAACACTCCCACCAACAGTGGAGAAGGGTTCCTTTTTCCCCACAGCCCCTCCAGCATTTGTTATTAGTTGATTTCTTGATAATAGCCATTCTTTCTGGGGTGAGATGGTATCTCAGTGTTGTTTTAATTTGCATCTCTCGAATGACTAGTGATGTTGCACATTTTTTTGTATATTTATTTGCCATTTGTATTTCTTCATCTGAGAAATGTGTATTCATCTCAGATGCCCATTTTTGGAGTGGGTCTTTAAATTTAGGAGGTCTGATTTTTTTGAGTTCTTTGTATGTTCTCGTTAGTAATCCTTTGTCTGAGGAACAGCTGGCAAACATTTTTTCCCATGCTGTGGGTTGTCTCTTCACTCTGTTTGTGGTTTCTCTTGCTGTGCAAAAGCTTTTTAATAAGATGAGATCCCAGTTGTTGATTCTTTGTGATAGTTCCTGTGCGGTTGAGGTTTTATTCATAAAGTCTTTGCCTACACCAATGTCTTCAAGGGTTTTACCTATCCTACCTTCCAGCAGAGTTAATGTTTCTGTTTTAGTATTTAGATCTCTGATCCATTTTGAATTTAGTTTAGTGCATGGTGAAAGATATGGGTCTAGTTTTAATCTTTGGCATGTGTAGAGCCAGTTTTTCCAGCACCGTTTATTAAAGAGGCTTTCTTCCAGTGAATGTGTTTGGCACCTTTTTGAAAGATAAGGTGGCTTAGTATGTCTGGGGTTGTTTCAGCATCTTCTAATCTGTTCCATTGATCTTCAGGTCTGTTTTTTGCCAGTACCACACTGTTTTTATCACAATAGCTTTATAGTATAATTTCAAGTTGGGGATTGTGATGCCCCCTGCCTTGCCTTGTTGCCCAGAATTGCCTTTGCTATTCTAGGTCTCTTCTGATTCCAAATGAACTTTAGGGTTGTTTTCTCTAATTCTGTGAGATATGCTGTTGGAATTTTGATTGGAATTTCATTAAATCTGTATAACAATTTTGGAAGTATGGCCATTTTCACTATATTGCTTCTTCCTCTCTGGAGCAAGGGATGTCTTTCCATTTTCTGATATCCTCTTCAATCTCCTTTTTCAGAGTACTGTAGTTTTCAGTGTAGAGGTCTTTTACATCCTTTGTGAGGTTGATTCCTAGGTATTTCATTTTTTTGGATGTTATTGTGAAAGGTATTGTTTCCCTAATTTCTCTTTCAGTAAGTTTGTTATTTGTGTACAGAAAGGCTATTGATTTTTGGGTATTGACTTTGTATCCAGCTACACTACTGAATTTGCTTATTAAATCTAGCAGTTTTTTAGTGGAGTTTTTGGGGTCTTCTGTATAGAGTATCATGTCATCTGCAAATAATGATAATTTAACTAAGTTGCTCTTTCTGTAGTCATTCTCTAGGGTCATGTAGTGTGAGCCTCTCACTGTGCCTCTCTCCAGCCTCTTAGTACTGTCAGTCACTTAGCATTAATTCTCAGTTGCCGAGCTGTCCAAGGAGAGCATCCCTCCTATGGTTTCTACTAGTCCACTGTTAGTTGCCTGATCCTAACAGAACCAGAGTCATTTTTCAAAGATTGAGATGGCTAATAAGATCCTCTTGAGATCATAAGGACCACAACAATGTAATCCATCTTTGCCACCATGTAGAGAGAGCCCAACTATGACTGAAGACAACATAGGAGAAACGTGACAAGAAGAGAAATATCTCTAATGGTACTGTTTAAGCTTGGGCTGAGGTTGGCTTAATCCAGGGTTTCTCACCCTTGGCACTGTTGACATTTTTGGCTGGATAATTCTTTGTTGGTGTATGTTTTCTGATTGTAGGATGTTTAGCAGCACCCCGGTCTCTTCCCACTAGATGCCCATAGTCAACTCATAATTGTGACATTCAAAACATTATTACATGTTTCCTTAGTGAGATGTAAAATTTCCCTTAGCTAAGAAACATTACTCTAGAGTTTTTGGTTATGTGATCTTTAAATATCCTTTTTGTTAAACTTATTTACATTATGTCTATCACTCCCAGTTCAAAGAATTTTAGTTACTACATTATTTCTTATGACTTCTGTATATTAAATAAAAACAAATTTATAAATTAAAATAATAAAGTAAAATTAGCATTAATCCACAGATAACTAAATTGCAGATGTAACAATTAATGAAAATATTGTTTGTTTGCTATTTTCCATGTTAGAGTCTTGATTATTTATGTATTTATTTATTTATTTTTGTTTGTTTTTTTGGGAGGTCGACCTCAGGACCTCACGCGCCAACAGGCACCCGTGCCGCTGAGCGATATCACCGGCCCCTTTTTCGTATATGGGATCCGGGAGTCGAACTTGGGCCCTCGCGCTTGCAAGGCAGGCACTTACGCCGCTGAGCCATCTCACCGGCCCTGTTTTTTTTTTTTTTTTTTTTGAGACAAGCTCTCGCTATGCAGTTCAAGCTGGCCTTGAACTCACTATGTATCCCAGATTGGCCTTGAATTTGTGGCGACCCACCTGCCTCAAACTCCCAAGTGCTGGGATTACAGGTGTGCGCTACCACACCTGATTTTTGTGTGTGTGAGTATGACAAACCAGTTTTTGAGCCATTATGATTATTGCTGACTACTCTTTTTTAAGTACCAATGTCTTAATGGACTAATCAATTTAATAAGGTGCCTTAAAAGTTTCCATAACTGGTTACAATGCTTATTACTAGTGAAAATAGAATCAAGATAGGATCTAAGCCTTTAAAACTTTATTTAACACTCATTAATATGTATATATGATTGCTAAGGTGGAGAAGGTAATTTGGAATTAATTCTTCCCATACACTTTTCTCAGTAGTTGACACAACTCTGTTGAACTACATCATTCCTTGAGTCATTACTCAGTAATAAAGAAGGTAAGCTCAATGTGGTGGTGTGTGCCAGTAGTCAAACTACTCAGCAGGCTAAGGCAGGAGGATCACTTGAGCCCAGGAATTTGGGGCTAGCTTGGGCAACACACTGAGACCCCATCTCAAAGTAAATAAATAAATATTAAATATTGTTAATAATAAAGACATTAAAGTCATTTTATGAAATGTTCTCAGATGTGGATAATATAAAATAGTTTTATTTTTGTAACAGGTGAAATAATTTTAAAATGTTTTGACAATAGGATTACTTGCTAATGGCAGTCATGTGTACTCACTAATACATTAGAAGTTAAATTAGGAGTTAACTGCAAAAAAAAGAGATGTTAACTGCAAAGAATTATTTAAACTTCCTTCAGTAGACTGATTGATTGACTGATTGACTTGGAGCAGGGTCTTGCTATGTATTCAAGCTGGCCACAAACTCAAAGTGATCCCGTGTCTGCCTTCAGAGTGCTAGGATTACAGCTGTGTACCACCATGCCTGTGCACCACCAAAACCCATTCAGTAGTTTTATTGTGAGTAATTTTGGTACTGTTATTTTCAATTTATACTTGGTGTACTGAAAAAAGATTAAAGTGAATATTAATTGTTGTTAAAGCTAAGGGTTTTTTGGTTTTTTTCCCTCTCACTCTCTCTTTTGTTTTGCAGTGCTAGGAATGGAACCAAGGTCCTTGAGCATGCTAGACAAGCACTCTTCACTGAGCTATATCCTAAGCCCAGAACAAAGGTTTTTAGTGTAAAAGAAACTGAAATAATATTAAAGAAGTAGAGTTGAAACCCTGCAGACAGATTAGAATTGAAAATATCAATACAAACTAGTAGTTTTTTAAAACGTATTTCCTAACTTTGACTACTGAAAAGTCTAGAACCACTGATATCCCAGTAGCAGTGAGGACTGCTGATACCCCATTTTTTCTAAAAACTATTGCTTACTAAAAAGAACTAGGTCTCCCTGGAAGAATGGCTCATTCCAGATCTGGGACAGGGTACACAAGGTGAGCCAGGGACAATTTGTTGAACTAGAAACCAAAGAAAGTTCAAAGATAAATGGAATTTCAAAGGTTGTAGGATCCATCTTAAAAGGACTCCCACTGGCCAAATTTTGGGAAATTTGAGAAATTATTTTAGATACCTCTTCTGTACCATCCCTGATCCTCCAGCACTTGTCTCAGTTCAGCCCTGTGCGAGCTTCGATGCAAGCATAACCGTACACTGCCTCATCTCCTGCCATTAGCAAGCTCCTTGCTTCCTGCCCTCAGCTTCCCTGTTGTGATACCACTGCGAGATGCTAATTTGTGTGCTGTTTTCCATGTTGGAGTCTTAGTGCTGGACCCACACACAGGCAACCTGAAAGTATGGTTAAAATCTACATGCAGGGGACTGAATGCCTTGTTGGGCAAACCTTTGATCAATGGAAAATGGGAATCCATGGAGAAATTCCTGCTTTCAGCATCAAAAGAATGTCTCAAATCAGTTGAAACATATTTAATATATAAAAAAATGAATGAATCTATAATTGTTCAAAGAAAGAAAGACTTCTCCCACCAAAACATTTCTCATTTAACTTAGTCATTAAACATAGTTCACTAATAATAGGACAATGGAACATTATTGCCTCCTGATGTGATAACACTGTGAATTTATGAAATTACCTTATCAAAAGCACTTAACTTATATAAGGGGTAATAGAAAGATAGGGTGAATGTTTGAAGTTTTAAAATCTTAGTACAGTAAGAGACACATTGCCAAGAATGATGGAATGAGTATGTGCAGATTAAGAGGGAATATTTTATGTATCTTGAGGGGAAATGTGTCTTTTACTGTAATACATTTTTTAATTTGAATATTCGCCATATTTTATGAGCATCTCACATTGATCAACACTTTATGGCAATTTATGCCAAATGAGAACATTACAGTGGGGTTCTCATCCACCTTATTCACTGAATCTGGCACAGTGCAACTCCTGGCTCTTCCCGAGTCAGAATGCTCATGAAAGGTAAATGTTTTGTATAACTTCAGGAATTGAAGTAGCCAGGACAGTGCAGCTAAAGATACTCATAAAAAAGAACTTCCAGGGGCTGGGGATGTAGCTCAGCGGCACAGCGCCTGCCCGGCAAGCGTGAGGCCCTGAGTCCAATTCCTGGTAATAAAAAAAAAAAAAAGAAAAGAAAAGAAAAGAAAAAGGACTTCAAGAACTGCTTCAGAAAGTGGCAAGAATGATGGGTAAATGTATTTGAAGTGAGGGGGAGTTTCTGAAGGGGCTTAATGGCAATTTGTCTTTTATTGTAATAATTTTTTTTTTTTTTTTTTTTTTTTTTTTTTGGGTACCGGGGGGTCGACCTCAGGACCTCGCACGCCAGCAGGCGCCCGTGCTGCTGAGCGATATCACCGGCCCCTTTTTCATATGTGGGTTCCGGGAGTCGAACTCGGGCCCTCACGCTTGCCGGGCAGGAGCTTAAGCCACTGAGCCATCTCACCGGCCCTGTAATAATTTTTTAATAATCACTTTTTATCACACCTCATATTTCAGTATACTTTTAGATCTAACTTCTTGTTAATAGGAAATACAGAGGATAGAGGAACAAGTTAAATAGTACCACTACAAAAAAATTCTCAAGCCCAAGTGTAGTGGCACATGCCTCTAATCCCAGCACTCTGAAAAAGGAACTCTTCTACATTATTGGTGATTATGTAAGGTAGTACAGTCACTATGGAAATCAGTGTGGATATTCCTCAAAAAACTAAAAATGGAAATTCCATTCCACCTATTCCTCTTCTAGGAATCTTCCCAAAAGGGTTAAAGTCATCATATTACAGTGACACATGTATACCCATGTTTATAGCAGCACAATTCATAATAGCTAAATCTTGGAAGTGTCCTATAATATCTATCAACAAATGAATGGTTAAAAAAAAATGTGACATTTACACACAGTAGTACTACTCCACCATAAAGAAGAATAAACTTGACTTGATTGTAGGAAAATGGATGCACCTTGAGACCACAATGTTAAATGAAGTAAATCAGACATACAGGCTTAAATATTGCATGTTTTCTCTTATATTTGAAACCCCAAATATAAATAAAGAACAAAATAAAAGGTAGATAATAGGAAATAGGGAAATAGATCTTTTGCAAATGGAAAGGAGACCTAGAGATAAAGGGAAGTGGGGTAAGGGGATGAAAAAGAATTAAGATGTGTTATGTACATTTACCAACTCCCCACAAAGAATGTAATCATTATGTATTGCAAAAAATAAAAATTAAAAAAATCTCAGCACTTGGGAGGCTGAGGCAGGAGGATCATTGCAAATTTGAGGCCAGCCTTCCTACACAGTGAGTTCAAGGCTAGCCTGAACTAGATAGTGAGACCCTATCTAAAATAAATAAATAATTAAAAAATTTTAAAGCCCATAAAACAAAAATTCTCAAGAGTTTTATAAGAAGTTGTCTTGGTTTTTTTAAAAAGTCAGAGTCAAATTCAATGCGTTATTCTTAATTATATGTGGTTTGAAAAAAATCACTGTATCTTCTCCGCCCAAAATTTGAATATTCACTTGTATTTTCTCTTTTATGGTTTAGTGTTTCCATCCTGACATTGGTTGTGTCTTTTTTCTTTATGTCACTTATGCTAAATGTTTATAAACTTTATTGATGTTTTCAAGAATCTATTTTTATTTCATTGATTATTATTTTCACTTTATTGATTTCTGCTCTTTATTGTTTCCTTGGTTCTTTTTACTTTGGGTTTATCTTTTTTCTAGTTTCCTCAGGTGGAAACTGAGGTCAGTAAAGGCTTATCTTTTTCATAATGTAAGTAATTAATATGAAGCATGTCTCTCTGAATATTTTATTACCAGTAGCCCACAGATTTTGATATGTCATCTTTTTCATTCAGTTCAAAATACTTTCTAATTTCCTTTTTTATTTCTTTGTTGACATGGATGATTTAGTAGTGTGCTGTTTATTTTCAAAATATTAAGAGATTTCCCAGATATGTTTTGTTACTGATTTCTAAGTTATTATGATCAGAGAATATTGTTAAGTATTCTAAATTTTTTCAAGCTTGCTTTAGACTCGGAATATGATCTGTCTTGGTAATCACACCATGTACACTTAAAGGAATGTGTATATTACGACTTGTGTCTAGCTGTCTCCCCAAAACCTCATGAGGTCATAGATGGGGCTTTTCAGAGGTGGCTGGATCTAGAGTGTGTGACACTGGGATTGATTCATGGTGCAATACTAGGATCAAGGGCACTGGGATTAAGGATGTGAGTGCTACCCGCCCTAAGGAGCCTGGATAAGATATAAGGGCTAGAAAGAAGTGTGGTCATCTCTTGCTTGCTTGCTTTTGCTGTCTTCTGTTTGGCATGAACTGGTTCTCCTCTGTGATGCCCCTCTGCCGAGCCACCCTGCCTTGGAGCCAGCCAATTATGGACTGAAGCTTTTACAAACTGAACCAGATAAACCTTTCCTCCCTTAACTTTGGGAGTATTTTGTCTCAGCAATGAGAAATGTAACTAAGACAGTGTACTTTGCTTTTGTAGAGTGGTTTCTTTGATACATGTCAGTTGGGCAAAATTTGTTGTGGAACTGTTCAAGTCTTGTATCATTACTGATTTTTTTATTTTTGGTACCGGGAATCGAACTCAGGACCTTGGGCTTGCCAGGCAGGTGCTGTGCCGCTGAGCTGTATACCTGGCCCCCTTACTCATTTTTGAAACTACTTTTTCTGAAAATTATTGAGAGGAATATTTATATCTTGCATTATAACCGTAAATTTATATTTTTCTCCTTTTAAGTTCTCTCATTGTTTTTCTTCATGCATTTTGAAGCTCTGATTTTAGGTGCATAAATGTTTAGCATGGTTATGCCTTCTTGATGAATTGTCCCCTTTATAATTATGAAATGTTCTTTATCCTTGGTAATAGTCTTTGCTCTGAGATCTACTATAATAACACATATAGTTACCTCATCTACCTTTTAGGTAATATTAGCATGGTGTATCTTTTTCATCCTTTTACTTTTAACTTACATGTGTCTTCATTTTTAGCGGGAGTTTCTTACAGCAACGTATACTTGGTATCTTGCCCTTTTTGATTTTGATATAATTTTGATTGGGGTGTTTAGAACATTTACCTTTAATGTTTGTATTTAATATTGACATTGATGAAGGTGGACTTAAATCTACCACCTTCGTATTTTTTTTCTGTTTGTCCCTTCTGTACTTCATTTCCTTTTTCCTCTTATTTATGCCTTCTTTTGGATTAAATAGTAAGAGCAATTTTATTACATTCTTTGATGTTACTTATCGGAATATTAGGTATATCTGTTTGGGTTTTTGTTTTTTGTTTTTTATTTAGTGATTGCTTTGATTTTTGAATATATATATTTAATTTATCACATTCTACCTCCAGGCATATTCCTGTATTTTCCATCTCCTGGCCTTTGTTCTGATGTAATAATTGGCTTCTTCAGATGTCATAAACCCCCAAATACATTGTTATTATTTTTGCTTTAAAACTTCATTCTCTTCTAAAGAGATTTTTTAAATAAAGAAAAGAATCATATTTACATACCTACATGGGTATTGTTTCTGGTGTTATTCATACCTTTAGAAGATTTCCATTTAGTATAACATTTTTTTCTGCCTAAAACCTACTTTAACATTTCTTGTAATTCTGATCTGTTGGTGATTAATTCAGCTTTTCCATGCCTTCATTTCTGAAAGTTATTAACAGGTTTTTTTTTTCAATATTGTGATAATGTTGCTCTACTGCTTTCTTACGTGCATTTAAAATTTTTTGTTATTTTTTTAACAATGTCTTGCTACGCAGCCCTGGCTGGCCTTGTATGCTCTAGGTAGCCCAGGGTGGCCTCAAATTTGCAAATCCTCCTGCCTCAGCCTACCAAGTGCTGAGATTACCTCTGTGCCTGGTTTATGTGCATTGTTTTGAAAGTCTGCTCTCATTTCCTTGTTTTCTTGTATGTAATAAACCTTTTCTCTTAAGGTATTGTAAATATGTTCTTAATTTGATTATGGTAGACTTTTTTTTTTTTTTTTTTTTTTTTCAGTACTGGAGTTGGGTCCAGGGCCTTCTTTACACTTGGCTACATTCCCAGCCCTTTTTAAATTTTTAATAGTCACTAAGTTGCCTGGGCTGGGCTTGAACTTGTGATCCTCTTGCCTCAGCATCCCAGAATGCTAAGATTTCAGGCATGTCCTACCACACCCAGTTTGGAGTCTGTTTCTCTTAAATTTATGAGTTTATAATTTTCATTAAATTCAAAACTTTTTCAGCCATTATTTCTCCAAGCATTGTTTTCTGTTCCCCCTTCTTATTTCCTGTTGAGAAATAAATGAAATATTAACATTTTAGGCTGTGTGAGGTTTTCCCATAGTTCAAGGATGTGCCATTCTTTTCTTTTTCTTCTTTTTTAAATCTTTTTCTTTTATTGTCTTGTTTTGGTAACTTCTGTTGCTATGTCTTTGGGTTTACTAAACATTTCTTCTGCAGTGTACAGGCTGCTGTTCATCCTGTTTAGTGTAATTTTTCATTTAGAAATTTAGCCTTAGGGGCCAGGGAAATAGCTCAGTGGCACAGTGCCTGCCTGCCAGCACAAGGTCCTGAGTTCAATTCCCAGTACCAAAAAAGAAAGAAAGAAAGAAAGAAGGAAAGAAATTTAGCTTTAATTTCTAGAAAGAAATTTTGAATCTTTTTCACATTTTTCCATATCTCTCCTTAGCATACTTACCTTTAATGTACTTAACTTGCTTATGTTTTCTTGAATCTATGGATTACATTTATAATAGACATTTTAATGTCTTTTTGTAGTGATTCTATTATTTGTATAGCTTGTGAATGTGTTTTTATTGAGTAGGTTTTTTTTCCATAATTATGCATTGTGTTTTCCTCCATCTTTGCATGTCTAGTTTTGTTGCTTTGTTTTGTTTTTTGCAGTGCAGACTTAGGGCCTCATGCATGCTAGGCCAGCACTCTTATTACTGAGCTCCATGCCCAGCCCTAATCTGGTAATTTCTTACTGGATGCCAAATGTTGTCAATTTTATGTTGGTTAGGTTTTATAGTTTTAAGATTCCTATAAACATTCTTAAATTCTATTCTAGGAATAGACAAGTTATTTGGGAAGGATTTGATCTTTTCAAGGCTTAGTTCTAAGCTCTATTAGAAGGGACTGGAACAATTTTTAATGAAGGCCTAATTTGGTCCCATTACTAAGGCAATAACATTGTGAGTACTCAACTAATTTCCTTCTGTTCATTATGAGATTCTTTCTTTTGGAAACATGAACTGTTCCCAGACCTGTGTGAGTATTGGGAAGTTTTCTGCCTGCTCCTTTCAGTGATTCTTTACTTGGACTTGGGGAATTTTCTCACAGACATATTGATTGGCAATCCAATGAAGATTTGAGGGGAACCCTCTTCATATTTCCAGGGCTGTCTTTGCAGCTCTCTTCTCGGTGGTACTAATTTGTGAATTCTTGTCCCATTGGCTTTCCTGAATTCTCAACTCTGTCTCTTCAACTCAGGGAGACTGTCACTCTGTTTGGGTCTTTCTTCTGGGCCTGGAGCAATTTTAAAGCATACTTTGTTTGTTTCTTTTGCCTTAGGGATTACTGTGTTTAGCTGCCTTGCAGCCAGTGTCTGATAACTATGGTTTTGTGTATTTTGTCCTTATTTAGTTACGTAAGGTGGAAAAGTAAATCTAGCCTATTACTCCATCATTTCCTGAATTAAAGGTCCCCAAAATTGTATAATTATTCTCTGAGCAAATAATTTTTAGAAGAATGTTCTTTTTTGTTTAAATTTCAAGTATTAGTAAACCTTTTAAAGACTATTGGCTTATCTGTTGAAATTTTTAAAATAACTTCGATTTTTATTATGCTTTTAGTCAGAGAATGAAGCTTGTCCCATTTCTTCTTTTGAAATAGTAAATAGATTTCTTTGTGGCCTAATAAGGTCATGTTTTGTGATTTCTTGTATGCATCTTTTTTTTTTTAATTTACTACATGTTTGCAGTACATAATGTTTACATTGCTTGTGTGGAGTTCGTTCATGTACATAACACATCCCAATTCATTTTTTCATCCCCTTTCCCTCCTCTCCCTCCTCTCTTCCTCCATCTTTTGATCCCCTTCCTATTTGAGAAAGCTCTATCTCCCTATTTCCTATTATCTTTTATTTTTCTGTTTATAACTTGAATTTTTCTTATAAGAGAAACCATGTGATATTCAAGCTTGTATGTCTGATTTATTTCACTTAACACTGTGGTCTCAAGTTCCATCCATTTTCCTACAAATCCCTCAAGTTTATTCTTCTTTATGGCACAGTAGTGCTCTATTGTGCATATATACCACATTTTTATCCATTCATCTGTTGATGGACACATAGGCCACTTTCAAGATTTAGCTATTACGAGTTGTGCTGCTATAAACATGGGTATACACGTATTACTGTATTATGATGACTTTAACTGTTTCCACAAGATTCCTGAAAGGGTAATAGCTGGGTCAAATGGAATTTCAATTTTTAGTTTTTTGAAGAATCTCCATACTGATTTCCATAGTGGTTGAACTGGTTTACATTTATACTGACAATGGAGAAGCCCCCTACCCCCAACCCCCTGCAACCTCACCAGCATTTGTTATTATTTGATTTCTTGAACTAGCCATTCTTTCTGGGGTGAGATAGAATATCAGTGTTGTTTTAATTTGCAGTGTTGAGCATTTCTTCATGTATTTACTGGTCATTGATACTTCTGTGAAGTATCTAATACCTGTATTATCCAATTTATTTTTGAGTTCTCTATATATTCTAGATATTAGTCCTTTGAGGAATAGCTGGCAAATTTTTTCACATTCTATAGGTTGTCTTTGATCCATTTTTATTTTAGTATAGTACATGGTGAGAAATATGTGTCTAGATTCAGTCTTTTTTTTTTTTTTTGGTGGCTACCGGGAGTTGAACTCAGGACCTCGCGCTTGCCAGGCAGGCGCTTATGCCACTGAGCTATCTCACCGGCCCTAGATTCAGTCTTTTGCATGTGGATAGCCACTTTTTCTAAACACCATTTATCAAAGAGGCTATCTTTCTTCCAGTGTATGTTTTTGGCCCTTTGTCAAAGATCAAATTGTTTCTGCATCCTCCATTCTGTTCCCTTGATTCTCTTGTCTGTTTTTGTGCCAGTACTATGCTGCTTTTATCACAGTACCCCTTGGAGTCTAGGATTGTGATGCATCCTGCTTTGTTCTTTTTACCCAGGATTGCTTTCATTATTCTGGGTCTCCTCTGGTTCCATATGAATTTTAGGATTGTTTTCCCCAGTCCTAAAATGAAGAATAAAGTATACTGTTGGTATTTTGATTGGGGTTGTGTTAAATCTATATGTCAGTTTTGGAAGTATGGTTATTTTGATTATATTGGTTCTGCCTATCAAGGAACAGGGATATCTTTCCATTTTCTGATGTCCTATTCAACTTCTTTTTTCAGAGTGCTGTAGTTTTTTGTTGTAGAGGGCTTTCACTTCCTTAGGTTAATTCCTAAGTATTTGGTTTTTCTTGGTTCTATTGTAAATGGTATTTTTTTCCCTAATTTCTCTCTGTGTGGTTTCATTATTAGTGTACAGGAGTGCTACTGATTTTTGTGTGTTCATTTTTGTATCTTGCAACATTACTGAATTTCGTTATTACTTCTAAGAGTTTTGGTGGATTTTTGGGAGAGGGGTCTTATATGTGGAAGATTATATCACCTGCAAATAATGATAATTTGACTTCTTCTTTTCCTATACCTATCCCTTTCTTTCTTTCTTTCTTTTTTTTTTTTTTCCTTGCCTAATTGCACTCTCTAATGTTTCAAGTACTATGTTGAACAGGGGTGGTGATAATGGACATCTTTGTCTTGTTCCTGATTTTAGAGGGAAAGCTTTCAGGTTTTCCCCATTTAATATGATGTTGGTAGTAGGTTTGTCATAAATGGCTTTTATTAGATTGAGATAAGGTCCTTCTGTTATTGGGTATTTCCTTTTAGAAATAGCTTGCCAATTAAATGTATCCCAGGTTTTACTCACCTCAAAGAATTTAACAAGGCAAGCCAAAAATGGTGCCAAAAGTTTTTTTGAAAAGTAGGGGTGAGGGAGAAACTGGCTCTGCAGAGCAGACTTGGGCTGAACAAGAGGGAAAGAGAAAAATAAACATAAAAGTACATCCTGGGTCTTGGAGACTCAGGGTGGGCTACTGTGAAAGAGACATGATAGCAGGTTCCTCATGGCATCTATATCTTTATATGTTGTCCACATCTTGTGGGAACCCACAAGAAGTTCTAAATATGGGTCCTGAGAGGCAGTGCTGCGTAGATCCTGGGATCCCACCACACCTCTCTTCCCAGCCAGCCTAAGCTACACCCTATCTCTTATCTCACTTCTATATTTTCTTCAGTGTTTTTATCATGAAAGGATGTTGGATTTTGTCAAAGGCTTTTTCTATGTCTATTGAGATAATCATGTGATTTTTGCCCTTGCTTCTGTTTATGTGATATTTTATATTTATTGTTTAGTGTTATGTTGAACCATCCTTGCATCCTTGGAAGCCTACTTGGTCATGGTGTATAATCTTTTTGATGATTTATTGCATTCAGTTTACCAGTGACTTTTTGAGGATTTTTGCATCTATATTCATTAAAGAGATTGACCTATAGTTCTGTTTTTTGGTTGGATTCTTTTCTGGTTTTGGAATCAGAGTAATGGTAGCTTCCAGGAATGACTTTGGGAGTCCTTCTCTTTCAATTTCATTAAAAAGCTTGAGGAGTAGGGCCGGTGAGATGGTTCAGCGGCATAAGTGCCTGCCTTGCAAGCGCGAGGGCCCGAGTTCGACTCCCGGATCCCACATACGAAAAAGGGGCCGGTGATATCGCTCAGCAGCACAGGTGCCTGTTGGCGCGCGAGGTCCTGAGGTCAACTCCCCGGCACCCACAAAAAAAAAAAAAAAAAAAAAAGCTTGAGGAGTATCGGTGTTAAAACTTTCTTGACATTTTTGTAGAATTCAGTAGTGAATCCATCAGGACCTAGGCTTTTCTTAGTTGGTAGGTATTTCATTACTAATTCCATTGTCTGTTACTCAATTATTCAGGGTTTTTACCTTGTGTACACCTTTAAAAATAGTATTTAGTAGGAATTAAATGTACTCATGATTATATGTAGTCATCTTATTAATTATATATGCATGCTGGGATTGAACCCCAGGGCTTTGCAGATGCTAGATCAGGCAAACCCTCTATCACTGAGCTACACTGAGCTACATCCCTAGCCCCTAGATGTTTTAAATTCTTTGACTTTACTTAGTGACTTTGAATCCATTATAGATTTATATAGTCTCCCAATTTTAAAATGACTTAAAAATTTTTTTAATTAGTATTATTCTAATAACCACTCTTACAAATTTTGAATTTCTTTGATTCTACTAGAACTGTTTGGAATATAATCCAAGGTACTAGATACTTAATACCCCTTACTGACTTAGGATAGTTTACATTTAACATCTCTTTAAAAATAGGAAGTAAAACTAAAAATTTTATGGAACTGCTAATTGAAAGAATAATTGGCAGACTAATCCAGCCCTTTTTATATTTGAAGACAGAATGTCATCAAATTGCTGAAGTTACCCTTGAATTTACAATCCTCCTGCCTCAGCCTCCTGAGTAGCTGGAATTATAGACCTGATGTCTGTTTCTTAAGTGTTAAGGAATAACCAAGGTACCTTACAATATATTTAAAACTCTGCTTTTTTTGTTGTTGTTGTGCTGGGGATCGAACCCAGGGCCTTGTGCATTAAAACTCTACTTTAAATGAACCAGGTTAAGAAAGCCAAACTTTATTTGCTAATTTTTCTTAAAGTTTATAAATAACTATTTATATTTAGTTTTTACCTCATTTAAGTTCATATTCTTAGCAATATTTTAGTTTGACAAATAATAATATTAATGTGTTACTTAATAATAGATCTAACAACTACTTCTGTTAGCTCTGTAATTGGGAGATGTATCAGAAGGGCCTAAAACTTTCGATTGGAAACCAATAATGGGAGACAGAGAACCGGAAAGTCTTTGGCCAAGGTACTGAAATAGAATTCTAGATCAATTCTGAATAGTTCCTATACAGAGCCAGCAGGTTTTCCAAGCTGTGTACGTTGTCTTCTGATTCCAAAGAATTGTACAAATGCTTCTACATCTGTCATCCACTATCCTGTTCAGCTTTCCACCTAAATCCTTGCCTCCAAGCCTCACAGGAAGATCCATAATGTTAAGATATTTTACTTTATAACTATAGGTGTATGATAATTTAAAAAACATTTTTGGTGCCCTTTAGCCATAATAATTCTTATTAAAGAAATATAATACATCCTGACTAGTATGCATATCGGAGGAAAAACTTTTTTTCCAAATAAAATAATTATATCCTCTAATAAATGATTAAGCTATTTAACCTTTTTGTGTCAGTATTTTCTATGCTCTTTATAATTTTCCCTTTATAACTATAAATATCGGTCTAGGTTTCAAAACACACCATATTAAAACTTCACTAACTTTTCGTAACATTACATTGTTTAAATTATAAACACTCTAATCCAAATCTTCCTTGTTTTTTACATCTCGAGAATAAGCTCTTGGCACTTGCATATTTACTTGCACCACTTTATTATTATTGGGAAAAGTATCTTCTCTGAGGAGCTAACAGGTTAGCAGATGACTCTGTTATTATATCCACATGCCTTTGTTGGAAACCTTTATTTACATTTTAAGCAAAGATGGTGAAGCCAGTTTAATCAGTTGACAAAGTTCTATGCATTAAGTTAAAATTTAAGGGAGAAAATGTGATGAAAAAATGTTTGTTTTTCCCTAGGCTTTTTCATTTTTCACCCACGAATTAATTTTGCCACAGCTTAATTGCCTTACACACATTCTTGTGACATTACACACTGGGGAGGGAGGGAGAAAGAGAGGGAGCCGTGACTGTGTGGTGTGTGTCTAAAAGCGCATGTTAGGGAGAGAAGAGGAATAAGCAAGCTGGTTTGACCAGAAACAGAACTGCCTGTGACAGATTAAGAGACAAGCAAGGCTTGGAATTTGAGAACAAGCACAGTGGAAATTTACAGCTGCTCTGTGTGAGTGTTCAAGTGATCATTTTCTACTAACGTTTTCCGGTGGTAACTGTTACTCTTCAAAGAGAGACGCAGAAAGTGGAGACGGAATTGTGCAAACTCTTTTCTCTGCCACGCTTTGGTAACAGGAGGCTTTCTCTATTAAATGGAAGATAAAGAGTACTTCCTCTAAAGTGTTTTGAGCCCAAGAAAGAGCTGTCTTCAGCACCTCATCATGTATCTACTTTTTATTGCTTAGACAAGCCTGGGTGTTTCTATACCATTTGGTGAGTATCAACTAAGTTATCTATACCACTTTGGATTGTAGAAAAGGAATTAATATGGTACACTTCAGTTTTTTATTGAGGTTCTACAGTTATTGCTAATATAGTTAAAATTAAGCTGTTACCTTGTTTCTTTATACATGATGAACTGCTGTTACTAGGAGAGGCTTGAAAAAACAACAACTACAAAACAATACTTCTCTGTTGCCTAAGGCACTTGAACCATTACCAAGTATTCTGTGTCCATGGAATATCTTATTTTGGAAATGGGTTTTTATTTACATAGAGTTTCCAAAAATAAAATAGTGGCAGTATACTATTTTTCATGCGTCTCTTTCAACTGCATGAAAATTCAGAAGTTATCTTTTTCTGTACATTGTCCATAAATTTAAAGTTAACATTGTGATGTTAGACTTTATAAATTATTGTAAATTACATCATTTTCTCATAGTTCAAATGAAAATATTGATGCCATTAATTAAAAGGATGTAGAATTTAAATGTTGACAGCTACTTCGATATCCATTAAGTAAATCCTGATTTTTCCAAAGTTCTAAGAGGAAAATAAAAATTAGAAAATTTATCTATAAAATTTACCATTTGATATAAAATGAATGCAGACAGATTTCTAAGTGAAGGAATAAAGCAATTATTTTGTTCTTAGGGCCGATTCTAAGCTTTCATATAATCATGCTGTTCTGTTGAAGAACTATTATAACCAAGTAGGGGTCTGTGTGTGTGTGTGTGTGTGTGTGTGTGTTAGTGTATAAGCACAAGAGCAGAGTAGAGAAAAATAATTTCTTTAAGTGTCTAATTATATTCCAATACCTTCATTTATATAATCTTTACATAGGAGATTATATGATAGATACACGTACTAAATGATATATATGCTTAAAGGCATGGACAGAAAGCATACCGTGATTTTTTCTGTAGAAGGAAAGAAGGAAATGTGTATTGTTAACTGTTAAATTAACTCACTGAATAAAGATGTACCATTTGGAGTAAAGTTTCCAATCTACCCTGTTCTAGTTTCAAGAAACATGTCCTTAGTCATTGATTTTAAGTGAGTCCTTTAGGGCTGAGCAAATTAGCTAAAATGAAAACTTTTCCAGCATCAGTAAACACATTAAAAGGGTTTGTACCCTAGATATAAAATGGCTATGCTTTTTCTAATATTTCCTCTATGTGTACAGAAGCCTGTAGAACAGGTTCTGTTTTGTAGAGTCACATTTGTGGGTTTTTTGTTTTTTGTTTTTTGTTTGCCTACTGACCTATGTATTAGAAGCAACTCAGCTGGTTTGTCGAAGTCTTTTTCTGGACCAGTACCTTACATTTAAAGTCCAAAGTAAACATAGAGATAATGTCACCAACCAACTTCTGATTCTTCACATAATTTCCCACACTCAGTCCTTAAACGGATGAAAAATTTGCATTCAACTTGTGTCATCTTCAGAAAAAATTTTTATTTTAAACTAGTCATTTGCTAGTGTTGCCTTAGTGATGGTACCATTTCTTAAGCCCACAAGAATGTAAATATAGAAACAAAGAATAAGTCATCCCCAATTTACAAGTGCTTTGTATTTTAGAAGTTTATTTCAGTGGGTTGTTGGAAATTTAGAATCCATTTTCCTTGGGAAACAATTTATCAAGTAACGTCTGGGCTTTTATTATAGCTTAAGGATATAGTTTACTCACACAACAAAAAAGCTATTATCACCTTGAGAGATATTAGAAAATCAATTCTAGTGTGAAACTATAAAACAATGGTGTTGAGGAAGACATTATTTTTATTCTAAATATTAATGCTTAAAGAAAAGCAAGTTAATAAGTGAATGGTATTTGTAAAGATGCTTATAATACAGGATTTTTAGATACTTTCACAAGCTTCCATGCTTGATTACACTGTTTTATGAGATCTCACCTAACATTGAAATTAGTGATTTTTCCTTACTACAGGAATATATATAAGCCATTGCTTTTATGTTTAGCCATTCCTGAGCTCTGGTCCAGTGAGCAGCACATTGTAGGCACCTGAAAAAGTTATTACAGAAGGACTGAACTGTTTCTTTGGTTCACAGAAATGGAATGGAGTAATTTTCTCAAGGTATTGAAAAAAAAAGGTAGAGTTTTCAAGGCATACATTTCTTATTATGAGAAATAGATGACATGACAAAAACTGATCAAGTTGTGAAATACAAACAAAGCAAAAGGAGGCAGATAGGCCTAATTTAAGAGAGGGGAAAAAAGACCCTAGTATAACTTGGTGGCAATCCTGAATGAGTAGAGATAGTGGAGAAAGGAAATAGGTGACAACCCAGTATCTTGAGTACATGAGATGTTCTGAAGTCAGTATCAACACGAACTCAAAAGTATAATCTATTTGCGTATGTTCACTAAGACCAGTATGAAGAAATGTGGCCTATTTGCAAAAACTCAGAATAAGTCCTTTTGAGTTAATTTTATTTTTGTTGGCTCTGGAAGTTTCTCTAAAGCACCTATGTATAAAATTTAAAAGTTAGTAATGCACTAAACATATAATAAAGGAAACAATATAATGCATTCAAGTTACATTTATCTTTGATGATTTTTAATGGCAAGACAACTTTTCTGTTTAATCAAGAAGCACTTTCTTCATTGTATTCTAAATTGTATTTAAAAGAAAGTAATGAGTTTGAGTGGACCTAAATGACATATAATAGCTTCTTAGTAAATATTTGTTGAATGAATTCATGTGTATTTGGACAATTTCCTATTGTATACATGTACCTATGTATTTATATTTGTATTTATAATGTGTGTATTTATATTTGTGGCTTAAAAATAATACTTAGCTGATATTCCCTTAACAATGGAAAAAGTCTACTAAAACTACATTAACATGCCTATTGGTTATGGTCATACTTAATATTCCATTGGTAATTAAAGTAATTGGCTTAAACTGAAATCTTTACTGCCTATAAGTGAATAATATACTTTCCAGTTTTGTAACTTGCATGTCTCAAAATTCCAGCAGAAACTCATTAACTCTCTTCCAACTTGGGAAGAATACAGGATTATATTATTTTCCAGCCAGAAAAACTGAATCAACCATGGATGCCTATAGGATAAAAAATAACTTCAACTAAATCACATTCATGTCTACTATCCCATGTTAACATTTTTATTGATCGACAATTGATAGTCACAGGGGCTTATAGAAACTATGAAAGTTATATTTCAGAGTATACATATAAATCTTTAACAATTAACAGCATCTAACCCAAAATTTAATGGTATATATTCTATGTATGTGCTTATAGGAAAGACTAGAAAGGCTGAATTATGAGTGTCTCTTGATAATTCTGTTGCAAAGAGTAACCATTTGCGAGTTTCAGTGAGATCTGATGCTTTGATTATAGTTAGTACTTTTTGAGAATACTGATCTAGCTTCAGATCTCTGCCATAAAATGAGGGTGAGATATTCTTATATTAAAATTATCATATTATCATTTATTAGCAATCATTAATAGTTAATAAATGTAGAAATTTTTAGCTCCAACAAATGACTGGAATTGTAAACAGAAACATTACCTAATGAGTGAAGTAACTAATGAATGAACCTAATGGATGAAGTAACTAGTTTTTTCTGGAACAGTAGTAAGGCCCTTGGATAACTATATATCAGTAGTTGTATACCTAACTTCATACATTAATTCTATTTTAAAATTTATTTCAGTGTTACAGTACATTAGAATTAAACACTAATGATTAAGGGACATGGATTTCTCTTATAAAAGAGTTTTATTCTGATGTAAGTCTGGCCAAGACTTCCAGATGAATGAGCATACATGAAAAGCTTCTCACAGATTTTCCATTTCTATATAAATTGTCCATTTTTAGAAAACTCCCTCAAACTCTGCTAACAAAATAAAACTTATAAAAGCAAAGTCATTCTTAGTCATTTTTAACTGAGGAAAAGGATTGTCAGGGAAAGTATACTTTATTGTCTGTGTCTGCTAGTTTTCGCTTAGGTCTGCAGGAGTTCAAGTACAAAATTCAGTTGTGGTGGCATCCAGTTACATTTAGGATGAATATTTAAAAATGGAAAAATTGGAAGAAGATACTGATTGAGAGATATTTTGAAATATATGCTTTGTAATAAATGTGGTATCATAACATATAATGCTAATGATATACTTTGTAATTTATTATCTCTGTGAAGGCAATTCACAGTTATGATTTTGGTATAGGAGTCTTCTTGGCTACAGCAAATACAATAGAACTTTTAGGAGTATGTTTTTATTTTAAAACTTACATATAATCAAATGCACCCATTTTAAGAAAACAGTTCAATTAGTGTTGACCGATGAGTATATTGATGTAACCTCCATCCCACCAAGATTTTAAAAATGAATCTTAGAAGCTCAGTTATTTGCCATTGATGCATTTTTATTGCTTTTATTTTTATGAGTACTATTTGTAAAACAGATAAAAGAATATTAATCTTGAAAACTTTCTGAATTTTTTCGTAATGTGGTGGTAGGTTTATTTTAATTTTTTGTTGCTGTCATTTTTGTTTGTTTAAGAGAAGATTCATGTATCTTAAGTTTAAATTAACAAACTGTAAGTTATAAGTTTTGAAATTTTCCTCTCATTGTTGATTTTAAAATAAACTTATGTGAAGGGTTTATACAGGGTTTTTTTTTATAGTTTACCTATGGAAATTTTGAGATTTCTGTTGACTTTAAAGATAAATTTCCCACTTCCTTTAATTTTCTAGGGAAACCTTTAAAATTGGAACTATCGGTGAGCAGCATAGTTGGAAGTTAGACATAAAGGCCTGGAAATACTTTTTAGCCACCTAGAGACAGACATTGATTCCACTTTGAAATATTTTAAATGGAATAACAAGGGCACTTAATGCCCTATGACCTCTTTCCCTAGGTACCCCGTTTCTACACTCTCTCCGTTTAAATTACTCACTTGAGTGATTGACGCTAGGTCGTCTTCAACAGGGCTTACACACAAGTTAGGAACATGAAATCTTACTGTGTATTAGGAAAGGGAATGCTTCCAAAGTCTACTAAAAAATCTACAGGGCCTAAATTCCCTATGAGGAGAGCTAAATGATCTTTTTTGGCTTTCTTTCCAGAATCTAAGCCTTCATGAAACTTCATAGCCAAAGAAATCATATATGACTAATGCTTTGAAAAGACCTGATGATCAGATATAGTCCACAGTTAAAACTTTAAAAAATGGTTGTTTGTCCATTTAAAATATCATTTGAGAGAAGGTGTTTCCCTTGTAAAAGCATTTGCTTGGTCTATTGTACAGTTTGGAAAAAGCAGAACATTTGGACGAAGAAGAAAATTAAGCATTCATAGCAGACTACACTACTCTGAGGCAATCACTACTAACTTTTTAAAGATATTTTTTTCTACATGTAGGCTTTCTGTTTTGTATTTCTGTTTGTTTTACATAGTTATAATTATCCCTATAATATGAGATACTATTTCTAACTATTTCTACAATTAACATTTCCATGCTATTTCACATTCTTTGGAAACACTTTCATAGCTGTAAACCATGTTACCTAAAATCTAAGAAGCCATTGTTTGTAAGGCATATGACTACGTTATGTACCATCCAGGAAGAGGTTAGCACTGCCAGTTAGTGTAAGAGACCATCAATTATAAGATGTGCCTAAATTTCAGAAGTATTAATGTATAAAAAATTGTTTAAAGTCTAAAAAATCTGTAATAAATAATAGTATTGTATTAAGTGAATATGGTACAATTTGTTTAATTATTCTTTTACAAATTTAGATAGTTCTCAATTTTTCACTATTAAAATAAACATTGCAGTAAATATTTTTCCACATAAAGATGATTCTTTAATTAAAACAGACTGCCAGGAGTGGAACAACTTCTAAGTCAGAGGTTGTAAACATTCTAAGGTTCTAGAATCATAGGGCCAAATTATTGTCCAGTTTATATTCCCACCAGTACGTAATGAGAAAACTTGTACTGCGTTATCAGCAGAGTTGAGTTTTGTCAAAACAATAACAAAAAGCTTTGTTATATAATGGACGAAAAAGTATTTCACTTTGAGTTTACATTTTTTAAATTACAAAGAATGTTTAAACATTTACTGTTTATTAGCTATAATTCCTTCTTTGTGATTTTTCCATTACCTATATATTATTTCCTTAATGGTTTTTTGGTTCATATTAAAAAGATCTTTCTTTCTTTCTTACTTTCTCTCTCTCTCCCTCTCCCTCTCTCCCTCTCTCTCCCTCTCTCTCCCCCCTCCCTCTCTCTCCCTCTCTCTCCCTCTCTCTCTCCCTCTCCCTCTCTCCCTCTCTCTCTCCCTCTCTCTCCCTCTCTCTCCCTCTCTCTCCCTCTCTCTCCCTCTCTCTCCCTCTCTTTCACAATACTGAGATTGCCCTCAGGGCCTCACACATGCTAGGCAAGCACTCTGCCACTGAGCTGCATCCTTATCCCTTCTATTTTTTTTTTCCATTGTGGTTTGTTTATTTTCTATATTTTTATTAGTGCATATTGGTTATACAGATAAATGGGTTTTATTTTGGCAGATGTGTGCATGCATATAACATACTTTGATCATACTCATTACCCACCCTTAAATCCCCTCCCCCTCCCCTATTCCCTTTGTCTTACCTAATAACAGTCTCCCTTCTACTTTCTTTTTTTGTTTTTTTGAGATTTCAGATATTAGGGAGAATATGTGTGATATTTGTCTTTCTGAGTGTGGCTTCTTTTGTTCAACATGATGAGCTGTAGGTCCATCCATTTTCGCAAATTACAAAATTTCATTCTTCTTTATGGCTGAATAATACTTCATTGTGTATATATACCACATTTTCTTTTTCTGTTATCTGTTGATGGGCAACTGGGGTGGTTCCATATCTTGGCTGTTGTATATTGTGCTGCAGTGAACATGGGTATGCCGTACTACAGTATGCTGACTTCCGTTCTTTGGGGTGTATACCAAAGAGTTGTATAGCTGGATCAAATGGTGGCTCCATTTTTAGTTTTGTGAGGAATGTCCGTAGTAATTTCCACAGTAGTTATACTAATTTACACTCCCACCACAGTGTGGAAGGGTTCTTTGCCTCCCCTCCCCCATATCCTTGCCAACATTTATTGGTTTTTGTATTTTTGATTGTAGCTATTCTGACTGGAGTGAGATGGAATCTTATTATAGTTTTGATTTACAGTTTCTTAATCAGCTCTTGTTTATTTTGAGATAGGATCTTGCTAAATTGCCTAAGCTAGCCTCAAATTTGAGATCCTCCTACCTCAGCTTCCCTAAGTAGCTGGGAGTATGAGTGTGTAACACCATGCTTGACAAAAAGGTCTACTTTTATAATGATGTTAGCCCTCTGTCTTTAATATGCATATTATACAATTCTTAATTTTGTTTGTCATTTCTATTTATTATCTTAACTATAAAAATATCAAATTTTTGGTATTTGTTGCACATTTATATTCTTTGATTTATCAATCTTTTCCTTTGTGATTTATTTCACTACTTCTAAAATTATAAACTGGGCATGGTGGTCCATGCCTGTAATCCTAGAACTCTGGAGGCTGAGGCAGGAGGATCGCCGTAAGTTCAAGGCCAACCTGCTCTACATAGTGAGTTCAAGGCCAGCCTGAACTACATAGCAAGACCCTCTCTGAAAAAACAAAAACAAGGGGCCGGTGAGATAGCTCAGTGGCATAAACGCCTGCCTGGCAAGCACGAGGTCCTGAGTTCAACTCCTGGTACCCACATAAAGGAAAAAAAAAGGGCCGGTGATATCACTCAGCGGCACAAGCGCTTGCTGGCAAGCGTGAGGTCGTGAGGTCCACTCCCGGTACCCACATTAAAACAAAAACAAAAACAAAAAAATAAAACTACATAAATCAGGGCCGGTGAGATGGCTCAGCGGCATAAGCGCCTGCCTTGCAAGCGCGAGGGCCCGAGTTCGACTCCCGGATCCCACATACGAAAAAGGGGCCGGTGATATCGCTCAGCGGCACGGGTGCCTGTTGGCGCGCGAGGTCCTGAGGTCGACCCCCCGGTACCCACAAAAAAAAAAAAAAAAAACTACATAAATCAGCCAGGCGTGGTGGTGGACACCTATAATCCCAGCACACCAGAGGCGGAAATAGGAGGATTGCTGTCCTCCTGAGTTTGAGACCAGCCTGAGCTACATAGTGAGTTCAAAGCCAGACTGGAATACGTAGCAAAACCCTGTCTCAAAAATAAACAAACAAACATAAATCATTTTACATCCAGAAATTTGAAACTCACCTGCATTAACATCTATGTCTGGACTGTTTTGTTCCACTTATCTTTCTCTTTTCTTGTGCTGCTGTTACTTGTAGTACTTTATAACACTTTTGATTTTATTCTGTTATCTTAGAAAGGTAATCTTTCTTTCTAAAATTTATTATTGGGCTGGAGGTATAGCTCTGTATAACAACACATGCTTAGTACATGTGAGGCCCTGGGTTCAATTTCAGCAACAAAACATAAAAACAAAACAAAACAAATTTTAAAGATAAAATTAAATTTATTCCTGGGCATTGTGGCACATGCCTGCAATCCCAGTACTTGTGAGGCTGAGGCAGGAAGATTGCTATGAGTTCAAGGTCAGCCTGGGTTACATAGTGAGTTCAAGCAAGGCTGGACTGAACTATATAGCAAGACCCTGTTGAGACACCCTCTCCCCAAATTATGTTCATTTACCAAAAACTTTTTTTGGACTTGTGATTGGAACTGTATCAAATCACAAACTTTAGGAATAATTGACATTTTAATACTGTTCAGGCTTTGTATTCAAGAGCAAAAGAAGTTGAAACCATTGCCCTAGAGAAACTCTCTTACAAATATACAAGTAGACAGGCAAAAGAATATGTATTACAGCAATGTTTGTAATAGTAAACCATCAAAAACAATTCGAACCTGGAGAAGAGGAAGTAAATTGTGGTATAGTCATACAGTACAATGCTTTAGGGCAAGCATTCAAGGAGGTTGCTTCAGTTGATATACTCTCCCTTCCCTTCCCTCCCCTTCCCTCCCCTTCTCTCCCCTTCCCTCCCTCCCCTCCCTCCCCTCCCTCCCCTCCCTCCCCTCCCCTCCCTCCCTCCCTCCCTCCCTCCCTCCCTCCCTCCCTCCCTCCCTCCCTCCCTTCCTTCCTTCCTTCCTTCCTTCCTTCCTTCCTTCCTTCCTTCCTTCCTTCCTTCCTTTCTTCCTTTCTTTCTTCTTTGGTGGTACTCAAGGTTGAACCCAGGCATTAAGCACATGCTGGGCAAGTGCTCAGCCATTGAGCTACATCCCAGCCCTTTTTAATTTAGTTTGGGACAGGGTCTCATTGAGTTGCCCAGGCTGGGATAGGACTTGTGATCCTCCTGCTTCAGCCTCCTGAATAGCTGGGATTATAGATGCCACCATGTCCAGATCAGTTGTTTGGTCCTTTTAAACTGGGCAATAAATGTATAGGGAGTTATTATGTTATTCTTTTAAAAATAGTTAAATTTTTATTATTTAACTATTTAAACATTTAAATTATTTAAAATTTAAAATTTTATTAAATTAAATGTTGAAATAAATTAGCTATTAGGTTAAATTACATTACTATTTTTTTTTTTTTTTTTTGAGACAGGGTCTCGCTATGTAGCCCAGGCTGACCTTGAACATGTGGTGATTCTCCTGCCTCAGCCTCCCAAGTACTGGGATAATAGGCATGCACCATCACATCCAGCATTAATATTATTTTTTACAAATGATTGTGTACACTTATGGGGTACAGTGTGATCTTGTGTTGTATATACATATGCCATGTGCAGTGATTAAATCAAGGTAATTAACTTATCCATCCCCTTATTTACCTACCATTTTTATGGTAAAACATTTGAAATTTACTTAGTTACTTTAAAATACGAAAATCATTATTATTGACTGTAGTCATCCTACTGGGCAACAAATCTCAAAACCTACTCCTTCTGTCTTAAACTTCTTACCCTTCAGTTAACAACTCCTCATCCCCTCCCTTCTCACCTGCCCAGCCTCTGGTAGCCACCATTCAACTCTGTAGTTTCCACTGCTTTAGATTCCATGTATAAGTGAGATCAGTGGTATTTCTTTCTATGCTTGGCTTATTTCACTTAGCATAATGTCCTGCAGACTTATCCATGATGTCATAAATGACAGAATTTCTCCCCTTTTTGAGGCTGAATAGCATTCTATTATGTATATATGCCACATTTTCCTTATCCATACATGCATTGATGTATATTTAGGCTGATTCCCTACATGGCTATTATGAATAATGCTGCAATAAGTATGGAAAGGTAGATATCCTTTCAACCAGCTTGTTTGGATACATACCCAGAAATGGGATTACTGGATCAGTTGGTATTTCTACTTTTAAGTTTTTGAGGAACCTCCATACCATTTTCCTTAATGGTGGTATTAACTTACCTTCCCACCAACAGTGTACCAGAGTTCCCTTTTCTCTGTATCCTCACCAACACTTGTGTTTCATTTGTTTGATTTTAGCCAGGGTAGTGGTTAGCCAGGGAAGGAGGGCAGACAGGTATGTCATCAGAAGAAACGGGAATCAACCCCTGAGATGTTCTTCTTTTCCATTTACTGCTCTGATTCAGGTATTTCTTCTATCCTTGTTTCCATTCTTTTTTTTTTTTTGGGGGGGGGTACCAGGGGTCGACCTCAGGACCTCGCGCGCCACTAGGCGCCCGTGCCGCTGAGTGATATCACCGGTCCTCTTTCCGTATGTGGGTACTGGGAGTCAATCTCAGGACCTCACGCTTGCCAGGCAGGCACTTATGCTGCTGAGCCATCTCACCGGCCCTGTTTCCATTCTTTTCTTGGAGATTTTTGGGGTGGTTTCCTTTTTAACTTCTTTAGTTCAGTCCTTGTTTATTTTTATTCTCATATCAATGAATTATAATTGTAGATTCTCACCCTCCCACATGTTCTGCCACCAATATAAAGGTTTCCTTTCAAGAACTATTTCTGACTTTTTAGCATTAATTTTGATGAGTTCTTTGTGGGCTTGATTCTATCTCATCTTTTTGTTAATTTTTAGCAAGTACGTGTAATCTGTTCACAGATAGATTGTGTGTTAGCTGGAGATTTAATGATGGGTTATATGCTTTCCTTCCCAGAACTCTGTAGCTTTTCTCCACGCTCTTATGGAAGTCCAGAGTTAATTTGATTTTTATGCTTTGCTGTTGTTTTTGTTGTTAAGATCATTTTGTTGGAATTGCTTTGAGAGAATGTTTCTTTTAAAACCCACAAGACATAGTGCATTTTGGATCTCTTCTATTTTATTTTATTTTGAGACAGGATCTTGTAGTTCATGCTTGCCTTGAACTCACTATGTAGCCCAGGATGGCCTTAAATTCAGGAGGTGATCCTCCTGCTTCATCCTCCCAAGTGCTGGGAATACTGGCATGTATCACCATACCTGGTTTAGATCTCATCTTTTAAAAAAATTGAATCCAAGGCCTCACACATGCTAACCAAAGTGCTCTACCACTGAGTTACACCTCCAGACACTCTTCCCCCCATCCATTTATAAAACTTTATTTAGTTAGGTTTTTTGAGACAGGGTCTTGCTATGCAGTTCAGGCTGGTCTTGAACTCAGTATGTAGCCCAGGCTGGCCTCAAACTCACAGTGATCCTCCTACCTCAGCCTCCCAAGTCCTGGGATTATAGGTGTGCACCACCACACCAAGTCAAAAATTTTTATTTGCCCAGGCTAGGCTTAAATTTGCAATCATCCTCCCTTCACCTCCCAAGTGGCTAGATTACAGGTGTGCACCACCATGTCTGGCTCATCATTAATCTTGACTAGAAAAATCTTTTAATTCTCAAGTTCAGATGTCTTTTTTTTCTACTTAAACTGTTATATCTTTTATTATTGTGCTTCTGCTCCATATTTTCTTTTGCTGTTGTTGGCTTCATCCTCTACCCAGCCCATCCCGCTGTTGTTTCTTACGAGACATAACTGTCTTTTCCATTTTGCTATAAAATAACTAACAAGGATATATATATATATATATATATCTGTGTACAATCTGCATCTTTCCTTCATTGTTTTGGGTTGGTTTTTTTTCTTTTCTTTTTTCTTTTTTTCTTTAGTTTTTGTTACCTTTTCTGGTTTTCTGGGGAAACCCTGGGGTGTTTCTATCTCTCACTGCATTGTGAGCCCTTTGAAGCTAATTCATTTTGTGTTTCCTAGTCCATTGCCTAGCATAGCATAGGTGCTCAGGATTTTATTTGTATTTTATTGGTACATTTTAGATATACATAGTGATAACATTCATAATAGGGAATTTGTTCCTAGACATGGTATATCTTGCTTCTTTTTTTCCCATTTCAGGAAATATTTTTAGAAGGAGTAAATGTAGATTAACTTTGTCCCTTCCAGTTGCCCTCCATCAGCTTTTTGTAGAGTCGTTTCTGCTCTATGCAGATTTTGGTTACTTGGGATGCACTTGGGATGTGCGTGTGTATTTGTATATATACACTTTTTCAGTCATTTATCTTGGCCAACTCTCTTTTGTCAAGTTCTCCCCTCCCCCTTATTATGTCTGTTGTAGCTTTATAGACATTTAATTTTAGGAATAACCTTTTCTGTCCAAGTCTGCAGAACATTTCTTTCCTTTTCTGGCACTGCTTACAACAAAAGAACGAAACTGTTGTTTGTTGCTTATTCTGTTTACTCGTTCTTGAAGTTGGAGGAGTGCAACAGGACCGGCATCCGTCAGTGTGTTCTACGGCCACAGTCAGATCAGGCCCTGCAGAGGACGGGTTGATGTGTGTGGCCTCGGCAGTGTTCAGTGCCTCAGAGGCTTTCATCGCCCAGGGTCAGTCTTCTGACTAACATGGCACCTTCTCCTGTTTCTCGGGTCCGCTGTGGTGAAATACAGTGTATAGTGCCCACACTGAATGTCAACATTATGTGTCATAAACATGAACTAATGATAATGACAATGATAATGAAAATGAGGACAGGTATCTAGAGATGGACGGAGGGTGGTGGATAGGGAAGGGAAGGGGAATAAAAAAGAATCAAGGTATGTTCTGTGCATGAACCTGCTCCCAGTGATGAATGTAAACTTCATGTACCGGAAACAGGTACTCATAAAATAAAATTTAGAAAAAGAATATTTACATATAAAAATAATAGTCTTAAAACTCTGAGATAGGCATTATGGAAAAATCACTGTCTCCATCTCATTCCAAGAAGACACCATTTGCAGAACCCCTCTTTTTTTTTTTTTTTTTTTTCTTTTTGAGACAGGGTCTTCCTATGTAGTCCAGGCTGGCCTTGAACTCACTGTGTAGCCCAGGCTGGCCTCGAAATCAGGCAGTCCTCCTGCCTCAGCCTACCAAGTGCTGGGATTACGGGTGTGTGCCACCACACGCGGTTCCTCCATTTCTTTTGTACTCACTTTGAGCACTTTATCTTGGCGGTGATGGATGCTAGGAGTTAAAGGCTCAGAACTGACATGAAATGGTGCTGAGGAATCTAGAGTCCACAAGTCTATGGCCTATCTAAATTCAAAATATGCCCTATTTTGCTTTCAGATTGTCTTCATTTTACAGATTCCACCACTGGGTGATAACTTCTCTGTCTAGTCTGTCAATCAAGACTAGGTGGGTGCTTAATTGTTTGGTGTTTGTGTAGCTGGTGGGAAATGCCCAGTGGCGACTAGGAATTTATGGCTCGCACGCCACAGTGGGCTTTTTTTGTGTGTGTGTGTGTGGGTTCCGGGGGTCGACCTCAGGACCTCGCGCGCCAGCAGGCGCCCGTGCTGCTGAGTGATATCACCAGCCCTTTTTTCATATGTGGGTTCCGGGAGTCGAACTCGGGCCGTTGCGCTTGCCAGGCAGGCGCTTAGGCCGCTGAGCCATCTCACCGGCCCTTTTTTTTTTTTTTCTTTTCTTTTTTTTTTTTTTTTTTTTAATCGTTGAAAGCTCTGAAAGGTTCGCTATCATGGGACTAGGTGGTGGGGTAATGTAACTGGGTGGTTGCACCTGTGGTAACCTGCACAGCTGCCTAGAGAGTAAGGACAGCCTCAAGGTTGTGAGCGATGGGGGTGGGGCACCACCTAGGAGTGGAGTGAGGCTGCTGGCAGTGTGAGAACTGGGCAGCCAGGGAAGTAATGCTTTAACTTACTAAACTTACTGGGGCTCTGGGGGCTGGAACGCTATGGTTTGAGAGTATGAGTTTTGCTTTCCTTAGAGAATGAGTTCCAAAATTGAAGATTAATAGTCCTATAAGAGTTTAAAATGAGAGCCAGGCATAGTGGTGCATTTCTGTAATCCCAGCACTTGGAAGGCTGAGGTAGGAGGATCACTGCAAGCTTGAGGCCAGCCTGGGCTACATAGTGATTTCAAGGCCAGCCTGAATTTTGTAACAATTTCATAGCAAAAAAACCCAGAAAACAAAACAAAACAAAAGTTTAAAATGGAGGGAGGGGAAAGAGAGGAGAGGAAAAGGGGATGAAAAAAGAATTGAGAAGTGTTATGTTACATGTACCATCTCTCCAGAATGGTTGTAATCATTACATGCTGTAAACATGTACTAATAAAAATTAAAAATTTTAAAAATACAAATTAAATTTAAAAAGAAAGTTTAATATATTAAATAAATTTTATAGTTATTAAATTCAATATATACATTTGAAATATGAAAAAAAGGATACCGTACTCAGAGATACTCTATGGTATTATACTGTTACATATTCCCATTACCTCTAAAATGTTTATTTTTTCCACTTAATAAAAAGCTCCAAGCTGGGCATGGTGGCACACGCCTGTAATCCCAGTACTCAGGAGGCTGAGGCAGGAGGATTGCCTGAGTTCAAGGCCAGCCTGGGCTACAAAGTAAGTTCAGGGTCAGCCTGAACTACATAGTGAGACCCTGTCTCAAAAAAATAAAATAAAATAAAAAATAAAAATAAAAATAAATAAATTTTTAAAAAGCTCCAAAAAACAAGGATTGTGTTTTCTTGTTTGTGCCCTTAAACCTAAAGCTAAGCAAGATACCTATGCAGAGTACTTAACTAGGATTATTATTATTATTTTTGTGTGTGTGTGGGTACCGGGGGTCGAACTCAGGACCTCGCACACCAGCAGGCGCCTGTGCCGCTGAGCGATATCACCGGCCCTTTTTTCGTACGTGGGTATCAGGAGTCGAACTCAGGACCTCACTGAGGTCCGCTGAGCCATCTCACTGGCCCAACTAGGATTATTTAAATCCAACCAGTAAATGAATGTACTAACAACCAAATGAACTATTGGAAGATAATGAACCAAGAAATGCTGGCCAAACACTATATTAACATGGTAGTCCTGAAAATGTTTGTAATTTCAGCAAATTGGCATTACAATTAGACTGATAGAGTGAGAATCAAGCAAAATAGGTAATGGTTAGAAAACACACTGTATCATTTGTGCTCTGTTTTGATGGCAGGGATTATTTAGGGAAAATTCTACAATTATATTTCTTTTCCTTGGTATGGTAGGACTGCACAGAGAATGATTACACAAATGCATTTAGCTTCTTTATAAAATTATAAAATTCTGTTTTAATGTCAAATATTTAAACATTGAATATTAAACACTCAGAGAATAAATTTCTGTTTTGAAAAAAATAACAAAACAGTATAATTGACTCAAGGAGCCCAAAATATCTAACAACATTTAAGACAGACTCATATCTCAACTACTATGCCTTTCTCTTCGGTGAAACAATTTATTAAGTATGTCATGGAAAGAAATAGAAATGGCAAATAAATATATGAAAAAATGTTCAACATCACTAGTCATTCGAGAGATGCAAATTAAAACAACACTGAGATTCCATCTCACCCCAAAAAGAATGGCTATTATCAAGAAATCAACTAATAACAAATGCTGGAGGGGCTGTGGGGAAAAAGGAACCCTTCTCCACTGTAGGTGGGAGTGTCGACTGGTACAGCCACTGTGGAAGTCAGTGTGGAGATTCCTCAGAAAACTAGGGTTGGAGGTCCCATTTGACCCAGCTATTCCCCTTCTGGGCATCTTCCCAGAAGAATTAAAAACATCGTACCACAGCGATATATGTGCACCCATGTTTATAGCAGCACAATTTGTAATAGCTAGATCATGGAAACAACCCAAATGCCCATTAACCGAGGAATGGATAAAAAAGATGTGGTATTTTTATACAATGGAGTACTACTAAGCCATAAGGAAAGATAAACTGGAAACTTTTATAGTTAAATGGATGCAACTCAAGAAAATACTCACAAGCGAAATAAACCGGACACACATTTGTAAACATCATATCATCTCCCTAGTGTGAAAATGCAATTTCACTGTGACTATTCCATTCCTTACTCTTCTATTTTTACTTAGCTTTTATATGGCTTAATATTATACTGAGTAATGTTTTTCTCCAAAAGGTATTTGTACATTCTGTAATTCTTGAGTTTGTTAATACATGAGAATGTTTACTTGTTGTCTTTAAAAATAAATAAATAATTTTTTTTAAAAAAGTACATCATGGAACATTTTGTATAACAGCAGCTAAACATCATAGGATGCCTTAGTTGTACAAAGCCCTATTCCAGGTACTCCTCATAGCTTTACTCCTGTCTACAGCTGTTACCCCATTTACAGATGAGTCTTAGTGAGATCGCATGAATGTGGGGATCACGCAGGTAGTAAGGAACAGATTGAAAGGTCTGCCCAGCTGTCCAGCGACTCAGAAGCTCACAGATCTTACAGAAATCCTGAAGAAACAGATTTGGGAAATAAATAGACATCTATGGGGATGGGAGATTTGGAGCCATAGCCAATGTTATAACAGAAAGAGATGTTTAGGGCACTGCTATCAACTGGTGTATACATTTGCGTATAATATTTTCTTTGATTAATTACATCATTGTTAATAAGAAAAATTATGAAATGTACACCACAGGGTCCTGGTAAAATAAATTATGTTTATATAATGGAATACTGTTACCATTACTAAAGATATTGTAGTAGAACTAAACATACTCATGGAATGATATCCAGGATATAAAAAGTGCAAAAAGTTGTCAAATATGATGATTAGTGTTATTCTAGTTTTGTTTTAAAAATGTGTTTAGTTTTTTTATATAGAAAAGAATTTGAAAGGGATATATGCCAGACTGATAACTGTTATCATCTCTCAGACTTTTGATTCATTATATCATATTTCTGTAATATCTGAAATATTTTTTGCTAATACATAAGCTAATGAACATTCCTTTTCTAGCTAGAGACTGTATCAGATCTTTTCCCTAATACTTATATTAAGGCAATGAAAGCTGTATTTGTCTTTCACTGCTGTATATAATAGATATTCTCATCAATCAGAATTGATACTTCTTTTCCCCATTCTCCTCACACTCCGTCATGGCTTCATCAGTGAACATTTGAAGAGTAAATAATTAATTTTACATTGCAATTTTGTGACTGCTATGGAATAGTTGGTGTTATGCTTTTGAATATTGCTTTATGACAGTATATGAATCCTAATCTCACTTGTGTTTTACATGTTTTATCATTTATTATTATTATTATTACCACTTTCTTAGGTCCAAAGATATAGTTTTAAATATCAGCTTGTTCATTAAAAGTGCTTATTTTATCATTCTTGCAGAATTCTTGAATTTCTAATGCAGGAAAATATTTAGACTTAGAATAAAAAATTTGGTAAAGCTTTTGAAATATCTTTCTTAAACTATTTTATATGTATTGAAATTTGGCTTAAAACTTAAGTTTGATCACTTTAAATATTTCAAATTATGGAACTGATGTTATCTAAAACTTATAAGACATTTTACTCACAAGCGAAATAAACCGGATGCACATTTGTAAACATTGTATTATCTCCCTAGTATGAAAATGCAATTTCACTGTGACTATTCCATTCCTTAGTCTTCTATTTTTACCTAGCTTTTACATGGCTTAATCTTATATTGAGTAATATTTTTCTCCAAAAGGTATTTGTACATTCTCTAATGCTTGAGTTTGTTAATACATGAGAATGTTTACTTGTTGTCTTTAAAAAAATAAAAAAAATAAAAAAAAACTTATAAGACATTTTGCTATAACAAGTTAAGTGCATTAAGAGTAAAAGTTATGGGTTTTTTTTGCCTTGTTTGTTTTTAGCATTCCATATTGGAAGAAGAGATTTTTATACATGAAAAAAATGCCTTTGTTTAGTAAATCACATAAAAATCCAGCAGAAATTGTGAAAATTCTGAAAGACAACATGGCCATTTTGGAAAAGCAAGACAAAAAGACAGACAAGGTATGAGCTCAAAAAATAACATTTCAGATCCAAACTATAGCAATTGTCATGAAATACATAAAGTATTTATGTCTAGACTGAAAAGGAAGCATTCAAAGGTGTTGAAAATGTTCTGTTTCAGGTGGTGGTCACAAAGATGTTTGCTTCATAATTATACTTAGCTTTCTTTACATGTTTAAAGTACTTTTCTGTGGATTCATCTCAAAATTTAAGAATCTTCCTTAATAAATTAAATATCGTTTCAGTTGGACATAAGTATATAGAATTCTCCTTTTTAAAAAGTAGTATATTTGGACTAAGCATGATTGTGCATTCCTCTAATCCCAGTACTCGGGAGACTGAGGCAGGAGGATCTTGAGTTTGAGACCAGCCTGAACTGTGTAGCGAGATCCTGTCTCAGAAAAGAAAAAGAAAAAGAAAAAGAAAAAGAAAAAAATGTAGTATCTTGCTACTATGACTTACTTTTTATGTAATCTGACTTATTCTACTCATTTCTTAATTTATAATGATTTATATATGACAAAGTAATAAAACTATACTTGCTTTAACATATTGAGAAAACCAGACCATAATGTCAAGTGAAATGAGATTTAAATGTTGAGTGAAATAAGTTTAAATATTGTATGGTTTCTCTTATATGAAAAATCCAAAGTATAAATAATTTAAAGAGAAAATAAAAGATGGATAATACAAAACAGGGAGATAGATCTTTTGCAAATGGAAAGAGGACCAAGAGATGGAGGGAGTGGGGAAGGGGAAGTAAAAAGGATTCAGATGTGTTGTGTACATGTACCAATTCCCTGCAATGAATGTCTTCATCATATACTGCAAACGTACTAATAAAAATTTTAAAAATATTGAGAAAACGTAATTGTTAACTAAGTTAATCTGCTTTTTGCCACCTGTATTAGTTTAATACGTTTTTTATTGAGATTTACTTCATGTGCCATATAATTCCCTATTACAACATACAATTCAGTGATTTTTAGTATATTCGTAAGATTGTGTAAGTATCACCACTGCCTAGTTCTAGGTCATTTTCATCATCCCAAATAGAAACCCTGTACCCACTAGCAGTTGTTTCTCATTGTCCCCCTCCCCCAGGCCTTAGCACCTGCTGTTCCATTTTCTGCCTGCGTGGATTTGCCTATTACTCCTTAAATACAATGAGCTGTTTATTTTTAAGCTTCACCTTTAGAAAAAGATAGTGATAATGTATGAGGAATAAGTGGGTTGACAAAGACAGTTTATGAGCTTTGCCAATTTATGATTTTATATTTGGTCCATTAAAAGATCAGGAAAATGGGGACTTATTGAAAAAACCTTAACATAATACTTTAAATAAAGACTAGTAGGGCCGGCGAGATGGCTCAGCGGCACAAGCGCCTGCCTGGCAAGCATGAGCTCCTGAGGTCGACTCCCGGGATCCACATAAAGGAAAAAAAAGGCTGGTGATACCGCTCAGCGGCACAAGCGCTTGCTGGCAAGCACGAGGTCCTGAGGTTGACTCCCGGTACCCACATAAAATGAAATAAAATAAATAAAGACTAGTAGCTGCAGATAAGTCTTCAAAACAGATTCAATTTAATTTTCAAGAGTGACATTTCTATTTAGTTACTAGCAAAATTAGAATACAAGTACAATTTAAAGAAAAATTATTTTAATTATGTCTATAAGTAGAATATTAAGGATCTTTTCATATAAATTTTAGTGGCATTTTCCAAAATAAAAAGCTGTGTTTACTAATGGTTTCTTGTTTATTTATACCTGCATGATGCTCTTAATTATAAACAAACAGGGTTTAAGAAATAGTTTTCTAGTTTAATGGCCTGAAAATTTTTATTCTTTTAAACTGTGAGTGGGGCTGGGGTTGTAGCTCAGTGGTAGAGTGCTTGCCTAGTGTGCATGAGGCCCTGGGTTCAATCCCCAGTACCACAAAAACAAACAACAAAAACAAAAAACTGTAGTATACTTTTTGGTCACTAGGCTTCTGAAGAAGTGTCAAAATCACTGCAAGCAGTGAAAGAAATTCTGTGCGGCGCAAATGACAAGGAACCCCCAACAGAGATAGTGGCTCAGCTGGCACAAGAACTCTACAAGAGCGGGCTGCTGGTGACACTGATAGCCGACCTGCAGCTGATAGACTTTGAGGTGAGCGATTTGTGAAAAGATGGCAGCTCTGCTTTTCAGTTTCAATGTATATGATTATCAGTGTTTGACTTTTTAAATTGTTCATGTATTTTTTAAAGTTTTTTTTCTAGGGCCGGTGAGATGGCTCAGCGGCGTAAGCGCCTGCCCGGCAAGCGCAAGGGCCCGAGTTCGACTCCCGGAACCCACATACGAAAAAGGGGCCGGTGATATCGCTCAGCGGCACGGGCGCCTGCTGGCGCGCGAGGTCCTGAGGTCGACCCCCCGGTACCCACAAAAAAAAAAAAAAAAAAAGTTTTTTTTCTAAAACTTTGGCAGTTGCCTTCATTTTTTAAAAAACGCAAAAAAGGTACATACTACACTAAAGTTTTGTCCAGCTATGTAGCACAGTTAATGACTAATAAGAATAATAATAGATAACATTTGTTGAGTGCTTACTATATTTCAGCACAGTTTCACTCTTTCTTCCTCCTCTCTCTCTTTCCCTTTCTCTCTCTCACTCTTTCTTTCTTTCTTTCTTCCTTTCTTCTTAGTACTAGTGATTGAGCCAGGGTCTTCATGCTGAGTGATGTCCTTAGCTCTTTTTATTTTTTAGTTTAGACTTCACTAAGACACTAAATTGCTGAAGCTTGAGAATTCCTGCCTCAGCCTCCTAGAGCACTGGGATTATAACCATGTGCCACCATGCCAGGCCTTAATTCTTAAAACTACCTTTGTGGCTAATCCCGTATTATTAACCTTAGGTTCAAAGTTAGTAAGTAATCTGCCCAAAATCACTCAGTTACTAAGAGCTTCAACTGGGATTCAAATTCAGACAGTATCTACCAAGCCAGTTCTTTTTGTTAAAATATTGTATCAATGATTTGTTAAATGCTAGTAATTTGTTAAATGCTAGTAATATAAGATATGTATCTTTTTTTACATTTTTATTAGTATGTATTTCCAA
This sequence comes from Erethizon dorsatum, assembly GCA_028451465.1. NCBI lineage: Eukaryota > Metazoa > Chordata > Mammalia > Rodentia > Erethizontidae > Erethizon > Erethizon dorsatum. Next base: position 100,934,719 of record CM051824.1, read on the forward strand.
TACATAGTAATGATGTTCATCTTATTGGTTCATATACACATCACATCTTATTCATTTTTGTTTCGCCTCCCTCCCCCCACCCTCCCATCTCCTGTTGTATGTCTCATTTAGAATAGTCATTTTCAGTGAAAATTGCATACATAGGCAAGTTTGGACATTTATTTTTTTAGGTGATAGAAGTCTTGGTTTTATTTTGTTTCTGCCATAGTACTTTTGGTGGTATTATGTAAGTGCTTTTGTCTCCTTTGATTCTGAGACAGAGGAGATATGCAGATTTCTCAAGTGAACTGCTTTTAGTTTTGTTCCCTGAGCAAGTAGAAGGAAGCCTAATTACAGTGATTGCAGTGATTTGGCACGATGAGGTCAGAGCTCTGGGGAATCTGAGGAAACAGTAGCCTGCTGCTCTCCGGACAGATTGGATGGGAAGAGTCTCGGCTGACTGGACCAAGCTAGAGGAATATGGAGCAAGATGAGCCGTCGATGTGGGCTGGAAGCAAGACGACGAGGACTCGACTCATCCCTCCTTTCAGATACTCCTGTTTCTTTCTCTTTCTTGTTCTGTTTCTCCACCTTTGACATTTTCTGGCCCATAGTCTTCGTTTCCTCTTGTCTGGCTTGCTCACTCTTTGTCCCCATCTATGTCACATCTTTTTCAAACTGGCTATATGTGGAATTAAAGTATATTCTTGCTGTGTTTATATACTTTTATACTTATTTTATTTAGTTTGAATTTGCATATTATGAACATTTGTAGAAGCTGTGGCATAGCGGAAACACTTGACTTGGAGTTAGAATTGTGTAGCATCTGAGCTTGGCCATTTAATACTTAGTGAATTAACCTCTTTGAGCCTGTTTTCCCATTTGTAGAAGAGTAATAATATAAACTTGAATTGCTTTAAATATATGTGTTATGTCACATAAGAAGACTATATACAAATGCAAACTATATACAAATATCAGATACTGGTATTTTCATTCCCTCTCTCCATCTAAAGTGAAGCTGAGTGGTTTTTTTTTTGTTGTTGTTGTTGTTATAACCCTTGATGTTTTTTGTTTGTTTTAGATTTGGCTGCCAGTAACCATAAATAAGAAAGAGTTCATACTCTCGGATTACAGTTATGGTTCTCTAAGTTTCTCTTGCTTTGCACGTTATCTGAGAATAGCCACATGTTCAGCTATGGTCATCATTGATTCGTATGTTCAGTTGAGTTCGTTTATGAGATTAGACCAGTTCACAGCGGATGTTAGAAGAAATATGAGTAAGGATTTTTATGTTTTAAAGGATGACTCAGAGATGAGATGTCTTCAGGTTTGGAGTCTTGGAGAAACCTTGAGTAGCCAGTGAACATCAGGTTCAAAATATCCTCCAAGGACTGGAAGACAGGAGGAGAAAACTTTAGGCACCTCACAACTTTGCTTGGCATTGGCTCAGAATAGGAAAGTGGAACAGTAAGAAACAGTTGCACAAGTTTCCCTTCTTTTATGTGATAGTCCAGAAATAAATATAAAATCTAGAGAGGAAGTTCACTTGAAAATTATTTGGATATTAAGACATTCAGTTGCCTAAAACTGACGTGTACATTATCTGGTAAACATTTGCTCTGGAATACTTGGAGAAAAGAAGTACCTTTTTAAATATTTGAGTTTTCTCTGAAGATAAAGTCTTCAAATGCAGAGAGTTAATTACTTTTTTTTTTTTTTTTTGTGGGTACCGGGGGGTCGACCTCAGGACCTCGCGCGCCAACAGGCACCCATGCCGCTGAGCGATATCACCGGCCCCTTTTTCGTATGTGGGTTCCGGGAGTTGAATTCGGGCCCTCGCGCTTGCAAGGCAGGCGCTTATGCTGCTGAGCCATCTCACCGGCCCGTTAATTACTTTTTAACTTTATAGAAAGATGTATATATATATATATATATATACTTGCCCCCTCTCCAGAATAATATACTAGATATAGTAAGTTTTTCCTGGTGACACAAAACTATAATTATGAAGATCTGTTATTGTGTTAAAGCAGTAGACAGGTCTTAACTTTGTTTATTTAACTGATACAATATCAATACCTGGAAATCCAGTAGATGCAGCTGCCTTCTCTTCTGGCCCAAAATAAATAAATACTTCTAGGATAAATGAATGAAAAGCAGTTGAAATTTAGAACAGTTCCATTTTAAGCATTTTACCAGCTATGTATTTCCAGAAAAGAGGCAGCATTACTAGTATTATTAAACTTATTTGCAGAAGTGTGCTGTATGTCTTTATGAGCTGGAGAAAGGGTGATCAGCCTGCTGGGAGCAACTTTCCTTTATCAGCCTAAAGTGTTCCTATAAGCTAATGATAGCTTAATACAATTCTTTCTGTCTTCAAAACACGTTCTAACCACACAGGACTCCCACCCCCTCCTCTCTTGTTCATAGGCAGCTCTGGGAATCCCCTTTTATATTGCTTTTATATTGAGAGTACCTTGAGTACTAAGACTGGTTCCCACACCCAGATGCCTGTCAGTTGATTGGCTGGTTGTTTGAATGAATTTAGGAATGAGAATGAGAGATCAAAGCAGAGATAAAGGAACTGAATCAAAAGAAGCTATCCCAAGACATAACAGTGAGCTGTTCTTGAGGAATTAGTAAATTGTTCAGAAGACAATTCACATTTCTTTAAGTGATAATCTTATCATTTCAATAAATGAATATTCTGTCACTGTGCTTCTCTGAGAATCAAAACAGTCATTTGATTGTAAAATTGTGATATGTTTTTATAACAGGGAGGAAAAATTATTTTAGGGATAGGCTGCAGCTCTTGCCAGATAATTTAGGAGGGTGGAGCATTCCTCACAGAGAAAAAATGTGAACTTCTGTTTAGAAGACACCTTGATGGGGCTTTTTTGTTAGTTATAAGGTTATTAGACAGTGTCTGGAAAGAAAAGACTGAGAGAAAAGGGCTTAGATTCCCTTTGCAGAGTGAAGTAACAGAAATTTGAGAAATGCCCTCTTTGGCTAAGGTAAATAGAGATAGGAAATAGAAGAGAGATAGGAGAAGGGTTTGGAGTGGGGTAAGGAAAAGTTTGCAGAACAATAACAAACAGAAGGAGCTTAAGGAAAAAGATAATGAGGTAGACCAAAGAACCTTAGTGACAGGTAGAATTCAACTTGAAGTTATTTCTGCATGCTGTGTTTACCCTTTGTTATCCTTGAACTCTTGATAAAAGAACAGTGTATCAATAGCAATGTTAAGTGAAGGAGGAGAACTGATTTTCTATACTTTGGGTAACCAGTGGTGTTGAGAAAATAACCAGTTGCAAGACAGTTAATAGAGGCTGAAAGCAGATAGGACTGGATTTGGAACTCAACCTGATAGTAGCCATGGTAGCTCAAGGCAACGATTTTGGATCAGATAGCAGGGACTAGTTCAGGAATCCTGTGACAAACTCATTTCTTCTTCAAGAATCCAGAGGAAAGTGGCCCTTTGGGTTGAGGGACAGTATTGGAGGATCCTTCAGGCCCTTAAGTTAAAAAAATTATTCAACTATCAAGTCTTAAAATTGCTAAAGGGAAAGAACCATGCCAGCATATTATGAGTCATTAAAAAAATGACTTGTCACAAAGATTGGAAGGCTTATGGTTTTGTGGACTCAGGATCAAGCTCAGAGCTGTATCTTTTGATGTTTGGCTACTATTTAAGACATAGCTTTAGACTCAGATTTTAAAAAAACACAATGTGTGGGCCGGTGAGATGACTCAGCGGCGTAAGCACCTGCCTGGCAAGCGCGAGGGCCCGAGTTCGACTCCCGACTCCTGGAACCCACATACGAAAAAAAAGGGCCGGTGATATCGCTCAGTGGCACGGGCGCCTGCTGGCGCGCGAGGTTGAGGTCGACCCCCAGTACCCACAAAAAACAAAACAAAACAAAACAAAACCACAATGTGATAAGAGATCAAGGGAATAAAGAATTTATTGAAGATAAAAGATGATGCACTCGTTTTAAAAGCAGATGTACCTTGCAAAACTAGGGTGGATACAAAGTCAGTGTTGGGGTTCAATAAGAAAGCAGCTCAAAGCAGAAAACTCTACTGTGTAACTTCATTTCTAAAGATTATTTCTTGCTACTATCAACCTAAAATATAGAATCTCACACAAGAGTGTGTAAGAAAAGACTTCTATTTAAGAGTGAGGATAGCCACCCAGAAAACAAGTGTTCCAGTTGTCCACAATAAGTGCTCTAAATTGGCATCTGAGGAGTCAGGTTTTATAGATAAAAAGAACAAAAAGAGGTTACAGCAAACTGATGGTTACAGTTGCATTAGGCCACAAGAATAGCACAGGTCATTGATTGCCTATTGCTCACTTGTGCTATGCATTCCAGGAATGATTTAGAGATAAGCAGGAACCAGTCATTCTCCATTACTGTAACAGTGTCAGCACTTCTCCAGTGAACTAAGTTGAAATGGTTAAAGATTAAAATTAACTAGATTATGAGACTTCAAATCTCAGAAGATAGGATGGCTGTCCCACAACCCATGTCTGCTAGGCCCACTGGAGGTTTCAGACCCCCTTCCTGTGTGTCTTCACTGCGTTAAACACACACGTGTGCGTGCACACACACACACACAGAAAACCAAACATTACCAGATCAGCTTCTCGTTGAGCTATTTTATAGACCTAAAGTTTTTGAAAAGTTTTATTCTCTAAATATCTTTTTCTGTTTCCTGGACTGATTAAAGTAGTCCTTTTACCTTTGGTCTTATTATCATAAAAATGAGGCAGAAATCAGAAAGCCTTAACATACAAGCTATGACATGCATATAGCAATTTGAAATACTGTGTGTGTAAGCCCTTGATTCTATTTGATTGTCCATATGTTTTGTACCCATAATTAGACAAATAATTACAATCTTGGGAGTGGAAATACTGTATCAAAAATAAATGGAATTTTATGTCGTTAACCTATTGCCCTTTTAAAATTAATGAATTCAAGCTTTGGAAGCCTTTACTCTAAAAGATACATATAGTTTATGTGTAATTAAAAGTGGTATTTCATATCAGGCTCTTAGTCAGAAGCGAAACCAGTGAACTGTAATAAATTTAAGACAGTGGCCATCTTAACTTGACCTTACCAAACTCTTTTTCTCCACTAAAAACTGTGTTTAATCAGACGATACTTTTTAAGGAGTGCAATCTGCCATAAGAATAAAGACTGTTCTTGTGACATGTAATGTACAAAATGTTTTATCCGCAGTGCCTCTGCTTTCTGGGTAATACTCCTTCTTTCTTCATCCAGTGGTTACAGTCAGAGCAACATTTTGGCACTGTGACACTGTCCAACACACAGCTGACTGGCCTGCCCGTAGACATCTGACTAAAGCAGGGCCCCAGTCTCTCTGCAAGAATTCTAGAACTAGAACTGAGAACCCCAGTATCTAGCCAGGAGGTCAAGATACTAGATACAATATTTTCATCTGTGGCCATGCAGAAAAGACAGAGAAGAATGAAAAAAATATGGGGGAGTGGAAATGAATCCCCTTCGCACACTGATAGAATTCAAGTAATGTAGATTTAATTGTACTTAAGCATTTTTTAAGAGCACCTAATTCTGAGCTGACCTGTGTTTGATTTCTTTAAATGTTTCCCAATATTTGTAAGTTAGTATAATTTTGAATTTTAGTTTTTAGCAAGAGTCCTTACTAATTTATACAGTGATCACCCTCCAAATCTGCTCCACCTGTCTAATTTTGCTACTGAAATTCAGCATAAATGTTTGCCCCCCACCCACCTTGAGCCCGCTCTTCACACACAGATGTACCCCAGCAAGAATAGACAACTCCAAGGGTTTGAGATGTAACTTAGTGGTAGAGTGTTTGCCCAGCACATACAAAGCTCCATGTTCTATGCCCCAGCACCAAAAATTAAAAAAAAAAAATTTTTTTTTAAGAGAATTTTTAAAATTAAGGTATTGTCTTCATCTGTTTCCTGTTGCTACAATAGATTATGTGAGTCTGGATTATTTATAAAGAAAAGGAGTGTATTTGGCTCATGATTCTGCAGGCCAAAAAGTCCAAGAGAATGATGCCAGCGTTTTCGTGACTTTTGGGAAGGGTTTGGTCGTACTTTAATTCATAGCAGAAAGCAGAAAGGAAGCAGCCCCATTTGGAAGATATAAAAGGTGCCGTAACTCCTGAGATGGCTAATCCATTCCCATGAGGAGAGCATTGGTCCATTGGTGAGGGCTCTGCCCACCTGACCCAAACACCTCCTGCTACGCCCCTCTCCCAGCACTGCTGACTTGGGGACCAAGTCTTAACGTGAGCTTTGATGGGGATAAACCATAGTCAAACCATGGTAGGTATAATTTACAAACAGTGACATTCACCCTTTTTAGTGCACAGTTCTATAATGTAGAACGGTTCCAAATGCCAACCCTGAATTCTCCCAGGTTCTCTTCTAACCTTTTCTACCTCAGGTTCTGGCAACCAGATCTGTTTTCCACCCATCAATTTTTACCTCTGCAAAAATGTCTTGTAAGCAGAATGATGCAATATATAGCCTTTGCAGTCTGGATTCTTTCATGTAGCACGATGAACTAGAGATTCATCCATGTTGTTGCCACGTAGCAAGACGGTTGCTTTGTGTTGCTGAGTAGAGTCCATTGCATGGAGGGAGCACAGATCGTTTATCCATTCCCCTTGTGAGGGTTACTTGGCACGTTTCCAGTTTTCATCATTTACAAATAAACCACTGTAACTGTTTGTGTACACATTTTCATGTGTGTGTGAATGTAAATTTTTATTTCACCTTCATGAATACCTAGGAGTAGGATTGTTAGGTGATGTCATCTTTTGTTTTTTTAAATTTTAGGCATTCTAATAAGTGTTGGTGTTATTTCATTGTCATTTTAATTTGCATTACCCTAGTGACTAACAATATTGAGCATCTTTTCATGTGCTCATTTGCCACCCTATTCCTCCTTTTATGAAATACCTATTCAAATCTTTTGTCCCTATTTGTCTGTTGAATTTTGAGAACTCTATACATCTTTTTTAGTGTGTTTTTTTGTTTTTTTGAGTCAGTGCTGCACTATGTAGTTCAGGCTGGCCTTGAATTCACTATATAGCCCAGGCTGGCCTCGAACTCACAGGGCTCCTGCTGCCTCAGCCTCCAAGTGCTGGGATCACAGATGTGCATTACCATGCCTGACTTTGTATCTATTTTGTATACAAATCAATAGCTATAATTTTTCAGGTTTTTCTGATCTCCCTTTTCATCCCCCATTTCTTGTCTCTGTTACTAGTGAGGTTTGTACTTTGCCAACAGTTACTTCTGATTGCATCCCTCTTTTTCTCTTTTGACTTCAAATGGTATTCCCTTAGATATCATTCATTTATTTAACAAATATGGCAATATTTGTGCACTTTATATTAGAGCTGACCTTTTTGGAATTTGCAGCTAGCATATGCTTCCTCAGGCTTAAGATCTGATTACTTACTTTATATATAATCTTAGAATTGCTCACTAATTTTAAGCATTTTTGTCATTTCTGGATGTTGTCTCATTATAACCAAAAGTATTTTGAAGATTTCTTTTTTTTCTTCTTTTTTCTTTTTTCTGGCCATCTCTGGGTCCAGAGCTGGAGATCTGGCAACTTAAGAGTTGCAGAAAGGGCCAGTGAGATAGCTCAGCGGCATAAGTGCCTGCCTCACAAGCGTGAGGTCCTGAGTTTGACTCCCGGAACCCACATAAAGGGAAAAAAGGGCCAGTGATATTGCTCAGTGGCACAAGCCCTTGCTGGCAAGTGCGAGGTCCTGAGGTCTACTCCCGCTACGCACATTAAAAAAAAAAAAAGAGTTGCGGAAGACTGGTTTTGAAATAAAGTTTCAGTTCAGTTACACTTAGTTTGAGGACTGGCTACATTACATATTACACTGAGACAATCATTCACTACATTGCACCTGTTTGAGTGTTTTTTCCTAATCTTTTCCATTATGATCCTTTTCTCTGTTTTGAGTAGTCCATGGTAGCACAGCTTATTTTTATTATCCATAAGGGATTTCTTTTGCCTCTGCATGCATTTGCTAATGAACTAAAAGAATGTTTATCTCTGTGTAAAAGCTGGGTAGGGCTCTGTGGAGTTCTTTTCTGCTGTTCACTGGAATGCTGTGTGGTAATGCTCTTGTGGCATTTTACTGGGAGGTATGAAAAACATGCTCTTATGACATTTCAAAGAGGGTTAGTATTTATTCTGCAGTATTGCACTGTAGAGTCCAAAAAGACTTGAACAGAACAGATGATTTCTTTCATTTAAAATGTTTATATTTACAGCTGTAACACGTTTAGATAACAAATACAGTCTTTCACATCTGTATAAATGAAATTCATGTAGTAAACATCCTTTAGAATTAGTTTGCTTTCCTATACCTGTTCTTTCTGTCTCTTCTCCCCCAAATCTTTTCTTTGATTCCTTCTCCTTCTTTCTCTCTCTCTCTTCTTTCTTTATTTCTAGTCTCCATTTCCACCCATGATAAAGTTAAAAGCATGGATAGCTATAGATTTTCTTATATTTAATCAATGCTAGTATTTCGATGTTCCAAATTTTTATTTCTGCCAGTTAGATATACCATAATTTTTTAAGCCTGTCCCGGACACATTAATTGTTCCTAATTATTATCACAGCTGTGTTAAATTTCTTTGTGTCTGAAACTTTTTTGTGTGGTTAGGGTTATTTAGAAATATTTTGTCAGGCTAGGTTTCTGAAAATGGGATTCGAGGGCATCAATTGATTAGTGTTAGAATGCATCATATCCTCACAGAGTATGAAAATTGACATTGAATTTTATTAATTAAAAAATCGATAGATGAAGAAAATTTTCTTTTTTAAAAAGTATTTTTTTTTTTTACTTTGAAGTAATTGTTGATTGACATCAGTTGTAAGAAATAATTCAGAGAAATCCCAGGTACTTTATCCAATCTTCCTACTGGTAATATCTTGCAAAGCTATATGACAATAACACAACCAGGATCTGACATTGATAAATGTCAAAATATAGAAAATTTCCATTACCACAAAGATCTCCCTGTCTCTCTCTCTCTTTTTTTTTTTTTTTTTTTAATGTGGGTACCAGGAGTTGACCTCAGGACCTCGTGCTTGCCAGCAGGCGCTTGTGCCACTGAGTGATATCACTGGCCCTTTTTTTTCCTTTATGTGGGTACCAGGAGTCGAACTCAGGACCTCACGCTTGCCAGGCAGACGCTTGTGCCGCTGAGCTATCTCACCAACCCTCTCCCTTTCTTTTTGAGACAGGGTCTTACTAGAAGTTCAGGCCAACCTTGAACTCACTATGTAGCCCAAGCTGGCCTTGAACTCATAGGCATCCTCGTGCCTCAGCCTCCTGAGTTGATGGGACAACAAGCATGTGCCATCACACCCAGCTAAGCTCTCTCTTCTTGCCCTTTTCTAGCCACATCCACCTCGCCTTATCTCATTACTACCCATCACTGACTTTTGGTAGCCACTAGTCTGTCCTCCATTTCTACAGTTTTGGCCTTTTAGGAATGTTATCTAGTGCAACCATCCAGCGCGTAACCTTTTAGAATTGGCTTTTTTCAGTTGGCATAATTTCTCAAGATTCACCTGAATTGTTGCATGTATATAAGTTTGTTCCTTTTTGTTGCTGAGTAGTCGCCTGTGATATGGGTGTACCACAGTTTGTTTAGCCATTTACTTGTGGAATTTCTGAGTTGTTTCTAGTTTTTGGCTATTACAAATAATGTTTTATGAACATGCATGGCCACATTTTCATATAAGTTTTCACTTCTCTGTGATAATGCCAAGAGTGAAATTGTACTGATAAGGTAGTTGCATGTTTAGTTTCTTAAGAAACTGCCAAAATGTTTTCCAAATTAACAACACTGTTTTACATACCCACTGCAAAGTATGAGTGTGATTTTTTCTTCATTCTTGCCTGCATTGGGTGTTGTCACTATTTTTTTATTTTAGACATTCTGATAGATTTATAGTACTATCTCATTGTGATTTCAGCTTGTGTTTCCTGAAGTATAATAACATTCAGCATCTTTTATGTGTATTGCTGTCTGTATATGCTCTGGTGAAATGTTTTTTCAAGTCCTACACTCATTTTCTAATTGTTTGGTTTTTATGCTATTAAGTTTTGAACATTTTTATCTAGATACTGGCCTTTTGTTGCATTTATAGTTTGCAGTATTTTCTCCCAGTGTGCAGCTTGTCTTTTCATCTTATGAACAGAATCTTTAGCAGAGCAGAAGTTTTAAATTTTGGTGAGTTCTAGTTTATTACATTTTAATTTTATTGATTGTGCTTTTTTTTTTTTTTTTTAATGTGGGTACCGGGAACTGAACTCAGGACCTTGCACTTGCCAGGCAGGCACTTGTGCCGCTGAGCTATATCACTGGCCCTGATTGTGCTTTTAATGTCAAGTATAAGAATTTTTCTCAGCCCTAGAGTCTAAAGATATTCTCTTATTTTTTCTTAAATGTTTTCTATTTTATGTTTAAAATCTAAGACCTATTCTGAATTAATTTTTATAAGGTGAATAATATTTTTAGAAATTTTTTTCTATCTATTACTATTCTTAATCAGTATTTCATTCATATTTCATATAACAAATAGCTTTATAAATTGAGTAACTGGATAATTTTATCAGTCATTTTGGGTCTTAGTTTTTTTAGTGTATCTTTAGTATTAAAAAGTGTTAAATTAAAAGGTTATGAGGCATCAGTGGCCCATATTTGTGATAAGATTTGGATAGCTATGTCTCTAAATAATGAAATGGTCTAATAGACGTGTATTGAATACCTACCATATTCTGGGCCAATACAAGCATTGAAATATGGCCTGTATCCTTGAAAACTAACAGTGCAATGAAGAAATTAGAGATAAAACTCCCTTATTTCAATGCACAGCATTAGTGTTGAGAATTACTTTAGTGTGACAACTAAAAACTCAGGCTTGTTTCCATCAACCTAGGATAGAACATCCTGGCTCTTTTACATCCCACCTGGGTAAAACAATATCACTAGTCCTCAATTTCCTTACTTATAATAATAAGTAAGTTATAGGATTGTTATGATTGGATCATGTGTGTAAGGCTTTTAGCTTAAGTGCCTGGCACAGAATAAGCACTCAGTAGATTTGCTTCTCTGACAGTGGTAGAAGGGGAGAGGGAGGTAGTGGGAGAAGAGGAGATCTTCATCAGTGTAGGCAGTGGATATTGGATTAATAGAGAAGTACCTACCCCAGAGGAAAACATCATGCATTGACTCTTAACAAACTGAATTTTCTAGAAAAAGGAAGGAAAAGTATTTAGGATAAGTAGGAGAGCATGAACAAAAGTGGAGGGCATGAAAGGCTGTGTATGTGTATATGTAATAGTACACTCATTTGGTAGGAACAGCATTTGATGTAGGATTTTGGAAACAATAGGTATCTGATGAGACTGGAGATGTAGGCAAGTGTCCATTCATGGAAGGCACTAGACTTTTTTCGAAGCCAAATGATGTTGAGGAGCTTAAAGGAGAGAGTGGCATGGTCAGAATTGCATTTGCTGCCATTCTGTGAAGTGGAGAGAGAAACTAAGAACCTCTTTTACAGTTCAGTCGAAAGGCATGGCCCAAACCAGGGCCATAGTGATTAAGAATGCAATATCCTTGTCCTTATTTTCCATATAATAAACTTGGGTCTCCTCCAGTGCTTCTTTTAGAAAATCAGGATTGATTCAGGTTGTGGGATGTAGGAGAGGGGAGCTCTTGTCCAAAGGACTCTTGTCTGGCTCAGGCAATTGGGACTGAACGGTCCCTTCTGTTTCTGTAGGCTAGTTTTGATTTCTTATGATCATCTCAGTCAGTATACCCAAATAATAGAAAACTCTTTCTTTTTTTTTTTTTTTTTTTTTAGTTTTTTGAGACAGGGTCTCTCTGTGTAGTCCAGGCTGGTCTTGAACTCAGTATGTAGTCCAGGCTGGCATCCAACTTGTGGCGATCCTCCTGCCTTAGCCTCCCAAGTGCTGGGATTACAGGCATGCACCACCATACCTGGCTGGAAAATTCATATTTTAAACTTACATCTCACCGTTTTTTGTTTTTTGTTTTTTGTTTTGGTACCAGGGGTCAAACTCACGACCTCACGCTTGCCAGGCAGGTGCTTTGCGGCTGAGCTATATCCTCAGCCCCATCTCACTTTTTTAAAAAATTAAGGCACCATGAGGGAAGAGGAGTAAAGTGAAGGGGAAAAAATTACCAGCAGTGGGCCAGTGAGATAGCTCAGCGGCATAAGCGCCTGCCTGGCAAGCACAAGGTCCTGAGTTCAACTCCCGGTACCCACATACGAAGAAAGGGCCAGTGATATCGCTCAGCGGCACAGGCACCTGCTGGTGGGTGAGGTCCTGAGGTCGACCCCCGGTACCCACAAAAAAAAAAAAAAAAAAAATTACCAGTAGCAGGTGTAAGGAGAAAGGAATTTGATTCTAACAATTTACCAAAATTCTAACTTTATTTTCTTATCTATTTTCCTTCCTTATCTATGAAGGTTTAAAATTTTTCTTCTGGAATAAAGTTAAAAAGTAAAAAAGAAATTACAAAGAATTCAATTCTATCATATTTGCTACCATTTTATATCCTTCTGTGCCATTGTGTTTACTACTGTGAGAAATGGACTCCTGACTGGTCCAGTTTCCCACACTACAAATCTTGTGGGAGGGAGCTACATTCATTTTGTGGACTTTATGTTTGAAAGCATAGCTTATTAAAGATAAATGAAAAGAGTTAAATTAATGTTTTTGTATATTTTAAAGGATGGTACTATCTCTGTATGTATGTGTGTATTTCACACATCATACAATTTATCCATTAAACTGTACAACTCAATGGTGGTTTGTTTCTTTAACAGGGAAAAAAAGACGTGACCCAGATATTTAACAACATCCTGAGAAGACAGATAGGCACTCGGAGTCCTACTGTGGAGTACATCAGTGCTCATCCTCACATCCTATTTATGCTCCTCAAAGGGTAGGTGCCCAGCTTCCTTTAAAGTAGATTTGAATTTAAAATAATTGTTGGAAGTACATAAGATGGGGCTGTGGCTGAGTGCTCAAGTGCTCATGTAGTGCGCACAGAGTTCTGGGTTGGATTCCTAATACCGCACGTGAAACACACAGCATTGGCCTCGGTGGTGGTGTGGTCATCGGTGCACTTTGGAACCACAGGACTGGGATTTACTGCTCCTGAGATCAACCCTCCAAATCTGTGTCTAAGATGACTTAAGCTATAGCACAATCCTTTGCTTTCTCCTTTACATTTTTAATGTTATGTTCCATTTATTACCTCTCTTTCCTCCACTTTTCTGCTTTCTACTACAACACTGTTTGTGCCTCCTGGTATACACTATTCCTAGCTATACAGCTGCATGTTATTGAATCCTGTTATTATACATGTGCTCATGTGCACGCACACACACATACACACACACTCACACACACCCACACACACAGGTTCTGAAACTCAAATAATAGGTACAAGAATGTTTTAGCATCTGCCAAGTGACACGCTTCTGCATGGGGAGAAACTGAACACTACTGATACACATAATGGAGGAACCAAAAAACTGAAGTGATGCTGGATAATACAATCTTTGACTACTATTTTTTTTAATATCTACTCATTTACAGGTGTTTCTTAGACATTTTTGAGGCTACTCTTAAATCTAAAGACCGGAATCTGGGTGCAGCAGTGCTTGGGGTTACAAGACTATTTTCTTCCCCTACCCTATTTTTTTATTCCACCGTATCAAATCACCATGACTTTTTATTTCATAGTATTCCTGTTTTTAATTCTGCTGTCCCATACAGTCCACCTCACCTGTGTTTCATTCCTCTTGTAGATTTGTAAGCATTCAATTGTATTAACACCTAACACAGCTTAAAAATCTGATATATCAACAAACAATAGCTCTTCACCTCTTCCTTTTCCATCCCTCAGTCCCACTGCCCAAAGACAACCGCTTTCTTCCTTTGTATTTGTTCATTATTTTTATCATATGTTTATCTCTGTGTTACAAATAATGGACTTATACTAACTTTTTGGTTTATCAAATTTAACAACATCTTTTTTTAGTGTTTTTTTTACTGCCACCATTACTCTATTTCCTTCCCCCATCCTCCCAATATACTTTATCACTGTTCTCAGTTTCATTAATAATCATATTTGATTATTATGACTGTGTATTTATCATTGTTGAACGAAGAAGTATGCTATGATTACTTTGGGTTTTGAAAGTAATGTTTCAGCAAAGTAATGTTTCTGCTGAGGAATCATGTCTTTCAGTTCTGAAGAAAGAAATATATTGTCTATTAGTTAGAATATTCTAAACTTCTCTAATAAGTAGACCTCAAAATGGAGTGGCCCCATCACAAAATAAGTGTATTTTTCACATGGCAGTAGAGAGCAGATGGTCTACGTCAGCAAAAGGTTTTGCCATCGTCAGCATGTGCTGTCTAAAATTGCTTTGTTCACTGCTGTTTCAGCCCACAGGAATATGAAAATATGTAAGAGAATTTATGTGTTTCAAGAATACAAGAATTCTAGTGTGGCAGGAAGCCAGGATGAGTCAAAGGGAGGGAAGGAGTATAAAGCTGGAAAGACTGCAACCAGATTTGGAAGAGCCTTCCATGCCCTACCAAGGAGTTTGCGGTGTCATTCTGTAAGCAACCTAGGGTCACCAGGGATGAGTTCTGGTGGCAAGATGGAAAATGGCTTAGTAGTGGTGGCGAAACTATGGCACACATGCCACAGCTGGCTCTTTGTTATCATCGAAAGCTCTAAAAGGTTCACCATCACTGGCTTAGCAGGTTGGGGGCTGCAATTCCCTCTTGGAAGAGTCCAAGGAAGAATGATGAGCATAGGAATGAAGAGAGTAGATATTTTTAAAGCATTTCAATTTTTTCTGATTAAAAAGTAATATATATTTACTACTTTAAAAGTTAAACATTTTAGAAATGTTTATGTAAAAAGAGAGTTCATACCATAATCCTTCCAACAAATCCATTGATAACAATTTAGGGACTACACCTCTGGTTTTTCTTCCTATTGTAATGATTATTTTTCTGTTTTTTAACCCATTCCTTCACGTCCTGTCTTATAGATACCACTTAGTGCTTGCTCTGTGTCAGTTACAGCATCTGATGTCATACGTGGACTAAGTATTATTCTTAGCATTTTACAAATGAGGAAATTGAAACTCGTGAGAGAGAGAATAAGGATATTGCTCAAGGTTAGACAGTTTATAAGTAACAGAGCCACATTTGGCATCCAGATCCAATACTAAGTCCATGTTTTTCGCCACTAATAATATATCCTTGAGAAGATTTGAGG
The DNA here is from genome assembly GCA_028451465.1 of Erethizon dorsatum. NCBI lineage: Eukaryota > Metazoa > Chordata > Mammalia > Rodentia > Erethizontidae > Erethizon > Erethizon dorsatum. Next base: position 100,950,107 of record CM051824.1, read on the forward strand.
ACCATTTAGATGTCAGGGGAGGGGGAACTGTCGAGCTTCCTGAGGACAGGATAGGCAACAAGAAGCCCTAACTGCAACTGCTGCACCACAATCAGTTTTACCTATTACGATTTTCTAGTTTAGCATGGACTGCTACAGAGTTAGTCCTCTGTTAAAGGTGAGGGTTTTTACTATATTACCTGTTGAGAACTTCCTTGAAAACTTAGGAAATAACCCTATTGGTACATTTATGCATCAGACAATAATATTAGAGATATAATAGTAACATGCTATATTGAACCACAGTTCAACCAAAAAGAATGTGAGGCAGAAAGAAACCGACACTTGTCTATCAAGGAGAATCATCTGGACATGTGATACAGAGCATTTGGAGCTCAAGTTTTATGAAAAGGGCTTTCATAAAGGACTTTCTCATTCTAAATGAATTTGTTCTCTGGCTCAGGCAAATAGTACTCCAGGGCACTGAGAACTTGAGGAGGTCACTAAACTTCTCTTAGTTATCCATAAAACTCTGGGGCAAGTGGAAGATGTTCCATAAGTCATTGTAATATTAAGGGTTTGAATGTTTCCCAGTAATCCTATTTTTAAAATATTTATGACAAAAATGTCAGCCATATTCAAAAGTAGTAAGTAAGAAAGAAACCTCACATACCCCTAATCACTCAATCTTAGCAACCATCATTATTTTGCCGTGCTTCTTTCCTCTATCTCCCCAATGAACCTCACCCCTCCCCCCACTTTGGGGGAAGGGGCTGAGGTATTTTAAAGAAAATCTCTAAGCACTTCAGTAAGCTTCTTAAAAATAAAAAGATGGTATTTATACATAGCCACAATTTCATTATTATACTTTTAAAAATTAACAGTACTTCTGTAGTAACCAACACCCAGTTCATACTCAAATTTCCTTGATTAAAAAAAAAACCACTTTTCATAGTTGATTTGCACAAATATTCAAATAAGTATCCTAAAATGATTCAGCTATTATATTTGGGTGTAATTTTTACTTAAGTAAAAAAAAAAGTTTAAGAGCCAGGCGTGGTGGCACACCCCTATAATCCCAGCACTCAGGAGGCTGAGGCAGGAGGAACGCCATCAGTTCAAGGCCAGCCTGGGCTACACAGTGAGTCCAAGCCAGCCTGAACTACAAAGCGAGACCCTGTCTCAAAAAAAAAAAGTTTAAGTTCCTTTCATTTTGATCAACACCTAACTCCTCCCCCACACACACACATTTGTATGCTATTGATTTGTCAAAAAACTGAATGATTTATTCTACAGGATATCCTCCATTGTGGCGTTGTCTCATTGCTTTCATATGGTATTATTTAACTTGTCCCATTTTTGCCCTATGTTTCCAGAGTTCATATTTAAGTTAGACTTAAACTCAGTTTTCCTCTTGGTAATATTTTGTAGGTGGTTCTATATAGTGTATATTTCATTGCATCAGGAGACGTACTTTTAGTACGTACGTTTAGTATTGTCAAGCTTGAGTGGTAGGCCCCAGTGGTGACAGTCTAATTCATTATAGTTTCCCAGGCCTGAGCATGCTCAGGCAGGAGGCTGAGGCAGGAGGATTGCCATGAGTTCAAGGCCAGCCTGGGCTACGTAGTGAGTTCAAAGCCAGCCTGAGCTACATAGCGAGATCCTCTCTCAAAAAAGCCAAAAATATAAAATAAATAAAATAAAATTTCCCATCAGCCTTACATTTAATGGCTTTACCATCCATTGATAAACATTGCCTCATTCAGTCATTTCATTAGGCATTACAGAAAGGTGATTTTCAAAATCAGTCATTCCTTGGTTATTTATTGGTAGTTTTATAGAATAAAGTTTTATATAATAGAATATAGTTTTATATAATAAATTTTCTTCATCCACTACAACCATTAGGTTACTCCAGATAGATTTCATATGAGAGAGGCAGAATAAATGCTTGCTGTCAATTAATCAATTTATAGAGTAATAAGTTATCCAGAAACTCCCACTGGTATTCAGTGAGCTTTATTCCCCTCCCCCACTGTATCCTAATAACTGGTGGATTTCTCCATGTGCCTCATTTTGTTGCACACATTTTTCCTCTTAATGCTGAATTGACCATCTGGCCCCTTCTGAGTAATGTCTTTTGACATCACCAAAATAGTTTGTGAGGACTTCTTTGCTTTCTAGTGCAGTAAGAAATACCAGACCCAATTTGTACATTTCCTGACACAGACCTGGAATTTCTACCAAGAACCCTGGTTCTTTTTTGTGAGGAACAGTTCTTAGACACTACAATCTGGGTGCTAAGGGTGCTCATCAGTATTAAATTTTTACTGCTTCTAGGCCTGTTGAGTGGGCAAAGTTAATTTATTATTTTTAAAGTAAGCAAATATTTCTGGATTAGAAGCAAACTTTCTTGATTCTATTGAGCAGACTAAGTGTTTAAAGAATGACATTTTATAAAAGTTTTCTAAGCACATCTGACATTGCTACCAACAATAACAAAAGTCATTTTCCCTTTCCGTAATATAATCTTTGTTCTTGAGTTTCTATGTAATGATTACTGTAGCTCACTGCTAGTTGAGACAGTTGCTCTTTTATTTTGGCTTTCATTAGGTTTAAAAGGAATCCTTTCATATGCTGTCATTATTTGAATGATCATACATGTACAGTAATGTTAATTATAGTCCAGCCTTTATTATCCAATTATAAATTGGTATGGAAGATATGATTTGACTCTACAAAAATAGTGATTTGGCATTCATCAGATTAACCTTTTCTCTTTTTTTGGTACTGGGAATCGAACTCAGGACCTTGCACTTGCCAGGCAGGCGCTGTGCCGCTGAGCTATATCCCCAGCCCTCATCAGATTAACCTTTATTGGAAACCTGCCATAGGTTAGTCATGGGAAACACAGTGGTTAGTCATGGCCTGTCATCAGGAAATTTATCCATAAGTAGAATAGATTAGGTGAAATAAATATTGATTCTTTACCAGACCTAAGGATATTGCTGTTAGTAGAATTTGGAACGTAAGAGAGGCTTAATTTATGGAGCACTTCTTTATGTGGTAAGCAATAATGTATCAGAAGTTAGTATTTTAAAGGATAGTCAGGTTGAAATAATGTATGTGAATTAGAAGTCTGGTGGAGGGTATTGAGGAAAATCAGGAACTTCCCTATATAGTCATTCCACTCTATTCCTAACCTTAAGCAGTTGTCATCTCAGAAGATGACATTTTCACCATTGGGGACAAACTACTGGGGTGAATTGATAAGTGTTCTGCCCAAGAGGAGGGGTAGAGTAGGTTGGGTTGGGTTGGGTTGGGTTGGTTTGGTTTGGTTTGGTTTGGTTTTGCGGGACTGGAGAATCCAACCCAGAGGAGTGCTACCTCTGCGCAACAGCCCTAGACTATTTTTTGGAGACATGTTTCACTTGCCTGGGCTGGCCTTGAACTTGCAGTTCTCCTGTGTCTCAGCCTCCTTAGTAGCTGGCATTATAGGTGTGTGCTACATCTGGCCAGAGGAATATTTTTTAAAATGTTCTCTTGATTCTCAAGAATAAATCATCAGTGTATCACAGATGGTTCCAATAAATTTAACCAAAGGAAAAAGAACTAATTTTACCCAAAAGTTGGAAACTTTTATAGATGATCTCAGCTTGGAAATTGAATTATAAATGTTGGCTAGAGATTATATAGCTTTTGTAAAAGCCAGAATTTGGCCTCACTAGAGTCTTCTAGTATTAGGAAATTCAGTCAGAGTTTGAGGTTGATTAAATTCATTACATGCCTACTTTGTGAAAAAACATTATGCTAGGCACTCTTTGGAGCCTGGGGTGGAGATGGAGGAAAGCAACAATAGATAAGACATAGACACCAAATAGGGAACGGGGTGGAGAGAGAGAGGAAAGTACCAGAATAAGTAAAACGAGGTGAAGGAAACAGATTTATTAGGCAATGTGATATAATCCAGAATGAGAAAAATGCTCAAATGAAATTATAGACAAGCTGTAGTAGGAGTATGAAGGATAGAGAGAATAATTCTGAATGGTGGACAATTACAAAAGACTTCAAGGAGGTGGCATTTAAACTAAACCTTGAAAGATGAGAATCTTGGTGGAAAATACGAGGGGAATTCCATTTGAGGAAATGGCATACTCCAGGGAAATGGAGAATGTGATGGGAGAGGAAACTGAAAAGTTAGATTTGGGGCCAAGTGATGGAAGGCTACAAATGTATTACTAATAAGTCCAGATTTTAATTGTTACCCCTTTCTATAGACCAACACCCTTTATTTTATAGTCTCTTAAATACTCTATCAATAATTGACAGTATTTTTTCCTTAACATTTCAGAAAAATATATCCTTCTTTATAACATCCTTAATAATTTCCCATCATAACTATTCAGTGTGTGTCAGTTTCTGGCTTTAGCCTCCAAAGGCTTAAACTGAGACCGAGCCACTTACTTTGGACCACTGTCTCCTGCCTGTATCACACCACTCACTACCAGCCGGCGTTTACCGCTCTGGCCACATTTATTCTCCTCTAACTCACCAAGCTAATTCTTGCCTTGGAGCCTTTATACAGTTGCCTGGAGTGCTTTACCTGTTCCTTTCAATCAGTAAAAATTAAATAATCATTCACACACACAATTAAATAGTCATGCTCTATTAATACTGCCCAGTTTATTGTCTTCAGTTTTCACAACACTTCTGAACATACAAAATTATCTTTACATTGTTTAATTCTCCCTCCTACCTTCACCAGACACATTCTCACTGAAATATGAGGACTATCATCGCAATGACCTTGCTGTTTACCGTGGTATCACCAGCATCTGCAACAGTGCTGGCCAGGGGATCGTGAATGAATAATGCTTGAATGAACCTGACAAATGGTATCTGTGTTTCCATTAGTAGCAGTACTGAAATAGTTCTTTTGATATCACTGATATTATTTTGTTAATGGAATAACAAAGTTCTCTCTTTCTCTCTTATGTAGATATGAAACCCCACAGATCGCATTACGTTGTGGGATTATGCTGAGAGAATGCATTCGACATGAGCCACTTGCCAAAATCATCCTCTTTTCTAATCAGTTCAGAGATTTCTTCAAGTATGTGGAATTGTCAACATTTGATATTGCTTCAGATGCCTTTGCTACTTTTAAGGTAAAAAGATTTCAAAATCTGCTAGGTTCTTTTAAATGTGGCCTCTGAAAAGACAATTTATTTGATTTTTTTCCCCTGTGGTACTGGGGATTGAACCTGGAGACTTACACATGCTACATCTCAACCCTACAATTTAATTTCATTTTAAAATTTCATTTTATTTTATTTTATTTATTATTTTTTTTTTTGTGGGTACCGGGGGGTCGACCTCAGGACCTCGCGCGCCAGCAGGCTCCCGTGCCGCTGAGCGATATCACCGGCCCCTTTTTCTATGTGGGTTCCGGGAGTCGAACTCGGGCCCTCGCGCTTGCTGGGCAGGTGCTTAAGCCGCTGAGCCATCTCACCGGCCCTAAAATTTCATTTTAAAAAACAAAAAATTCTATTCCATAGGCCTGATTGTTGCCAACTGTATATGATATGCATCATAAGAGACAGCAGTAAATAGAATGCAGTCCATGAGGCCAGTCTGTCACATTATGGAAAAACAACTAAAAATGCTTGTCACTTGCTCGCATATATGCAGTTAAATGACAAAAGGCGGGCCGGTGAGATGGCTCAGCAGCTTAAGCGCCTGCCCGGCAAGTGCAAGGGCCTGAGTTCGACTCCCGGAACCCACATACGAAAAAGGGGCCGGTGATATCGTTCAGTGGCACGGGCGCCTGCTGGCGCGCGAGGTCCTGAGGTCGACCCCCCCGGTACCCACCAAAAAAAAAAAAAAAAAAAAAAAATGACAAAAGGCATATGTAGTGCCTTGTGTATACCATGCCATCATCTGTGTTAAAAGCAGATTGAAGGGTATAAGCTTCCCTTGAGAGGCATATGCACAGAATCCTCTGGAAGGATATATAGCAACAGAAGTTGGCTACAGAGAGAGGGACTTGGGTAGGGGAAAGAGACAGAGATTTACATCGTGGAGTTTGAAGAACATCCCGCTGTTTTATCAGTATACTTTTAAAATTTCCACAGGGTGAAATAAAATATCAAAATTAGCATTTGGATAGTATGACTGGTTTTATATATATATATATATGTTTATATGTTATATATATTTGTATTTTAATAGTACGGATAATCATAATAACCTACATTTTTTATCATCTATGATCTACTTTGTCATTATGTGGAAAATACATTTATTTAATCTAACTTAATTTCTTAAAAATTTTAATCATGCTATAGTACCGTGGTGGTGCATCTGTGGCATGTGTGCTGCAGCAGGCTGTTAGTTATCAATGAAAGCGCTAAAAGGTCTGCCATCACTGGTGTAGTATAATACATGTAAAAGTTAATGTTTTTTAGTGTATAGTTTAATAGGCTTAAATATATTCACATTGTTGAGCACTCGATCTCCAGAGCCTTTTTATCTTGCAAAGTTAAAAATATATACCTATTAAACAGTAACTCCCCATTTCCCTTCCTTTAGCCCCTGGAAACCATTCCATTTTCTGTTTCTGTATGTTTTACCATCAAAAAGATGTTCGGCAGTCATATCAGAAAATGGTATAGGTAATTTGCAAACAACACCGCCAGACCTTACACATCCAGTGAATGATATTATCCCCAAGATTTCTATTATAGAAAACCATTTGTTTATGCTTATTATCTTGACATTCTTTAATATGTTTTGAAATTGTTATTAGTGGTTGTGGCATGTTCATTTTCCAATAGTGAAAAATCTTTGTCCTTTGGGAGCAGATAAAAGTTTTGGAAACAAAAAGCTGTTTGACTTCCAGGTTTGTGTATAGGCAGGTGGTCAACTTAGCTAGAACTGTTTTTGTTTTGGGTAATAATAATGATGATAAAAATAAATTTTAAGATAACTAAAATAGAGTCTGATTTTCTTTAGTGTCTACCAAGTTGGTTTGGAAGGCCATTTCAGAAAAGGAATTCCAAAAATATTATAAGCTAAAAATAGGCTTTCAGACTGACACTGAAGTAGATAAAACTAATTTACTTGTAAGCATATCTTTAAATTTGTTTCTTTAAAAGCATTTCAGCAATTTAATTGTTTCATTTATAGCATTCAAATATACTTCAACTTTTTTCAGAAATAAGTGTATGAAATTAAAAAATTATGGGGTGAAATGACTGTTTTTATATATTATCTTAAATACATACTTTAACAGTATTGACATAGTTTATATCTTAATAGGAATATATACTCTAATGTTATTACTTAATGGACAGAATTTGAAAGTTGCCTATGACCTGGGCAATAATTAGTTCTTTTTAATAGCTCTCCAGGGGTGGAGGAAGGGAGAGCAGTGGTTTGAAGTACAGAAAACTACCTATTATCAACAGCTAAAGCTTTACTCAGCACCTGAGAAAGTATCTCAAATCTGTTAAAAGGTATTCCAACTCACAAGTGGGAGCGAGTGTCGGGAGAAGAGTGGGAAGAGCTGAGTGAAACAGGGTGGGGTTAGGAGGGTTGGAGGGAAAGAAGGAGAGAGGAACGAGCTCGAGGAACAGACTTAGAAGAATTCAGTTCCTGTGTATAAGAATCAGCCACAAAGGTGGAAGGTGCCAAAGACCAAAGAAAGATGCAGATAAATCCAGGATTCCACCAAATATAATTTACTGGGGACTTAAGGACAGAAGTGTGTCATGGGTGGCTGGAAGACTGGAGGTTCCCTGCACCCCAAGGTAAGAGAAAGGCTTTTATGTGCTAAGCTAGATAAAAGTGGGCTGTACCTTGGTTTTCTCAAAAACTATTAATATGTTGAGCATTAGTCAAGAAATAGTTCAGACATCAGTGGCCTGCACAAAACACACAGCTGACCATTTTAATGACTTTTTTTATTCTATAGGGTTTGGGCTGTGTTCCAGGGTCACCTGGCAGGCAAGAAGGCAATTACGACAAAGATGTCTGTAGTCATATTAAGCTGGATCCCTACATTAAAGAGGAGAGTATGAGGGAAGACAAAGGCAGAGTAAGGAAAAAAGAAAACTATCAAGAGTGGCAAAGAATGAGGAAAGACGGAAAAAGAGTGGAAAGACCTGGGAACAAACCCCAGGATACAATGTGCAGTGAAATCCCAGGAGCCTTGTCTGATTCACAGGCAGCTCAGCCTCCCTGGCATAACACCTATCCCATGGGTGCCAGTGAACTCCCAGAAAGGGCGAATCTAGAGCATGACGAGACAGGCCTCCATCGCATCAAATACAAAGAGCAACTTTTTTTTTTTTTTTTTGTGGGTACCGGGGGGTCGACCTCAGGACCTCGCGTGCCAACAGGCACCCATGCCGCTGAGCGATATCACCGGCCCCTTTTTCGTATGTGGGATCCGGGAGTCGAACTCGGGCCCTCACGCTTGCAAGGCAGGCGCTTACGCCGCTGAGCCATCTCACCGGCCCCAAAAGAGCAACATTTTGTACAATGGTTGGTTCCATTTTTTTCTAGCAAAATGCCTGGGCTTTAAAAACTAAGGAGGTGTTTCCTAATAGATACTATAGTCCCATTTTTTCTTCTTTTTTATCAGATGGTTCTTTGCCATCATGGACACAAGTTAGTTCCTTTATTAAAGAAAAGAACCCTAAGTAAAACTTCACATAATTACAAACATAGAACGAACTCTAATAGAGGGGGAGCGAAAATAATAACTATGAATTTTTGAAGATATCCCCAAAGTTTTTCAACGTTTGTTAGAATAAAACATACTTAAGGCTAGGGGTGTAGCTCCGTGGTAGAGTGCATGCCTAGCATGTGCAGGGCCCTGGGTTCAATCCCCAGTACCAATCAGTCAATCAGTCAGTTGTACTTGATAGTAATTCTTTTTTTTTCTTTTTTGTGGGTACCGGGGGGTCGACCTCAGGACCTCACGCGCCAGCAGGCGCCTGTGCCGCTGAGCGATATCACCGGCCCCTTTTTCTATGTGGGTTCCGGGAGTCGAACTCGGGCCCTCGCGCTTGCCGGGCAGGCGCTTAAGCCGCTGAGCCATCTCACCAGCCCGACTTGATAGTAATTCTTGCTGTCATACATTCGATTTAATATTCAACAATAATGAATGACAAAAATAAACTATGATATTTAGATTGGTATTTCTATTTTCTGCTGAACTACAAAATAACCATAAAAAGTTATTTTTTATATTTTACCAGAATATTTTCATGGTTAATATAACAGTGACCATAGGTCTTTTTGTTTTTCAATTACCTGATCTCAGAGGGTTTGGTTTGGCTGGCTGATTTTATTTACTTTGATTTTGTTGTTGTTGTTGTTGTTGCTGTTTTTAACCCTAGGCCCACCATTTTTTGCTTTGCTCCAAGATGACTGTGACCCAATTTTTGCTTTCACGTTGTTAGTTTATGTAACTATTTTTTACATGGTATTGTCTAAATATAGTCCTTTCACTAAAAAGATTCTTTACAGTCATCATCTCTTTCATTCCTCCAAGGATCTACATAATTGAAGTGGTTTGAATTCCATCTCGCTCACTCTGCCACCTGATTAACTGTATGCCATTGAGTAATTAGTTAACTTTCAGATTTCATCTCTGTGAAATTAAGAAAATAATGCCTGCTTTTGAGTTGTTGTGAAGATTAGAACTAACGTGTGGCATGTGCGGGGCACACGCCCTAACACTTAGCCCTTACCATGTGGCAACTGCTGCTGGCTCAGCCTCGCATCTTTGCCACTGTCTCTCTCACTCCACCCTCAGTTTCCCAACCAGGATTCACTAAAAATATCAATGTCAAATTCTTTTAGCATAATACTTAAACTGTGTGTAACTTATCCCTGTCAGACCAAAATTATTAGGAGATGGAATGAAATACACTATCTCAAATGTACTTTTTAAATTTTAAATTCTTTCAAGTTTGACCTTTCTTTTATTTGTAGTTTCTGCTTTTCCCTTCTTGGGCAGGATCCTAGCTAGTGTTTTTGTGGGTTTCCCCCACTTGATTATGTGATATATAATAACGTACAAGTTATATTTGTCTAGTAGTATATGTATGTAAGCATATATATATATATATATATATATATATATATATGGTATGATTCATTTTGTGCATATACTTGCTGTGTACATAAACTTGAGAGTATATCTATGTGTATATCTTATGTATACATTCAAGTGTAGATGTGTATGAATGGGACAAACAGACAGCCTGTCATTTATTGGCATATGTGGGTACACCCACATATGTATGCTGTGGAAATTCTACCCTATGGTATTGTATTTTTCTATTATTGAATTTTTAAGTTATTTCTTTTTTTTTTTTTTTTGCCTTTGGAATATGAAGGTTCTGGTTCTAACAGAACTCCCAATTTCTCTTTCTTTGGGATAACACTGTTTAACAGCCTTTCCAGGTGGCAGTGGTCTGCCATGTTCTGCTGGAGCTGGGGAAGGGCCTGGTTCTTACTCTCAGGGCGGACAACCATGAATAAGTGTAGAATTTTCACAGTGTCTGCAGAATTCCCGCGGTGTCTGCAGCAGCCTATAACAAGAAGCCCTTCTATCCTGAGTCAACTCGGAAAATCCCTGATACTACTAGGGGGAGGGGTGAAAACTAGGCATCCCAAATATCCTCTTAGGGAAGGCCCGAACTGCCATGGAACTACTTCACTCCCTCAAGGATTCCCTAATACAGGAACTAATTTGAATCAAGACTTCAGCCATGCTAGAAATAGAACCCTGGTAGAGTTTCTCCGTTTTAAGACTCCAGTTCCGTTAGAACAGTTCTGAGTGCTCTGTTCCACTGAGAAAAAAGTACCACATTTCCAAAGATAGCCACAGTGGTTGGTCAAGTTGTGTGATGATTAGTAGTAGGAAATTAAGGGCTACTGTCACTGTTTTTTAACTTGAAAATTGTAAAACCACTAGGTATCTCCTCACATCTGTTACAATGAGTATTATAAAAAAGAACTGGGTGTGGTGGCGCACAAATATAAACCAAGCTACTTGGGAGGCTGAGGCAGAAGGATACCAAGTTCAAGGCCAGCCAGACAACATAAGTGAGACTTTGTCCCTACTGCACTCCCCCCCCCCATACTGGGGACTGAACTCAGGCCCTTTGCACTGAGTTACATCTCTAGCCCTTTTTTGAGACAGGGTCTCGCTAAATTGCCCAGACTAGGCTTGAACTTGCTATCCTCCTGCCTCAGGCCTCCCAAGTGGTGGAATTACAGGAGTGTGCCATCACGCCTGGCCAAGACTTAAAAATAAAAATGTCTGGGCATGTTGCTCCATGGTAGAACACCCCTGGATTCAACCCTCAGTACACTACCCCCCAAAAAAGATAAGTGCTGGTGAGGAAGGCTATGGAGAAAAGGAAACCTTTGTACACTGTTGGTTGGAATGTAAATTAATCTGCCATCATGGAAAACAGTATAGTAGTTCTTCAAAAATGTAAAATACAATTTACCATGTTATTCAGCAATCCTACTCCAAAGAAAATGAAGTCAGTAAGAGTAGTCATTGCAGCGTTATTCACAATAAAGCCAAGATATGGAATTAATCTAAATATCCATTGACAGATGAATGAATTAAATACACACACACACACACACAATGTGAAATACTATTCAGCCATAAAAATGAAGGAAATCCTATCATTTGTGACAATATACATGAACCTAGGGGACATAACGTTAAGTGAAATAAGCTAGGCATGGAAAGACAAATACCTCATGATCTCACTTATATGTGGAATCTAAAAAGGTTCATCTCAGAAGCAGAGAGTAGAATGGTGATTGGTAGGCGCTAGGGTCAGGGTGAGGAGATATTTGTCAGCAAATGCAAAATTTCAGTTAGCATGGAGGAATAAGTTCAAAAGATCTATCTTACAACCTGATGACTATAATTAATAGCAATTTTTTTTTTGTTGTTGTTGTTTTGAGATTAGGGTCTTGTTATGTAGTTCAGGCTGGCCTTGAACTCACCATGTAGCCCAGACTAACCTCCAACTCACAGAAATCCTCCTGCTTCAGACTCCCAAGTGTTGGGATTACAGGCATGCATCACCATGCCTGGCTATATTTTGGAAATCAATAAAAGTAGATTTTGTCTTCTCACCACACACGCTCACACAAATTGTGAGCTAACACATAGCCTAATTAGCTCCATTGGGCCACGTGTTAGCTTTCTATATCTGGGACAAAATACCTGAGATAAATAACTTAAATTTTATTTTGACTCATAGCTTCAAAGGTTTTACCATGTGGTGGATCCAACCGATAGATTCCAAGTTCTTTTGTATGGCAAGCAAAGAATTGCAAAGTGTACATTCAATAGTGAGGGAAAAGCAGCTCAATTTATTGAAGGTCACCAACAGAGAAATAGTGCCGGGATGACAAAAAGGCATGCTGCACACTGTGCAGGAAAATCAGGCTCTTGAGCAAGAGAGGCAAAAAGAAAGACTGCGTGTGCTTTGGTCTGGGGTTATATGGAATGCTCCTTGGTGACCAAGCCTTCATATGTGGTTTTGGGGACTTTTAGGATCCAAGCCAAGGGCTGAGGGTGTAGCTCAGTGATACAGTGCTTGCCTAACGTGTGAGGCCCCAGGTTGAAAAAACACTGAAAAAACAATCCAAGTGATTCCACAGTGTACACGTATTTCAGATCTTTGTATTGTATATGCTCAACGTATTTGTCAATTAAAAATAAACTACAAAGAATTAGTATAAAATGCTTTAACTATTTTACTTTTTCTTGTTATTAAAACAGCAATAAGTGGCAACTTCTTGGGGCCTTTATTCACCACTATTCTACCTTTAATGTTTGGCTGTTGCCTATTGAACATAGTTATAAAATAAAGCTTAAGCATCAATGACTTGCAGTTGTCCTTGTCTGCTTTTCCAGAACATCAAAAAATGATGGTTCATCAGCCAACAAAAGCTATATTTCTATGCCTCCTTTTGATCAGTCAGAGTGAAATTTTTGATCTCTGGCTAGAAAAGGTCAGTGCCCCCTGAGAAGCAGCCGTAAGAAGACAGACCTTGGGCTGGGGATGTAGCTCCGCAGCACAGCTCCTGCCCGCCAAGCGTGAGGTCCTGAGTTCAATTTCCAGTACCAAAAATTTCCAGTACCAAAAAAAAAAAAAAGATGATGACAGATGTTGGGCCTTTCTGCATCCCTAAGAATAGGGATCAGAGTCTTGGGATGGGAAATGTGGTAGGACAGAAGAAATATTTTAAAATCTTGCAATCTTTAAGAAGATTGCAACTCGATGCTACAAAGTTACCCAAGGCCATCAATCTGTACCCCCTGGACTTGTTTATGCTGCTGCTGTTCCAGGCCAATCATACCGGAGTCCTGTAAAGATACTATAAGCCCATAAAATAGCTTCTGATAAACCTAACCTAAGACAGAGAAAGCAAGACTTCAAAGAACATTTTTAAGCAAAATATCTTAGATCACCCATCTTAAAAAAAAAAAAAAAATAGACTTGGCCCTGGTTTTGTCCTGTGAAGTGGGCCATCCTTTCTCATGTAAAATGGGCCGGTATCTTTCTGTGGTAAACCAACAAATTCCACAGAGCTCTACCTCCAGAAACACACACAAATATTCCCAGCTCTGAACTATAACATGCCTCTCTTGAGGGCCTGCACTCTGTTTTATTTGCATGTGCACTTTAAATTCTGCCTAATCCCTTTATACCTCTTTAAAAATAAAGTAAAATAAAATAAAGTAAAATAAAATAAAATAAAATAGAAGTGGGTTTTACCATGCCTGCTGCCTTCCTTTCCTCTGTGAAACTATATTCTATGTCTTCCACGAGCTTTTGGTAAGTTTTAATTAAATATGCATTAAATTATAAGACTTTATTTTGGAAAACTTGAAAATTCTTGTTTTTAATTAAATTCTGCATAGTACCCGAGCAGAGAATTAGCCTCTAAACATATAAAAGGGATTAGGTGTGCTGTGTTTTCTTTCAACATTAAAGTGAAATAAGGATATAATTTAGGTGTGAGTTGAAGATCATTAAAAATCCCTTATGCTGTTACACCATTTTCTCGAAGTTTATTTTGATAATAAGATAGGATTGCTTCTCTCCAACCTTGAAAGGATGCATTATGCTACTTAGCATACTGCATTGTTGCCTCACAGCCCATTCACCAGAGAGCAGGACAGTACAGGGACACCCTTCAGCATCATACCTGTGCTTCCCAGAGTCCTAGAACCCCACTTGAAAATGGTTAGGGGAGCTGGATGTGGTGGCACGCGTCTGTATTCCCAGCCCTCAGGATGCTGAGGCAGGGGGATCTCCATAAGTTTGAGGCCAGCCTGGGCTACATAAGCGAGTTTAAGGCCAGCTTGTACTACATGGTGAGACCCTGTCTCAAAAACAAAAACAAAAACAAAAAGAAAGAAAATGGTTAGGGGAAAAAAATGAAAGGTTAAAATCCTTGAAAATCTGTTACATTCATTTGTGAGATAAGTTTTAAGCCATTCAGAATTCTTGTTTAAAGCCAGTGCCACCAAAAAAAAAAACAAGGAAAGGAAAGAAAAAACTAGAATAGAGCCAAGTGCTGTGGCAATCCACCTATAATCCCAGCATATAGGAGGCCAAGGCAGGAGCGTAGCTTGAGCTCAGGAGTTCCAGACCATCCTGGGCAGCATAGCAAGATATATCTGAAAGTTAGGAAATAAAAAGATACAAAAAAAGATTAGTTACTAATGACATTTGAAGATCTTTGTAAGCTTTATTAAAATTATTATATCATAATCACAGTATAGAGTGAATGGCTTAAAGAAATACAATACCAACTTGTTTCTTCAGTGCCATTTGTTTCACAAGTCAAATTCTTTCATAAAACTAACAATATGAATTTAAAGCACAAGATTTAACATTAGGTGTTTCTGTTGTTATTTTTTTTTTTTTGTGGGTACCGGGGGGTCGACCTCAGGACCTCGCGCGCCAGCAGGCGCCCGTGCCGCTGAGTGATATCACCGGCCCCTTTTTTCCTATATGGGTTCCAGGAGTCGAACTCGGGTCCTCGCACTTGCCGGGGAGGCGCTTACGCGGCTGAGCCATCTCACCAGCCCTCTGTTGTTATTTTTAACCTGAAACAAATGTATTTCACATCGTAAAGTAGGAATGGAAGTAATTTTGTGATATAAATGAATGTGTTCTTTTGCAACTTTTGCATGTTTTACATGTTTCAGATGAATGGATTTAGCAAACTTTAGAAGAAAAGACTTATTTTAAAATTTATGAAATTAAAAATCTACTTGCCATAGTAATTTTGCTTCACTTGGTTGTTCTCTTTCAGGATTTACTAACCAGACATAAAGTGTTGGTAGCAGACTTCTTAGAACAAAATTATGACATTGTAAGTAGAAATCATTTTTAAGACTTTATCTTTTCTGTCTTCCTATTTTCCCTCTCTTAGATCTTTGAGAAATTGCCCCTCTTTGTTATCCACAAGTGAAGTCAACCATACTCAACCATACCTCTGGTTGGTTTATGGAAAATTGAGGCTGATAACAGGTCAGGATTTTGTCATTTTTCACATCTCTTCCTTTTGTGCTGTGGAAAGCCAATAAATGCCCACCACCTGCTTACTTTGATCTTAAGATAACCCGAGATGGGCATGGGGGCACACACCTACAATCCTACCACAGGGGAGGCTGAGGCAGGAGGATTGCTGTAAGTTCAAGGTCAGCCCAGGATACACAGTGAGTTCAAGACAAGCCTGAACTACATGGTGAGACCCTGTCTCAAAACAAACATAAAAGAAAACCCAGAAGCTGGGGGTGTAGCTCAGTGGTAGAACACTTGCCTACCTAGTGCGCGCACTAGGTTTGAACCCCAACACTACAAGAAGGGAAAGAATGGCCATGTTGCTCTTAAGGGGCAGTAGGTGACCCTAGTTGAAGCACATTTGACCTTGACCAAATTTTGCTTGGTTGATAATTAGTTTTATTTACTATTAGAAATACCAATGTCATCCAATCCCCTTCTTTAAAGGTAAATCCAACTCATCCTTTAGGTATTTAGCTAAAATATCACTTTTCAAGGAAGCTTTCCCTAATCCCACCTCTCCCCAAACACTAGTTCTTTCATTTTTCACTTTTGTTTCTTTTTTTGAGACAGGGTCTCAGAAACGGGGAGTTATGGGAGTTAACCATAGGTATTTGCATTTTATAGTTATGATGAAAATTTATCACAGTTTATTATTTGTCTGATAAGTTTAATGATCCACAAAATCCCCCTTGTATCTGAGGACAGAATAAATGTCATTCATATAACAGAATGTAATAATGTGACTTTAATAAGAGCTTTTTTTTTTTTTTTTACTTTTCACTTTTCTTTTTCTGAGATGGAGGTCTTGCCTGCCCTGGCCTCAAATTCAGGCACTCAAATGATCTTCCTGCCTCAGCCTCCCATGTAGCAGGGACTGCAGGCATCCCCAGCACTCATGGCCCACTCTCTTCATTTTTTATCAGTAGTTACCATGGGTGTGCAGCCCTTGCCGTCATACACAGCTGCACACACACCCCTCTCCTTGCGCTCTCAGTCTGTGACTGCCTTCCATCCTCTGCTTCCCGAACTCTCTTGCCTCCATCCTGCCACTTGCTCCTCCATTACGGTGGTCTCTGAGCGACGTGCCCACAGGTAGCAGAAGGCAGATGCAGAGTTTCCCCAGCGCCGCACTCTGGTGAACTGAAGGCCTCCTCCAGGACTGATGACCACGTTAGGACACAGCAGGCCCCGTGTACCAGTGTCCGTGGCTTCTGTGAGTGCAGAAGGGCTCCAGAGAGGCCAGCGGGGTTAGGTGGCCACCAGGCAGCCACTGTCACCTCACTCCTCATCTGGTCACACTCTGAACTTGCAGTCTGATTTTTTATGGGTTTCCAAGTGAATCCCTGAGTGTATTTAATATTTGCCCAAATTGTTTGTGGACCCATAGTTGCATAAACAGATTTCTTTAAAGATGGCCCAAAGTGAGTTATTCCCATTTTTAATAGATGGCTTATCAGAATGATTTGGGAGGATCAAAATGATGCAATTGTTTTACTCAATTTCTAACTTGTAGAACTAAAATTAATAGAGACGTGTGTCTCCTGTCTCCCTGGGTCTCTGCGTCCCCAGTGTCTTGGCAGAGGTGGATGGAGACAGAGTGAGACCTCCTCAGTCGGGGTGACAGAGCTGCCGAGCACCACAGCCTTCTGAGGAGTAGTGAGAGCCGACCGCTCTCACTGAGTGTCCTGCTGCTCCTGTACTCTGACATTTCTTTTCTTTTCATTAGATTTTCGAAGACTATGAGAAATTGCTTCAGTCTGAGAATTATGTGACGAAGAGACAATCTTTAAAGGTAATATCGAATTGCTTTAAGTTAGAGTCCCTGTAAGTTGATAACTTGCTAGGAAATAATATCTACCAGTAGACAGGTAAATATAGAACAATTGAAGTATCCTTTTTTTGTCACTGGAGAAGTATGTTTTATGATGTAACTGTACTTTATAGCAAAACAATGGAAACATCTTGCCTCAAGCGTTTTTTGGAAGGCAAAGATAGGCCTGGCATTTTTGATCTCCAGTTTTCAAGGCTGATTATTTTCCAGCTAGGTCGTATTTTTGGGAATACACAGGGAGTAGCTGGGGTGTCTGCAAGTCCTCTCCAATCAGTTGGCTTTTGAACTGAGGCCTAAATTTGTGAAAAACTAAAATGATTCTGAATAAGATTGTGTGTGTGTGTGTGCACACCCATTAGTGTCTAAAACCAAAAGGCATTTGCTATTTGAAGTCACATCTCCTGTGAAATGCTGGTGGCAACACCTGGGAGCCTGAAGGAGCAAGGCCCCTATGTCCGGGGTGCCCGCCCAGTGGAAGCCAGGAGCTACTGTGAGGCGGTGGACGTGGCTAGAGCCGCATCTCTGCCCTGCACGGCACACTCAGATATTCAAAAGTGTTTCTGGCAGACAGTAAAACTGACTGTTTTTAGTCGAGCAGTTTGTGAGATGTTCCAGCTCACTTAATAGCATACTTGTATTATTTTTGTATGTCATGATAATGACATTCACAGGACAATGGATTTGTTTCTAAATATTGAGTACAGTTTTAAGCTAAGGCAATAAATTAAATGTTTTGTGCTTTTTTTTCTTTTTTTTTTTTTTTTGAGATAGGGTCTTACTATGTAGTTCAGCCTGGCCTTGAACTCACTATGTAGCCTGACTGGCCTTGAACTTGCTGTGGTCCTCCCGTCTCAGCCTCCCCAGTGCTGAGACTATGGGCATGCACCACCACATCCAACTCTGTTCGACATTTTTAAAATATACTTTATCTGTGGTGATTTGCATCAGGCATAACCTGCTTTCCACTATAGTTATGCCCCCACTGCTCCAGCTTCCCTTGTTAATGGACAGGTCAATTTCCAGCTTGTCAGTCAGCACTCTTTATTGAGTCAGAAGCTCATACAAGGTGATCCATGCGGAGAAGAAATCCCACAGTGCGCAGGAGCTTGCGACAGGACAGAGCCGTGCACAGTACTGACCTCCACACAGACTGTGGCGTCGACAGTACACTCCCTGCTGCGGAGAGCTTGCTGAGGGCAGACAGAGATAAGGACG
Source organism: Erethizon dorsatum (assembly GCA_028451465.1). Taxonomy (NCBI): domain Eukaryota; kingdom Metazoa; phylum Chordata; class Mammalia; order Rodentia; family Erethizontidae; genus Erethizon; species Erethizon dorsatum. The sequence continues at coordinate 100,968,770 of CM051824.1, forward strand.
TGTCCCGTGGCCACAGCCGTGTGCCTAAGGCAAGGAGTGCTTTATTCCTCAGGGACCCACAAGAACAGCCAGAGCAGGGGGAGCTTGTCTATGTCACAAGAAATAATGGCCCTGAAGGGGAGGTGGTGTTGGAATAGTAAACAGAGGTGACAGTGGTCTAAAGGGCCAGCATGTAAGAAATGGCTGATACTTTTTCCAAACACCCCCTCTTTTCAGTGTGAATCTATCAGATACTGGAGCAAAGTGGAGAGATTCAGATGAAGTAAGGTAACTGAACCAAGTTGGGAGAAAGGAAGCTGAAGGCTGTAGTCTTTTTTATTTTATTTTATTTTTTGGAACCGGGAATTGAACTCAGGACCTCGCACTGGCCAGGCAGGCACCTTGCTGCTGAGCTGTATCCCCGGCCCCGTAGTCTTTAGAATTTATCCTTGTACCATATTTAGCAGTGACAAGAATAGGAACAGATTTTTGCTGTGATTGACTTTCTCTAGCACCTTAGACAAAGTCTCGGAACTGACAGTTACAGGACTTTTTAGCTGATCACCTCCCTTCCCAGCCATCTTCCTGCCTTTTCTTTCCCACTGTTCTAGCGTGCCCTCCACCCAAGTCCCGATCGCCCTTGGTCTTTTGTCCGGATGTCCTCAGCCCCACGTTGTCCTAGTCTCCTTCCCTTGTACAGTGGGTTGGGCAGAGTCTCCCTTTTTTTGCTGAGGACGAACCTGGCTCAGGCACGCTAGTCAAGCACTTTACCAATGAGCCGTGCTGCCAGCTCAGAACCGTAATTTATTAAATAAATCAAGTTAAATTTTACAAATGAATATTCCTAGTCATTATCCCCAGAATTCCTTATCCCCGGGGTTCTATCTCTGGAGGGGATTGATATATTCTGAATAAACATTTGAGACTAGAGTATGAATGAAAGTTGCTCCTGCCAGCTTGCAGTTGGAGTCAGACCCTCCGCACTGGCTGCCTTTCCTGAATAAAACCCTTCACCGTTAAATGTCTCACACTTCTGTGTACAACATGGTAAAACTGAGCACTGGTCAGACAGCAGAAACAAAGACAAAAACACCTGACAAAAGCCAAATAAAGCATATATAAGAAGTTAACAGTGTTTTAAAACTCTTCGAGGGCCGGTGATATGGCTCAGTGGCACGGGCGCCTGCTGGCACACGAGGTCCTGAGGTCGACCCCCGGTACCCCCCCCCAAAAAAGGAATAAAACTCTTCGTAAAGAGTTGGCTGTTTTGAGTAGATTACAGGCAGAGCTGTTGCTAAAATGGTCTCGTATCAGTCCTGTACGGGGGAACTGAAAGGTAGGTGTGTGTGAGATGGTCCACATATAAACACCTGGGCTCATTAAATATTGTCTGCTCTTTTCTTTGATAGAAAAATGTTCTGGGAAGCTCCACTGAAGCTGTTTTGGTTTTTCTTTCAAAAATTTGATCAGTGGTAGCAGTGTATTCTGTTCTGACAGAGCCATGTTCGCATTTATGTATTCTGTAAAGTTTTGTACATGGATTTTTTGCAACTGTAGGACCTGAGAGAGGTTAGATATTATAATAATAAGTTACTTTTTCCATAATAAACTGGCTTAAGAACTATGCTATTTTCCTTTTTTTTTCTTTTTTGCATTTAAAAAAATTTTATTGGTACCTTTTAGATATACATAATGATCACATTCATCATAGGGAATGTGTACCTGTATGTGATATATCTTGATTCTTCTTTTTCTTCCCCATTCTCCTACCCTCACTTTAGACTCCTTCCCCTCTTTATTTATAGAAGCTTTGTTTCTATTTTTTCCTTCTATTCTTTTTTTCTTGTCACTTCTTTCCCCTTCCCTTTGTTCCTCTTCTCATTTGAACATTTTCTTCCCATTTCCCAATATCTCTTATACACTGTGTTCCTTATTTACACTTTCAGTTTCTCACACCAGAAAAACCATGTGATATTTACATATGTGTGTCTGCTTTAAGAGTCACTTAAGAGTATAGTCTCAAGGTTCATCCATTTACCTAGAAATGTCTTGAGCTTATCCTTCTTTATGCCAAAGTAGTACTCCATTGTGTAAAAAAACACATCTTCTTTATCCATTCACTGATTGATGGGCATTTGGGCTGTTTCCAAGATTTAGCTATTACAAACTGTGCCACTAACAACATGGGTGTGCATATACTGCTGTGGTATGATGCTTTTAATTCTTTCGGGAAGATAACAAGAAGGGGAGTAGCTGGGTCAAATGGAACCTCTAGTACTAGTTTTTTGAGGAATCTCCATATTGATTTCCACAGTGGTTGCACCAGTCTACACTCCCACCAATAGTGGAGAAGGGTTCCTTTTTCTCCACAGCCCTGCCAGTGTTTGTTATTGGTTGATTTCTTGATAATAGCCATTCTTTCTGGGGTGAGATGGAATCTCAGTGTTGTTTTAATTTGGATTTCTCAAATGACCAGTGATGTTGAACTTTTTTGTATATATTTATTTGCCATTTCTACTTCTTCATCTGAGAAATGTCTGTTCATTTCAGATTCCCATTTTTGGACTGAGTCTTTAAATTCGGGAGGTCTGATTTTTTTGAGTTCTTTATATATTTTAGATAGTAATCCTTTGTCTGAGGAACAGCTGGCAAAAATTTTTTCCCACACTGTGAGTTGTCTCTTCACTCTGTTGGTCATTTCTTTTGCAGTGCAAAAGCTTTTTAAAAAGGAGATCCCAGTTGTTGATTCTTTGTGATAGTTCCTGTGTGATCTAGGTTTTGTTCATGAAGTCTTTGCCTATACCAATGTCTTCAAGAGTTCTACCTATTCTATCTTCCAGCAGATTTAGTGTTTCTGTTTTAATTTTCAGGTCTTTGATCCATTTTCATTTTAGTTTAGTGCACAGTGAGATATATGGGTGTAGTTTTAATCTTCAGCATGTGGAAAGTGTTTTTCTAGCACCATTTATTAAAGAGGCTGTCTTTTTTTCCAATGAAGGTGTTTGGCTCCTTTGTCAAAGATAAGGTGGCTGAGTGTGTTTGGAGTTATTTCTGCATCTTCTAATCTGTTCAATTGATCCTTGAGTCTGTTTTTTTGCCAGTACCATGCTGTTATTATCACAGTAACTATGCTATTTTCTGATTCCAAAGTTTTTACTACCTGCTGGCTTTTGTTAATCATATTCTGAATTTTTCCAGACTCTCTTCATCTTTAAGTCCTTAGAATCCTGGTGTCAATAAAAAGCAATTAACAGAGAAATTTCTTTCCCTCATGTGACATGTGTAGGAATTTTTTTCTTATCTTATTCAGAAGCCTGGCATTTAATTACTAGCAAGAAAGATTATAATTCAAAAGAAGCTTAGTGGAATTCTTGGCTCTGATAAATTTCATTAAAACAGTAAGTTTAAAAAAAAACAACTCTGGGGCCGGTGAGATGGCTCAGCGGCTTAAGCGCCTGCCCGGCAAGCGCGAGGGCCCGAGTTCGACTCCCGGATCCCACATACAAAAAAGGGGCCGGTGATATCGCTCAGCGGCACGGGCACCTACTGGCGCGCGAGGTCCTGAGGTCGACCCCCCGGTACCCACCAAAAAAAAAAAAAAAACAACTCTGGGGACGGTGAGATAGCTCAGCAGCATAAGCGCCTGCCTGGCAAGCGCGAGGTCCTGAGTTTGACTCCCGGTACCCGCATATTTAAAAAAAAAATAAACAACTCTGAGATCCATTTGCTGCCTGGTTTTACTACTACTGTGAGGTACATAAAATAAAATTTAACTAAAATGCAAATTTTTCCCATATACTTATTATAGTATTACTTTAATGCTTTGCACATTTTGTCATCATTAGTGTTAATTAAAATAGACTAACAGCTAATGGCCAAAATGCTCAGGGTTAATCAAGTTATATAACACAATTAATTATATAGGAAAAGCTGTGAAATTGTATAAGCAGAGAATAAATTGGGTAGAATTTATATGTAGGTATCTGCATATAATAAGAATTGAAGTCACTTCATCTGAATTGAACTTACGAATGTAACCTCAACAAATATCATTTGTATGTATGTATATGTATGTTTGTAAATTTTAAGGAAAAATTTTCAAAAAAATGAAATTTTTTTTGGCCAAAACCTTTTGTTATGTCTATATGTGATAGGTATGCTCTTTCGTGGTAGATAAATGGATAACTTTAGAAGCTAAATAATTCTCTTGCCAGCTTTACAGCTCAGAAATTTTGAGGGTCAGGGGGCCATCCATTTGACACATAAACATCCAGGGGTAGCACTCCAACCTCCTGACACCCCGGAGTTTGATGTAGGAACTTCCCTCTAAACTATAACCATTTGCTTGTCAGAGAGATAAAAGAAGTCATATTATCCAGATAAAGGCAGTTTGCTTATAAAAAAAAAAAGAGAGAGAACAAATTACCAGGTGAATTTAGGTGAACGCGGAAGAATGCACAGGAATGGTACTGTCAAGTCTTTTTATAGGAGGCAGGTTGTTGTGGTGGTGGTGGTGGTGGTTGGTAGCTTTTGGGGACAGAGTGTCACTGTGTAGTTCAGGCTGGCCTCAAACTCACAGCAATCCTCCTGCCTCAGCCTCCTGAGTGCTGGGATTACAGGTGTGTGCCACCGTGCCTGGCAGGTGAAATTTTACATCTTTGAAATCTCTTTTTCACAGAGTACTCACAGTGTAATGCTTATTTAATAATAAAGCTGTGCTTTGCTTCTTCTCTGCCTTGTGTGAAGGGGAAGAGCGCTGTTGGTAGGACGCTCCCCTAGGACACCACACAGGTAGTTATGGGCACAGACAGGAACCATGCCCTTACGCAGGTGTGTGGAAAACTGCACTGTGAGACAAAGTGAGTACAAATGGCAACAAACAAGGCGCACCGAAGCAGGAGAGGCAGGAGACTCTGGTGGGAGAGAAGAGGCCTCCCTAACCACTCTCCGAGCCAGACCCAGAGGGTGGGATGGTTTTCCACGCAGACAGACAAGAGATAAGAAGTCAGACAAGGCAGTAACCTTGAAGCCAGGAGCAGAGAGCTTCCAGAGAGTGTGAAGTTACCTCTGTAGACTGCAGGGAGGTTACAGAGAATGAAGATTAACGATTTCATTATGCTATTGCTATTCCATATGTATGACATATGGAATAACTAATGCCAGCTGGTATCCAACAGTGGCCATCCTTCTTTCAGATATAGCAGACATTATTTTAGTGCACTAAGCCTTCAGATGTGTAGTTCTTATTTGTTAGACAAAAGATGCATTCCGGGCAAAGAGGATCTTTGCTGGCAGCTATACATTGAAGTGCGCATGCGCACACAGACGTACCTGTACACACACCTCGGTTCTGTTGATAGAGCCAGCGCCCCCCCCCCGTTCGACGTGCATTTTCCTCCCATGCAGGATTCCTGTAAACATGTATTCAATGTGTTATCATCCTGAGGTTTCCAGAAAAAGCCCGGTCAACAGAGAACAACAGAGAAGTAGGTCTTCTATGGGAAATCACGTGATGGTGCATTGCATCGCCCGCCCGCTGAAGTTTCAGGAATTACTCCTAACCACAGTTCCTGAGATAGGGAGAGCGACAGTGGCTTCAGCTGGCTTCTGAGCAATCTTCAGCTCTTTCCATTTTGGGTGGTTTAATTTTGTTTTAGAGTAATATTACATTTAGGGAATCTTTATTTATTTTTGCCGCCATAAAATGTTTTGCTTTACTTTTTCATAAAAACTTGATGCACTTGAAAAGTTAGGATATCGATTCAGAGTCACTGGGGTTTTTTTCCCTGGCTTTATATCAGGTTTTATAATAAAAGTCCAGGGCAAGGTAAGAGTCACTTAACATAAAACTATGTTTCCAGTAAACTCCTACAGCACATTGGTTGAGAACAAAAGAATAATTGTAGAATCAATTTTGTTATTCCCATCATACCTGAATGTCTAAGGAGCAATACATTATTGGAAATCAATATAATTAAACTAAGTGATGAAAATTAATTTATTTCTATGTCTTGGTGAGCTGCAACAGTGACTAGCTGGAAAAAAATTGCTTTAAGCCCTGATGTTAGCAAAACCATCTGAAATAACAGCTACTGCTCTTATGCCTTTGTGTGTGTGAGTGTGTGTGTATGTGTGTGTGTGTGTGTGTGTGTGTGTGTGTGTGTGTGGATGGTACTGGTAATTGAACCCAGGGCCTTTGCACTGAGCTGCATTCCCAGCCCTTTTTTATTTTTTATTCTGAGACAGAGTCTCGTTAAGTTGCTGAGTTCCCCAGCCTGGGCTCAAATTTGTGATTCTTCTCCCTCAACCTGGAATTACAGACATGTACCACCATGCCCAGCTCCATGTCTGTTTTTCAAAATGTACTTAATTACTGTCATTTTTTCACAATACCATTCTTATATATTTTAGTTTTTAGTGAAATATATTTGAATAAGGCAACTGTGAGACAGATAATAGCTTTCACTTTGTTTTTGCTTGTAGCTGCTAGGTGAGCTCATCCTGGACCGCCACAACTTTGCCATTATGACCAAGTACATCAGCAAGCCAGAGAACCTAAAGCTGATGATGAACCTTCTTCGAGATAAGAGTCCCAACATCCAGTTTGAAGCCTTTCACGTCTTTAAGGTAAAGAACAACCTAAAGAAATAATCTTATGTGTAATTTTTATTTGTTTTTGTTGTTATTGTTGTTATTTTGTTTTCTTTTTCCAGTTTCAAGTGACAAGCTCCCTGCTTTTTACTCTCCTTCATAGAATATTAAATCAGCAATCTTTTTGTTTTGCATGATTTAGATGAAATTTTAGAACTATTGTAATCAATTCTTGGTTCTGAATGTTTTGCTAACTAATCCATAGCTTTAAATATTTTCTTTCTAAAAAATATTTATTTATTGACTATATTCTCCTGCTAATCTAGTCACATATATCATTCCTTCAGTGCAATAGTTAGGCAAATTTCTCTCTGGCTACTACATATGAATTATAAATTGAGAGAAATTTCTTATCCACAACTACCTGACCTACTCTCAGGGGGCTTCCCACCCAATACTTGGAATAAGATTAAACAATTGTCTTCAAATTACAATCCACTGAAAAATAAATAAGCTTTGTTCCTCCTAGTAAAAATCTCTCTAGTTCTCCAGAAATCAGATGGGAAAAAAAATCTAATGAATTGTAAAGACACTGAGGTCCCTGACACTATGCCCTGGAGCTCAGTATTTCTTTCTTTCATAAGAGACTGACTCTTGGGCTGGTGAGATAGCTCAGCAGCATAAGCGCCTTCCCGGCAAGTGCGAGGTCCTGATTTCGACTCTCAGAACTCACATAAAGGAAAAAAAAGACCGGTGATATCGCTCAGCGGCACAAGCGCTTACCTGGCAAGCGCGAAGTCCTGAGGTCGACTCCCAGTACCCACGTAAAAAAAAAAAAGACTGACTTTTTTTTCTCACTGAGATGTAATAGGTGCTACCATTTCCCCCGAATTAATAAAACAATCAGAAATTTAGTTAGAACCGGAGATCCAAGTGTCAGCCTCTGAACACTTTGCTCTCTGAAACTTCCTGTCTGAACCTGCTGGGAAGCCTTGAGGATACACTCAGTACCTTTGCTACTCACTCATTTCTGGCTTAGAAATTTGGGTCTTTTTCTAATATTTTTCCTTGACAGAGTAGTAAATCACTTTCTAGAAATGTGAGATAATAGATCTATGAGGCAGATGAGAGAAAACTAATCTGTAATCCCATACCTTTTTTTTTTTTTTTTTTTTTTTGAGACAGGGTCTTGCTATGTAGTTCAGGCTATCCTTGAACTCACTATGTAGCCCAGGCTGGCCTTAAACTTGCAGTGATCCTCCTGCCTCAGCCTCCTGAGCGCTGGGATTACAGGTGTGCACCACCATGCCCGGCTGTAATCCCATACTTCTAACTGCCATAAACATTTTAGTAAACTTTATTTTCCTGTGTACCTGAGGGTCCTTTCTACAGCTATATTCAAATTGTACAACTGATATTCTCATTTTATCACTTCATGTAATAACATAAGTAAACATTTCACCATTGTTATATGTAGCTTTCAGAGCTAGTAGGTTTTGTTTTTGTTTTTTGGGGATTTTTATTTTTTGGCATCCTAGTTTATCACTGAGTATATTTATTCTAGTGCACTTAAATAGTCCTATGTCATTGATATTTAGGATAGTTCCTTTTTTTTTTTTTTTACTATTGTAAGTAATGCTACAATGTATATTTTGTGTATTCAGCAAGATTTTTCCATATTTAGGATTATTTTCTTCTGATGGATAACTAGAATAAAACTACAAGTTCAGAGAGTTCCAGGATTTTTTTTGGAAGGGTCTTTATACTACAATATATATTCAGTGCTAGAATTCTTAAGGCTGTAAGTGGGAGACATGGCAGTTTATAAGTTAATTGTTGCTTTCAAAAATAAGAACAAGGGCCGGTGAGATGGCTCAGCGGCGTAGGCGCCTGCCCGGCAAGCGCGAGGGCCCGAGTTCGACTCCCGGAACCCACATACGAAAAAGGGGCCGGTGATATCGCTCAGTGGCACGGGTGCCTGTTGGCGCGCGAGGTCCTGAGGTCGTCCCCCTGGTACCCACAAAAAAAAAAAAAAAAAAAAAAAAAAAAAAAAAATAAGAACAAAAAAAAGTTCAGTCTTCCAATTAGATACTTATTGTCCAGAAAGCCAGTACAGTAAGTAAAATCCTGACTCAGTTTATAAATTCTACTCATTTCCACTTGAAATCCTAACAGGACTTCTTCTAGAACTTGATAAGCAGATTCTAAAATTTGCATGGTAGAAAGCAGCAGAAGATTAACTATGGCAATTTTGAGAACTAGGGGAATCTACCCTGCCAGATATTAGGATCTGGGGTGTGGCTAAATCTCAGAAAAATTTTATTAAGTAGAAGAAGTGAATATTTAAAAGATATAACTTACTCACAGTTTAAAAATATACAAGACAAGGGGCCAGTGAGATAGCTCAGCTGCATAAGCGCTTGCCTGGCAAGTGCGAGGTCCTGAGTTCGACCCCTGGTACCCACAAAAAAAAAAAAAAAAAAAAAAATATATATATATATATATATATATACACACACACACAAGACAATACTCTATGTGGATTCATACATACACATTTATACGTTAAGGAGAATGAATAATGTGAACTGTCCAGAAGCCTTGTTATGTTTGTATTTAAAAGTCTGCAGATGTTAGAGCTGATGGTAAAAATATGTAGTCTGATATATATCTCCCTATATTTTTATCTGTGTTAGAATTATTTTACAAAATTTAAACAAATTGGATTAAACAAAAATAGAACGCCGCTGTTATAAAGTGATATGCCCCCTCAAGGCCCTTCTGACTGTGCCAGGGACTGAGAAGGCTGTGCGTCACATAATCCAGCTCCGCAGAAGTGTGCTCTGTCATCCAAGATGAGAGCAAGCTTTTTATAATTTTGTTCAAAAATGCAGTTTTAAGGAAGAGTGAGTGTGTGGCAAAATAGAAATAGCCGGCTTCCATCCTCAGAAGATCAGCATTGGATGACCTAATCATTGGACACAGCAGGTACATTTAAAATAGTTGGCCACTTGTTTACTCTAACATGTATAAATTGAGCCTGCCCTGAGCCCCAACCATGTTCCTTCCATTCAAGTTAGGAACTTGATTGTTTACTTCCCAATAATAATATTTTGCTATTTAGAAAAAAGTAACAGCTGAGTCCTAGAATTTTTTCACAGTTCTTTATTAATAGTTTTCCCCCAAACACCTTCTATAAAAGGTGCAAGAAAGTATTGTTAATCTGCATTTCAGGCTTAACTGGGCATTTCTGTTTTACTTTGCTAACTCTGGTGATCCTAAACAGGAAAAACTTACCGTCGTGGGCCAGTGAGATAGCTCAGCGGCATAAGCGCTTGCCTGGCAAGTGCAAGGTCCTGAGTTCGACTCCCAGTACCCACATACAAAAAAAGGGCCGGTGATATTGTTCAGCGGTGCGGGCACCTGCTGGCGCGCAAGGTCCTGAGTTCGACCCCTGGTACCCACACACACACAAAAAACTATCGTCATATCAGTTCTCAGGTATCTAGACAAGAACAGGGTCCTGGGTAATAATACAATGGCTTTGCAAACTGCAAGTCTTCTTGGCAAGCATCATAATGTTAAATGGCCAGAACTTTTGTGAGTTGAAGGTGTATGTAGATGCTTTCCTCCTGGCTTACTCCGTTCAGAAACCCAGGTCTTATGGATCTGGAAACCATTTCCATCGAAGGCCCAGGGAATGAAGAAAATGGCTCTGTGATGCCAATAAAACTGCCTGTAATCCCAACATTCTGGGAGGCTGAGGCAGGAGGATAGAGTTTCAAGCTCAGCCTGGGCAACTTATGTAGCAACTTAGTGAGACCCCATCTCAAAATAAAAAATAACAAAAGGGCTGGGGGCTGGGTATAGAGCTCAGAGTGAAAGCCCTGGGTTCAATCCCCAGTGCCATGAAAGCAAAAATGAAAAAACTGCTGATGCAGCCAGAGAGCACTGGAGACTATACTCCCAGAAGGATTCTGACTTGCCACACTATTTGTAAATTGTACAGGAAAATCAGAGTAAGATGAGCTCAGAGCTCAGTGATGAAAACTGTAGTATCGCAGACCTGTGAAGGACAAAATGAGCTGAGAGTGTGAGAGTGCAAATAGTAGGAAACCAGGGAGAGCAAGTGATGGCTGGGTGAAGGCCTCTGATGCGTAATGAGTGCATCGCTGGAGTAAAGTTCATAGTGACAGCTCTGGGAACCTTGAGATTGGTCGTCTTGTCAGGTAGAGGAGGTTTTGCTTTTCTTAAGGATCCCTGGAAAGGGAGATTCCACAGTCCCTCTGAGGTTCTTCCCTGAAGAAGAGTGTTGAGAACCCAGTGAGGCTAAAAGATGATTGAAGAACTTGGAAAACAAGACCTGTGTAGACAGATTTAAAACACTAATACATCTGGGCCTGGTGCGCATACCTTTAATCCTGGAACTCTGGAAGGCTGAGGCAAGTTCAAGCCCAGCCCAAGCAACTTAGTGACTTAGCAAGACTCTGACTCAAAATAAAAAATGGCCGAGGATGTAGTTCAGTGCAGAGGCCCTAGGTTCAATCCCCAGGGTTGCCCCCCAACAAAAAAACCTAATACACCAAAAAAGAAGAGCTACTGAGAAATTTGATACTGTTATTTGAGAACAACAGAACACTTTTCATGGAATGCCATAACCTGAGCCAAAGCAGACTCAATACAGAAGCTGAAGAGGTACACTATAAATAAAGTATATTTCCTAAGGATGGGCTTTTGAGACATTGGAGTAAGTTATTGAAAATAGTCATAGAATCACCTTTCCAGAGAGCTTTAAAAGGAGAAAATCCATGTCTGGGAGGATGCGGGAAATTACATGTGGGAAGATGAATGAGCTAAATTCTTAAGGTCCCTCTCAGTTGAAAAATCTATTCTTTCTACAATTGATTGTAGTAAAGTATGTTAGAAACATAGATTCATCTTTTTTATAGTATTTTTAGGAGAAATAATAGTATACTCTTTGGTTAAAGGATAATTTCATTTTTCTAATATATTACTCAATATTATGTAATATTATTTAGATTTTCTCATTTTATATTGGTTTCGGTACTCTAATAATATAATGGAGGATAAGTCATTTTTATCATAGAATATAATTGCAAGGAAAAGAATATAATTGCAAATAATAACAAGCAAAGAATGTCTTTTAAGCCAAAATAAAACTTTAAAATAGTTAAAATGAGCCATTAGGGGTGTGTGTGTGTTGCCAGGGATCAAACCCAGGGCCTCGTACGTGCTGAGCATGCCCTGTGCCACTGACTCACATCCCCATCCCAGTTATTGGGTTAAAATTGGACAGCAAATGTTTAGGGAAGCAATTACTGTTATGTGTGACATTGGTGGTGAGTTTGAAGGAAGTGACAACAATAACTTAATGAGCAATTGCTGTGGTAGAGACTCTGCTAAACATTTACAAGGATTATCTGCTTTATTCTTTTTAAAACCCAGCGAAGTTTTAGTAATTAAAGGGGGTGAAGTACTTATACACACTACAACATGGGTGAACCTTGAAATCATACTAAATGAAAGAAGCAAGTTGCAAAGGCTTCATCGATACGAAACACGTAGAATAGGCAAACCTCTCGAGGCATAAAGTAGATTAGTGGTTTGTGAGAGGCAGGGACCAGGATGGGGAGTGACTGCTAATGGGTTCAGGGCTTCTTTTTGGAATGGTAGAAGTGTCCCAGAGTTGACAACAGTGAGGCACAACTCTAAATATACAAAAACTACTGAAATGTACACTTTAAATTATATCTTTTTTTATGTGGGTACCAGGAGTCGACCTCAGGACCTCGTGCTTGCCAGCAAGCGCTCGTGCCACTGAGCGATATCATCAGCCCTTTTTTTCCTTTATGTGGGTTCTGGGAGTCGAACTCAGGACCTCGTGCTTGCCGGGTAGGCGCTTATGCCGCTGAGCCATCTCACCGGCCCTAAATTATATCTTAATAAAGCTGTTTTTAAAACCTTTAAAACTCCAATGAAATACAGGTCATCATGAGACTATATTCCACCAACAAAATGGCCTACAAACCTTGAATTATGTATATCATATTATTAAGAAAGTTTCCAAACACCCACCACATGTTTGGCTGTCAAAAAACAAAAACAAAGCAAAACTGTAAAAAGAAAGCCCAAAACAGATTCCTGTTTCTTTGACCTGCTAGTTTACTTAAAAGTTTTAAAGATGAGAAAATGTCATTATAGTTTTACCCCAGACTCTTTCCCTCTTTCTTGCCCTTATCTTCAGCAGTACCAGGTTTGAACCAAACAGTTCCAAGGGAGCCGCCCTCCTCCAGGGCAGGACTCTGCTGTGGTTGCTGGTAAAATGCCAGGCACGGCCCTAGGGAAGGCTCAGGCCCCACAGCCCCTGCAGGGGGTGGGATCTCACTTCACCTGCTTGGGCCTCACCTAGAGAGTGGGGCAATAAAGTTGGCCTCAGGACAAAAGGATGCCATAGGTATGAACTGTTGAACACAATGCCCGTGCACAGCAAGGACTCAGACACCGTGACTCTAGTGCTGACTGTCTTTCAAGCGGTCCCACTCAGTGAGTATGAAATGTCAAAAACATATTATTAAGCAAAAGAGCAGGTTACAAGCCAGTGTGTAGGGAATGCCAGCTCAGTATTGTTTAAAATGCATTTGTGTATAGCGATGTGCACAGAAAACAGTGCTCAAAGGCTGCACCAAGTATGGTTATCTTTGGGAGCTAAGCGGCTTGGTTTTTATTTTATTTTTATATTGATCGATTGATCAACTGTGTTGCGGTGCTAGAATGGAACTCCGGGCCCCACACACATGCTAGGCAGATGTACTACCACTGAGCTGCTCCTCAGCCCTGCAGGTGAGTTTTTACTTTCTTCTCTGTGTTTTACTCTAGTTCCCTAGTTCCCACATGTATCACGGTGGCATGAGAGTGATAATAGGAATGGCAGCCGTGAGGAGACCAACTTGGGCAGTTCTAGAGGTTTCTAGAGTGCACTAAACGTCAAGCCTGCTGGCCTCCACCCCCGGACTGCTTCCTTCCCGGTGCTGGTTTCTTCCTTGCTGTGCAGCGAGGCCCGGTCCAATTCTGGTGTGGGTGCAGCGGGGCTTACGGACACCAAACTCTCTTGCAGATGCAGGGATACGGTTCTTCTTTCTTAAACAAGGGGAAAAAAGTTTACTATCTCTGATCAGTACTTATAAGTATTGTATCAAAATATTCTAAATACTACTCAGATTTGTATTCATTTAAATAAGAATACACATTCCAGGCTTTCATGTGCATCTTAGACAGTTAGGCCTGCAAAGCAGAAGGCAAACCCTCCACTAGCTTATCTGGATCAAATCTCTCTCTTGATAAAAGAATTTGAATGACATTAATGAATAAAAGCATAGACTTTTTATTTTTCATAGGAATCATTCCAGTTTAAAATGGAGAGAAATATATTTTTGATTCAGAAAACTAAAAATATTTGAGTTGTGGCCTTGATATTTACCTTTCTCTCATACTTGAGAAGCCATAAATCACCTTTCTGAGACATGTTATATAAACTTAGGGACACCAGCAATAAGATCGCATTCTAAAAGGAAGTCACAGGCAGTTTCCTTGTTTAACTTGTTCTGGTGTGCTTTAAGAAGTGTTTTATGAAAAAAATGGCAGCAGAGAAAGCCCCAAGAAGCTATTCTGAACACAACAGTCAAAAGCTTCAGTTCTCCATTACTTGGAGTTAGAAGTGTGTTCCTTCGGGTCAGTGGTCTGCCACAAGCTGCCCCCCAGGACTTAGGCACAATTGTCACAGTTGCCTACTGTTAGTAACTACCTTTAGAAGCAGCAGAGGGCAGGAGCTATAAAAAACAAAAATGAGGAAAATTTTAAAACTTGAAAATAAACATTTTTCTTAGGTTTATGGCATAGGGTATGGGTTCAGTGGAGCTAATCCAGTGATGCCTGTCAGCAAATTTCACCACCGTTTTAAAACAGAACCTTAGTTTTTCAATATATTTAATCCTTTTTTTTTTTTAGAAATGAAAACTTGTGAGTTATTTTATGTAGTTACCACAAAATGCCAGACAATTTTTAGCTGAAACTTCACAGCAACTCCGTTGTAAACAAATAGTTACCAGAAGAGGTACATGGTTTGGCTCCAGTATGCGACTTCCTAACACACAAATAGGTATTATATAAACATCAGACATTTTGTGTAACATTGTAAACAAGACCAGAATACCCTTTTTTTTAAATAACAATTTTAGTTTATTGTAGTAAAACTCACATAAGATTCACCAAATGAACCATTTTAAAGTATTACAATTCAGTGACATTCAGTATATTTTCAAGGTTGTACAGCCATCACCACTGTCTATTTCTGGGACATTTCATCACCCAAAAAGCAAACCCTTTATCATCAAGCAATCCCTCCCCATTTTTCCCTGCCCCCAACCCCCTGGCAACCACCAATCTGCTCTCCAGCTCTGTAGATCTGCCTATTCGGGATATTTTGTATAAATGGGATCAAATCCATGTTGTAGTATGATCCTTCTGTACTTCATTCCTGTTAATATGGAGGCCATCCGTGGATATTCATTGTGTGGATACCCATTCGTCTGTTGGTTGGTACTTAGGTTGTTTCCACTTTGGACTAGTATGAGTAGTGCTGTAATGAATATTAGTGTATAAGTTTCTTTTTTTTTTTTTTCTTTTTTTTGTGGTCCGGGCGTCGACCTCAGGACCTTGCGCGCCAGCAGGCGCCCGTGCCGCTGAGCGATATCACCGGCCCCTTTTTTCATATGTGGGTTCCGGGAGTCGAACTCGGGCCCTCGCGCTTGCCAGGCAGACGCTTATGCCGCTGAGCCATCTCACCGGCCCAGTGTATAAGTTTTTGTTTGAGCACATATTTTCCATTTGTAGGATTCCAACTGTTCAGTCATGTGGTAATTCAACATTTAACTTACCGAGGAAATGCCAAATTGTTTTCCACAGAAGTTGCACCATTGTACATTCCCACCTTCTAAGTACAGGGTTCCAACTGCTCTTTGTCCTTGAAACACTCGTTATTATCAGTCTTACTCAGTTGTACCCATCCTAGGAGCAGGAAAAGGATATCTTATTGTATTTTGATTTGCATTTCCCTAATGACTAATTTGGAGCAGTTTTTCATGCACTTATTGGCCATATGTGTATCTTTGAAGAAATATCCATTCAAGTCCTTTGCCTTTTAAATGGATTGTTTATTTTTTGTTGGGTTATAAGAGTTCTTTACATATTCTAGATATATGACACTGCTGGGATATGTGATTTGAAAATGTTTTCTCCAATTCTGCAAGTTTTTCTTTTTATTCTGCCAAGTGTCCTTGGATACACTAAAATTTTTATTTTCTTCTTTCAGTACTGAACTCGGGGCTTCCTGAATGTTAGCCAAGCACTCTACCACTGAGCTACATCCCCAGCCTTTTTTTTTTTTTTTTTTTTTTTTAAGACAGTGTCTCATTAAGGTGCCCAAGCTGGGCTGGCTTGGAACTTGCAATCCTCCTGCCTCAGCCTCCTGAGTAGCTAGAACTACATGTGCTTGGCTTAAAGTTTTAAATTTTGATGAATTTCAATTTATCTATGTTTTTTCTCATTACTTGTGATATCATCTCTGCAAAACCATGACCAAATCTAAGATCATGAGCATGTACCCCAATATTTTTCTCTAAAAGCTCTTCTATTTAGGTTTTGATTTTGAATTATTTTTTGTGTAAGGTGTGAGGTTGTGAGGTAAGGGCCCACCTTCATTCTATTGCAAGTGGATTTCCAGTTGTCCTATACTGAAATTTTTTTTAATCACAAGGGGGTATTGGATCTTGTCACATACTCCTCCTTTACTAGTTGGGATAATTGTGTGGTTTTCCTTCATTCAATTAATTGATATATTAGTTTCCTAAGGCTTCTACAACCTTGAAGCATGAGCAGAGGGGCTTAGAATAACAGAAATTTATTCTCTTATAACTCTGGAGTCCAGAAGTCCAAAGTCAAGGTCTCAGCAGGATTGGTTCCTATAGGAAGCTCCCAGGAGACTCTTTCCACCCTCTTTCCCTAGCTTCTGGTGCGTGTCAGGAATCCTTGGCATTCCTTGGCTCACAGATACATCACTCAGTTCTCTGTCTCCATCTTCACGAGACATTCTCTCTACGTCTCTGTATTTCTCTGTGTCCATAGTTCCCTCCTCTTATAAGGACAACAGTAGTTGGAAGGGCCCTCTAAACCAGTATGACCTCATCTTAACATGATTACATATGTAAAGCACCTTTCCCAAGGTAGGTCATGTCCAGATACCAAGGGTTAGGACTTGAATATATCCTGTTTGAGAACGCAGTTTAACCCAATACATTTTTTTATTTGAGCCATGTGGTATATAATTCTTTTTTTTTTTTTTTTTTTTTTTTTTTTTTTTTTGTGGGTACCAGGGGGACGACCTCAGGACCTCGCGCGCCAACAGGCACCCGTGCCACTGAGCGATATCACCGGCCCCTTTTTCGTATGTGGGTTCTGGGAGTCGAACTCGGGCCCTCGCGCTTGCAAGGCAGGCGCTTATGCCGCTGAGCCATCTCACCGGCCCTATAATTCTTTTACTATGTCTCTGGCCTTAGTGTGCTAGTATTTTATTGAGGATTTTTTGTATTTTTATTCATAACACATATTGATAAGTTTTCTCTTATTGTCCTATCTTTAGTTTTAGGGTATTGCTGGTCTCAGCATGAGTTAGGAAGTATTCCTTGTTGAGGAAGAATTTGAAATATATTTGTGTTAATTTTTCTTTAAATGTTTGGTAGGATTTACCAGTAAAATCATTTGGTCCTAGGCTTTTTACTGTTGTTGCTAGGATTTTTTTTTAATTACTGACTTGATATCTTGTAATAAATCTGTTCAGATTTTCTGTTTCTTTTTGAGGAATTTGGTCATTTCCTCTCATACATTGCTGTATAGTCATTCACAGCACCCTCTCCTAATCTTTTGTTGTTGCTTCTATAAGGTTATTAGCAATGTTCCCACTGCCATTTCTGATTTTATTGAATCTTCTCTCTTTTTTGTCACTCTAGTTAATGGCTTGTCAACATTGTTGATCTTTTTAAAGAACCAACTTTCGTTTTCATTGATTTTCTCTGTAGTTTTTCTCACCTCTATTTTGTTTATCTCTGCTCTAATCTTTAGGGCTTCCTTTTATGCCTTTAGTTTAGTTGACTTTTCTTCTTTTAGTTCCTTAAGTTAGGTTATTGCCTGAGATGTTTGAATGTAGACATTTTTAACTATAAATTTCTCCCAAGCATTGCTTTCGGTGCATCCCATATGTTCTGGTTTATTGTGTTTTTGTTTTCATTTGTCTCAAAGTATTTTCTAATTTCCTTTGTGATGTCTTTGTCCCATTAGTTATTTAAGAGGACCTTAGGGTACTTTGTAGCTCCGAAGGTCAAAGATCAATAGCTTCTTGTCACCTCATGGCTCTAGACTTGCCAGGTGAGAGTGTGGGAGAGCCTTCTCCTTCCCTTTTCCGAGTCTCTGGGCCAGGCTGAGGTGGGCTTATTGTGGGTGACCAGTGAGCCACTGGCGGCCCCAGGGACTGCAGTGCTTCCAGACAGTGCTCTGTGCTCCTTAGCACTCGCTGAGGGAGCAAAATCTCCAAGGTCTTTGATACAAAGAACAGAAACATCAAGAATTAATGTATCATATTTATGTCATATTTAAACTCAGAAATGAATTGGCCAAATGAGTTGAATATAAGAGATTTGTGGGGTTTTGTTTCCAATTTTGAACCTCACCTGGCAAAATGTTATGTTTTATCAGTTCTCACAAATGCAAACAAGCATGCTGGGTTTGATTTCAGCTTCAGACTCACCAGTTCTGTGCACCTGGAACAGCGCTGACCCCACTGCCGATCCCCATGGATCGCCCGCCAGTGCCGGGCCCTCCTCCAGTGCCTGTGAGAATGCGCTTAGCATTCTTACTGAGCTCACAGGCACCTAGGGACACATAAGTGCCACTCTTATCCTCATTTTCCAGATGAAGAAACTGGGATGCAGAAAGGTAAAGGAGTCCTGCAGGATCATACAGCTAATAAGTGGTAGCACTGGGGTTTGAATCCAGGCTGTGTGCATGAGTCTATGGTTCAATCGTAAGGCCAGGCAGTCAAGTTTCTTAACTTTGTTAAGCCTCGGTTTCCTTATTTATCAAATGGGGATAACAGTCATACTCAAGGGTGTTGTGTGATTAAGTGTTCCAATGAGTGTGAAGCGCTGATCCCACTAAGTAAAAATAACCAGCGAGCAGGGCTACAAACAGGCGGTGCAAGGTCATATACACAACTGAACAGAACTAGAGTGATGGGGCAGTGACCAGGCCCTAAAACAAGGTCAGGCACTTCGCCTCAGCAGTCACAAGTCCCCACTCTGCAGGGACCACAGAAGGTCTTTGGAAGACTCACCTGTGCATGTTCTCCAGTGCATCCTCAGCACTGCAGGTAGAGGCCCTCTTATTCTGGATGAAACTCCATTAAAAGGATTTGTGTGTGGACACACAATAGAAGTGGGATTTTTTTTTTTTTTTTTTTGAGACAGAGTCTCACTATGTAGTTCAGGCTGGCCTTGAACTCCCTATGTAGCCTAGGCTGTCCTTGAACTCATAGTGATCCTCCTGCCTCAGCCTCCTGAGTACTGGAATTGCAGGCATGCACTACCACACCTGGCCGAGAAGTGGGATTTGAGCCCTGGTTATACCTGTCACTTAACTAGTGTCTGAGAGCCTGCCCTGCTATAACCCTCATCCCACTCTCCAGTGGTTGTTCCCACAGCCACTGTCCCTGCCTATATCAGGGCTTTCATTAGTGTAATTCCATATTCCCAGAATTCTTCCTCTTGTTGCCACCATTTGTAAAAGTTCTCCCCATGGCTCATGTGCCAACTCACATGGTGCTATACGATGAGCCCATCTGCCCCATACCCAAATCTCATGTTATCTCCAGCTTCTTGGTGTCTTTGTAGCCTTTTATTCCCCTCTTGTTGGTATTTAATATTGTGGCAGGATTTTCTCCTGGTCTGCACTTGCTGGAGTGGCGGAACCCAGCAGCCTCCTCTACCCCATAGTAACCAAGCCTTGGCATTGTGCCCCCACAGCGCTGTGTGTTACAGGGGCTACAGGGTAGGGAGCTGGGCAGAGGTACAGCTGGGAAGCCGTTGGCTCTTTGGAGGAGTCAGAAGCCCGGAACAGGACACCAGAGAACTCGATAGGGTCAGGGCCCCTTTGATCTGTCTTCTAGCCTTATAGTCATATATGCAGCACTAACTGGCCAGTTCACCATCCCATACTATAGTTTTGAGTGATTACGTCCTATTATTATAGTCATTACTGTCTTTTACAAAGTTGTGGTGTTGTTTGTGGTACTGGTAATCGGGACCTATGGTAGGCAAGTATTCTTCACTGAGCTACACTGTGAGCCTATAGCTAAATTGATATTAGTTCAGGATTGTGATTTCAGCCAGGATTATGCTTTAGAATATTTGTGGAACTTTGTGAAAACACACAATTCCAGACCTACCCTGCTGAATTGGAATAGGGCGGGGAGGGTAGACAATTATCAATATATCCAAGAAAACAGTGCCAGTGGTGACCCCTAAAGTGAGAGGGAGACTATTCACTTAAGTATATTACCTGTTCAAAAGACAAATTGTAAAAAGATAAGTACAGTCAAATTCTGTACGTTGCTCATGTTTACAGGCCTATTTGGTAGGAGGAAATTGGTCAAAATGTACTTGGTGATGGTAGCTCACTGCTGGGGGTGGGGTTGGAGAGGTGGAAGGCAAGGGTTTGGTTCCATTTGTAATGTTTTATTTCCTTAAGAAGAGATTTGAAGCAAAATGTCAAAATCTGTTCAGTTTGTGTAGTGATTATATTGGTGCCTGTTTCATTATCTTCTATTTGAAAGGTTCATAGTTAAAATAAGTAAACATTTCAAATGAAAATAAAGTAAAAGTCAAAAATGTACCCAGGTGGCTGAGATGTGCTCCTTTTAAGCTCCCAAAGACACTGATGGCAAGGTGACCTACTGACCTTGCTGGGTAAGGAAGTCTCAGTGGGGCTTTCCATATATTCAGAACAGGACACGGCAGGGGTCATGCGATCCCAGGAGTGTGGTCTCGTCCTAGTATTATTATTATTATTATTATTATTATTATTTTATGTTCCAGGTGTTTGTGGCCAGTCCTCACAAAACGCAGCCCATCGTGGAAATTCTGTTAAAAAATCAACCCAAACTCATTGAGTTTCTGAGCAGCTTCCAAAAGGACAGGACAGATGATGAGCAGTTCACTGATGAGAAGAATTATTTGATTAAACAGATTAGAGACTTGAAAAAAACAGCCCCATGAAGACTTCACCGCGATGCCACAGTGCTTCGTTCTCCTCTGCCCAGTTTGTAAAATGATGTTTCAAAAAGTCACTGCTCTTGTGAAGTCTCTGGAGTTGCCTGCTTATTCTCAATTAATTGTTCAAGGTAGATGGAATATAAACATTTGATGGAAAAAATTAACCTAGAATAATAATATATTCGCTTTAATCAAGTTTGTGATTATTTATGTGAAATCAGAGCCATTGTATTACGTGTTGATAAAAGCAGTTTTAACTTGCAGAGCTGAGCCCTTGGCCACCAAGTAGGAGGAGCTCAAATGCACCTCTGAGACCTTGGGAGACCCAGGGTGGAGCGGTGAGCTGGGAAATCTTTGCCTCTCTGTACTTTGTCAGATTCCTTAAGCACTGAAAGGTCACAGAAGATAAGGTCAGTGTTGTCAGTTTGTGTATCCTCTTCCTCCCAGTCTGGTGTCCTCTGACTGTAATTAGTGGCTCCTAACTTCCTTCTGCTCACTGTGGCACATCCCATCCCATCCCTGACCCGGGCACACGCCTGCGCCACTGCAGTGGGAGCAACTGAGTAGGACCAAGACGGCTCAGCAAGGGCCATGGGGCACAGTGGACCCCGAGGGTGTGAGCTGCTCCTGGGAGAACTGCAAACAAATGGCCCCAGAGAGTCACTGCTGTTCCACGTCAGCTTCTAGAGGGGCAGTAATGTCGGGATGTTTTATTCTTAACTGGCCATACAGGAAGAATGCTTTGTGAAGACAGTGTTTTTAGAGTGGGAATCATTGCATTGGGATTGCACTGGGTACAAACCATGGGTCCAGAGAATTGCCATAGGGGACTTGTATCAGTGGGTGATAATGCCCGTGAAAAGGGAAATTATTTGTGCATGAAAAACTTCTCAAGTGACTAAACATTTTTTTCCAGTTTATTTTCTAATAAGCTTTCATTCTGTAACTTCCCATCAAAGTCTTCAGTGATAAGGTAAAAAATCTAAAAATTTTGGCCCCAAATCCTGTCTTGCATATTATAATAATTAAGGGGTTTATCTGTGTTCCTTTAAAAGGCATGGGAACAAAAAATAAATTTTAAGGTCACAGTTTATTTTTTTTTATTTATTTTTTTTTGTGTGTGTGGGTACCGGGGGTCAAACTCAGGACCTCATGTGCCAGCAGGCGCCCATGCCGCTGAGCGATATCACCGGCCCTTTTTTCGTATGTGGGTTCCGGGAGTCAAACTCAGGACCTCGCGCTTGCCAGGCAGGTGCTTATGCCACTGAGCTATATCAACGGCCAGTTTATTTTCAAGTACCAAATATATAAAATATTTGAAGCTATAAAACATTAAAATTATAATTGCTAATCTATATTTTTATAATTCCATTACTACACCGTGAGTTTTGACTTCCATTAAAACCCTCAATTTTTACACTTGGGTGCTTCTTTTTTCTTCAACCAGATATTTCTCTTCCCAGAGAGGGAAAAGGAAATGTTTTCTCCAGGATCAGTCCCCTTTGTAGATTTTCTGCTGAAGAACTACCTGGTGGGACTCCCGCTGCTTGGCTGGGACTCAGGTGTTGCTTTTGTGCCCAGCATGGAGCTCTGAGGTGGATGGTGTGGACCTACTGCACCTTCCTGTAGCAGCCCTGGCCAGGGCCAGCGGGGAGGGTCACAGCACCCCCTGATGCCCTGTGTTCTTAGTCACTGAAGCCGGATTATTTTTTATAACATTCTCTGACAGTCCAGAGTCCCTTAGAATTGGACTTTTCTGGGTTTATTTGATTGAGATGAGTGTAAATATTTTTAAATGAAGGTGAAATAATAATTGAAAGTGTATTTGGTTGCTTAATACTATTCCATAACATCGTGGGACACATGTTTTCTGTTGGAAAGTAAGGCCTTGTTATAATTCTTTTTTGATAAACATATTACTTCCTCTGAGCTTGAATTAGCCCTTTCTTAGCATTCCCTTATCTTAGCTCCATACCTATCATGTTTGAAAATTATAGTCTCCAACCCAATAAATGAAGTAGCTGGGTTTTTGTTGTGATGTTAGTTTGTAAATTATTAACTCAAAAGAGGGAGCAGGAAGCTCACAGTCAAAATATGTTTGCACAAAGATCACTGTATATAGCGTGAGAATTGAATTTTGAAAAGGTCATATTTAATAAACTATTCCAAAAGCACATGTTTAAATAAGACTAAATAAAAAGGTACAACATATACTCTTTGGTTGGTTTCATTCCCCTGCATGTTGGTTATTCAGCTGTGTTGTCAATAGTCCAAACAAGGACATCCCCAGGCCCAAAGGTGGGCCAGCTTTAGTGGGCTGCTGGGCACCCCAAAGCCCCACTGTATCTTCTGGTGCCCTCCATCTATGGCCCTCTCCACATCCCATCAACCAAGTGATAAGTGCCTTTGACCAAGTGCTACCCACCAGGCACTAAATTTCTAGGTCCTGTTGTCATTCCTATTAAATCTTGGAAGACATGGAGATTCTAAGATGGGACACACTAGATAGAAACCTGAGGCCCAACTCCTCTTTTTCCCTCCTTCATCCTCCAGGCTGCAATCTGGGAAAGGTCAGGGTGTTGGGAAGTATGTGGTGCTCTCCCCTGCTGCCGCCTGGGAGGCTCCCGGGGTGTCAGGGTCCTGGAATGCAACCAGCAGGGGCTGAGATCATAATGTTCTTGGATGAGGTTCTTGCCTAAAGTCAGGCATCTGCCCAAATGTCAGGACTGCACTTGGAGCAGAGGCTCGGCAGCACACACCCCTCAAAAATGTTCTTGACTCCCAGCCTCCTGGGTTCTCATCCTTTGCTAGCTGGAAATTACACAAGACCTGATTGTAATAAGAAGGGAAATGAAATTCAGAAATCACTAGAATTGCTTTTTTAAAATTTAAAAGTAAATAATGATGTGAGTTTATTATGTGTGTGTGTGTGTGTGTGTGTGTGTGTGTGTGTGTGTGAGACACTGGGGATTGAACCCGCATCCCCCTTTTTAAGGCAGGGTCTCACTGCATTGTCTGGGCTGACCTCGAACTTGTGATCCTCTTGCCTCAGTCTCCCAAGTAGCTGAAATTGCAGGTATCCACAACCGTGCCTGGCTTATTCCAGGTCTTTATTTTTATTATTAGTACATGTTTGCAGTGTATAATGATTACATTCTTCACATGCACATGTGAAAAGATAGTTGCTTCACTTACGGATCTTGCTGATTAATTGGAGGGAATTAAGATTTCATTTCTTTTATCCCAAAGAATATTATATGCCTGGCATGAATAGTCACCATGTTTTGGGGTTGTTCTTTCAGAAAGGTTTTGGACATTTTGATGAGAGCTCATAGTTGGATAAAGGTCTGAAACATACACTCTAAGGAGACTTGTTTTTGGTGGTGGTGATAATTTGCAGTGCTGGAGACTGAACCCAGAGCCTTCACACTGAGTTCCATCCCCAGCCCTTTTTAAGACAGGGTCTCAGTCGATAAGTGGCCCAAGCTGGGCTTGAACTTGTGATCCTCTTGCCTCAGACTCCAAGGGTATTACAGCTGTTCACAGCCACATCCAGCTTATAAAGAGACATTGAAAAATTAAACTTGATCTGCCTAAAAAGATGGAAAAGATTAAAGATGGGAGGAGAAGGATGTGGCTTGGTTTTGAAATCTGGAAAATGCTGGTGTGCAGCTGCCATGGTTAAGGCAAAGCAGACAGAATGCTATGCAGAGCCCACGCTGGCCCATGCAGACATGCTAGTCGAGCCTCCCCTCGACAGAGGAGGACATCGAGCCTCAGAAAGGGTGAGAAGCTTGCTCACAACCAAACAGCTGGCAGCAGTTTCAGGACTTAGAGCCAGGACTGACCCCAAAGGCCAAGCACGGGAAGCCAGGCTGCCAGTCCAGGCCACTGCCCAGCCCTGCTTTTCAGCTCTTGCTTTCCTCAGCCTGAGCGGAGGGACTCTTGGATGCCAGTCCGAGAGGGTAACTCTGGAAAGATTTCAAAAGTCAGATTTCACTCAGCGAGCTTACTATTGCACTTGGTGTTCTGGTGTTTGGAAGATCAAATTAGACCTATGGTTTGGATCTTCAGTTTCTCCACCATTTGGACTCTATAGCAGCACCGGTTTCTGACTGTAGTTGGGCGCCTTCTGTATTTCCCTGGCTTGCTTGTTCAGGTGGATGTATCGTTAGCTTAGATTTCCTGATATGACCTGCTGACTCCCAGCCAGCCATTCCTCCATTTCACGTTCCTCCATGGCCCAGCGCCATGGGCCTGCCTGGAGGTTGAAGTGCATGATAAATGTCCCTGCATGAGCCACCTTCTTCCCTCCTATTCTTCCTCAGAGGGAAGGTTGTGCGATTATCCTAAAATAAAGACAAATCACACACACATGCACAAGGTCACAACCCTTTTCCATCAGTCGATTCATTGTAAAGCAATGTAATCACTGCACTGTGAGCCATCTTTGTCATTTTTAAACGCTGTGACCATAGGGGCCCCTATGTTGTAATAGACGTAAGTAATTTGTCTTTTAGCAAAGGCTGGAAAAAATAAGATCACCTAGTTTTAGTTTTTCCTAAATTTAAAGCTTAAAATAGTCAACATATCCAACCACTCATTTATTCATTTATCTGACATCCATTGAACTCTTTCTCCATACTGGTTAGGGATGGATCTGAGGGAGAGCACTGCCGAGCGATACTGAGTAGTTTTTGAGGGGAGACCTCATGTGGTGATGGGAGCTGGGGGTGATCTGTCCACTGGCTGGCACTGGGCCCAAGTCAGCAGAGAAGTGAGGTCAGACTGGAGGGGGTGGCCAGGAAGGCAGAGCCGGAGCCCACCCTGCCTTCTTGGAGGATGTGGCCCATCTGCAGAACAGCACACAGTTCATCACAGAGCACTGGGCTGGACGCAGCCTGGCAGAACCTGGAGGAGGAGGTGCAGGGGAACAGAGGGAACCCAGCAGGTCTGCAACTGACCAGACTGAGCCCACCCCACCTCAGTTCCCTCACAAATGGCGTGGTGGTTTTTGAGTGACCCTCATTCATTATTGTGCGGGAGAAGGAATTCTGGAAACGTCTTCCAGCTCAGCTAAACTTGCACACTGGGAACCCACCCCATGTGTTCAACACTGTGGGATTATTGGCATGTCCCTTCCTACCTCAAGAACCTCAGACCTTGTTTTTCTTTAAATGACATCTGTGCTAAGTAAATGAAGGGACTCAGACTTAGGCAACCACCATGGCTTGACATAAATCCTAGCTCCATCACTGGCTGTTTGATCTTGAGAATCACTGAGCTTTGGTTTTCTGCCTGGAAATGGGCAAAAGGAGGACCTGCCTCACAGGACTGTCGTGGGAGTCAGTTGTGACAGAAGCAGCTCAGAGTGGATGTGCCCGTGGCGGCTCCCTCCCCAGAGTGAGAGAGTTCTGCTGCCATCAAGGGCCACGGGGCAGGGACACGGCAGGGTTAGAAAATGAGGTATGTGCTCCACGTGCAGGGCACAGGCACACATGGAGTGGGGCCGAGGTGGGAGCCTCTTCAGCTGGCCTGTAGGAAGTGCTGCAGACGCCTGCCTGTCTGAGAGAGGCCGCGCTGGGGACGGGCAGCAATGAGGAAGGAACATGAGGGGACAAAGACTGCATCTGTCACTCTGTCGCTGGGATCATGAGCTTACAGGTTTGACACCAGCCTGGGCAACACAGTGAGACCCACCTCAAAATAATGTTTCAAACAAAAAAGTGCCATCAAAACAAAAAGTGAGACAAAAGCCCCACTGTGTCCCAGCCCCATCCTCCTCCTGACCAAGAGCCCAGCATTGGGGACAAATGATGCTTCCATAACCCCAGGACTCTAGGAAAGTGGCAAAGCCTAAACTGCAGACTGTTGTCTTTTCTGTGGGGAAGAAAGCCTCTGCCCTTTCTCCCTGGAAGCTGAGCGTGACATTCACGTGGCCATGACCTGCCCTGCCCGGATGAATGAGACTGTGTGCTGCCCAGCGTGTGGGAGGAAGGAGGAGGGCGCTCACAGCCCAGCGGCATCTGGTAGCACCAGCTGTGCCCTTCACCTTGACCGGGGACCATTTCCAAACAGAGCGGCTTTATCTGGTTATCAGTTTGCTCTAGCCCTCTGATGAGCAGCCAGGAAACTGGCACTCAGATGAGAAGGCCAGGGCGAGGAGGACTCCGACACCTTCACCGCAGGAAGGGCTGTGACCTGCAGGCCCAGCTCCTCCCCAGGCTGAGGCAGCCCCTCCCTGGCAAGGTCCTGGGGGAGGACTGTCTTGAAGGCCCCCCAACCTCAAGAGCCAAGTCGGCCAGTGAATGCACCCTAAATGAAGCATCCGCAAGAGTCAAGCTTGGTAAGGTGCTGGGGCTAACGGTGAGGCTGCCTGTGAGCCCCAACAGCTGCAGACAACCACTCAGAGCCCGATCCTCCTCATCTTTAGTACTGCGCCAGGTGCCTCCTGCTTATGGTGCTCAAATCTAGCTCAGAGGAATCTGCCCACACAAAGACAGAAAGGTCCGTGTTTCAAAGAATAACTTGACAAGAAGCCACAGAAAGAGACAGACTAGAGTTGTAGCAGGGACAGTTTTGATGAGACAGCTCTTGGAGGCGTTGTCAGCAGCACTTCCATATTGCTGATTTCTCTGCATATTTTCCCTGGCCACACTCGAAACCCGCAGCCCAACTTCTTTGGATAATAAGTATGGTTTCCATACATCTCTGTGGAGGTTGAGCCCACAGACATCACTGCCTTCCTCTTCCCTCCCTACCCACACATGCTGTTTCTTTGCCTCTTCACCCATCTGCCTTTGCCTTGAACACTTGTCCTTCATCTCTTTCTTAGAAAACTTACTCTCCAGCCTCCACCTTCAGCTGCCCTTTCTCTCCCTCTTTCTTCTCTGCCATCTACGCTGGTCATTGTACGGTATCTTTTAAAACCCATCATTTGACTGTCCCCTATCTCCACTCAGGATGACCAAAGGGACCTGTGGAAGGGACCTTTGCTTAAGTCAAGACATTTTCAGCTGCAAAGGATAGAAACACACAGCTCAAATTAACTTAAGCAAAAAATACCTACCTACCTACCTACCTACTTACCTATTTACCCATCTTCATCTAACTGGGAATTCCAAGTTTCAGGATGTAGCCACATGGAAAGAAGGATGTCACCGACGTCCGAACCAACACACTTTTTGAACATGACTCAGATGGAAGAGAGAGCCAGCTGTGGTGGCTCACGCCTGTAATCCCAGCACTTGGGAAACTGAGGCAGGAAGACTGCCACAAGTTCAAGGCCAGCCTGGGCTACATAGCAAAACCTTGTCTCAAAAAAAAAAAAAAAAAAAGAGAGAGAGAGAGAGAGAGAGAGAGAGAGAAAGGACTCCTCTCTCCTAGTGTTCATTTATCGCCTCTCCTGACAGGACTGTGATGGACCCTGCTTGCATCATGTTCATCCCTGGACGATGTCTATTTCAAGCCTTGTCACATGCCCACTCTTGTGGGTAGGGAGAAGGAGAGAATGTTGAGGCATGGAATAATGGGGCACTGCAGTTTATAGTACCTCTGGCACCGATTTGGAGGTGGACCCTAAGGAAGGTACGCTGATAGAAGTCTCAGGTGGTCTTTCTCTTTTTCCAGTACTGAGGTCCAAAACCAGGGCTGCTCTACCACTGAGCTACATCCTCGCCCCCTTATTTAAATTTTTAATTTTGAGACAGGGTCTCACTAAATTGCCCAGGCTAACCTTAAACTTACAATCCTCCTGCTTCAGCCTCCCGAGTAGCTGGATTACAGGTGGTGAAACATTGTCTGCCATTAATTTTGTGATCAGGGCTCCATAAAACAGACCCCTTTCTTCTTTCTTCACATATATGAAGGTAACATGACCAGACCACCTCTGTCCTTATTGCCAAATCTTCTCTTACCTCAGATGTTCCAAATGCTGCAGAAAAGTCAGGAGGGTGCTGTCTGGTGAAATAACTCCTATCATAAAATTTCCAGTCCCTGCCACCTGCCTGGGCGGCATTCTGGCTCTGTAGACCCTCTGGACACACCATAGCTCCTTTACCTTTTCTTCATATAGCTTGTTTTATTACAAATATGTTCATCATAAAATATTCCAAAGATACAGGTAAAAATTAAATTAATTAAATCTTCTAATTCACTATACAGAGACAAACACTGTCAACAATACCATGTCAGCCTTTGTGAATGCATACTTTTTTATTGACAAAAGTAGAACCAATATACAACTCAGTAAGAAAAAAAGACTACCCAATTAAAAAATGAGTAAAGAACTTGAAGATATTTCTTCAAAGAAGACACACAGCCAGGCATAGTGCCGCACAGCTGTAATCCCAGCACTTGAGGCTGAGGCAGGAGGATCGCTGTAAGTTTGAGGCCAGTATGGGCTACAAAGTGAGTTCAAGGCCAGCTTGAACTTCATAGTGAAACCCTGTCTAAAAGAGACAAATAATAATAATAATCATAATAAAAATAAGAAGATACACAAATGGCCAATAAACAAATGAAAAGATCTCAGCATCCCTGGGCACTAAAGAAATGTAAATCAAGTCCACAATGACATACCACTTTGCAGCTAAATGGCTAGAATCAAAAGGTCAGGTAAGGAGTGTTGCCAAGGATGCGGAGAAACTGAAACCCTCATCCTGTTGGCGCAAATGTAAAATGGTGACACTGCTACGGAAGGCACTCTGGCAGCTCCTCATATGGTTAAACACAGGGTTACCATATGGCTCAGCAGCTCCACTGGTAGGTATATACCCAGAAGAAATGACAACTTATGTCCACACTGAAGCTTGCACACAAATGATTACAACATTATTTATAATGGCCAAAACCCGGAAACAACACAACACCTATCCACTGATAAGTGAATAAACAAAATGTACTATAGCCATCCAATAAAATATTATTCAGCCGTAAGAACAAATGAAGCACCAATACGTCCTACAACATGGATGAATCTTAAGGGTAATATGCTAAGTGAAAGAAGTCAGCTGCAAAGGACCACTGTCTTGGTCCATTTTTGGCAGCCATACAAAATACTTGTAATAATGAACAGAATTTTCTTAGGGACTGGGATGTCCAATATCAGTGCAGCATCTGGCAAGGGCTGTCTTACTTACTTTTCTCTTGCTGAGACAAAATACCCAACACCCAAAGTTAAAGGAAGGAAAAAGTTTATTTAGCTCACCATTTGTAGAGGTTTCAGTCCATCATCGGTTGGCTCCAATGCATGGTGGCACATGGCTGAGAGGCAACCATTCAAGGCAGTGGAAGAGAGCAAAAGCAACAAGGGAGGGAGACAAGATTTTCTGTCCCTTATATTGTACGCAGGCTACCCACCCTAGGGCCCGTGTAGCGCTCACACCCTTAATCCTAGCCAGAACTATGCCAAACCAATTAGTGGACTGACTTACTAATCACACATCCTTAATCCCAGCATCACACACCCTGGATTCAGCCACCTCTGAAAAAGCCCTATGACCACGTGAAGCACTGGGATGCTCAATCATCACGTGGTGGAAGACAAGAGGACGACAGCAAGAGGGAGCTGGACATGCCCTTTAGTATCAGCACCAATTCCACCCACGAGGGGGGAGCCCTCATCACCTCTTAAAGGTTTCACTTCTTAATATGGTTCCATTGGCAATTCTAGTGTGAATTTTAGAGGGGGAAACCATAGCAACCACTTGCTATGAGACCATTGGTATGAAAAGTTCAGAATAGGGAACTCTAGAGCCAAAAATTAGTGTTTGCCTAGGACTTGGGGATGTGAAAGGGTAGAGACGTGGAGGAGATAGCTAAATGGTACAGGGTGTTTCTTTCTGAGGGGAGAGAAATGTTTTTAAATTGACTGGTAGTGGTTGCACATATATATGAATTGATATACTAAAAATCATTGAATTATATATTTTATTTTATTTTTTTAACGTGGGTACCGGGAGTCGACCTCAGGACCTTGCGCTTGCCAGCCAGCAAGCGCTTGTGCCTCTAAGCGATATCACCGGCCCTTTTTTTCCTTTATATGGGTTCCGGGAGTCGAACTCAGGACCTCGCGCTTGCCGGGCAGGCGTTTATGCCGCTGAGCTATCTCACGGGCCCTGAATTATATATTTTAAATGAGCATGTGAATTATAATTCAATGAAATGAACATATTAATGTAATATAAATATTATTTAGTATCCATTGAATGTACTCTTTTATAGGTGCATAGCATTCCATAGTATAATCGCACCATACCCCTCACCAATTGGATACAGTGTAGCATTTTTACAAAACTCAAGCCACAAATATCATTATACCTAAAATGTTTGCACCTGTCCATGATTTTTTCCTTGTAAGAAATCCTAGAACCCAAAATGCATCTTTCTGAGGCTTGTGACTACTGGTGCCATCCCAGCAGTCCTGGAGAGGGGGCTCTTGTTTCCAGATCACCTCTTTGCTTTGCCACTCTCTAGGGCAATGGTGGCGAACCTATGGCACATGTGCCACAGCGGGCTGTTTGTATCATTGAAAGCTCTAAAAGGTTTGCCAACATTGCTCTAGGGGAATCTCCAGTTATCTTCCTGGGTCTCAGCTCCTCTTTCTAAAGTCTTCCCGAGTTTCCAGGTGGTTCCTTCTGGGCAGCATCTATTTTTGCAGCCACAACATTCCACGCTCTTTCCATTTCCAGCTGCCTCTTGGACTTCTCCACTTTTATATACTTGACCACAATCCCAAACTCACAGTGATTCAAATCAAATGAGTTCACCCCAAATTCCCCTCTGGACCTCCCAGCTTCTGTCAGTTGTGCTGCCTCCATGCCACACACACACTGATGCTATCTATCTATCTTTCTTTCTTTCTTTCTTTCTTTCTTTCCTTTCTTTCTCCCTTTTTTTTCCTTTCTTTCTTTCTTTCTTTCTTTCCTTCCTTCCTTCCTTCCTTCCTTCCTTCCTTCCTTCCTTCCTTCCTTCCTGGGATTGAACCCAGGGCCTTCACGTTGAGCTACATCCCCCCAGCTCCTTATTTTTTTTATTTTGAGACAGGGTCTCACTAAATTGCTCAGGCTGTGCTGAACTTGTGATCTTCCTGCCTCAGCCTCCCAGAGTGCCGGTTACAGGCGTGTGGCACAACTCAGCTCACTGATGTGATCTTTAATGTCTGCCTTTCTCCTGCCTCCAACAAATAAATTGTTGAGGGCTGCTGACCTGCCCAAGTGCCTCTGGGAGAACCAAGCTTCAGGGAATGGCCTGCAGTAAGTGGTCCTCACAGCCCTGGCTCAAGCCTCTGAGTCTCTCAGTCCTCACAGGCATCACATCCCTCACTATGCCTGGGCACCTCCCGGCCTCTGCTGTCGATAGAGTCCCTGTCACCCTCATAAAAAACAGCCTTCCTCTAGCCTTCAGCCTGCCCACTCCAGAACCTATGCCATCACTTTGCTCCTCTTCTGAGTGAAACTTCTCTAGTTTCTACACAAGCGAGCTGCCCCTGCTTAGTATCCCCTCCACGTTATCCCACAAGCCAGGCCCTGTGGCCTCCCCCACCTCCCTGAGAACACTCTTCGAAGGGCTCGGTGTCACCAGAGCCATTGGCCATGTTCTGTCCTCATGAGATTTGCTCCGTCAGCTACAGGTGAAGGAAGACAGGGCCTCTTGTCACATCACTGTCTGCTCTCAGCTCCCGTAGAACCGTGTCTGCCTTCCCCATGGGCATCATTATCTTTGACTCCTCATCCGAGGAGCACCATGCCTCAGCTCCATCCTCCTCCCCGTCACCCCCCTTTGTGTCTAGAATCCGTGTGCACAGCTCCATCACTCCAGACCACCTGTGCCGATCTCCAACCCCACGCTCACACCCGCCTGCTTGCTGGAGAGCTCTCCCGTTCTCAAATGTTCCCAAGTCCAGAGCAGAACCATGGTTTCTCGTCCTTCTTTGCACCTGTCTTTTCCAGCACCTCTGATGGCTCTTCAGTTCCCCCAGTTCTTCATGCCAGAAACCAGATGGGTGAGAGTCCTCTGCCTCTCACCCACACTCAACAACGGGGCACTTCCGTTTCTGAGATAAGTACCAAATCTGAGCTCTCCTCTGCATCTGCCCGCCCCACCTGGACTGCACCCGTCTCCCCAGCATCTGAAGTGATCCATGCATATAGCTCAGATCTGGCCATGGCTCCCCTCCCTCGCACCCTCCAGTAGCTTCGCTTGACCCTCAGAATTAAACCCAAAGCCTGTACCACAGTCCTCAAAGCATGGCAAATCTGGTCCCTGCCTTCCTCCCCCAGTAAGTCCCAGCAAGGCTGGGTGATTTTCAATCCCTACCTAAGGCCCCCCACCCCCACCCCATGAGATTCCTTCTGCCTGGTCCTCCCAGCATTTTTCCTGTGGCTGTTTCTTGTTCTCATTCATCCTCTCTCAGCTTAAATATTCCCTCCTGGGCTTCCAACCCCCACTTTACTGTGTGTCTCTCCTCTAGGGTGCAAATCTCATTGTGTGCGTGGAGGGGGGAGCAGTGTTTTCTTCATGAACATATCCCAGGATCTATCCCTGTGCTGGGGTGTAGTAAATGCTGTGGGTATTTTTGAATGAATGAGTGACATTCTGTGTGAATCCCAACTCCACTGCATCGTTCCTTATCACACCTGCAGCCTGCCTCCTACCTGCCTGCGGCAGCCCTGCTCTCTGCCCTGGGTGCCTCCTTGCCATCCTCTGAGACTCCACCCCCTTTCTGCATGGTTCACCCACATGCTTCTGTCCCTTCCGTATTCCTTTTAAATGACACCTTTGCATGGACGCTAGTCATTTCTCATTTTGAACCAACCACCAGCCACCCAGTTCCCCTCTTACTCCCTCCGCTCCGTACTAATGGGCTGTCCACACTGATGCTGGAGTGACAGGTTTAAGGTACAAACATGATTGTGTCATTCAAAGTGGTCCCCAGCCCCTCGTGATTTCATTCTCCCTGCCAAACTCTTCCTCTCTCTCCTACCTATGCATCCATAGCCATCTGCTCTTCCCCAGTGTGGCCTACTCTCCTTTCCTGCGCTTTCCATCTCCCCCGCTCTGAATTTCCAAATCCCGTAGAAGCCCGCGATGCTCATTCTAGCTTCCCTTCTAAGCATCCATTTCTGGGATATATCGCCCTCTGGTGGCTCAAATAAATAACGGTCTCTACTGTATTCTGGTGGAGCCTCTTTCAAAAGTCAGTATGATCCGTGATTTGATTGGGACAGAAATAACTCACTGATCAAACGACCGAGTGACAGGACTCTGAGAGGGATAACTGACTAGTGGCTATAAAAAGATTAAGGCTGCGGTAGTGGGCTAAATATGGAGTCCTATGCCTGAGCACGAACGACAACGAACAGCTCAACTCCCGGGGGCGGGGTGTGGCTCAGGGGTAGAGAGTACTTGCCTAGCACGTGGAAGCCCAGGGTTCAAACCTCAGCACCAAAACAAAAACTAAACAAAACCAAGTCTGCAAGTAGAGGCCTGGTGCTTTAACAAGGCTCCTGGTGACCCGAATATCCCATGGGCCACATCGCCTCCAGCCCGGATTACTGCAGGACCTTCCTGTCTGGGGTCCACTGCCTCTTCTCCAGTTCCGGTCCTTCCCTACTTAAAGCGGTCCCCCACCCCACGCTGCGCTGTGGCCTCCAGGTCGTGGGACAGGATAAGGTCCCTTCCCAGGGAAGCAAAGGGAAAGGGGGGTAGGGAGGAAGGAGGCCCTTAGGGGTTGGCGCACCCTGGGGAGGGGTGAGAAAATAACCTAGTTATTATGGAATAAGGTAAGATGAGGTCACTGAGAATGCTAACACAGGCTTTCAACTAACAAAGGCACAGTGGGTTAAGGGAAGACTCTTTTTTGAAAGTTGGAGAAATGCATCACTGTATTAGTGTTTGTAGAGAAAAATACAACACAAGATATACACATATATAAGAATTTACAGTGTTGCCTTATGATGGCCGCCCACAGAGTCGGATGAGGAAGCGTGCAGAGGGCGTCTGCACGCTGGAGACCGAGGGATCCCGTCGAAGGTCTGGAGCTCGTGCAGTGTCCTGTGCGAGTCCGTGTCAGGAGGCCGATGGGTCTGCGATGGAAGCTGAAGAGCCTGCTCTGGAAGCCAGGAGATGACGTCCAAGGTGAAGGCGAAGACTGGAGCTCCTCCGAAGAAACAGAAGCAGAACCGTCCTTCCTCATTTCCCCTTTACACCATCCAGGCCCCTAGTGGGGAATTGCTGAGCCAAATTTTACTCAAGTGGACACAATCAGCCATCACAATCACTAACCAAACGCCGAGTAACAAGTCCCCTGAAACGCGGTAACTTGAAACCAGTGAGTTTTTCTCACAGGTCGGTGGACTGGGCACTGGACACTAATCTAGGCTGGCCTGGCTGGGGGTGGCTCTGTGCTGGTGTCTGATGACGGCAGAAACACAACCAAGTCAGTGTGAACACAGAGGTTCCTTGAGGCTTGATGTCAGAACTGGATCAAGGACGTTTCTGCCTTATTCTGTGGAATCCAAAGCCAAAGGTGGGGAAATATACTGTACCTCTCGATGGGAGGACACTGCAAAGCCATTTGGTGAAGGATGTAACTACAGAAAGGTGAAAAATTGCGCCATCAATGCTCTACCATAGGAGACAAGCAGAGTTGTAAATGGGAAGAAAGAACTCAGAGACTCTGGGCCAAAGTTAATGAATATTGTAAAGATTATAAATTTAGAGAAGTATGTTCATTTCCTGGCTCTGCAATGACTACCAGTGCAGTTTTGGGTAAGACATGTGAACTGACACTCCATCTTCTTATGTGTAAAAGTGGAGGTGATAATCCTCATTAAATGAGGTAATGTGACAAGTGCTTTCCCATCACACACAAACCTGTGGACAATGACACAGTAATTTTTAGGGGGGTGGGAGGTGGTCATGGGACAGCAGGGCACAATGGCCACTTTCAATTACTGAAGGCCATTCATGTAGTACAGGATGAGACACAAAGAGGACTGTGCTACCATCCAAGGACCAATGATGGAAATGAGGGGGGTGCCATCTTTATCCATAAAGATAATATTTTAATGAGGACAGTTCCAGTGCGGCTTTATGAGGTGGTGATTTCTTCATCGCTGGGGTGTTGTTTTTGTCTTTTTGAGACAGGGTCTCACTATGCAGTTCAGGCTGGCCTTGAACTCACTTTGTAGCCCAGACTGGCCTGAAACTCGCAGCAATCCTCCTGCCTCAGCCTCCCGAGTCCTGGGATTATAGGTATGTGCCACCATGCCTGGCTTTCACTGGGGTGTTAGAGCTGATTCTGGCTGATCTATTGGGTTTAGAGGATAGCTGATGAGATGTCCCCAGTGCTGCAGACAACAACAACAACAAAAATGTATGTCAAATGCATAATTTAATTCAGGAACTAGTCTATAAAAATATGTTTACTATGTTCAATAAATTGCATTTAAATAGACTCAGATTTCAAAGGAGTTTAGAGGTAATACATTTGGCACATTGTTTTTTACATATCTGGAGACAATCTGAGTTTCAGAAAGGTGAAATGATTTCTTCAATAACTAATGGTCTCACTAGCTCTTCTGAATTTCCAATGTCTTCTCACTATTTTTCTCTGATAATGTTGCACACTAAAAATACTAGTTCAAAATGTTACGAGGGTGTAAATCAAACAGCATCAATATTTTAAAAATCATTTTCAATTTTAAAAAATATTTTTGCAGTGCTGGGGTCAAACCCTAGGATGTCACACATATTAGGTAAGTGCTCTATCACTGAACTACATGTGTAACCTTTTTTATTTTTTAATTTTTTTTAATTTTGAGACAGGGTCTTACTAAGTTGCCCAGGCTAGCCTTGAACTTCCAATTCACCTGCCTCAGCCTCTGGAATAGCTGACATGTGCTACCACGGCAGGGATAAACCTAACTTTTAAAAGGCTTTTTAAAGATGATACAGTGAAATCTGTCATCTTCAAATTTTGATACCTGATCATAAAAAGCCATTGGTACCACAGTTATACTCAGTAAGATGGTCCTTAGGTCTATTTTTTTTTTCAGTTAAATACTCATAATGGCTTTCAACTGGGGTGGTTTTGGTTGTCCCACTCAGCATCTTCTTCTTAGTTGGCAAAGCAGACCTCCCAAACTCAAGTGAGGACACTTCTTAGACCAGTTTCCGTAGCAGGCCAAATGCACCTGGCTGGAGGCCTGTTCAGGCACAGAGTCAGAAATCCCTCAAAACCCCTGGCCCAATAAACCTCTCCTGCCAGCCAGAACTAGGCTGCCCCATGTTAGAGAAACTGGTTATCTTTGCCTCTTATGAAAGTTAACAGGGGCCGGTGAGATGGCTCAGCGGCATAAGCGCCTGCCTTGCAAGCGCGAGGGCCCGAGTTCGACTCCCGGATCCCACATACGAAAAAGGGGCCGGTGATATCGCTCAGCGGCACGGGTGCCTGTTGTTCGCGCGAGGTCCTGAGGTCGACCCCCCGGTACCCACAAAAAAAAAAAAAAAAAAAAGAAAGTTAACAGAATATTATCATGAGAGAGAAATTTGAGAGACGAAAGGTATGAATTAGAACAAACTAGCTCGAAAGAATCTCCTAGGAGGAGGCATAATGGCAGCTGTCTCAGGAATGGTCCTCTGGGGTCTAGGGCTGGGCTGCAATCCTGCGGCCCTGCAGTGAGCGTGGATGTCCCTTCAGAAATCCGGGAGGTGCCCTTGGGAGCAAATGCAGAAAAGATGCACCATCTCAGATCTCAAAATTATGGACTAAATTACATAATCATATTGTAATTTAGTCCAGGCGGTAACATGTTAGGTGCCTTTTTATAGGTCTGCAATACTTTCTAATTTTATTGTTTATTTGTTTGTTTATTTAGTTTTTTTTGAAAAAGGATCTCATTGTGTAGTTCACACTGGCCTTGAACTCACTGTGTAGCCCAGGTTGGCCTCAACTTAACGTGATTCTCCTGCCTCAGCCTCCCGAGTGCTAGGATTATAGGTGTGTGCCATCATGCCTGACAATACTTTGTTATTTTAAATGACAGCAAAAAGATCACAAGACTTCAGTAATGTTACACTGAAATGAAACTCCTAACTGATGCTTACTTAGTCCTAAAACACAGCAGTAACCATCACAGCTCAATGCCAGGTGTCCACTATTGGCAATACTAGGACTCTTAAAAATTGGTGTTCAATGCCACTTGTTCTAAATTATGCCAAAAGCAGATAGCTGTGGCTCATTCTAAGGCAAAATTGTTTACGCATTAAAAAGAGGAAGCTTTATGAATGAATGGTATATTCTCAAACTTCATATGTTGAGGAAGAAAAACACAGAAAAGTCAGATTTACCAAAAAAGTTTCAGCAGTTTTTTTTTTTTTTTTAACAATAAAAACACAAATCCACAATTACTCAGCATGACAGACATGGAATAAACCAGGCAAGTGCGTAGCCCCCTCCCATAGAGCTATTCTTTTTTTTTTTTTTTTTGGTGGGTACCGGGGGGTCGACCTCAGGACCTCACGCGCCAGCAGGCGCCCGTGCCGCTGAGCGATATCACCGGCTCCTTTTTCATATGTGGGTTCCGGGAGTCGAACTCGGGCCCATCGCGCTTGCAGGGCAGGCGCTTAAGCCGCTGAGCCATCTCACCGGCCCTAGAGCTATTCTTTACAAACTATGAATTTGCCATCATTGTCTCCACCTTGGACATTAAGGGAGGAACTATGTTTTTGTTTAAATGCACATGTTGATTTCTCCAGTTAAGGGATGAAGCCTTTTGACTAGAAATGTGCAGACCTGAGTCCCCACTGCTACACACAGCTTCTGCAAGCCCAGGTGGGCTCTGGGCTCTAAAGCTATTGTGTGCTACCCAGCCATTTTCCTGTCCCACCTGCAGGGTGGCCATCTGTTTCCATAACTTTCTCAGTTCACTGCATTCCTGCTGTTTGCTTAGCAAACCCTGACACCCCCTTCTGGACCCACTTTAGCACTTTGGCTTCTACAAGGACCTTTCCATGAATCCCCAGAGTGTTCAAAGTAGTCTTGCACCACTACTGTTCCTACAGTTACATGAGACTGAAGCTCCCCCAATCCCCTGGGGGCCTGTGAAAACCCAGCTTGCTGGATGGACCCAGAGGTTCTGATTCAATAGGTCTGCGGTGGGTCCCGAGAATGTGCAAGTCTAACAAGTACCACGTGATGCTGATGCTGCAGAGCCAGGGACCATGCTCAGAATCATTTCTCCTTATTATTATGCTTGTATCCTCCACTGGACCGAATGTCTCAAGATCGGGGGCATTTCTTACATAGCTCATCCCCAGGGTTTAGCCAGTGTCTAACAATCAATCAATGAATCAACAAATGTATACTGAGTGCTTATGATGTGCCAGGCACTGGGATTACAGTGGTATCTCAGTTCGCGAACTTGATTCTTTGCATGATTCTAGTTGCAAACTGAGTTGGACAAGAACCAAATCAAATTCAATGGTTAGGTTCAATGTTGAGCTTATGGGGAAATTTGATTCGATTCAAATGGAGAAGCTCATCCAGTTCAGTTTGTGACCAGAATCGAGGAGAGGATTGAGTTCGTGAACTGAGGGACCACTGCAGGCGGTTAAATGAGTATTTTGTATAGACTGCATTGTATACATAAAATCTTCATGCCTTCATAGAACTTACCTTCTGGTGCTACATGGTAAAATTTACTAAACAAGTTGTACAGAAGAAAAGTGTCATTAACATGACAATTTTAATAATACTATGGAAATATCAACCTTCCATTTCCTAACCATAGTTTTCCCAATTGTATGCTTCTCCCTTATTATATCCCATCCCAACCCCAATGTACAAACCCACAAATCTAGTAGTATATATCAGGCTCTTGAGTCTTACAAAATATTTGCTGATTGATTTATAAAGTATTTGGCATAGATGAAATATTAGTAAAAAACAATGAATTCAAGAACTTAAGCACGTATAAATAAAGCAACTTGAGAAACAAGTTGGAAGGTTTATGTTGATAAAAAAAAGTATAGCTTAACTAATGGTTTTCAAATTGACATTAATTATCTCTAAAGTATTTCTCCTGCATGCAGCACACCCCCCCATGCCGCCCCTATTCCACGCCCAAATCTGTGTAAATGTTTATGGCAGTTCTCAGCTGTGTAGTGTATGATGACTTTGAAATCCCACTGGACAGAAGCAGGCTGCTGTGCAACCCAGGACATCCGGATGAGCTTTGCATTGTCCTGTATGTAATTCTGAAAAACTGGTAGCAGGCCCCTTGAGGCCATGTGATGCTGTGAAAAGGGGATAAAAGAAAAGGCAAACGAATACTTCCACACAGCCAGGGGAGCCGTTTCTCGTCACATGCCACTCCCCAGGTCTGTGGGCCTCCCTCCATAACCCTAGGCAAGTACAAAACACATGTTCATCTTTGGACTAATTTTCTGAAAGTCTCTCAGCTAATCAAAATGAGAGAAATTACAAAGAGCAATTTGATACGGATGTGTTTACTTCGAAGACTTTCAGTATTCTTTTTTTTTTTTTTTTGTGGGTACCGGGGGGTCGACCTCAGGACCTCGCGCGCCAGCAGGCGCCCGTGCCGCTGAGCGATATCACCGGCCCCTTTTTCGTATGTGGGTTCCGGGAGTCGAACTCGGGCCCTCGCGCTTGCCGGGCAGGCGCTTAAGCCGCTGAGCCATCTCACCGGCCCTGACTTTCAGTATTCTTGAGGTTTACAAAGGTTCTTAAAAGGCCTTGTTTTTTAAGGTCAAAGCCATGTTAATAATAGGGAAGGGAAAATTAATGAGAGGAAGATTTATTAATGAAATTCTAGAACTGTTGGTTTCAATATTCCACACTCAAATACTTCTTCTCTGTTGACATCATGACCAACTTTGAAGATCATTGTTAGTGATCTCAAGTGTCAGTGATATCAAACAGCAATATTGCCTCAGAATAATATTCTCTTCCTACTGCTACCAAAAATCAGTGACATAACTGGGCCCTAGTCCAACAAATCTTTGTGAATCTATATATGGAAATATTTAAGAGAAATTAACATTTTATTTTATTTTTGCGGTGCTGGGACTTGGACCCAGGGCTTTGCACATACTGAGCAACCATTCTACTGATTTACATCCCCAGCCTAAGAGATTAACATTTAAAAAAATATACTTTTAAATGGAGACCAAGTCCACCAACTTTATGAGTCTGTCCTAATTAAATGAATTCTGATTACTAGGAAGATTTGGATAGGCATGTGCTCTTTTGGTTAGCTATACATGGACTCTTAAAACATGACCAGATTGTCATTTGTTTCCTGGAGCAGTTTACTAATTGTCACCCTTGTAATCTAAAGGAATACTTCTCAAAAGATGTATAATTCCATCTTCAGGTGTGACCTCCAGTGAACCAACCCCCTTTTTTCTTTTTTCTTTTTTTTTTGGTACCAGAAATCAAACTCAGGATCTTGTGCTTGCCAGGCAGGCACTGTACTGCTGAGCTATAACCCCGGCCTGAACCAACCCCTTTTAAACCTGTTGTATAAATTCAAGATCAACAGAAATCTGTCCCTGCTGGTAAGTAGATTGGTCTCCTTAAATCACTACTATCTCATTTAGTATAATAAAGGAATAACTGCCATACTCTAGAAAATACACAAATAAATTTAAAGTTAAAATATTCTCAATAACATATCCTAAAAAACCTTTCAGTGATTCACAAAATCTTTCCTTATTTTCTGGGTCCACAAGGCTGTGCTGCAGAAGTGCAGTAACAGTTCCCAAGGCTGTCACTGCAGCATGGACAGGCCCTCCGCGTGCTTCTCCAGGCGCAGCTTCTTGCTGCGGTGCTGCTCTTCATTCACAGGCGTGGCTCTCAGCACACCATCTAGCATGCAAGAATAACCTCATGTCAGGAAGCGTCACTTCCAGCACACGGGGCTTGTTTCAGCCATAAAGGTTGAAAAAGCAAAATAATGCTTACGTAAAGGAAGATTCATTTTATTTTACCTTCAAATTATCAACCGTTTTAGTATTCCACACTCAAATATTTCTTCAATCAATATTGATTCTAGATAACTTACAAGTAATCAGGTATCTGATGACCCTCACTCAACAGTATATGGCAAATAATTCATAAAACATTTTAAGGGGTGGGGAGTCATTATTAGGCTGGAAGAAACAAAAAACTCACATACTTACCCTCCAAAAAGGAGGGAACTGCCTACGGAGCAGGGAGTATGGGCTTCTCACTCCTATACGGAAGGACAGTGGCCTAATCTGCCCTGGGCAGGGTGGGGCAAGAGCCTGACTTCAACCTCTTTATTTTATTTTATGTTTTGCTTTTAATAGCTTTATTGATACAATAAACTATACGTGTTTAAAGTAAACCCAACATATTTAAAGTGAACAATCTGGTGAGTTCTAGATGAGTACATATCTAACGAACTACAAGCATAGTCAAAGCAATGAAAATGTCTAACACTTCCAAGTCTCCTCCTGCCCTTTGCTGTCAGCCTCTGGAGGGATCTGCCTCCGAGCCACATTGGTGTCAAGGACACCTGGGCCAGGCTCAAGTTTGCCCACCAGAGTGGATCTGGAAGCCCTCTATCTTTCTCAGTTGTCTCTCTATGTAATATTTTAAACATTTTTTAAAAAAGAATATAGATGGGAGTTCCAAAGCCTAATAATAAACACCTAAGAACCAACTCAGTTGCATGTGGTGGTGCACACCTACAATCCTAGCACTTTGGAACATGAGGCAGGGGATGTCAAGTTTGAGACCAGCATGGGCTAGTTAGGGAGACCTTATCT
Source organism: Erethizon dorsatum (assembly GCA_028451465.1). NCBI lineage: Eukaryota > Metazoa > Chordata > Mammalia > Rodentia > Erethizontidae > Erethizon > Erethizon dorsatum. Next base: position 101,011,558 of record CM051824.1, read on the forward strand.
CAAAAGAAAAGAAAAGAAACAAACAAACAAACAAATGAAAAACGAACCCCCAGGTTCATCTATGTTAAATAATATAACTATATTTTATTTTTACTGCTATGTAGTAATTCATTGTGGGAATACACTATATTTTTATATAATCTCCCAAGATAAACATTTGTGTCATTTCCAACTTTTGCTCTTAAGAATAACATTTCAATCAGTTCTTTGTTTCTCTGTCTCTTACGTAAAATGCAAGAATCTCTTTAGGGCATATACTTAGAAGCTGAACTGCTGGGTCGTGGGGTATAGGCATGTTCAACTTCACCAAGTAATGTCAGTTTCTTTTCCAAGGTGGTTGTAAAATTTTCAGTCCCACCAGCAACATAAAAATTTCCAATGAGCCACCTCCTCACTAGCACCCTTACTGGAAAACTTAACTGTGTAAATGTAATGGGTATGAAACGCCGCTTCAATGTGACCTTAATTTGCATTTCTCTCACCATTACTGAGTGTGATCATCTTTTCACGTGTATAAGACACTTGTATTTTGGTTGTTGTGAAATACCAATAACTACCATTCTTTATTTATTTTTTCTTATAAGTCTGTAGAACTTCACTATATGTTCTGGAACAATTCATTGTTATGTGTGAAAAATCTATTCTTCCAGTAGATGACTGGTCTTTTCACTTTCTTTATAATGTCTTTTGGTGAAGACAAGTCCTTGACTGGAATGTATACTAGTTTCTCAATCTTTTCTTTTATAGCCAGTATTATTTGTGTTCTGTATAAGTTATCCTTTCTACTACAGATCCTAAAGATATTCTGTATCTTCTAAAACTTGAAAAATTTAACCTTTTCCTCTTATCTTTAACTTGTGAAGGACTGATATTTTAGTACATGTGAGGTCACAATTATCATTTTTTCTACATGGATAACCCATTTCCAAGACTATATTTTAATATTTTAGTACATGTGCTGCTGAAGCGAGCACACCATGACTATATTTTAAATAGTCTACTTTTGCCCCTGTGATGCAAATGGCCCTCTCTGTCGGGATGCTAACTCATAACTGACGGAACAGTGCACCACACCAAAGAGTCATATCAAAATACTAAGTGTTTCCATTAATAAACAGTTGTTTAACTTGCCCAGTGACTTTTTATTTTAACAACTATATTTTTTAATTCTAATTCTATCAGATCCTTTTCAAAACTGCCTGGTCATTTTTTTTTCTTTTTTTTTTTTTTTTTTGTGGGTACCGGGGGGTCGACCTCAGGACCTCGTGTGCCAGCAGGCGCCCCTGCCGCTGAGCGATATCACCGGCCCCTTTTTTGTATGTGGGTTCCGGGAGTTGAACTCGGGCCCTTGCACTTGCCAGGCAGGCGCTTACGCCACTGAGCCATCTCACCGGCCCATGGTCATTTTTAAATAGTAGCTTGTTTCTTGCTCATTTTAAAAAATAGCATCTTTTACTTCTTAACATTTTCTACAATCTACTTGATAACTCGAGAACAGAAAGTCCTTGGAGTCTAACCATGCTGTTTGTTGTTGGTTCACTCTCACTCTATATTTTCTCCCACTTTTTAATTATGAATTCGCATCTTCTTGTACCCCGTAGGCCTCAACTGAGTCACTTTCCTTCTGAGAGAATCTAACTTGCTTCTGCCAGAGTTGTGCCTGCATGGGAGCCTTGTAGCTTCCTTTAAGGACCCCCAGCTTATATAGGAGTCTCAGGCTCAGTTCAGCACCTTGCAACAGACTCCATACTTATGCTCAAAATCCCAGCTTATATGGACATCTGTGCCCATGTTTACTCTGGCTTTTGTGCTTGCTTACAGTTGCCATTCAGATTCTAGCACATGTTCGTCTTATCTCATTTGGGGCGGGGTGGGGTATGAGTGCCTGGATATTTCCCTTGTTTTCTTGAAAGCTCAGTAATTTTTTTTTTTTTAAAGAATGCTCATTATGGATTATTTGGGTTCCAGTTCTACAGAGCAGAAGGACATTTGGGAGCAGTCACTCATACTGCTACCTCCCTTCTATTTCTGTTCCTCGAATAGGCATTGAGAGGGCATGAAGCCAGGCACCCCTACCTCTGGACAGATTGATTTGGTCAAAGCTGAAGCCTCAGCATAGCAATAAAGCTAGGATTTCAACTTGTATCTGTTTCATTCCTACATCTATTTCTCAACAGAATAAAAACTGGGAAGGAACCACATATTGTATGATTCTGTTTCTGTGACATGGCCAGACTAGACAAATCCATAAAAACGTGAAGTAAACTAGTGGTTGCCTAGGCTGAGGTAGGGGAGAATGAGGCGTGACTGCAAATGGGTTTCTTTCTAGGACAATGGAAATGTTCTAAAATTAGGTGACAGTGAAGGTTACACAACTCTGAATATACTAAAAGCCACCAAATTCTATACTTTAAAAGGATGACATTCCTTAGTCTTCTATTTTTACCTAATTTTTACATGGCTTAATCTTATAGTGAGTAATATTTTTCTCCAAAAGGTATTTGTACATTCTCTAATGCTTGAGTTTGTTAATACATGAGAATGTTTACTTGTTGTCTTTAAAAAATAAATAAATTAATAAATTAATTAATTTAAAAAAAGGATGAATTTAAGATATGTGAATTATATCCCAGTAAAGCTATTATATAATTGAAAAGGACTTAAGGATATTACTTACTGATATAAAATACTTGTTCAAAAATGCATAGAAACATAAAGTCATCATTTAATGAAGTCACAAAGCAAACATACACTGAACCATCATATAGATCAATAAAACATTGCCAGTGAGCCAGAGGCTGTCCTCCGTCCCCCTTCCAGTCTCAGGACTTCCACCACAGCATGCTTTCCCTCTCTTTCGGGATCTAGGGATGATAACCCTGGACATAAGCCCTTCATGATTATAAGTGATGAATATTTTCTAGTCCATGGTTTGCCTTTGCACTCTCTTAATAGTATCTTTTGATGAACAGGTGTTCTTAATTTTAACACAGATAAAGTAATTCACTTTTTTAAAATTTTTTATTTTTTTATATGTGGGTACCGGGAGTCGAACTCAGGACCTTGCGCTTGCCAGCAAGCGCTTGTGCCGCTGAACGACATCACTGGCCCTTTTTTTCCTTTATGTGGGTTCCAGGAGCTGAGCTTAGGACCTCGTGCTTGCCGAGCAGGCGCTTACGCCGCTGAGCCATCTCACCGGCCCAAGTAATTCACTTTTATGATTACTGCTTTCTACATCCTTTCTCTAACCAAATGAATAATTTAACTGACTCCCTCATTTTCATTGAACATACGTTATTTAATTAGATCCATATATCTTCCTTTCTTTTGTTTTTTTCTCTTGATAAAAGTTTAAAAAGAAAATGCAGTTGATATATATTTTTCAAGATTACAAACAATAAATTTACTATTTGAATAAAGCTAATTCAGAACACAGTAAATCAAGACGTTCACATTTTCACAGAGACCTTAATATTGGATTTTTTAGAGTAATCAAATCGTCATCAAGAAAATTTATAGTACACTCCCACTTACCTAGAATCCAAACAGTTGTAACATAGCTACTTTTTTTTTTTTTTTTTTGGAGGACCTTCACACTGAGCCACATCCCCAGCCTTTTTTCTGTTTTTTATTTTGGTCTCACTAAGTGGCCCAGCCTGGATTTAAACTTGAATTCCTCCTGTCTCACTCAGCCTCCCAGAGTCCTAGGATTACAGGAGTGTGGCGTCATGCCTGGCTAAGCTATTATTTTTAAATAGTATTGTATAGCACTCATGTTCAAAATTATTTACTTAAGGAATTATAAGGGCTCCCAAAGATTACATTACATTCAAAAGTTATGTTAATGGGCAAATTATAAAACTTTAAAAACTAGCAATTATGGTAGCTGTGATTATTCTTAGATTATTAAAATATCCATAATATTTCCATTCTCTGATGAACCTAGCATATGTGGCTTTATTCTACAAGAATATATATATACTTTTTCTCATACTCAAAACACTTATGTTTCTGCATAGAAGAGTAATGTTTACTGTTTCATAAAAACTTTTACTTAACATTCAATTTGTGTATGATTATTTGGATTAAACTACAGATTTAATAGGACTAATTATTAGAACTTTTCATAGTACCTTGCATATAGTAGGTACACAAACATTCACAAATAGGCACAAATCTAACCAATAAAAAGAATATGCTCCATCTATTAACAACAATTTCTATCATCTGATCTTTAAAATTCACTGTGTATCTATTTTTCTCAGCAACAAAGCTAATCTCCATTTAGAACTTGTAAATACTTACTGTCTCTCCTTTCAGGTTCATTTTTTTCAAGACCATAAACTTCAGATGGATTCAGCTGCCACTGTAAGAGGGTAGAAATATTTTATTTATATATTTTTAAAGGATTTCATGAATGGCTTTTCAGCACTTTGCCTTTAAATATCAAAATATCTTCAAAAAATACAAGAAAAGAGAGTTGGCATGTCTATATCAACAATGCTCTAAGAATGCCATCCTGAATGGTTCTGAATGTTATGGCTTCTGGGATCAAAATCAATACTCCTCTTAGAAAAGAAAGGAACCTTAATGATTCTTTACATTCATTTCATGGTTAAGAAAATGGAAGATTTAGAGAACTGCAGTGATCTGTTCCAGGTTACATAGAAGGCCGTGATGGAATTTGAACCTGGCCTTGCCCATGCCCAGTACCATGGAATTTTTAAAACATTACAGCTTATCTCTAGGTTCTATCAAATTTTGTAATAGTTAAAGAAGACCTTGGTATTAAAGAATAAAAATATGACCAATATTATCTTGCTATTTAATATAATTACAGAAAACTGATTTATACCATATGACTTCATATAATTTATCATATCATATGCCATACATAATACATTTCTTATGGTTATAGTATCCCAACTCAAACACTCAGAAAGAAACAGGGGAGTCTGAAGATTCTGATACTACAAAGAAGACTGGAGCAGGGTGGGGGGTCCTTAGTATCCCTACTACAGCTCTTCCTTCCTTTCTTACCTGGCTGAAATCTTCATCAGAATCACTAATGACTTAACAAAAAGGCTCTGGTGGGCCACTGTCTCCAGAAAGACACAATTAAGTACTAATTACCTGTGAGTCTCTTCCATAACCATCAATTATTTCATCGGATTAACTAGTTAACATCTTGAGGTGGAATGAAATAACAAAACAAACATCTTACCATGCATGAAAAGCCCTTAGACTTCTGGCCACTTTTAGAAATGGTATGGCTAGGATTAGTACCAAGAAAGGACTTACAAGGGGTGGAAAGTTATGTAAGAATTTTTTTTAAAAAGAGGTACTGTATGTTTTGAAACATGTTGCACCACTAAAATCTATTAATTTGAACAGAGAAAATAAAAACAAATAATTTTGACTTTACATTTAAGAACATTCATCAAGAAATCAACCAATAACAAATGCTGGTGAGGCTGTGAGGAAAAAGGAACACTTCTTCACTGTTGGTGGGAGTGTAAACTGATACAATCACTATGGAAATCAGTATGGAGATTCCTTAAAAAACTAAAACTAGAGGTTCCATTTGACACAACTGTGCCCCTTCTAGGTATCTTCCCAAGAGTGAAAAGCGTCATACAACAGTGATATATGCATACCCATGTGTTATGGCTTGTGTCTAGATGTCCCCCCAAAGCCTCATGCAGTCATAGAGTTTTTTCAGAGGTGGCTGAAATCTAGAGTGTGTGATTGATTCTTAGTGAAATGGTAGTATTAAGGGTGCTGGGATTAAGGGTGAGTAATTGCTGGATCAGTCCACTGATTAGATTAGTACCACCCTAATCACGGAGACTGGATACAATATAAGGGACAGAAAAAGGCTTGTCTCTCTCGCTTTGTTGTTGCTTTTGCTATGTTCTGCTGCCATGAACTGTTGCGCCTCTACCATGTGCCACCCTGCCTTGGAGCCAGCTGATTATTGACTGAAACCTCTACATACTGTGAGCTAAATAAATCTTTTCCCCTTTAACTTTTGGTGTTAGGTATTTTGTCCCAGCAACAAGAAAAGTAACTAAGAAACCATGTTTATAGCAGTACAATTTATAATAACTAAATCTTGGGAATAGCCCATATGTCCATCAACGGACAAATGAATAAAGAAAATGTGATATTTATATACAGTGGAGTACTACTCTGCCTTAAAGAAGGATAAATGTGAGTCATTTACAGGTAAATGGATATACCTTGAGGCCATAATGTTAAGTGAAATAAATCAGACACACAAGTATATATATCCCATTGTTTCTCTTGAGTGAGAATCTCAATGGGTAAGGAGCAAAACAGTGGCTAGATCCTAGAAAGTAGGAAACACATGTTCAAATGGGAAGGAAAACAAAGGAGGGGGGAGGAAAAAGGGAAGAAAGGGAAAAGAGATTTAAAAAAAGAATGGAAAGGGAAAATGGAAACAAAGCTTTTGTAAATGTGGAAGGGAAGGATTGAAGGGGTGAAAAAAGAAGAATTATGACATTATATACAGGTACAAATTCCCTATGATGAATGTGATCATTATTTATGGCAAATACGTACTAATAAAATTTTTAAAAAAGAGATAGAGGGAGGAGAGAAAGGAAATGAAGAAAGAATTGAGATATGTAATGTACCAACTCCCCATGAGGAATGTAATCATTATGTAATGCAAACATGTACTAATAAAAAATTTAAAAAATATATTTATAAAAAGCCATTTTCAAACTAAAAACCATTTCCCTATTGGGAAAATGGTTAAGTAAGTTAAGTCTATGGGCTGGATACTGTATAATTATTAAAAATAACTTTTGAGGAATTTTTAACATAGAAATATAGCAACATGTTAACAGTGGTATCTATGAGTTATGGGATAATACATATTCTTTGTCTTCCTATTCTACAATCATAATGTTCATAATTACGTTCATAATTTCAAAAAATATACCCTAATACTGAAAAATCCACATATATTAAAATACTTTTGAGTAATTAGACATGGATATGCACTAATAAAACCTAGTCTTTAAGACAGTGTTGCCCAACTCTAACCTACTTTTTGGCAACACAACTTATCTCAAGGATAGGACAGAACCACTTATCTCAGGTCTATAGTTACATGTAAAAAGAAAAGCAAAAACCTTTCAAACAACATTAATTTCAATTTAATATTAAAAACAAGTATCAAATTTACTGACACTCCTATGCTAGTTAGAACAAATACTAATTCAGGTTAATTACTGATATTTATAAAACAAGGCATTTAGCTAACCATGTACTATATATATTATTTCAAGCCAGACCAGATGATAGAAAAGATAAGGGACCAAAGAACTAATCTTCATCACAAGAACAGAAGAAAAAAAGGTGGATTGTCAACTTGATTGACTTAAGAGCTCCCCAGGGTATTAGTAGAGCACACTTCTGGTGTGTCTGGGTGGGTCATGGAGGTCTACCTAGTCCCTCCTCTTTTCTCTCAAGAACTTCTTCCCTGCTTTGCTTACTAGCCACCAAAGATTAAGCAGTTTTGTTCTGCTATACCCCTTCAACACAATGTTTCTGCCTGGAAGCCAGCTGACCATGCACTGAATCTCCTAAAACCATGAGCGAAATTACATCACTCCCTCTTTAAATTATGGGAGTTGGGTATTGTCTCTCAGTGATAGGGAAACACAGAAAATTGGTACCAGAGATGTGGGGTTATTGCTGTGACTGTACCTGACAATGTAGAACTGGTTGCAGGAGGAATTTGGAAAGGTTTGAAGAAGCCCTAGAATGCTATAAGCAGAGCCTGATGGGCAACTCTGGTTGGAATTCTAGAAGTTGGAAGACTATAATGCTGATAGGAGTGTAGTAAAGTCCTTGCTCAGAAGGTTTCAGTTAGGAAGAAGGACTTTATTAGAAATAGGACTAGAGGCCATTTGTGCTACTTTGGCATAAAGATATATACATATTGCCATGTTCTGAGACTTTGAAGGTGACTGATATTAGGCTGATTTTTCTCATAAGTGTGTGTGTGTGTCCCTGTATTTTGGATGATCTTAAACTATTTTCACCTCTATCTACCCTCTAAATCAGAATGGAGAGTAAGGAAAAAGTGGTGGATCAGAGCTTTTTTTATCAGCCATCAGATGGCACCAAAGGGCCCACTAGCTCAAGATACGCAAAGTTGATGCACAGCTCTACACAGATCTAAAATTTGTAAGGCAGAGATCCTTAGCTGAACATTTAGTCAGGTAAATGTTTGCAAATATAAATAAACTCAATGATAATAGTTTGTTGAGATTCTTTAAAAGGGTGGAAATCACTAATTTACAATATGTGGCAGGGTACTAAATAACATAATAGGAAGTACACTTAGAAAAACGTGTATCTACTTACCGTAAACTTGCCAACACCTTCAAGTTCACCAAACCTCATGTAAGAAATGTCTGCTTTCTTTTTTCCAACATCTACATCCCCTGCATAGATTTGTTTTATGCCTGCACCTTTAATTAAAGGTACACATTCATCACATGGGCACTTGGTCACAAAAATCATGCTTCTTTCTTCTGGTTTTATTTCTTGGCACCTATAAAAATTTATAAAATATTACAAAGTTAGTGAAAGGGTAAGTTATTTTTCAGAGTAATCTTCAAGAATTAAATTTAAGCTCTTTGAAAAAACAGATTTACAACATATAAACAATAATCAGGCCTTATTCTTGCTGAATTAGTGAATTTCAAAATATGTAAAAACCCGGCAATTACAACTAAAATGCATTTATTGATTCAAAAGCATTGGCAGTTATGGCAGTTATGTTCAGTATCAGATTACAAAGTAAATGCCAACAAAGAGACAGATAACAGAGGGTGGCAGAGAGCGAGAAGAGAGGGAGAGTAGAAGAAGAAAAAAGGGGAGACGGGAGAGGAGGAGAGAAGGGAGAGGAGAAGAGAGGAGAGGGGAGGAGCAACAAGCCGGCATGGTGTTGCATGCCTATAATCCTAGCTACCTGGGAGGCTGAGGAAGGAGGATCACAAATTTAAGGACAGCATGGACAATTTAGCAGGACTATGCTTCAAACTTTTAAAAATGTTTAAAAAGGGCTGGGGATGTAGCTCCATGGTAGAGTGCTTGCTTAGTGTGCTTGCTGGATTCAATAACTAGTGGGGGGGAGGTAATGCTTCATAAGTACACATTTATCTTTAATACTGGAAAATTGGAGTTAAAACTTGGGAGCTAACCATGTCTGATTAGGACATTAAATCATCATGGCAGCCAAAAGACCTAGCCCTAGTTGGTGCCTACAGGACATTTAAAGATTATTAAATTAGTAAATTAATAATACATCTCTGTTTTGATTTATACTTATCCTACCCTGCTGTAGAATAATTTTATTTAACATAGGTGACATCCTCGTACTTCTGTACAAAATGAAGCAAGGTAACTTGCAGTGAGGAAGACAAGGATAACACAGGAGATTTTTAGTGAAACTTGGCATGCTGGCAGTAGTTTAGGACTAAGGAATGCTCTCATTTGAGGATGCAAGGACTGTAATTCCAGGTTCTGTGATCTGTACCAGCTGTCTTCAGTTTCCCACCTTCCACATCCATCTCTTTAGTTGAGATTTCATTTCTGTCCATTTGGACTAGGGCATCAGAATTTTACACATCTACTCTGCTCAAACAATACACCTGCTACCTAAGCAGTCTATGAGCAGGACTTTGTCAGTGTAGTTCCATTTCCCCACTGCCAACTACATGGAGTCTACATCAAAGTCCTCTATCGTATAATCCTAGCCTATCCAGTAAGCTGTATTCACCATATGTCCACATTCCAGCTAACTGGGATATGCATGCTCCCAACACGCAACACATTTTCTTACTTCTAGACCATGGCTTATGTTAGAAGCAAGAATGGTCTGCCATTCAAGGAGTATCTCCAGTTGCCACAATACTAGCAATCCTTTAAAGTTCAGCTCAAATGCCAGTTCTCCATACAGCTTTCCCTTGCCTTGCCCCTTCTTGGCCACAGCAGCTCTGAAGGTCCTCATACGTGGTACTTGCCTCCCCCTTAGAATCCACATGTTAGGCAGATGCAGTCTTTGTCCCTGTTGTATCAGAAAGGCCCCAGGACAGGAGCCATGTCTTACTTGGTTTGTTAATCCCTAACCTCACCCCTTAAATGGTACATGCTGAGAAGTCTTTGTAGTCATGACCTAAATTAACATTAGATGGAGGTAATACCAGTTATAGCTTCTAACAAAAGCTCTTTTAAAGCAACGTGATTCATAATAAAACCTGATATCCATAAATATATGTGCTCTAGATTTAGAAAAAGAAGGCAATATTAACCTCCCAATGTATGAAAGAGTGAGCAAGATCCTAAGGAAAACGTTTCAGTAGTTTCATATTGGAGAGGGAGGGAAGAAAAATAAAGACTTTCTCAATGTGATAAAAGGCCTGGAGAATCAATGACAATGGCCTCAGATCCTATGCAGGACCAAATTTTGCCAAAATTGTATTTCTGAAAACAATTTTTCTTAGAGTTTGAAAAAAGGAAATAAATTACAACCAGAAGAAAACTAATTTCAACTAACCTTTGCTACATTTTAAAGAAAATATATGTAAAAATCATACCTAAACGTCAAGGCATTCTGTTCTGCATGTACAATGTATCTGAACTTCCTTATTTCTCTGTCTTTCTGCTTGTCATCCATGTGAGGGAAGTCAGCATACTCAGATCCAACAGGAAAGGCATTGTAACCACATCCTATGAAGTACATAGCACCGGTTCCATCACAACTTCTCTATGGAAGTGAGCAGACCAACCATGGTTATTGTCAACATTCTGAAAAGGCACTTCGTAATTTTTAGGGGGGAGGGTGGTGCTGGAGAGTGAACACGGACTTGCATATGCTAGGCAAGTACTCTACCAAGTTATATCCCTAGCCTCCCACTTTTTTTTTTTTTAATCTTGAAAGAGGGTCTCACTAAATTGTTTCTTCTCAAACTTAGGCTCATCTCAAACTTGTGATCCTCCTGCCTCAGCCTCCCAAGTAGTTGGGATTATAGGTGTGTGCATCCATGCCTGGGTGCAATGTATTTTTAAAATTTGCTGTCACATTTTGTATAATGAATATTCATGCCACTCCTATGACAAACTGAGCCATCAAAAAATATATCAGATCCTTCTACTGCAGTGTGGCCTTGTGTTATGGTTTATGTCTAGCTCTTCTCCCAAAGCCTCATGCAGTCATGGAGGGTGGGCTTTTCAGAGGTGGCTGAATCTAGAGTTTGTGATTGATTCATGGTCCAATGCTGGGATTAAGGGTGTGAGTGCTACACCCATCCCAGGGTGGGTAGCCTGCATATACTATAAGGGACAGAAAGAGGCTTGCCTCTCTCTCCCTTGTTGCTTTTGCTGTCTTCTGCTGCCATGAACTGTTTCTTCTCTGTAATGCCCCTCTGCCAAGTCACCCTGCCTTGGACCCAGCTGAATATGGACTGAAACCTCTATAAACTGTGAGCTAAATAAACTTTTCCTCCCTTAACTTTGGGCATTGGGTATTTTGTCTCAGCAACAAGAAAAGTAAGACATCTTATCAGAACCTATTTCTAAGAAATCTAATCAACTTTTTAGTCTATAATTTCCAGGCTGCCTTTAGTTTTAGCAGTTAATCAAATTACTATCTTGCATAACTCACAAATTGGCTTAATTTCTCTTCAAATAGGTTATAAAATCCTGGAGAATAGAAACCACACTTTATACTTCTTTTCTATCCCTTTAAGTCACATGCTACATTGATATGCACAACATGTACTGAGTAAGTGATTGTTAATTTCTTATACTCAGTGCTGGACTACTGGTTAACAAGTCAGAAATTTTAAAAATATTTTGAACAATTTCTGTTGTTGGGCTAAAAACATGCTATTGTGATTCAGTCAGAAAATAAAAACACACTTTCCCTTAGTCTTCAATATTTATTGAGCCATATATTTATATACATAAAACTTTTTACTTCAGTGGCTATTTTTTATTTCTCTTGATTAATGACATATTATTCATATGAATGCTTTATCAATTATTAGGATGACATTTTATAAATGATAAAGTATTTATAACAGTTTGATATTATCAACAGACTAATTACTGTAAAAACTTAGTGTGTTAAATAAAAAATTGTATAATTTGCCAACAAAACTTGCAAATAAAATATTATTACATCAATAAATTTTTCTTTAGCATTTACCAAATGTCAAACATCATGCTAAGTTCATATGCATTATTTCATTTACTCAGTCCTTGAAACAACCTAGAGAGTAGTATTATTATTATACCTATTTTATAGATAAGGAAACTGAGGACAAGAGAGATTAACTTGTTCAAGATCACAGAGCTAGTAAGTAACATAGCCAGGGTTCAAGCCCAGGTTGCTCTCTTCCAAGCCCATATGTCTTCCCACTTTACCATCCAGCCTCCTTATACTATTTCCTTGTTTTATTTTGTTTTGTTTAGACAGGGTCTTGCTTTGTAGTTCAAACTGGTCTTGAACTCACTATGTAGCCCAGGCTGGCCTCGAACTTATGCGATCCTCCTGCTCAGCTTCCCAAGTTCTGGGATCACAGGCGTGCACCACCACACTCATATGATGTCAAATTCTCCACAAAGTTGAGAACGAGATAAACCAAAAGCCTGCTAAGCATTCACATAAGCACAAATGAGAGTTCCAACCAGAAGCCAGACCTGTGTGAAGTGCTGGCAATACAGCTGTAAACCAGAATCCCTGCCTTTGTGAACGTTTTATCAGGAGCAGTTAAGAGTCGAGACTGGACACAACTTTAACTATGATGAGTGTCACAAATGACTGGTACAGAATTGCTGCCACAGGAACTGATTCTAGTAGGAGTTAACAGTTGGGGTACAGATAAATAGAGTCAAGAGGTATTCTGAAAGTGGTAGCCACAGCACTAGATGACTGCTTGTACCCTGTAGTATCAGGGAGTGAGATGATGACCACTGAAGGAGCAGGTTAGCAGAAAAGATTAGCTAATTTATTAGGTAGGTTGAATTTGAAGAACTTATAAAACACTAAAACAAACAGTCAAATTACTTGTTCTATAGTCCACTGAAACAAAATTTAGGTTCATATTTCAGTCAGTTATATATTACTTCACCTATTTTTTTCAGTAAGGCTCCTAGAAAACTTAAAGTCATATGTGTGGCTCGCCTTTAATTTCTACTGGTTAGTGCTGTGGCAGGGTACTGCTGTGCACTGCCTAAAGGATAAATACATGCTCTTCTCATGGTGTACAATGTCCTTCATGGTCCAGAACAATTTTGCCCGCTCTACTCGACACAGGACTCTGGACCCCAACATGCCACATCACTGTAGTTTTCCATTTTCTCTTTCTCACCTTCTACTCTTGAATGTTATCCTCCTAATTTTCCTAGCGTTCTCTGATGAACTCCTACTCATTCTTCAAGACTAATAGCCCACTACCACTTCCAAGAATATGTCACTCATTTCTCTATGGACAGTAGGGGTCCTCTTCTACCTTCTCACAGTACCAATTACAATTTCACTTATAGACGAGTCTCTTTTTTCACTTCTCTATCATAAGATGAGGTCATGAGAGCCAGCACATGTGATCTTTAAATTTCTAATGTTCCCTGTGGCACAGTGCCTAACCTGTAGGTGTCTAATAAATGTTTGCTAAATGGATGAATCTATCTAAAAAACTGTTGAGGGAATGAGCAAATGTCTACAGAATTTAATAAATGTACCAATACAAAAACATTAATCTTAACAGTTCAAAAAATGTAATGTATGGCTAGGCTTAGTGGCACGAGCCTATAGTCCCAGTTACTTGGGAGGCTTATATGGGAGGATTACCTGCTTTCTCACCAGAGGTCACCATCTCACTCCCTGATACGATAGGGTAGAGCAGTCATCTAGTGCCACGGACACCACTTTCAGAATACCTCCTGACTGTACTTATCTGTACCCCAGCCTGGGCAACACAGCAAGACCTCATCTCAAAAACACACAAAAAATACAATGCACTGAAGAAGGAACTATGTTTAAACAAAATCCAGGTTAAATATTTAAAGAATTATTTTCATACTTACAGATTTCCCTTCTGCCCAAATGACTGCTCCAACTCCTGTTTTATGATCCTCTGCAAAATAAGATACTGAACTCAGTAAAACTCAATGACCTGTTAGTTTCAGAAGTATTTTTTTCCAAAAATACAGAAAACATATTTATTGGAACATATTTCATAAATGCAGCAGCAATTCCTGATATCTTCATTCATTACATGAAAGTGTTAAATACTTCTAAGTATGGATTATGGGAGCTAGGAACCAAATAAGTAGACAGGGTCACTGCCTGCCCTGTCACTCATGATGTACATGTGAAGACCACTAACATGGCAGGGGCTACCGTCAGATCAATTCAAAGCAGTAACCAGAACTGAGTACACCCTCACTGATTTTCCACTAGCATGTCAGTTGCTAAATGACTATTTTGCATTTTTTGGTTTTGTTTGCTTTTTGAGACAGGGTCTCACTACGTAGTTCTCAAACTTGTAGCAACCCTTTTGCCTCAGCAAGTACTAGGATTACAAGTGTGTGCCACCACACCTGCCTATCTAAACAACTTTTTTTTTTTTTTTTTTTTTTTTGTGGGTACCGGGGGTCGACCTCAGGACCTCACGCGCCAGTAGGCTCGCGTGCCTCTGAGAGATATCACCGGCCCTTTTTTCGTATGTGGGTTCCGGGAGTCGAACTCGGGCCCTCGCACTTGCCAGGCAGGCGCTTACGCCGCTGAGCCATCTCACCGGCCCTAAACAACTATTTCTAATAGCTGATGCAGTTGAATTTTTTTAAAAGTTTCTGAACTAATGGATTTAGTGCAAAAGCCATTCATGACAATCAAATTTGTCTATCATTTCTTACATTCTAATCATAGAAATACATTTTATGGAAATGTTCTTGCTAAGAAATAAGTTCAAACTTCTAATTCAAACATAAAGTGTTATGAACTTTCATATCTATTGCTGAAAGGTACATGAAGGGAATTTTGACTTAAACAAAATGTTGCCCTTTCCATGACCTTCAAGTTTACTGTGAGGGGGAAAAGATGCATGTCAGTCTCATAACATTCTAAGTCCAGAGGCAGAAGTTCTAGACATAAGATTACCATTCTCCCACAGAGCCAAAATGTTTGCAATAAGTAAAACTACACTTCTTAAAACAATTAATCTGAAACAGAAAATTTTTAAAATATAAATAAATAAATAAATAAATAAATAAATAAATAAAAATTCTACATATTTAGGATCTACTTCTCCTACTATTTACATAAACTTACCCTCGGGCATTTTCATACTGGTGAGGATTAAGTGAAACTGTCCTTTACCTCTATAGTTTCCTAAAAGTTAATCCTTCAACGGATAACATACGTAAATACCAATTTTTCCAGTAGAAGTACAAAGAAAGTTTGTGCCACTACTGTATTAAAAACTAGGATTAAAAATGTACCAATAAGTTAATTTTTAAAAAGTTCTGCTGGGTGTGGTGGCACACTCTTGTAATCCTAGCACTCCGGAGCATAAAACAGGAGGATTGAATTCAAGGCCAGCCTGGGCTACAAAGTGAGTTCAAGGCCAGCCTGAATTGCATAGTGAGACCCTGTCTCAAAAAGACAAAAAAAAGTGTTCCGATAATGCAAGGACAATTTCCCTCTCCAGTTCAAGCATGGTTAGACTTTCAATATTATATTACAAAGCATTTGTATAAAATTTTTTACCTAAAGATAAGGCAGCTAAAATTTTCATTTCTAGATAAGAAAACACACAGAAATTAACTGATTAAGATTTAGTGCCCCCCATGCCCCACCTATTTGCCTTTCTTCCTCCTCTCCCTTTGACATTAAGAATTCCATAATAAGGATTTGCATGCACTGAGTGCCCCAGGTGTGCCAAGTATTGTGAGAAGCTGAACTCCTGCTGTGTTGGGCAGGACAGTGACAAGGAAACACTACTTGTGTGCCATGCTCTGAAGTTGAACTGAGGGATGGGGTATACACGACGACTGCCTTCTGTAGTGTGGAGGGAAAAAAGATTTTGGTGTAAACAAAGTTTTGTTCATTCCTAGACCTTTAGAATTTAACATGCAGGAAAAAGAATATGAATCAATGGCTTCATGCTCAATTTCTAAGGCAAAGTGGCAGAAATTATAAACATTAGATTGCATTTGCCTGCAAAACCAAAACCTTAGAAAATTGTACTCAATGTGTATAATCTGAAAAGAAAACATGAAAAACTAAAATATAAATTGTTCATATTGAGTCCACTTTTCCTACATGAACCCTAAATATTTTTTGTATTATGATTTTAGTCTCAGGAGTCACTTTTCTGTCTTTCTGGGGACAGGCTAAACCTTGTCAGGATGTGATTTCTGCATCAGCCTAGCAAAGGTTAGCTACACCAAGAGAATATTCCTTACCACTTGTCCCTTCAAATAAGGATAACTTTTTATCCACATAAAATGGAGTCAGTTTCACCCTAGCCCCAAGTCTGGTGATACGTCATTTCTCAAAAATCTTTTTACATCTATAATTCTTACAAAAATTGCTCCCCATAATCTGGTTGTTCATTGGGTTTTCTCTGTACAACTTTGAAAGAAAAGTCACTTTTCTTATGGTCACTTCTGATCACAGAGCCAATTCCTGGGCTCTTGGGTCACTGAAAGTCAGAGCCCATGGTTCTGGAACACAGGCAGGGCTATTTTAGCTCCCCATCCTGCGGTCACATCAGTGTTCGCTCAGACCGTTTGCATCAAAATTGCTGGATGCTTGTTAAAAAGCCAAACTCCTGGTTCCCAGGAGATCCATAACTCAACCTGAGAAAGGTCAGGAATCCTCCCCTCTGAATCTTAGTCACACTGAAAACCAGTGAATTATACTTTCGAACAGTTAACATTGGCTACTTCAGTCTACTTTCATTACCAACACTGTGGTCCAGGAGGAAGGTATAATATTTTAACTTTGGAAAGTGCCTCATCTAATGGGAAAACAGGACACAAAAAGAGATCACAACTCAACACTTAAGCCTGGTAGACATGATGGATGCCTTCTAATCTTTTTTCTTCCAAGAGTCTAAACACATCTGTCACTCTTTTACTACTTCTAATTTTCCTAGAAACATTTTTAACAACACCTCTCTGGATCCTCTTTATTTATCATTCAAAAATTTTGTTTTAGAACTCTGTTGCTAGAGGTTTTAGAATTCATTTTAATAATATGTATATTTTTTAATGTAATGGTTTCATGAAATGGTATCTTCACCTATTAATAAAGGAAAAATATAAAGTTATCAAACCAAACTGAATACAGTCATACCTTGGTACACAAATGTTTTGAAACTGGACGAATTTGATACTCATTGCATTTTGATGTGACAATTTTGCCCCAGTACTCATCCTTTGTTTGGTAGTAGATGCTTAAGCTAGAGCTTGTCAGTGTTGATTCTCTCTTGACTGGCTGCCTATTCCAGCCAAAACTATTTGTTTGGTAGTTGTAGTTGGTCTCCAGAAACCAATTAACAGGGTATACCAAGATACCACTGTAGTGTGAAATTAAAAACTTGAGTAATTGGAAGCACATTATATCACAGGATATCCACCTGGCTGGCTGGTCTCCAATGTTAAACAAGATATGTATACAAATCACCTAGCTCTGTGCATGACACATACTAGTAAGTGCTCAATAAATTATCATTATTATTTATCATCAATGAAGAATTACAAATCCAAAGTCCCTTATTGGGAATCATTTATATCAATTTTTTTCAATAGTTTGATGCACTTACAGCCAATCCTGACCCAAATTGTTATTCATAGCACCCCCTTTTTGGCATATTAAAGCTTTAATAACATCTCTCTCTAATTATAATAGCATGGGCTTTACATAGAAGTAGAGAAGATCAAAGAAAAAGACCGGAAATCCAAAATAAACCCAAGTTCACACAATGAACTTAAAAAATGATACAGGTGACATTAAAGTTGTGGGGGTGCTGGGAATGCAGCTCAGTGGTAGAGCACTTGCCTAATGTGTAAGGCCCTGGGTTTTTTTTTTTTTTTTTTTTTTGGTGGGTACCGGGGGGTCGACCTCAGGACCTCGCGCGCCAACAGGCACCTGTGCCACTGAGCGATATCACCGGCCCCTTTTTCGTATGTGGGTTCCGGGAGTCGAACTCGGGCCCTCACGCTTGCAAGGCAGGCGCTTACGCCACTGAGCCATCTCACCGGCCCAAGGCCCTGGGTTTGATCCCCAGCACCACCAAAACAGAGAAAAAAATAGGAAAAAAAATATATTTATTAAGCATTCTGCTGAGCACAAATATTCACACATTTTACTCCATATGTTCTAATTTGTTTGACTATAGGTATTGTCCTAAACCTCGCTAGGAGTACTGTATAACCACTATATGCATCCTATTACCTTCTTAAAATCTAAATAGTTCTGAATTCCTTTTCATTTGGCCTCATGGGTTTTGGATTAAGAATTGTGAACCATTTGTCTTTTGGTATAGATTTCCACTGAACACACACTGATTAGCTGGGTGTTGTGGCACACACCTGTAATCCCAGCACTCAGGAGGCTGAGGCAGAAGTGTTCCTGTGAGTTCAAGGCCAGCCTGGGCTACAAAATGAGTTCAAGTTCAGCCTGAACTGCACAGCGAAACCCTGTCTCAAAAAGACAAAACAAAATAAAACAAAAACAAACACACACACACACACACACACACACACTGATTAGTGCTAAGGAAAAAAAAAATGATTAGGAAGTTTCTTCCTTAGAAGAGCTCAGAGTACAGTGGAGTGCAAATAGCTGAGTTGTATCCTATTCAGAATTTGAATTGCAGGCAAAAAAAAAAAAAAAAAAAAAAATTCATGCGTTGTCAAAAAACAACCCTTGAAAAATCTCTTAAATTGCCCATCAAGTGCATAAGCAAAGCTTTATGTACAAAACTCTGCACAGTAATAGTGGATAAACTTGTAATTCAAAATTTATATAGTAATAGATCTAGTAAGACATACATATGCAAATTTATCTCTGTACATACTGCAGTCTAAACACTGGAATCACACATGGTAAGATGAGGCGTTCCAAAAGAATCAAGAGTTACTGAGATCAAGTAAAACTGCAGACGCAGGTCTCCCATCTTACTCTGGAACACAGGCGGAACTCTGCTGAATTCTGATTACCAAAGAGAAATAAGGAACTGTAGCTGTAACAGCTGATCACTTTTCTGGTTTACAGAAAATTTCTTTACAAAGCTGATATTGGCAAAGAGAATAATGTACAACCATGATACGAGAAAATTTGAGCAGGATGTGGTGGCACACACCTGTAATCCCAGCACCGTGGAAGGTGGAGGAAGGAGGATTACAAATTCTAACCCAGCCTGGGCAAGTTAGTGACTTAGCAAAACCTTGTCTCAAAATAAAAAAAGTAAAAAATAAAAAAAGGGGGCTGGAGATGTAGCTCATTGCAAAAGCCCTTTGTCCACTCCCTAGTACTGTAAAAATAATTGTTTCATTAAATCAGGCTCATATACAATTGTTCGGCATCATATAGTTCATACTTATAGAATCAAACTCAATAGAACTGAGAGATTATCAGCTCTCTTGAAAGTCATAATACCTTGCAGGACTTCTTAAAAACAGAGGCCTAGGCCACAGATAAACAGCTCTGGGTGGGGGACTGAGAATCTTTTCATTAAAGTTTCCATGGTTATTCTTATATGCGGGCAGTTGAGATCTTCCATTCTACTGACTTTTGAAGGTTTTTGTTGTAGTTGTCTGTCTGTGTTTGTTTGTTTAGAATACATTTCAGACCAGTGGCATCTTCATGGAGATTTTTGTGTGTGTGTGTGTGGGTACCGGGGGGTCGACCTCAGGACCTCATGCGCCAGCAGGCGCCCGTGCCACTGAGCGATATCACCGGCCCCTTTTTCGTATGTGGGTTCCGGGAGTCGAACTCGGGCCCTCGCGCTTGCGGGGCAGGCGCTTAAGCCGCTGAGCCATCTCACCGGCCCTTCATGGAGATTTTCTGATTTTCCTTCTCTTTCTTTTTTAGGATAACAATCTTACTCTACTGCTCTCCTGCCTGTATTTTTTCTACTTATTTCAAGGTTGAATGTTAAAAAGTGTTATGATTCTACTTTGAAAAAAATTATACCTAGTAAGATGTAAAAATACTGTTCCATGATTAGAAATACAGATGCAATATTTTTACACAATAAAGAGTAGTCCCAAATACTATTCTCCTTTTCCACAAGTACAACTTAATACAATAAATAAAAATATTTGATTTCTCAACTTACTGATTGAGACATCGCAGCAATCAGAAGAATCTACAATACTCTACATGCATTTACTTTGATATTCTTTAGTGTTTTTAATTTTATAATTTCCAAAAATTTTTATTGAAGACATACAAAATATTAAAGAGTTAATAAAAAATAAATGACTTTAGTTTTCACTTTTCTTTTTGTCCCATCTTTAGTTGAAAGCTCAATGAACAGTGAAGCCTGTAAATGCAAGAAGCAGAAAGGACTTAGATAATCTGGCTCTGAATTATAAATGTAGCGCTGAACATAAGGCCACTAGGAAACCCAAAACTGCTCAAAGCAAGTTACCTACACAGGGTCTTACTAATTTCTCTACATTGTATGAGCAGCAAAACTTTATATGAACTCCACCATAGACAAACACCACTTTACTTGTGAGACAAATACAACCCAACCAGTCTCAATTTATGCATTTAACTCACCAGTTCGGTATGCCAATAACCTGGCCTGAACCATGCAGTGCCTTGCAATTTCTTGTGGCAAACTTTGATTGTGAATTTCATTAATCTGCTCTGGATTGCTACAGTAGAATCCGAAGTGTTTAAAGTTGGGCACACTGGAGGCTACTGTGGCCAAAAGTAGGATAAGGTCTTTCATGTTTTCCCTTAAATTGCTAAAGTATGGATTTTCACACAGGTTCTCCAGACCTACAGTCATCAGTATTTGCTTATGCATTTCTTCATTTGAAACCAAAAATACCATTTCATATTCTTTTATTCTTTCTTGTTTACATTCAGAATAAAAGTCAGTATTAGCATCCGGCACTGTTTTTATAATTTTTTGAATAAAGTCACATTTGTAAGAAGTCTCCTCTACGAACTGCACCATGTAACACACCAAAGGCTGGAGTAGGACACACACATGGGCCCGGCTGTTCGACTTCAGTCTTTCCACTGCTTTGGCATCTAATTTTGCATCTTCAGAACTAGAAGCCTCAGTAAGCAAGCTTATTTCTGGATCAGCAGGCCAATATGAAATTCGGTTAACCCCGGCTGAAATAAAAAATATAAAAGGTAATTATCTGATACATGCTGAATTTAGTTTTCTTGATAAAACCACCCCATTGTTGCAGTATATCTAGGTCCCAGTATAATAAATGTCTACTATCAAGTCACCTATTATACAATCTGACAGTTGGTAAGTAACTACCAATAGGCCAAATGCAATCCATTGCCAGTTTTTGTACAGATCATGGGTCAAAATATTCATTCTATATAAATTTTCAACATTCTTGAGGGTTTTGTTCTGTTGGAACTGGGGATTAAACCTAGGGCCTCCCCACTGAGCTACATCCTGACCTTTAAAAAAAATTTTTTTTTTTAATTTTGAGGGCCAGTAATATAGCTAAGCGGCATAAGCACTTCCCGGGTAAGCTCGAGGTCCTGAGTTCGACTCCTGGTACCCACATATAAAAAAAAAATTTTGAGACAGGGTCTTGTTAAGTCACTAAGTTGCTCAGGCTGGGCAATCCTCCTGCCTCCGACTCCCAGAGTGACTGGATTATTGGAGTACATCACTATGCCTAGCTAGTCCGCATTCTTTAAAATATTTTCTTTTTTAAAGCTAGATGACCAACACAGGGAATGATTAAACAAATTATTGTACTTCTCATATTTATCAAAACTGTCTACAAAGAAATAAAATGGAAAAATTGTTATGTGAAACTGGAATCATGGTGACCGGGCAATATTATTATTATTTTTGGTAGTAGTGGGGATTGAACCCAGGGCCTTTGTGCTGAGTTACATCCCCAGCCCTTTATTTTTCTTTATTTTTTTTTGTGGGTACCGGGGGGTCGACCTCAGGACCTCGCGCACCAGCAGGCGCCTGTGCCGCTGAGTGATATCACCGGCCCTTTCTTCGTATTTGGGTTCCGGGAGTCGAACTCAGGCCCTTGCGCTTGCCAGGCAGGTGCTTATGCCGCTGAGCCATCTCACCGGCCCAGCCCTTTAGTTTTTAAATTCTGAAAGAGGGTCTCACTAAGTAGCCCATCCTGGGCTCAAACTTGCAATTTTCTGCCTTAGCCTCCCAGAGGGCTAGGATTACAGGTGGATGCCACCATGCCCAGCTAAATACTATTTTTTAAAAGCCTACAACATTGAAGACAAAACAAACTAAAGAAACGTTTTTCAATAAACGTGACAGAGAAAAAATTGGTAATCTTTAATACACAGAAAAGATTTTAATTCATTGAGAATACATAGAAATTGAACAATAACACCTTAAGAGATATAAAAAGATATGAACAGACAATTCAAAAGAGAAATATAAGTGGAAAACAAACATATGAAAAAATATTTTAATTAGTACTTGAGGTTCAACAATAAAGATGCCTTGTACATGAACACTCAGGAGTTTCTCAATAAATGAATAGTTTACAACAGAGACCTTTTTGTTAGTATCTCATGTAATTTCAGCTTAGACTTTATGATTGTGCCCTGAAATGAACAAACAGACAATCCACAGGGTGTTCCATCCTTGTAATATATGAACTAAAACTTCTAAGTTAAACAAACACAAATTTCTCTCTACTCCCTGCTACTCCTGACTCACTGTGATTTGGGCTGCAAAGCAGCTTTGAAGGCCTCAAAGCTCAGGTCAGGTGTTTCCCCAGCTGCGTTTCATCTTTCCTCTGTTAAGAGTTCTCTATTTCCTAACCAGCAGTGATGGTAAACCTTTTAATTTATCTAAGCATCTTAGTTGTTCCCAGTAATCCTCATCTAAGAAAGGAGAAGGCAAATGCTACAGCAGAGGTTCCAAGATTTTTTGATCTCAGAATTCCTTTATACACTTAAAAAAGAAATTTTTTTTCCTAAAGACACTGTTCTGTTTTTGCTTTTGCAGTGCTGGGGATGGAACTCAGGACATGCTAGGTAAGTGCTCTACCACTTAGCTTCCTCCAAGCCCTATATTCTTAAAAATTATTAAGGACCAAATAGCTTTCATATGTATTATATCTACTGATTTTACTGTAGTGGAAAATTAAAACAAAATTTTAAATTATTTATACATCTGAAATAGCAATAAAGAGCCAATTATATATTAACATAAATAACTTAGCTTTATGAAAAGAAATTGTTTCCAAAATAATGAAAGTTAGAAGAATGGCTTTTACATTTTTACAGATATCGTTAATATTTGGCTTAATAGAAAACAACTGATTTCTCAAATTTGCTTCTGCTTTCAACCTATTGCAATATTCAATCTATTGCAATCTAATGCGTTTTCACTGACATGTATGAAAAGTATCCTGGCTCAAACAGGTGTGTAGCTGAAATGTATATGAAGAGATAATAGTGAATATTCTTCTTTGACACTGTGTAAATATTTGACAAGGGATAGTTTCTTACAGGTTGCAATGTGAAATCTGAAACTCTATCAACACACTTTTTGTACTGTAATGCTTAAGTCCCCTGGTGTGTCTTACACTTAAAATGGCACTTTTACTCATGCATAATTTTGTAACATCATGTATTGGTCATCTGGAAAACAATGATGTACCGATTTTACAGTATTAAAAAAACCCATTCATTAATTAATATCACCACCAATCTCATCAAAAGAATACTGGGAAGCTGTCAAGCTCATAATGGTTTTCAAATATTCTAATTTTTATTATGAAAGCTCCAATTTTATCACTAATAATAAATCCTGCCAATTATTTTCCTGAAAGTGACAGGCCCCCTTCATTTCTGAGGCAATGTCTACCAAATATCTAAATCTAAATTACCATAGTTTATTTCATGGTGTTCCTTGAAAAAAGTGGATCAGTTCAGTCTGCAACATAATCACCTAAGTGGTTTCCTCAAGACAACCTTTATCCTTAGGTTTGTAATAAAAGTGTTTTATGACCACCTCCTCCTTTTCCACAAAGAATATTAAAACAGATGTGAAGCTGGGTGTGGTGGCACATCCCTGTAATCCCAGCACTCGGGACACTGAGGCAGGAGGATTGCTTCAAGTTCAAGGCCAGCCTGGGCTACATAGTGAGTTCAGGCCAGGCTTAATTTCATAGCGAGACCCTGTCTCAAAAAAAAAAACAAAAACAAAAGATGTGTACTGAAGGGTTAGGATTCGCTATTTCATCAAGGACATTTTTACACGAAACTTTTGTTTTTCACTTCAAGCGCTGTGCAGAGCACAGTGCCTCCTAGTGGTTTGGTTCCACTGCTTTGCTTCATGTCATGGCACCCGTGGTTCACTCGCCATTGTCTTGTTACCATTACTGTGACTGTAGTATTATTTTGAAAATAGTGTTTACCTCATGGGCCACCAGGAGTACACACTTTGAGAACCACTGTGCTAGGAAATACTTGCTTTGGTTTAACTGAGGTAATAATAGTGATTGTAACTCAAGTAATTCAGCTATAGCATGGGTTCAGTCATGCCCCCTTCCCAACATAACTAAATAATATGTAAGCCTAAAATAACAGGGCAACTTTATTTATATACAGGTCTAACACCAACATAAATGCATTTCCACTTTAGGTCTTTCCTGATTTTCTAGACTTCATTTCCTCTCTTGCTAGGTTGAAATGCCTTACAGATACCAAGCAGCAGTGAACTCCCTACTGAACTCCCTACTTCAATTCTTAGCTGTAAGGTGATAAAGATACTTTCAGCATGGGCAACTTAGGGTAAAACACAACCATCTTTTATTCATTCTTCTTCTTTGACTCAAGAACAGATCAACAAATGTTTTGGTTCTTTCACATTCTTTCCTTTCTATATCAATACTGCCATCTGAATCCTATTTTATACCCTGACTACTACAATAGTCTACTAAACAAGCTCTCAATTTCTAAGTTCTCCCTGTGCCAGTTCAATAACAACAAAAAAACATCAATCTTCTTACATCCTGCTCAAAAATCTTCAGTGGCTCTACATTACCTATAATAGGACTTGTAAGTCCATTGAACACAAGCATGACTGCCCAATCCACCTGGTTAATTGGGAAGAGGAAAAAAAAATGGTGCCACTACTATGATACCTATTTTATCTATTAGGAACTACAGAATCAAGTCACTGTCATAGATACCTACCTGCTTGAAATGCTTGTCACAGATCAGGAAGCTTCTACAACATAACTCTTTCTCCTGGTTTTGTAGTTCAACACACCAACCTCAATACAAATCTGATCAATATTTGTAAGACTTGCATGTAAATAAAAAATCGCTCTTCTGAAAAAAGTTCTAGGAATTCAGTTTCATAAGATAAAGCCCAGAGGCTATTCGGATTTTCAAAGTTCTCTACTAAAGCCCCAATTTATCATTATAATCCATCTGTTTTTACTAAGAATAATTTTCCATTTCAAATACTAACCCTCACTCCTTACAACTGGATGGATTCTAGGTGTGCTGTTGACTCCTGACAAGCAATTTCTCCTCCGCCGATAAGCCAGAAACTTTAAGATCCAGCTTATGCCCCATCTTTTTGTAATACGACAACCTGTGGGATCACTGTTTCTTCTTGGAGATTCTGTATTACTTACAGCCTGCGTCACTTATTTGGTACTCAGTGATGTGTTAAGTTGTTCTTGTTCCCAAGTAACATGAGCTAGGAACCATATGAGCTTTTTGTCTTTTTGGTTTTTTTCTCGAGCCACAATACTGTTCATATATAAGATACATATTTTAAAGCGATAGAATGGTATGCATACTCACCTGGTTGCAAAACAGAATCATAAGCACAGAGCATAGTGAGTACTCTGGTGTGGCACAGTGGGTGGCTACACAATAAAAAATTGTGCTCCTTTTCAAATCATAGAGTAGTCATTGGGAGACAGATGTCCCACTAGGGTCTATAGTTCACAATGGAAATGAATAAAAATGATGTGTGACTTCCAGGCCGGATTTTGTTTCTTTTTTCTGTGGCATTGGGGATCAAACCTAGGGTCTCACATATGCCACACAAGTGCCCTACCACTTGAGCTATATCCCTAGTCCCCCCAGGCCAAGGTTTTTAAGAAGGTGTGCCTTCTCTACTCAGGCTGCCTCTGAATGCAGGGGACTCGAGCAAGGATGCAGGGATGACAACAGCAGTAGGATAGAAGATGCCTGGGCCCATGACTCAGTCACATGAGAAAAGCTGTCTGCTGCTCAGCAGCACCTGCATTAGACTATTACAGGGGTGGTGTCTACCATATTAAGCCACTGCAATTCTGGCATTTCTTTGAGATAGTAGCTAGGTTTAGTATACTAATTCACTGAGGGTCACTTAGCTGATTAGTGGGCAGGGCTAAGACCAGAATCTGAGGCCATGTTTTCTAATTCTTCTTATAAAGCGTCAAATGTCTTCAGACATGTATTTATATTTCCAAATTATTTCTGTGATATTTAGGCAAGTTGTTCCCCTGTTTGGTCTCAGATAAAAGCTCTTAATCCCCAACAAAGCCTTATCTGCACTTACCATTAACAATCATTTTCAAACAAGCAGAACATGGTTTTCTGGAAAAATAAAGATCACAGTTTTTCAGCCTTGACCCATGTTTAATAAGAGCAATTTGCCCAGCATGTAAATCTTCACTAGAACAATGGAGACCAACAATTTTCATGTTTTTCACCACCACAAGACCAGTTTTCTTCACCTATATTGATACAAAATAATAAGTTATTAATTATAACATCTCATGATATCATGGATAATAATTTATTAATAAAATGAAATCTTTAGTTCTCTGTATTTAATTCTTTACCTGAACATAGTTTACACAGATGTATATACCTCATTTGGTCTAAAAGACTATCTTATACTTTTGTGTTGATTTTAGATCAGAAATTTTCAAAACTGAGGCTCTACTAACCCAACAGGTGTTACTTGGTTCTAATGAAAGATGAACACATGTTAACCTAGTAAAGGGCAAGTCAGTTTGACTTGTTTCTTATAGCATATAATCTATGACTATTTATCATTAAGCTTCTAGATGGTAAAAAGGAAAAATCAGAAAACCCTCCTTTTTTTACATATGGATAAATCATGCCCAGAGAGTTTACACGGCTTTCTGAATGATCCACAGGTGGTAAAAGGCAGCACTAAAGTAGAGATCATCTTAAATTCTATTTTTAAAATTTTTATTTTTTACCAGTAATGCCTTTGTTTAGCTTCTGCCAGTACTCATGTAACAGAAATGGGCAAATCTGTGATTTCCTCTAAAAACAAACATGAAAAGCAATATCCTGGAAGAGTTGTTCTTTTCTCTTCTGTGAGCTGTTTTTACTGTGTGGTCACACTGGCCTGTGAGCCCTGTGGAGCTGTGTCCTTCTAGCAGATGCTCATGTGTCACACCCACAGTCTGTACCACACAAACTGTCTCTCGAGACAGTATCTGATACACTTACATCACAAATAACTATAATTATAAAAAATAAAAATCAACTTAAACAAAAATGATAGCAGAATTCCTGTTTACACCTATAAAATAATCATGATCAAAAAAATGAGTGGAAGATATACTTCGTTTAAAATCAGTCTATATAAAGGCACCAATTGAATTTAGTGAAGTTTATTTAAAAAAAAAAGCAAGATTCCTAATATTAAAAGATGTCTGGCAAAAGCAGACCTGCAAATGCTGAGATACTGCTTCAAAGAGCAAATAGCATTTGAAAACCAATCTAGCAACATCCAAATGTGTCGCTACCCTTTAACAATTTAGAAAAGCTCTACTAACTTCGGCTCAGGAAAGCAAACATTGTATGTCCTTTCCCTATTACACTTCTCTTCATAAAAGGAATTCATTTTTTGTGATCTCATCATAAAAATAAAGTCAAGTTGGATTCTCAAAGAATCAATTCAGCAACATTTTAACCCACAGATGGTTCTGCTGTGTTCAAACCTCAGACGTATATTTCAATCTCCTTTGCTCCAGGTCAAAGCTCAGTCCTTATTTCAATTTGGAGTTTATCATGAGTCAAGAAACAAAGATTTGCTCCCTATAAGAAATATCACAAATCTATTGTAGGAGATCGTTATAAACATATAAATAATTTTTAATGACTCTTAAAATGTCACAAAAGGTTAAGTGCCTTTAATTTCAACTTACGAAGAATGCATAAAGTAATTCTAATTTCTAGTTCTTATGTATGTTTAAAAAATTTTTATGTAAACTTTATAAACTTTCTGGACATGGTGTCATACACCTGTAATCCCAGCACTCAGGAGACTGAGGTAGAAGGATCACTGTGAGTTTGTGGCCAACTTGTGCTACATAGTGAGTTCAAGGCCAGCCTGAGCAGCATAGTGAGACCCTGACTCAGAAACAACAACAACAACAACAATGAATTAGTTCTATCTGTGGTGCCTTGGATTAGCTTTGTGGTCATGGACAAGTTATTTAACTCCCCACATTTCAATTACACCATCAATTAGCATTTCCTAATCACATGTTCCAAGGAGTATTAATCTCATAAAAAAAGGGTTCCATGGTCAAATTAAGTAAGAAATTGAACGATTTCTCCCTTTTAGGAGATTCACAATGTATATGAGCATTACTAAAAGCTCTGAGAAGATCTGCAATATACTGGTTTGACCTTTTATCAATCTTAGTTGACCTCAGAATCCCTCTACTGGCTAAAATTTTTTAGTATTCTCTGGAATATACTTCGCAAAACACTAGTACAGCACATCTCAGGTCTCATTCAGCACTGATAGTGATGAAATTAAGGTAGAATAATATGGTCTTGTGACAGGTGCAGGGGATTAAAAGAGGGTTTGGTGCCCTGGTATTGACAAGGTACCTGTCATGCTTACTGGTTCCTTGAAGAGCAATATGATTCCCTTGTTCCTAATGAAAGTCTTTGTTCATGGGCAGTGGCAATCAGTGTCACAGAATCTTGGTGCTCACCTACAGTACAATAGGTAGCAGAATTTGCCAAGAATAGTAAGTTCCCTTTCAATATAGGTTATTTTCCTTTCAGTTATGGCTTTTCTCCATAGCACATGCTTCTTCCACTCTTCATTAAGGCAGTTCTGCACAGTTTAAAAGTATCCTTGTCCTTTACTTAATTCCTTATCCAGAGTGAGGTCAACTCACAGGGAAATTGTCAGGTTGTGGGTTAAAAAGCATAGTTTCTCTTATATGAGAAACCAAAGTATAAATAAGAAGTAAAATAAAAGATAATAGGAAGTAAGGAGATAAATCTTTCTCAAAAAAGAAAGGGATCAAGAGATGGAGGAAAGTGGGGGGAGATGAAAAATGATTTAAGATGTGTTATGTATATGTACCAACTCACCACAAAGAATGTAAACATTATATATTGCAAACACGTACAAAAAAAAAAAAAAAAGCTGCTCTTTCAAGAAGGCACCCTCAAGGCCATATTGCTCTTCATGCAGACTGACTTCTTAGGCAACAAGTAGCTTGCTTGCTGCAAGAACAAAGTCTGTGAAGTTTTTAGGAGCTTGGAGTCTGGAGATGGCCAGCCAGGTTGGGATCAGATCAGCAGAAGACCCGGCACAGGTCCTCCAGAGCACTGGCTGCCTGTTTCCTGTACTCATCTTCAGTGAGGTGCTTAACCATCACCCATTCTGGTGCAAACCACTGCTTCACTCTCCACTTCCTATAACTCAATGTTTTCAGTGGGTAGCAGAGAATCTAGGTGGACTTGGAGGATGATCACCGTGTGAAAGAAATGAGGCATGGCCACACTAGCGTAGCTCAGAACCAGGGAGAGCAACCACAGCATCCACATCAGAAGACTTCTGCTCCTGGTGTCAATAAGGGGCCCATGTTTGTAACAGGCAGCAAAGCTGAAAAATGCAACCACCAGGATGTAGCCTAATACATATATTCTGTTTCCAGACCACAGCTGCTTCTGATCTTCCATCAATTGGTACACAACATAAACTGCAGAGTTGACTACACATGTCCACTCTATTTGGGAATTTCAGTGGTAGTAGTACCCAAAAGTTTAAGTTAAATACATTTCCTTCAGAGCTTTACATCTTGAAACTGAGATTGCCACATCCTCTCTGTGCATGGTGTCCACAGGCAGAGGCCAGAGCAATGGCCGCCAGAGTCCAGGTGGTGACTACTTCACCCAGCTTGTCTCCAAAGGCCCAGCTTCTAGGTGGCTACTGGGGCCCGTGGCAGAAATGCTAAATTTTTTTTTTTTTTTTTGTGGGTACCGGGGGGTCGACCTCAGGACCTTGTGCGCCAGCAGGCGCCCATGCCACTGAGCGATATCACCGGCCCCTTTTTCGTATGTGGGTTCCGGGAGTCGAACTCGGGCCCTCGCGCTTGCGGGGCAGGCGCTTAAGCCGCTGAGCCATCTCACCGGCCCATGCTAAAATATTAAAATATTTTTAACAATAATTAAAATAAGGATAATTCTCAACATCTTTCTAAAAACTGGCTGTACAATTTTTAGCACTATGACAGTCTAATGTAGTTGGCTCCTTCCTAATACTAATACATAGGTAAGTTATAACAGCACGTGTCATGTATCAGAAAGGGAGAGAGAAAATGCTAGAGCAGCAAGCTCCCCAGTAGTATTCCAGAGGGGAACTGGCTGACCCTGAATAAAGTCACGCAGGGTAGACACTGGCTGAAGTTCTGTGACTAAAGGTGTGAATCCAAAGTGTCCTAACTGGCAGTGCTGGCCTCCACCTCCAGTGACGCAGTACCTGGCCCACTTCCTCCAGCCTCAACACAGACACAGCTGCTGAAGGGGTGGATGAATGCTAGCCTCTGCTGTCAGGAGCCCACTTGGGAAATGTCACTCCCACCTCTGTATACAGCCACTGCCAGTCAAGATGCCAGTGGTACTCCAGTAATCAACTGCCACATGTGCCAGTCTCTAATCAATTTGGATGGCAAACTTCACCAGTGTGTGATTAAATGCAGTTTGCAATGAAGCTATGCCAATCAAAAGCCCCCCAACAGGGAAGAAATATGTTATATGCCTTTGTAATTGTCTCATCTGTAAGGACACATCTCATAGGATGTGAGGATGTCTGAGACCCAACTATAGACGCATAATTAACCTTGGTCCAGTAATGCTTATTTCTGAAGAACAACCAGCTCAACTTGCACTGCCAACACAACCAGAAAGTACAATGGTCATGTGTAGGCACTGTGGAAACACATGGCTGTGGATGGAACTGAGGTTCAACACTCTGGCAAAATGCCCACACTGCCAAAAAATCTCTTCGGTGGGTAATGCACGTCCACGAAGGTGCTGCTGTGCATCCATTACCACTGGAATGATAAGTATTTTCACTGGAGTTGGATTAACTGCAGGCACCAAAGATTTTGCAAGGCAATTTCATGCAACCTACACTTCTTGGGTCATTGCTTATTTCTTAGGTTTGATCTGCCTTATCTGAGCTTTTTATTGGGGAACTATAAGAGTCAGTTATCCAGAACACAGTTCTGCATAAACCTGCTTATGATTCAGTGACACAGACGATAGAGTGTCTAGCAGTTCTTGATAAGATACTCTAGACACCTCTAAATCACTTATTCGAATGGGTTCCATTCTTCTGGTTAATGTATAATAGTTTCAAGACTTTGGAGCTGGGTGTGGTGACACACACCTGTAATCCCAGCACTCAGGAGGAGGCTGAGGCAGGAGGATTACTCTGAGTTTGAGGCTAGGCTCGGCTACATAAGCGAGTTCAAGGCCAGCTTGCACTACATTATGAGACTCTGTCTCAGGAAAAAAAAAAAAAAAAAGACTTTGGGAGTCTTTTTCAAATAAATGCTCTTTGCACTACATTATATGCAAATAGTTTGTTTTGCTGCTGGATTTTCAAACTCAGAAAGATAAAGCTGTATGTTTTTATGTTCTTTTAAAGCAATTACAGATAATTTTGGATTTGTCACCAAACCTTACATATTATATCACGTTTGTTTTGATTAAATCAGTTATTCCATTACTCACTAATCTGTGTTACCAAAGTGTTTATAAATGTTTCCACAATAGTTTCACAGTTATACTTACATTTTAATAACAGTATCAAAATTGCTTGCTTTATAATCTAAGCAATATTCATTTTTTGCTTGAATTTAAGATTACAGTGACTTTATTCAGAAAAACAATTTGAGTGTACTTTCAAAAACTTGACATTCTTGTCAGAGAAATATTTCTGGATACTGTATGCTTGTTTTTTGTTGTTGTTGTTTGTAGAAAGATACAATATTTTGATAGTAATTTAAAATATGAGAATGAAAATATTTATTTGTCCACAGTTCGAGATGTTAGATAAATGTCTTTTCTCAATGATCACAGGAGTTTTGTCTTTCATTTTTGTCTTTTCATTTGCCAATTATAGTAAAGATGGTCTGGATTCATGGAATTTAATGTTAATCAGCTGTATGTATTCCTTTACAGAGACCAGTGGAAGGACTTCACATATTTTTTACTTGACCATTTAATCAAAGATATATCTAAATTGGGTTATGCTCTGCTTCAGTAGATCATGGTAAATTTTTCTTATTTGGATAATTATGTACCACTTATATGTGAAGAAAGCCTATGACATTTTGCACTAGTTAAAATGTTAAGATTAGAGGTACTCTTACCATTCTTCTCAAATATAACTGGTCAGATAATTATCCAATTTATTCAAGAAAATAGATCAGAGATAAAGAGCAACATAGTTTTCTAAGAATATGCTAGGATTTATGGAATCAGCTTTTGCACTGGCCATCTTTGCAGTTTTGAAGAGAAATTGCTTAATTGAAAAGTAATATTCTAAAGTCTTTCACATAGTAGAATTAGGTAATGAGATGATTTGAGTAAGTTAATTGGTGATTCCAAGGATTAAGAATAATATTTTAAGTGATTTATGTTTCTGACTAGTATAAAAATGTACTCATCACAGAGTTTGGAACAAAATACATGTAAACTTCAAAGAGTAAATGATTAATGTACAAATGCAGTAGCTCAGGATTTTTTATTTATTTATTTTTTTTGTGGGTCCCGGGGGTCGACCTCAGGACCTCGTGCGCCAGCAGGCGTCCGTGCCGCTGAGTGATATCACCGGCCCTTTTTTCGTATGTGGGTACCGGGAGTCAAACTCAGGACCTCGCGCTTGCCAGGCAGGCGCTTATGCCGCTGAGCTATCTCACTGGCCCCAGCTCAGGATTATATATGCCTTTGAAAACACACTAATAAAGATTATGTTCAAAAAATTTTTAAAAAGTGTCCTGACTTACAAAAAAAACCTGGTGTAACAATATTAATATTAGATAAAACAACCTAATGTAAAAAAATCACTTCCACATAAAGCACAAAAACAGTCTACCATGTTTGCACAGCAAAAGACTCTAAAGACATGCAAACCTGACACTTTGGTGTGGGTCTGGAGTTATGACATGAGAACTTGGCCGAGGTTTTATAAAGTGTCCCTCACTCCCCAACTCCTTCCTAAAGGATGTTACCCTATGCTTGCTCCCAGTAGAACATATCCGAAATCATGTTAAGGATCAGATCAAGGGTCTATGAAATAGTCAAATTTCAGTTCAGTTATGAGAATAAATGTTTGAAACTATGAAGAAGGACACTTTGTGAAATATTTAAGAATTCATGGAATTCCCTTTCTGAATTACCCAACCAGCTCCTAAACTACAGACATGTAAATACAAAAACTTTTCCTTACAAAATATATTTGTAAGAACATATTTAAAATATAAAAAAGTATCTGTATTGGCTTTTTCAAAGAGCTTCAAATTTATCTAGAATTTCCCCTCCCCATCACAAAATGTTTTAGAATTGTACATTCTTTGAATACAAAGTACTGTATAGTTATCTACTTCTGAATGCTTCAAGCAAGTTTGTTTTAAAAACTGGTCACTCTGGAAAATTAACTGATGATGCCTTATTGAAAGATCTTGGGGCCAAAGTCCATGTTGTTGAACTGAACCAATGAGACCAGTGGAAGTGGCTGCAACTGAATGTTATAGCTTTAGTCTGTCAAGTAGGCACTGTACTGATAGGCAGGCAGAAATAAAGCCAGACACCCTGAAGCCCTGATTACAAAACCCTGACCATTTCTAAAAAATTCTTCCTAAGAAATGTGAAAAATATATATACATACATGTCTTCATTGTTTCTGGCAGGGGAGGCCAAAATATCAAGTTTGAGACAAAAACAAACCTAAGGATAAGTTGCATTCCATTCTGGCACTTCCATTTAACTACAACTACTAGAAGATTAAAATTTTTTTCAATGAATTACTGTCCTGGATCTTGATTTTGTTTCACTAACATCTTGGCAAGTCATTTATGCAATCTTAGTTACAGAGTTTTACATTAAAACATGAGCAAAAGAGGACAGTCTGTTTTGTATACAAATTAGTATATTTACTTAAATGGCAATTCAGTATTTTTTCCCTTTGTGTTTCTTCTATTGAAAACAACTAAATATTCAGAGACAAATATTTCTATATCCTTGTTAGGCATTTTAGAGACTTATTCTCAAAACTAGTCTGGAAGTCTCATCAGGAATGTACAACAGAATAAAAGTAACCCTTTTCAAAATATAAATGCTCATGCCAGCACCATGGTGCCCATGCCTGTAGCCTCAACTATTTGAGCGGCTGAGGCAGGATGGTCACTTGAGCCCAGGAGTTTGAGACAGCCTGGGTAACATAGTGAGACTCCATCTCAAAATACAAAAATATAAATAAATGAATGAATAAATGCTTGGTTTTAATTCTGTATCCAATGCATCAGAATCCCTACAAAACTCAAAACATTAAAGTAACAAGGAAATACTATGCTGTAGCAGAAAAACAAGGTTTATCTTTCAGCTCTGGGCTTTGATTTTTATCCTACTTACCAACTACCTGTTACTGTTCCATGGATATTATCAAAAGACATGAAACTCTAGGTTACTAGTCACAGCACAGCACTATGAGCATCACGTTTGTGATGGTTCATTCCCTCAAGTCCCATGGGAAGGGTAATACAGATGGGTACAGACGGGCCCAGATGGTTCCCTGGACCTACAATGGAACGTGTCACAGAATAGGTACACCGACTTTGGGGATCCCATTGTTTCATGGCAAACTCTGTTCTTTGTCTAAGAGGAAGACAATACCTCCACCTTCAAAGTTACTTACTGCAAACACAACTCTGAGAAATAGCCTATATAAGGAGCAATTGGGGCCTTGTATTCTCGGCATAAGCAACAAGATTCACAGACAGGTGAGACAACCATGGAGGAGTGTTTCTCCACACATCTATGTAAATTAATGCTAAAAGATATCAAGAGTTACATTTGAAAATTGTTTTAAAAAGCAAGATGTAGGAGTACATCACAGAATAATCCCAAATCTTTTCTTCTTTTTTAAACAGAAGAGACATATAGGCTTGTAAATGCACAGAAGATTTTTAGAAAACCATGTAAGAAACTCCCCTGGAAGTAAGAATAGGGAACTAGGGAACTGGAGTATAAGAGGGTCTTCTATCCAACTTTATACCATTCCTTTTGCTTTGTTATTATGAGCACATATGTCATTTAAAACATCACAAAAGTTCACCTGTTTTTTGTCAGTTGATACACTGGCCATCTCTTCATTATCTCCTGATGGTCCACACTTTCCCTCTTCATTTTTCTAATTAAAACCAGATTAAGAGAGGAAAAGATCGATATTGTTAATTCAATATTTCCATATTTAAAGGCTGGTTTCCTTGGCTTTGGAGCATCCCCCCTCACCTTTTTTCTCCTTGATGGAACTCTGCATTGAGTTTCACTTTCTTCAGGGATCAAGTTCAAACTATATTTAACCTAGTAAATAAAGCCTTTATAATTGCTTTCTATACTTTCCCATAATATAGTATTGAAATTCTGATTAGAAAAAATCTTGTAGTTTACAATTCCAGAATTGGAGCAATTTTGAATGATATAAAATTCCAAAGGGTAGCCATGGCTATGAAGGACTAAAGTAGAACAGAGGTAAATTAATTAATTGGAGTTGAAAAGATATGAAAATATACAACAAAACATATGGATTGTAATATGCAGAATAAAGGCCCCTGGAGCCTGTGACTATGTTATGTTACATGGCAAGAGGGAATTAAGGTTATAGATGGAATTAAAGCTGCTAATCATCTGCCTTGAGATGGGGATATAATCCTGGATTATCAGTGGACTCAATGCAAGGGTCATTATATTCAAAAAAGGGAAGCAGGAAAGTCAGGGTGATACACAAAGACTCAACTGGCCATTGGTGGCTTTGAAGGCAGAAGGGGCCCAATAGGCTCAGGAATGCAAGCAGTTTCCAAATCCGGAAAAGGCAAAGAAACATTTTCCCTGAGAGCTTCCAGAAGGAACTCAGGTCTGTTGACACTTTCAGCCAGTGAGACACATTATGAACTTCTGACCTACAGAACTGTATGATAATAAATGTTTTAGTCATAAACTTTGTGATAATTTATTATAGCAGCAATTTATAAAAACATATAGGGATGTCCACAAGTCTCCTTTAAAAGTGAAACTTGAAGTAGAAAGAAAGTTTTGAGGCAGGGGCCTTCATTTTGACAAGTACTCATCCAACCCTTACTAAGTGCTAGACGTATACCTAACTGCTCAGGGTACAATATCCCACAGACCTTATGATTATGATCACAGGAAAGTGACTATGTATGGGTAGATTAAGACAAAGTAAAATAGTTGAATTCTGTGAACCCCAAAGTAGGTGGGATAGTTAATAAATTGGGAAAAATTTTAAAGTATAAATGGGATACTTGGTGAATGTTAACCTGAGTCGCATGAAACAAGTGCTGGATTCCACAAAAAGAACAACTTTCAAGGAGAAGTCTTTAAGAAAACCCATCTCCTAGGAATGAGGCTTAAGCACAACAGGAAGTAAAGAAAGCAAGGGGCACCTTAACATAAAAAGTACCAGAGGACACAATGTGAACAGAGAAAGGAACAATATGAGATGTGTAGAGAAAAATGAGGGAACAAGTTATTCTAATCCTTAGACTTGAGGTAATTTGTTAAAGTCTAACAAACTAAAATGAAGAACTATGAACTAGTAAGAGAGATAATTATTTTAAATGATAGTTATTTTCATAGTGCTTGATTTCTACTCTAAAATTTTTAATCAATTATATCCCCTCATGTCTCATAAACAATTACTTTCCCTCCCACTCATTTAGTTTTGTACTGGTCTCTTAAAAATTCCTAATTTTTTTTGTTTTGTTTTTTTGAGACAGGTCTCATTATGTAGCCCAGGCTGGCCTTGAACTCATGACAATCTCCCTGCCTCTGCCTGCCAGGTGCTGGGATTACAGGTGTGCACCACCACACCCAGCTAAAACTTCTTAGTTTTATACTTAATGTATACCATGAACAATCCTTAAAGAGTATCCAAACAGTGTGAGTCTTTGACAACAGAAAAACTCAGTTATATTTGGAAGTGATTATAAGTACATAATACACTAAGGTGGCAAAAATTACAATTTAAATATCCAATAAGAGGGTAGATAGAACCATTGATATGACTGTAATTTATTAAAATCATAAAAAACACATAGCACAAAGCATTAAGAGTTTTATACATATTAATTCATTCACTGCCCATAAACAGTTCATGTAGTATGTACTAGTATGATAAGGAAGTTAACACAGAGGTAAAGCAACTTATTCCAAATTATGCAATCGGTAGGAGATGGAGCCAGGAATTGAACCCAGGCAAGCTGGCCTCAAAACCAAAAAACAAACAAAAAAAAACTGGCTACTCTTACAACACTAGATTAAGTTGCTGCCTTAATGTTTATAATATTGCAACATACGTATTTTCTTGTTTTAGCGGAAAAGGGTAGGATCTAGAATTAAATGATCTCAAATGAGTAAAGGAAAGAAAGATTGAGAATACAAAAATGTTGACTTTAAGTGGTAAAAATATGAAGAATTTTTTTGTCCACTTTGTAAATAATGAGCATATATTATTTTGGTAACTTATAAACACTTTAAAAAAAACTAAAGGTTGGTAAAAATGTTAAAAGCAGTATTTCCAATACAATTTGTACACATCAAATTGCATCTTGGAACTTTTGTGACTTACTTTGTACAGCAAAGGCAGAATACAGAATTTAAGTGAAATAATCTTATTATTTTAGCTTAAAAAACATTTTTTTCTAATAGATATTTGTAATTCACAGTGGTAATAGGTCATTTTTCCAATCTAAAAATAGAAGTCATTCTCCTAGACTGTGCCATGTTTATTGTGTATATAGTATTTATACATTGGTAAGGCCAATAAGATTATTGTCAATACCATATAATTTATCACCCAATTATACACTGTTGATACTTATATTCAATGAAGACTATCTGCAATTAAATTGGAAAAATTATACTATGGTATATGGTAAAGAAATAAAGAGATGTATGTATATATTTCCAATATATTGGTTTTTATGATTATTCTTAATATACATTTCTAACCTGCTTTGATCATCTGAGATAAAAAAGGACTTACATAGAACAAGAAACCAATTAGCATCAGTAAATTAACTATTAATAATAGTAGATTTTAAAGGGGATACTAAAATAAGACATGGTCTCTAACTTTAATCAATTTACAGGTCAGTAAGAGAGGGAACAATGACTTAGATAAAACACCAACAATATATAATTGGGTAATAAATTATGTGGTATTGACAATAATCTTATTGGCTTAACATATAAATACCATATACCTAATGAACATGACACAGTCTGGGTGACCACTCTATTTTTAGATTGGAAAGATGAGCTTTTAGCACTGTGAGTTACAAGTACCACACTAAACCATAAAGGTTTTTCTCAAATCTTAGGGCTTGCTAAATTTAGTTTTAAGTGTGACTGCAACTAGAACAATAAAATCAAATTTTAGGTCACTGGTTTTCTAAGGGTCAAAACTAACCATGGAAACAAATTATACCTGAGATTTTTGCTTTTGGGCTTCTACTCCCGGGAAGAGCTCCATCCACAGACTGAGCAGAGTGAAGAGGTTGACTTTAGAAAGCCTTGGTATTTGACCTATAAAAGGGAGGGCAAATACTTCAGGATTTTAATGGTGATGAAAAAAGGAATTGAAGTCAGTTGGGTGCTGCAGCCTTAGTTCGGCAGCTTTAGCAGAGGGAAAAGAAAATGGAATAGGAGACAAGAGAATCACACAGCTTTTTAGCAGCGGACTCTACAGTCTCCCTTGCGGTGACGTCCTGAGGGGACTATGCAAAGTTAGGCCCTTTTTCCGGCCCTCACCCGACAAAAATAAAATGAAATAAAATAAAATAAAATAAAATAACACAGCTGATACATGTAGCTATGGAAACGACCCAAAGAATGTTGGGAAAAGTCCTCGCATCTGACGTCGTGGCGGAGCAAGCTTATCTTTGGTTTTTTTTTTCAGGCGTTGCTACAAAGGCAGTGATTAGGAACATTGCCTAAAAATGCTTCGACCGTGAAGCGTCATGTGCCTTTAATTTGGAAATTAAGGCAAAAGCATGACTTGGAGAAGTGTTTAGGTTCTTTAACCCCGAGATGTCTGCTCTCGGTCACCCAAGAAATAGTAAAAGGGAGGCAACGAATACTTTACGAACCGGAGTAGCCCGGCGCGGTGGCGCATGCCGGTAAGCCCAGCATTCTGGGAGGCTGAGGCAGGAGATTCACGAGTTCGAGCCCAGCCTGGGCAATTTAGTGAGACGCCGCCCCCATCTTAAAAGTAGCGTAGAGCGAAAGCTCCAGGTTCACTCCCAAGTACCGAGAAAGGGGGCGGGGCGGTGCAGATAACATCCCTGAGGGGAGGTCACCGTGGCGGAGGCGGGGATGCGCCCACAGCGGAGATGAGACACCGAGAAGCCGCGGAGCGGACGAAGTGGGGAATGCAGAGAACCCGGAGTTCAGCGGCGGGAGACGCGCAGGGCAGAGCGCAGGGGTGGCAGAAGCAGGGTCGCAGGCACTCACCCATCATGCTGCCAGTCTGGGTGCTGACTGACCGCCCAGCCCCCACGCTCTCCAGATTTTGCATCTGCCCTGCTTCTTTCATCCAAGCCTAGTAGCCTCTGCTGCACAGGAAATCTGTTTCTGTCAGGCATGATCCTGACAGAGCAACTCGGCTGTAGCCTCTCCGTAGCAACTGAGAAGCAACGGCCAGCTCGGCGCAGCCAGATGACGTATGAGCCACGGCCGTTGCTGTCCGGCGCGTTTCGTGACGTCAGAGCGAGGCGTGGACCCTGCTGACCCGCGTTCCCCTACGGACAACCTCGGGCGCCTGTGAAACTCTGGGACGTTAATAGCTTGCAGCCTGTATTTGTGGTGCTCTTTGATTGTAACGGAATCAGGTCACCTGAGGATTTGTCGGTTTGAGGTCCGAGGTTGGGCAGATTGATGTGGTCAGGTTGTACAGAGTTGAGAATTTTAGTCAGAGAGCGAAAGCTTCGTTGAAGTGGAAACCTCCCCTGTTCCGTTTAGAGAACCTGAGGGGCGGCGGGCGGGAGCTGGCGAGTCAGGACTTTGTCATCCTCAGCTGTCGGCCGCCGCTCGGGAACCGAGTGCACCGGAACGCGGTGGGGCCGCTCTGCTTCTTACCAGGGACGCGAACACATGAAGAGACGGAACTGTAATTGGGGGAAAGGTGTGGGGAGGAGGAAGTCACAAGTGGCTTCCGTAAATTCTGAAGTAGGCTGACTTGGTGAGTTTGCGCCCCGTGCTTCCCCCACCCCGACCCCACCCCCGGTCTCAGTGCTTAGAATTGAACCCAAGAGCTTGCGTATACTCGGCAAGCATGACACCACTGAGCTACATCCCCAGCTCTTTTTATTTATTTATTTAGACAGAAACTTGCTAAATTGCTTGGGGTGTATTGGAACTTGTTATCGTCCTGCCTCAGCCTCCCAAGTAACGGATTACAGAAGTGGGCCACCATGCCTCAAGAGCCAAGTACTTTTTATTGAAGTGTCTCACGCCTGACTCGAAGCTTCTCCCTTCCCAGTGACTCAGAACCCAGTTTCCATCACCAACTCATGTTACCACAACTTGAAATACCGACAATAACATGACACACAGAACTCTCAAACTATGATAGCAAAAGCTGAACATTATAAAAATAACATCATTTTGAAAGTACTGAAATGAGGATCTTCAGTGTTGATGGTATGGCTGTGATTCATTATTGTTCATTACTGTATAGTATTTTTTTATGCGGGTATCGGAAGTCGAACTCAGGACCTCGCGCTTGCCCAGGCAGGCGCTTATGCTCCTGAGCTATATCACCGGCCCTACTGTATAGTATTCAACTGTAGGTTGTACACTCCAATCTGAGTTGAAGAGCATTTGGACCATCTGCAGGTTTTTGCTGTTTTAAAGAAACAAAAATGCTTCTATAAGTACTTTTGTGTATGTCTCATGTTTATATGCACAGATTTTCTTTTTATTTTTTTCGCACAGATTTTCTTTAGGAACAATATTTAGAATTCTGGAGTTTACTAGACAATGCTAAAATGTTTTCCAAAGGGATTGTACCAATTACATAGTTCTGCATTCCCATCAATTCTTGTGTATGTCAGAACTTATCAAAGTGTACACTTTACATAAGTACATTTTATTATCTATTAATTATACATTAATAAAGTGGTTTTGTTTTAAATAAAAAGTTCTTGGTAGTGCCAAACTTTTTAATGTCTCTCAATTTGCTTAATACACAGTGATCTTGCTGGGTACAATGGTGCCAGCCTATAAACCCAGCTACTCCAGAGGCTGAGGTAGGAGGATTACAAGTTTAAGATCAGCCTTGGCAACTGAGACCCTATCTCAAAATATTAAAAAAGGTGTGGGAGTATAACTCAGTCCTAGTTGCCTAGTGTGTACAAGGCCCCGGGTTCAGTTGCCAATACTGAAAGAAAAGAAAGGAAATGAAAAGGTATTTTGTGATTTTACTTTCCCTGATTTCTACTTAGACTGAACATCTTATATGTCGATTGGCTGTACTTGTTTCCTCTCTATAAAATACTCATTTTTTCCTATCTGGTTGTTTCTTATTTTCTATTGATTGGTAAATGTTCTTTATATATTCTGGATATTCATTTTCAGCTGAGCATATATATGGTAAACATTT
The DNA here is from genome assembly GCA_028451465.1 of Erethizon dorsatum. NCBI lineage: Eukaryota > Metazoa > Chordata > Mammalia > Rodentia > Erethizontidae > Erethizon > Erethizon dorsatum. The sequence goes on from CM051824.1 coordinate 101,054,034, forward strand.
CAACTTGCTTTTTCACTTTCTGTACAATGTCTTCCAGTGCACAGTTCTTTAATATGTCAAACACATCAATAATTTTAATGGTTTTTAATCTTTGTATACTTAAAAAATAACTTTCTTACTCAAGACCTTTTGGGTGTGTGTGTAATGCTGGGGAGTGAACTCAGGGCCTCACACATTCTAGGCAATGCTCCACCTCTGAGCTATGTCTTTAGACCTAAAGATATTCTTTAATATTTTTCTCTAAAAATCATAAAGTTTTCATGTTTAATCCTCATGCATATAGAATGCATTTGTTTATAGTGTGAGGTAGATAACAATTTTTATTGTATTTTCAATGGCAAATAATTGACTATCCTAGTACTATTTTCACATTGATTTGCAATACCACTTCTGTGTTATATCATATTTCCCAATACACATTAGTCCATTTCTGCCCCCCCATCCTTACATTCTTCAAACCTTGAAATTCTTGGTCATTTAATCTTCCATTTAAGTTTAGGTTCCTATTGTCACATTCCTAAAAAAAATTCTACCTAAATATTGATTGAAAGTATATTGAATTTACAGATAAATTTGATATATGTAGCTTTCATATCCATGAACATGGTACATTTGTATGAGCATAGTATTTTTTAGTCTTATAAATGACATCTAAAAATTATATTCATAAGTATTTATGACTAATGAATGGAAATGTGATTTTTGTTTATTAATCTTATATTGAGAAATCTTGCTGAACTACTGATTCTATTAATACTGGTATAATTCTATTTATAGTTGCTTTTATTATACTATTTATTTTTAGTTTCTTTGTTTTCTAGACTAAAACTATCATCTACAAATAATGATAATTTTATTTTTTATTATTATTATTTTTAATGTGGGTACCGGGAGTCGAACACAGGACCTCGCACTTGCTAGGCAGGCACTTATGCCGCTGAGCTGTATCACTGGCCCTATTTGTGTCTTTCTAATCCTCAAACCTTTTCTAATTTTCTTTTCTTACTGAACTCTAGGATCTCAGGGAAATAGTGACTAGAGGTAGTGGTGCCAGGCATCCTTTCTTCCTGACTTTAAAGAAAATGATTTTAATGATAAACCTTGAAAGTATGGTTTTTTGCTGTAGGCTTTTGATAGCTGTCCTCTATCAATTATACAAATTCCTTCCTATTTTTTTAAATAGATGTTGAACTTTATCAAATGAGTAGATGGCCTTTATGAGTTTAATAAAAGCCCTTCTTCTACCAGCTTGCTGATAGATGTTGATTTATCCTCTATATCTATTAAGATGATGCCATAGTTTTTCTTCTTTAATCAGATAATATGGTACATTATACTGGTAGATTGCTTAATGTTAAGTCACTCTTGTGTCCCTGTCATAGACTCAACTTGATCTGATGTTATTTTTTATTAATTGCTGGATTAAATTTGCAAAATTTTATTTAAGATGTTTAGATCTATGTTTATGAATGATTTGATGTATTATTTATCATGGTCTATTTGGTTTTGAGGGTTTGATTAGACCAGCCTTATAAATGAGTTAAGGAGTATTTCTTGCTTTTCTCTTCTTAGAAGAGGTTATGTAGGATTGAAATTACTTGTTCCTAGAATGTTCTTTCAAACTTGCTTGGAAAGCTATCTAGTGCTTTCTAAAGTAGGAGGATATTGTGTTACTAATTCTATTCCTTTATTGGTTATAGGAGCACTCAGACTACTTCTTGGTCAGTTTTTGGTAAGTTATGTTTTTCTAAAAATTGCTATATATATGTGTGTGTGTGTGTGTGTATTTTTTTTTTTTTTTTTTTGAGACAGGGTCTTGCTCTATAGTCCAGACTGGTCTTGACTTTACTGTGTATCTACAGCCATACTATCCTGAACGTGCCCAATCTTGTCTGGTCTGAACTCACTGTGTAGCCCAGGCTGGCCTCAAGACTTGCAGCAATCCTCCTGCCTCAGCCTCCTGAGTGCTGGAATTATAGTCATGCACCACCATGCCCAGCTCTCTATCTTTTAATTTATACCACTGTTAAAATGTATGAATAGTTTAAGACTTCTCTTTGTTTCTCGGCAAATTTGGCCAGATATTTATCAATTTTATTTTTTTCATAAAATGATCATTTTTCTTTATTGAACCTATGACAGCTTTGTTTTGTATATTTTAAATTTTATTTTTTGTTCATTCTACTTATATTTATTCTATTATTATCTTACAAATTCTCCAGTTGACTGCTTAGCTTAATTTTTTTTTTTTTTTGTGGGTACCGGGGGTCGACCTCAGGACCTTGCATGCCAGCAGGCGCCCGTGTCACTAAGCGATATTACCAGCCCTTTTTTTCGTATGTGGGTTCCGGGAGTTGAACTCAGGCCCTCGTGCTTGCCAGGCAGGCACTTACGCTGCTGAGCCATCTTACTGGCCCTGCTTAGCTTAATTTTAAAAATCATTTTTATATAAGTATTTAAGGCCACAATTTCTTTCTAAATACTGCTTTAGTAGCATTCCATAAGTTTATTTTCCTTTAGTATTAATATATTAAATGTCCCAAGTGATTTCTTTCTTTAACCTATGAATTATTTGCAAATATGATTTAAAAATAATAAAGTTATTTTGTTATCAATTTCTAACGTAAAGTTTATGTGCAGGGAATATGATCTATGTGATACCTGTTCCTTTGAAATTTGTTCAGACCTGTTTTGCGGCATAGATCAGCACTGTTCTACAGAACTCTGCAATGAAGGAAATATTTTATATTTGCACTCTGTAATATGCTAATCACCAACCACATGTGATAACTGAGCACCTGAAATATGGCTAGTGTAACTGAGGAACTGAATTTTTAACTTTATTTAGGTTTAATTAAAATTTAAAATTTTTAGGGCTACATATATGTTTCATTTTCTTTAATTTTTTAGTTTGCACAAATTTATTAAAATTGACATGTTTAATCTTCTCTTCAATGAGCATCCATCCAGCTGCCTGCAATAATGATACTGCTTTTAGCTGTTTCCAGATTTCAACTCATATAGTTCTTGGGGAATGCGAAGTGTTTTATTTTCATGCTAATAATTTTGTTTTAAATCATCTTTTTTCTGTTTTGTGTATTTGGGTACTTTGTGTATAATTTTTTTCAATTTTTATTTTTATTAGTACATGCTTGCAGTACATAATGATCACGTTCTTCATGGGGAGTTGATATATGTACATAACACATCTTAATTCTTTTTACATCTCCTCTTCCCCTTCCTCCTCCCTCCCTCTATCTCTTGGTCCCCTTCACTTTTGTAAAAGATTTATCTCCTTGTTTTCTATTATCCTTCCTTTATTTTTCTTTTTATTTACACTTTGGCTTTCCCATATAAAGAAACCATGCAATATTTAAGCTTGTTCATCTGATTTATTTCACTTAACATTATGGTCTCGAGTTTCATCCGTTTTCCTACAAATGACTCAAGTATCCTTCTTTATGCCAGAGTAGTACTCTATTATATATAAATACCATATTTTCTTTATCCATTCATCTGTAACCACACGTGGCCATTAGTTACTGCATTGGACAGCATAGCTCTAGATTCTTCTCCTGAAATTTTGATTAAATATAGCTTAAGCCTTCTAGTTTAAATTTTTTTTTCCTTCTTTTTCCTTTTCAAAGATACATTTTGCCTAATTTCTTCAGATCTATTTTCCAGTTCCATATTTCTTTGGCTCCTTATTTCTTTGGCTGTGTATTTTTTTTTCTATTTTTCCCAGGGACACTATGTGATTTTTGCAACTTCTTTTGAGTCTTAAAACTTTCAAAATAAAAAGGTATCTGCATACTCTGTGTGTGTGTGTGTGTGTGTGTGTGTGTGTATTGTCATCCCTCAGTATATATGAAGGATTGTCTGCAGACTCCCCAGAGATGCTCAAAATATATGGATGTTTGAGTATAAGATGGCATCGTCATTGCCAATATTCTATGCACATCCTTTCATAAACTTTAAATCATCTCTAGATTGTTTATAATACCTAAGACAATGTAAATGCTATGGAAATAGTTTTTATACTGTACTGTTTGGAGAATAATGACAAGAAAAGGTCTGTACTGTTCAATATGTCACATTTTTTCCTGAATATTTTTGATCTCTAGCTTGTGGAATTCATGAATGCAGAACCTGTACATATGGAGGGCCAACTACATATTATGTTAAGTATATATAATCCCAAAATCTTTCTTGTTCTTTGAATAACCATTACCTGTGTTGCTACTTGCCTTTCTTTGGATTCCTGATTTCATTCCATTTTCAGTCCATTAGTATTTCAAAGTTCTCAAAACATTTGTACTATTTTCCTTACTTTTTTGCTAGCTTAGCCGTATTTTATCCAGTACTTGCAGGTGCTTTGTAGCTGATTGGGGGTGGAGTGGCTTATCCACAGTATTGCCGGAAATAATAGCTATGCTGCAAAGGAGAAGAGGACTAGACAGGATCATAAGACAAAATTCTACCTAAGTGCCAAGCAGTGGGTAAGCTCAGAGTAGCTGAGTCTTAAAAAGGCCAGTTTAATTAGTAAAATGGTTTTGAAATCAATAAATAATTCTTTATATCATTTGTAATGATCATGGGCTCGAATGTTAGCTAGGTAACCCATATTCAGACTCTAACTACACAAGTTATTTACCAGTTAACTGCACCAGTCCGTTTAGATTCAGTTTGCTACGGCCTCCAAATCTCAGTGGCTCACCATGACAATCATTTACTCCTTGATCATATTCCACTGGCTGCAGCTCTATTCATGTGGGTCGGCTCTGGGACACAAGGTAAAGGAGCAGCGTTTGTCCTTTCTATCCTTTCCACCCTGAGTCTCCTGTCTGTGACCAATCTTCCAAGCACACAGTTGCCTCCTCAGCTTCTGCCACTGCCTCCGTAGCCCCTTCTACCTTAAAGGAGAGGGGAGAGGAGGAAAAGGGAAACTGTCAAACAGCTTTTTGACTGAGTTAGCCAGGGAGAAAGGAAAAAAGGAAAGAAGCTAGGAAGAAAGGGAAGGAAGGTATAGTGATAACAATTTAGCACAACTTTTCAAAAAGACTAAATTATTCCAATTACCACAGTGCCTGGCAAAAATAGCCACTCGATACCACTATTACTGTCCCTCCCCTCTTGATCATTCATTTGCTTATTCTCTGTACATCGTGTGAGTCTTCTTTTATTCTAGGTCCTGCTGGATGAGAATGTATCTTAACTTTTTTTAGAGCTGAATAATATTTCATCATCTGAGTGTACTACAGTTTGTTTATCCATTCACCTACTGAAAGACATCATGGTTACTTTCAACTTTTGCCAGTTATGTTTAAAGTTGCTATAAACACCCAGGTGTGTTTTTGCCAGACAAGTTTTCTTCACTTGCAGTCACTTGGGTTCAATGCATGTTACCCACCTGAAAAGAGGCAGAGTGGAATAAATCATGGCCTCTGTCCTTAGGGAGGATGTTACAGCCAGTGGAACCAGCCTCCTGTTGGGGGAACCACACCGACCATTGCCCCAACTGTCCACACTTAGTTTTCTCCCTGTCTGGCTGACACTTTTTAGCCCTTATCACACCGCTGTCCCATATTCTTTAAAAAGTGTGTGTTAAGGCTGGGGTGTAACTCTGTCATGGGGTACTTGCTTGAGGGCTTAATCTCCAGCACTGAAAAAATAAAAGTGTTTTCCTAAGAAGGTGGTAAGTGCAGTAGTTTGGTTCTCTCACCTCCTCTATAACTTACAGTGAGGGCCCAAGGAGTGGTTGCCTACGAAGTATTCCTGCAGCGCTCAATGAGGACAAATGTTCTTGCACTCTCAGAAGGAAAATGCTGATTTTGAAGGCTGCTGAGAATTGAGTAGTATTCTGTAATTTGTAAAATTTGGAATCTGTAGAAAGCAGGCTCACAATAAAATTTCATCTCATCAGTTTTAAGTAAAGCTACTTTTTGTTGTTGTTTTTTTTTTTGTACTGAGTGTTGAACCCAGGCCCTTCACACTGAGCTACACCCCCAGCCCTTTGAACAAACTGTACTTTAAATTTTGACACAGGGTCTTGCGAAGTCACTAAGCTACCCTGGCTGGGCTCAGACTTGTGATCCTCCTGCCTTAGCCTCTGAGAGTGCTGGGATTACAAGCATGAACCACCATGTCTGGTATAAAACTGTAGACATGTGCAACCACTTACATACAGCACTTCTATAACTGGCATATTACTATAACATCAACGGAAAGGGTCAACAGAAAGCATGTTCAGACTTCTAAACACCATTAATACATGGCTTATTTGTATCCCTGAGAGCCTGGCACAAGGATTCCTTGGATGTAGGAAGGGTAGCACCAAAAGTGCCTTGAACATTTTCTTCAGAAGTGGAAAGAAAAGAGGAAATGTCTACAGAAAAGAGAACCCCGATATTCTGTCCTTGCATCTCATATAATGGCTTTTGTTAATCTGTGAGCTGAATCTGTGGTTTGTTTAGGTGACACAATTACACATTTCAAACAAAAATGCTATTAAAATGTTGATTGATGCTGACACTGTAGCATGGATTAATTTTTCTAGTGTAGTTTGTCCTACACATCGGGCACTTAGCAATTGCTTGGTAAATATTTGCCATGTGAATGAGTGAAATGCAAACCCTCTCCCAAGGTTGGCAGCTCACCTGACATGACAAAAGCACTTTGGCCTGAAGAAGGGAAAGGGGCTCAGAGAGAGGTTGCAGGAATGTCGCACATATGTCTCTGTTGCAGGGTGAGCAGGGCACAGCCTCCAGGAAGCACCCAGGAAGGAGAAGAATGCTTAGGGCTGAAAACCACAGTTGGGCTGTCCCTCTCCAGTGATCCCTGACTTGGCTACTCCAGGTCTTCCCAGGACCCTCCTTGTATCCTGAGTTGTCAGTGCAAGATCAGACCACCCAGTTGGGGCAAAGAACAATTATAGATCTCAAAACAAATTTTCAAACATTTCTGAATACAGTAAGAATACATTTTATTTTGTGAACTAGGAAAGGCACCAATAAATACATAATTGAAACAAAGTTTCACAGCCCAATAATTAGCCTTGCTACATATGGTGTGTTGATACTCTATTCTATCTTGTTCATTCTGTTCCATTAAAGAACAAGTGACACACTACACTGATTTCACAGTATTCTAATGGGCTAACACCATACTGGGACCCTGCAGGGATGATGGGCTTCAGACTCTCCATCTCAGGGACCCTGCTGCAAAGGGAAGGATCACCTTCCCCACACCCAGACATGAGAATGTGCTTAGGTCCCAGAAAAGTATAACATAAATCCCTGTTTTCTAGAATCTGAATAAGAAAGCTCAAAGGAGAGGTCATGGCTTCTATATTTACAATATTCTGCAATGATCAGGAAGGTTCTCCACTGTGACCTTTCTTAGGGAAGAGGCTGCTGCAGACTTCCGACTGCTCCAGAGAGGGACTCCCCAGCAGCCCCAGCGCATCCCGCCTTAATGCCACCGGGCTGCCCCGCCACCACGAGAATCCGCGTATCAATCCTCCCCAGTAGTGCTCCTCATCCCCTGAGGTTTCAATGAGTGTTCTTGGGGAGTGAGTTGGTTCTGTGATAAAATAGGATAAGGAAATCCTGAGTGAAACAAGAACTACTCAGAGCCTCTGACTCATTATGTTGTATCGTGACTTAGAAGAGGGGTGGAATGTGCTGTTTTTCTGCCATATTTGACCACAGAGCCCTTTGAAATCTAAGCCCTGAAAATGTGCAGTACACAATTTAGGCAGAGCTTCCCCAGGTGACAGCCGTCTGCTGCGTCACTATCTGTGAGCAGAGGCAGGCTAGAGCCCTTCACTCCTGCACATGTGGAGGATGGGCCGGGGGGTTAGGATGCTTTGCCCATGTTTGGCTAATAAAAGGAAGCAGCAGTAGAACTTCGTCAACATGTCCTTGGTTGTTTACGTATTCATCACTTGTAGTTTTAACTATTCAAAAGAACCATAGTGCTCTGTGACATGAAGTAATTTAGAAACTTGCTGAGGCCATCTGGACTGTGCACTGAGAAGCAAAGTCATCAAGTCAGTGAGCAACATAGCTGGCTCTCCAGTTTTCAATCTCATTGTGACCTTATTTCTGTCACTCGAACTCTAATGAAGTTGTATTTTATAGCATTTGACACTTTTCTGGTACTTGTGCTATTTTCTGGCATTGTAGGTCTGTTGCCTGGTATTTGTGGACCTTCATAAAGATCTCAGGACAAATTCTTCATAAATGTCAACAATACACTATTAGGTTTGAACTTTATCCCTCAGAAAACCAGAAAAGGGCTTTAAGTACAACTGAGCAACTTGTGCCCTGCCCACCTCTACGGGGCAGCATTCATACAGACTAAGGTATGAATGGCCCTTTGGAGTTGGGTGGCAGAGCAGCAGTCTTATGAAAACACGTTTAGATTTTATACTATAAAAGACAAAACAAAGTAACGGAGTTGGTCAGAGTGTGCAATCCATTCTCTTTCATTCCATTAACTCCTGTGTTTTTCAGTAAGTGTGGCATTTTAGTGTGGGTGTGCATGAAAATCTTAAAGTCTAGATTCACATGCAGGCCCCTCAGTTCTTGTTTTGGAAATCTAACATTCAGTTCCATCACTAGTAAGACAGGAATAATGGCAATACTCATCCCAGCAGGCTGAGGCAAGGTAAGGCAGTAAAGTTCTTTACGAAGTCATCAGGGGTCATCTAAGAAGACCAATTTCTGCTGCAACACTCTGCCCTGGGGCTTCAAGCCCAAGTTTGCCATTTCAAGGCCAAATGGAACAGAAAAATCCTATAGGAAATCACAGGAAGAAGTGGGTTGCAATAGTTCTAAGCATTGTAGTTCTCAAAGAGCATATTGGGCCTTAACTTTATGATTTGCTCCCAATCTGGAGTGTGGGACCCCTGAACACTGATGCCTATCTGGAATTTTTCTTACTTGTTACTAAAAGTTTCTGCTGCCCTACATAGGTGTTAAGTAATTCCTTGGTTCCATATTCTCATTATCCTGGTTCCTTGTATGTGCATCGTTATATTTATATATCAATATAAAAAACAGAACAGACCACTGATCTTGGAGACAGCATCTCTCTGTATCACTTAAGTATAAAATAAGCAGTCATATTCCCAAAGAGAAACAGAATGAATAAAGAATTACCTCTCCAGAGCACATTTTGTTATGTGGGATTTCATGATGCACATGATGCACATTTCATGATCTACATTCACTTTAGAATGTAGATATGTGAAAGGAAAACTAGAATGATTGGTATAGTTAATTTCATACCTTGGTTAAAAAAAAATCATGTTGACAATTTAACCAACTTGCAAAATTGCAACCTCTCTGCAGTTGTCTTAACAGCATCCATCCCTTACTTACACTTATGTGCAAATCTGTTGTCCCCAAAGTCCCAGAACTGGCTTCCCTGTGCTGGTTAGGCCATTGTCTTTGTATTAGTCACTGTCTCCGTGTAGCCAGCAGTGTCTTCTCCAGTGTCCCTCTTAGGATCCTCCCCAGTGTCCCTATTTCCACAGAAACCTCTCAGCTTGAACTGTCTTTGAAGCAGCAGTTTATAAGCAGCTGCTCTATACTTCTTGGAAATGAGGTTGTAGAGGATAGGGTTGATGGATGCGCTGAGATAGAAAAGCTGCAGAGCAACAATGTTAAAGTACTGCGAAAAGTACATCATGCGGGAGTCTTCCGTGTTTATATAAATGATTCTGCCAATGTGGAAAGGCAGCCAGCAAACTATAAATGCCAGAACCACGACCACTGCAAAAACAAAACACAGGTGCCACAATTAGCAAAAGCATTCAAAGGCAAATAAGGATTCCTTCAAGAAACCATCTGCAATAACAGCAAAATAAATTAGAACTTGTACCTAGCCAGATCCCTGCGCCAAAAAACCAACCAACCAACCTACCAACCAAAAACACAGTTGGTTAACTGCATCGATATTTACTTAAACCTGCATGTTAGGCTCATGTATGTGTTCTCAAGGCTGGCTATAAACCAGAAAGGCAGCTGCACCTAACAAGCCATTTTGGCAGGCTTCCTTCCACAAGCCCGCTTGAAAGACATGATTTGTTCTTCCTTGGAAAGAATTCTGCAACAGGTCTACACAATCTTTGATTTTTTTTTATACCGGCATGGTTCATTTTAGCTTTCAGGATAGCTTAGCATTAAACAAAATCTTCAGCTTAATGCAGTCTACCATTTTCTTAAGGGTACTGTGAGTAATACACAGCAGTAGCATCTGACAGAGACAGGCAATTGGATTCAGCGCCCCCAGTTACCCATCCTGGATTTCAGCGGCTTTGGAAAGTCATTGCTATTCACTAGACCGGCTTTTCTCACCCTCGGAGGCGCCCAGGGTCCCCAGAGGTGGCACCTCGGTTCACAAACTTAATTATTTCCACGATTCTAGTCACAAACGTAATTTGACGAGAACTGAATCAAATTCAGTGGTTAGGTTCAATGTTGAGCTTATGGGGAAATTTGATTCGGTTCTCGTCCAGTTCGGTTTGTGACCAGAATCGTGGAAAGATTTAAGTTCGTGAACCGAGTACTGGGAAACGGGATGGCTTTCTCGAGACGGGATGTACAGCGGAGGACCAGCAGACTTTGCGTGGCCCTGTTGGTGGTGGAGACCGCGGGCCGGTGTGTTTGGAACAGAGCGGGCACCACTTACGCAGGACGCGGACGGTCTGCCGGTGGCCCTTTTCCCGCCCCAAGGCAGCCGGGTCTTGCAGCAGACCCCGGGTCTTCCACAGCTTCCGTCCGATGAGCCCGTAGAGGATGCTGAGGCACAGAAAGGGTAGGAAAAAGTAGGCAGTGGTGACCCACAGCATGACGCGGAGCGCGCCCAGCTGCGCGCGACTCGGCCGGCACTCGCGGCTGAACAGCGCTGCAGCCTCGGGTTCCGACGGCTGGGACAGCGGCGCTCCGAGTGACAGAGTGAGCTGCGCAGTCCCGTTAAGGTCTGGAAGTTCGTAGATGCCAAGGTCCTGCTCAACGCCCACCAGAAAGAAGAAGGGCCCTGCGGAGAGCAGCGCCACCGCCCAGAGCGCGGCGATGAGCGCGCGAACGCGGCGCCGGGTGACGAGGACTCGGGCCCGCAGCGGGCAGCAGATGGCCAGGTAGCGCTCGACGCTGAGAGCTGTCATGTGCAACAGCGTGGCGTAGGTGCAGCCCTCGCCCAAGTAGAGCGTCAAGCGGCAGAGAAGCGACCCAAACACCCAGGGCCGCGAGCGCCAGAGGCGGTACAGGTCGAAAGGAAGCCCGAACAAGATGAGCAGGTCGGACACGGCCATGCTGCCCAGGTACAGGTTGGTGGTGGTCCGCATGTCCCGGTAGCGTCCGATGAGCAGTACGGTCACCACGTTGCCGCTCACCCCGACGGCGAACAGGCCCAGACACACGGCAGTCACCGGCACCAGTGCCCCCAGGGGAAAGGCGGAGCAGCGGTGCTCATCGCACGGCAGCGGTTCTGCCCATGCCGGCTCCCGAGCGCTATCGGGGCCGTCGCTGCCGTTCCAGGGGCTGCCCATGGGGGACCGGTGTCCAGCAGGCGCGCCCGGCCGGACTGCGGACTCGGTGGCGCGGGGGCCCACGTGAGCCCTTCCGCGCACCGCCAAGCCCTGCCGCGCGAGGCTCCGGAGCGCAGGTCTTCGCTGGAGCAGGAGCTGCAGGGAGCTGAGAGCAGTAGCGCGAAGTCTCCGCCCCTGGCCACGGCTCCGCCGGGTCCGGCTCCCGCGCCCTCTCCCAGTCCCTTTGTATTCCAGGGCGCTTCCCTCGCTACCAGCTGGCAACCCCACCGGGCAGCGACCACAGTGCATGAGCTCTGCCCCATCCTGGGTAGCAATTTCTGAACCCCAGCGAAGTGCGGGTGTTTTTGTCAGGTACACAGGGGACTTTGTGAGGGATCTTGGGTGACGGCTGTGTCCTGGAGGTTTGGAAACGCTCTCACTGACTGCCAGGAAGTAGTACAATCCTAAATAGTAGAACAGTCTAGTTCAGAATTTAAGAGCCCCTCCCAAATCTGGTCTTGCTTCCACAAAAGAGTTGCAGTGTGACCTTGGACCAGTGCTGTCCTCACCCAGCCCACTTCTCTGTAAATTTGCAAATGGTAGTGGAGGCAGTTGACTAAATAATTTCAAGGATCCCTAAAATCTACAAACATGAACATGTTTACTTAGCATAAACAAAGACTTAAATGTTAATGTGTACACTTGAATACTTACACATGGGGGATACGCTGTTTTTATCTACAAAATGTTTTATAAAGCAGGCTATTTGCCAACATCTGAAAGAATGAACATTTAGGAAAAGGATGAAAACTGATGTCTGAGTCAGTCCTTGATGACAATAGCTGACATGCAGTGCTTAGGCTGTGGCTGGCCCTGTGCTCTCTTTAATCCTGTGCCCCGAGGAGCTCCTTTCCTGTGGACAAAGTGGGTCTCCCTTTAGATCCAGCAGGCAGTAAGAGGCAGCCTGGGATGTGGAAGGTGGCTGGTCTAATCCCAGAGCCTGCAGCCCGGCTGCCTCACCAGTGTCCAGTTCCACCTCCTAGTGTCTTGGCCTCCACCGTCCTCACCCAAGCTTCTCATGATGCTCTTCTACCAAATCCTGTATCTCTGTGCCAACAAACTCATGTCTAGTGGGTTTTTTTTTTCCCACCCATCTTTTTTATGGCTTAAAATTTCTGCCTTCCCACCTGGCGTGGTGGCGCATGCCTGTAATCCTAGCACTTGGGAGGCTGAGGCAGGAGGATTACCTGAGTTTGAGGCCAGCCTGGGCTCCACAGTGAGACCCTATCTCAAAAAAATAAAGCCAAAAATATTTTTTTTCAGCCTTTCCCTCCAAGTTCACTTCTTCCTTTCCTTTGAAGCTGAAACCTGCCTTCACATTAGGAAGTGCTTCCCTTCAGTTCTCTGTCACCTGTAGGAAGCATGGGCTTGGTGGGGTTGCTTGTCATCCCCTGTCTCTGCTATTTTTAGCTGTCCTAAAGCCTAGCTTTATCAGGGACTGCCCTTTCCAGGTCTTCCCAGCCACCGACCCTTGTCCCCGAGGACTGGGTGCCTCACTGTCTCTCATAAGTTCGCACCCACTCACACATCTTGCCTTGGCCTCTCAGGATGTTGACCTCCTTTCTATCAGGATCATGCCCTGGATCCCATTAATAAGCCACTGTGGTGGGTGCAGCTTATTCCTTACTATTAGGTGGGCACGCTCCATGCTGACTGCAGTCATCCTGCTTCTGACCCATCCCCACTCTTTCCAGCTCACTTTTACTTGTGCCTTTCCTCTTATAATCCTTCACCCCATGGAGTCCTCCAGTCAGTCACTCCTGACTTTTGTCTGTTCCCCAACTACCTCATGTCTTCCCTTCCCTTCATTTGCCGGCCTAAACTCTATGAGAGTCATGACCCCCGCCACAGTCATGACCAGCTCCCTTGTCCTGCTCTCCATTGTCATAGCTGTCTACTCAAAGAGGGCACTGGCATGGCCTAGCTAAGTGGAATTCTCTGCCCACTCCGTGCAGGCTCCCACTTAGCTGTTGAGTTGTTTCACTGGAAACGTGTGACTCCAGCAGGAGCCTAGTGACTCCTGCCATCCAAATACCCTACTTCCTTCCCCACCCCCACTCCTGTCATGTGTCCTCCTGTCTCAAATACCTTCCCCTCCTCCCTCTAGGGTGGGGACTGTGTGCCTGTTTTTCTGGAAAAAAAAATAGAAGCAATCAGAAAGAAATTTCTAAAGCTCCCACTGCCATACATACACTCCCTCATTCCTCCCGCTGGACAGATGAATGAACTCGTGGTACTTGTATCTGGAGTCAGCTCAGCCCCTTAAGCACACTATTTACCTTCTAGAGGGAATCACTCTATTAATTACCTCTCTCATATATCATCATTTCCCCCTCTGGATCATCTCTGTGATTTCAGCAAAACTCCTCTGTATTCAGTTCTCCACTCTTTTCTCTTTCCCTTCCTCCTCTGCTTAGCCAGAGAAAATGTAATTTCTTCATTTATAGTTGATGTGATTTTCTCTGAGCTCTTAGCTGTTAGGCAGCAAGAGAAAGTGATCCAGCTTGAGGAAAGCGTAGTCCAGTTGATGAGTGGCACAGATCGTCTGGGTAGTGTTCAGTTCTCTCACCGGGTCTTTCCCTTAGGTGACCCAGGTATGTGAGGGGGGGAGCCCAGGTGGCTTTAAGGTCCTTGTGCAGCCAGAAGAGACAAGTACCTAAGTCTGTGCCGGTTCCTGGGCTGGCAGTTGCTAGACTTGTCCCGCCTTGCAGAGGGCAGTTGCTGTCCCCTGCCTGCCTAGTCACCGGCTGCTCTGCTGTCTTCTGCGGCAGAGGTCTGTGACTTGTGAATGTATGGTCTTTTCCTTTGATTCAAGGGAATTCTTTTTTTTTTTTTTTTTTTTTTTGTGGGTACCGGGGGGTCGACCTCAGGACCTCGCTTGCCAACAGGCACCCGTGCTGCTGAGCGATATCACCGGCCCCTTTTTCATATGTGGGTTCCGGGAGTCGAACTCGGGCCCTCGCGCTTGCCGGGCAGGCGCTTAAGCCGCTGAGCCATCTCACCGGCCCACAAGGGAATTCTTGACTTGCAATGGCTGTAGATCCCTGGTTTTGCCTAGTGCCTCTCCCCACCTACTGGCGCATCTCCAAGGGTCACTACTCTGCCCCTTGAATCCTGTCCCCCCTCTGCCTATTCTGTATCACACACCTGTCATTCAGATATTCTTTTTCTCTGTTGTATTTTCTCTTCACAGTTTATTATCAATACACTATTTAATTTTCTGAGCTATTTTATTATCTATCTCTCTTCATCTCCCAATGTCATGTACGCCAGAAGGCAGGGCTTTTTAATCTATTGTGTTCATTGCCCTTTCCCTGGTGCCTGAATTGTACCTGGCACAAAATAAGAATTTGATAAATATTTATCTCTGGGAATGAATAAGCCTCTGCAGAAGCAGGGACCTTTGTTTTCTTCACAATTTCCAGCATGGAGAGCAGTGCTCTGATTGCACTGGGTACTCAGTAAGGGTTCATTGATAATCTAGTTCAAGAGGGAGCGCTGATTTAAAGAGATGGATGCACAGAAGGCTTTTTTTTTTTTTTTTTTTTGTGAGTACCGGGGGTCGACCTCAGGACCTCGCGTGCCAGCAGGCGCCCGTGCCGCTGAGCGATATCACCGGCCCCTTTTTCGTATGTGGGTTCCGGGAGTCGAACTTGGGCCCTCGCGCTTGCCGGGCAGGCGCTTAAGCCGCTGAGCCATCTCACCGGCCCTAGAAGGCTTTTTTAATACCATTGCGGCAGTGAGGTTCAGGCAGACTTGGCCCTTGCAGTGTAGCTGAGCCTTTATTGTTAATGACTTGTCACCCATGTTTTCGAGAGAAATGGGGCAAGGTATGTAAAAACTGACCAAATCTGTTTTCTACATTTTTTTAGTTCTCTAGTCCTTCACCAGCTTCCTGACTTCACAGTTCATCTGATGAGAGGGAGTTCTCAGTGGACCTGGAATGGTGTGCACCTCTCACGTGGTGATCATGTGAGGACAGCAGTGAGTCCAGGTCTGGCTTGGGTATGGCCCTGTCCCGGGAAGAGGTTGATGTCATTAATAGGCTTTTGGCCCCTGGCTGGAGACCTCACAAATTGGCCCTTAGGAGGCTGGGAATGTCCTGGATTAAAAATGAAACTAAGGCTGGATGCCTGTAATCCCAGCATTTGGGAGGCTGAGGCAGGAGGATCTCTGTGAATTCGAGGCCAGCCTGGGTTACAAAGTACAAGCCAGCCTGAACTGTACAGTGAAAACCTGTCTCAAAAAAAAAAAAAAAATGTAGCTAATACTTGCTGTGTGCAAACTGCTCTTCCAAATACTTGGATATTTCACCTCATTTAATCCTTAACTGTTGTGGGGTGGGATCCTCTTGGTATCTCCCTATTATAGACAAGAAGGCCAAAGCTTAGAGAAGTTATCTAGTTATCCTAGGTCACTGGGGTAGCCAGTAATCATGGGCAGTGCTGTCCAGCCCAGTTCCAGGGTGCACAGGCATAACCACTGTGCTGTGCGGCCTCTTGCTGTATGGACCATCAGCTGTACGGATGCTAAGTATGACATGAACTCTGCCAGAAAATTGTCTTCTAGAAATCAGATTTTTTGGGCAAATGGGAGGATATGGAAAACTTTGAGGAGCTTTAGGGGGGGTCCCTCACATGCAGGTGCACTTTACCTGTTGAAACTTATAAAAACTCTGTAGGTTTTATTCACTTTTCTCACAGAAGGGCACTATATGAGGCAGTGGTTGAAAAGTGAGTACCTACAGCAACGGACACACATTTCTTCTTTTTTTTTCCTTCTTCAATAATTCAATTATTTATTTCACTAAAAAGTATGTTAAAGTATATAGCTCTCATCCACAAGGTATATATATGAATGACATGTAAGATGGAGGCCTTTTATTATTGTTTCTTTTTATCAGACTTTTAGTGTGCTGTACCAGCACTATACTGTAGTTTTTAAAAAATGAACTTCACATATTTTTGTATTTTTCCAGTTGTTTGCTATATATAAAAGAAACTCACAGTAAAATGCTTGAAGAAAAAAAGGAGATAAAAGAAATTCTGAACTTCCAAGAAATGTACAGCTATTACATCTAAAAAATGTTCTGAAATACACATATACAAGCATGCTGGACAATCCCACCCTTCTCCCCTCCCTGCTTTCCCTTTTAGTTCAAACCATGGTAAGAGTTCTAATTTCTGCAGAATTTCCAATTAAAAAAAAAGTAACTTCTTACTGTTGGAAATCCAGGGCTTGTATATTTCAGATTAATTCAGTGAAAAACTCACAAGTAAAATAATGCATATTTAAGGGAAATACTATACAGACTTTTTCACACAGAAGTACATAAGATTTAAAAGAATCTATTACCATTCATTTATTTTTGCACAAAAATGTATAAATATGTCACCAGGTTTTCATAACAAACAAAAAACCACTTAAATGAAAGATATCAGATGAAAACTACCTTTTGCTGCCTTAAAATTTTTATTAGTAATATATATATATATATTTCTGCATATATATATATATATATTTCTGCTTAGAACTGGGTTCCTAGGGATGAAAAGCCCACGCATTAAAAACAGCCCATTTTATTTTATTTTTTTTGTGGGTACCAGGGGTCAAACTCAGGACCTCACGCACCTGTCAGCAGGCGCCTGTGCCGCTGAGTGATATCACCGGACCTTTTTTCGTATGTGGGTTCTGGGAGTCGAACTCAGGACCTCGCGCTTGCCAGGCAGGTGCTTATGCTGCTGAGCTATCTCACTGGCCCCAAAACCAGCCCATTTTATTTTATTTTATTTTATTTTTTTTTGTGGGTACCAGGGGGACGACCTCAGGACCTCGCGCGCCAACAGGCACCCGTGCCACTGAGCGATATCACCGGCCCCTTTTTCGTATGTGGGTTCCAGGAGTCGAACTCGGGCCCTCGCGCTTGCAAGGCAGGCGCTTACGCCGCTGAGCCATCTCACCGGCCCTAGCCCATTTTAAAAAGAGAAAAAGAAAAGTTCTAGTGAATTCCAAGAAAAAAAGCAACCTCAAAGTGGTAAAAGATTACAAACATCTATTTCACAATTTGTATTCTCACCAAGATAATTTTATACAAGTTTACAATCTTCATCAGTTTATGCTCTTCAAAAGGCTTTGAGAATTTTTCTTTCCAATTAGGAAATAATAGCACTGCAATATTTTTAAAGTCAATTTTACACTGTACACATTAGATATAAATGGTTTGATATATCAGATTTTTATAACCTATACATTGCTGAGACCCCTCTCCCCTGCAACTGGTGGTAAATTATCCATTCACAAGTGATTTCTCTCATTTCACATTTCCACCACACAACTTTTAAAAAAATGTTTTAAATGTTAGATTATTTCAAGAAAAACACTTCTACAAAATCATATCAATTATCCATTTCTTTCCTTTCTTTCTTTCTTTCTTTCTTTCTTTCTTTCTTTCTTTCTTTCTTTCTTTCTTTCTTTCTTTCTTTCTTTCTTCTTTTTTTTTGTTAATAACCAGGACTTGGAAGTCTCCTGGAAGAACTTTAAAATTCGTATGCTTTTCTCCACAGTTGACAAGAGCTTAATACTTGGCTGGTCCATGTCCAATCTCCTCAGACAGAAACACAGAGCAACCCAAGGTTAGAAACAGGGTCTCAAAGACAACCTTCTGGGCCTGGAATGAAGAGTCACAAAATACCTCAATTATCCATTAATGCATTAAAAAGGCACTTTTAAAAAAAGTCCTTGGGACTTCTGGGAAGATGGAGTGGTAAGCAGCACAGAAAGAGACTCTGTGAGATTTGCCATCCAGACACTGAAATATAGCAATGCAAGGAAGAGAAGGAGGGAAGTGGGTCCCCTGGACCCAGGAAGGATTTGAAATGAGAACTGAAGCCCATTGGGAGAGCGAAGAGAGAAACTTCAATGAAGAAGACAGAGGTGGTGGGCAGTGCCTTCTCACTGAGTCAGGACTCACTGCGTGGGAGAAGTGGTTCAAACTGTGGATACATGGTGACTGCTGAAAACCCCAGAGGCCTCCATGGAGAGATGCAGCAATGCAATGGAGGAGTGGACACCATGGAGTGCAGTGGCTGGTAAGTGGAGCAGATTTGGACATCCCGCGGGAGAGGGCGATTGGCTAGGAGCCATCTTGGAGAGGGGCCAAATGAGCTTGGAACCCAGAACAACTGCTGGCTCCATCCAGTAGCTCCCAGCTGAGTTCAAGCCTGCAGAAGGTGTGCTGACTGCTGCAGGTTGAATGGGTCTGGTCCCAGCCTCATGGCCAGAAACCAGCCTGAACTTCAGGGGAAATAAAGGTGCAGGCTCAATGAGATTGTCCACTACCCCACCATAAAGCTACTGCTGGCTTGCTGGGATAGATCAACACGGACCTGGACTCTGTCTCCACATGTTGTCTACCAGTGGCAGTTTCTCACATAACTACAGAGATGGTGACTATAATGAAAAACATGCTTAGTGACTCTAGAGGATATACAGATAAAAAAATAGAGCTTAGGAAAATGATGAACCTTGAAGTGAACTTCCTCCCCTTTTCTTTTTTTTTTTTTTTCCATTGTTTGATCTTGTTTTTATATTTGTGAAGGTACTTTCTAGTTTTTTAGTGGTTGTTGTTCTGTTCTTCCTTTTTTTTCTTCCTTCTTTCCCTGTCTTCTGCATCAGCTCCCCAACGTTTGCATGACCCCCCTTTGTCCTCCAGCTTTGCTTCTAATCTCTTCCTCTTCTTCTATTTCTCCGTTTTTGTCCTAACCCTTTTAAAATTTTCTTGCCTGAGGGTAAAATTGGCATATTGAGAGCTTATTTACTGCATACAGTTTTCTGATGCGATTTAGATTTTGTTATATACCACATATCTAGTTCATACAGTTAAAGGTGGCAAGTTAATGGTTACCTCAGTTTGTCATTTTCTAGGCTGTGTTTGATGCTATTGTTATTGCTGATTGTACCACTTTAGCCAAAGTGATGTAATTGTTTTAACCAGCTGTTCTTCCTGGTATACCAAGACTGAGATTGCCTAAGGGTCATAGAAAATACTGTGGGCCAGTACCAAAGAATCAGGGGCTGGGCCAAGTAGGCAGCAACTTCTCATCCCCAATAAACTGAAGAGGTAGGATCTTGCAACAAAAATCAAAGCCAAAAGCCAGCTATACCTGGAAGACATCTCTGAGAAGTAGTCATTTCCTAAGGGTTCTAAATATTAGCAATGAAGCTACTCGGCATAGGCAATTTACAAGCATCAACCCAGGAATTAAACTAAAAAAAAAAAAAAAAAAAAAAGAAAAGAAAATGAGAAGACACTTAAGATGCAACCCCAGTTCACCAAAGGCAAACCCAGGGGGCAATGAGGTGGGACAATGCGAAAGCCACCCACCTAGACTCTCTGAAGTAGTAACAACAAAGCAAATGAGGCTCTAGAAAAAAATCAAATCAGAAATAATTTCTCAGATAACCACAGAGATCGTGACCATAATGAAAAACATGCTTAGTGACTCTAGAGCATATACAGATAAAAAAATAGAGGAGCTTAGGAAAATGATGAAAACCATGAATGCCCAACATAGGAAAGAAATGGAATCCATGAAACAGATTGAAGCAGATATCCAGGAGACTAAAAATTCCATTGAAAGTGTCCACAGCAGAATAAACCAATGTGAGAACAAAATCTCAGAAATAGAAGACAGGCTTGTGGTTAGCGATCATGAAAAAAAAAGAAGATTTCTTAAAAATAGCAAGGGACCATGAGAAATCAATCCAGCAGCTGCTAGAGGATGCAAAGAAGAATAACATAAGATTTATTGGAGTCAGTGAAAAAGCAGGAGATAGCACAAATGATATTAAAAAAAACTGTTCACAGACATCATGGCAGAAAACTTCCCTGGCAAGGAAAAAGAATCTGACATACAGATAAGTGAGGCATATAGAACTCCAATTAGCCATGATTAAAAAAAAAAATCTACAGCAAGGCATATAATACTCAAGATTCCAGAAATTCAACACAAGAACAATATTAAAAGCTGTTAAAGAAACAAATCACCTATAAACGAAAGCCCATCAGAATCACCACTGACTTCTCAACACAAACCCTCAAGTCAAGGAGAGTGTAGAGTGAAGTATTCCAAGCCCTAAAACAACTTCCAACCCACATTGATGTACCCCACAAAACTATCTTTCAAAATTGATGGAGAAATAAGATACTTCCATGACAAAGAACACCTAAGGAAATTTATGAACACCAAACGAGCACTCCAAAATGTTCTGAAGGGCATTCTAGAAAGAGATAACAAGGACTACAACTCCATGAACCCCCCAAAAATGAATCCACCAGGCAAGGCAAACAATTAAACAGAGAGGGGAGAAAAGGGAGCCAACAACGGGAAAATAACATGACAAGGGTAATTCAATACATATCAGTTATAACTATCAATGTTAATGGTCTCAATTCACCAATCAAAGGAACCTACTGGCAGAATGGATCAAGAAACAAGATCCAACAATATGCTGCATTCAAGAAACACATTTAATTCAAAAAGAAATTCATAGACTGAAAGTCAAAGGGTGGAGAACAATACTCCATGTGACAGGAACATGGAAAAAAGCAAGGGTAGCTATTAATTTGCAGACAAAGTGGATTTCAAGCTAAGACTGATTAAGAGAGACAAAGGTCACTACAGCCTTGTAAAGGGAACAATCCAAGAGGAAGAGATAGCAATCATAAATATATATGCAATAAATACCAGTGCACCCAACTATATAAAACAAATATTAATGGGTATGAAAAATCAAATAAGCACTAATACAGTTGTATTGGGGGATCTCAATACCCCAGTGTGACAAAAAGACAGACCAACTAGACAAAAAATCAACAATAAAATATTAGGACCGAACCAAACTTTGGAACAAATGGACTTAGTAGATGTCTACAGAGTGTTCCACCCCACAATATCAGAATACACATTCTTCTCAGCTGCACATGGGACATTCTCCAGAATAGACCACATACTAGCTCATAGAACATGCTTAAGTAAATGAAAAGGAATTAAAATTATCCCATGCATATTATCAGACCATAGTGCAATGAAATTGGAAATCAATAGCAAAAGAAACCTCAGGAACTTCATAAACACATGGGAATTAAATAACACCCTCCTGAACAACCAATGGGGCACAGATGAGATTAAAAGAAGAAATTAGAAAGTTTTTACAATTAAATGATAATGCCAATACAACATACTGGAACTTATGGGACACAATGAAAGCAATCCTACAAGAGAAATTTATAGCAGTGAATACCCATATCAGGAAAACATAGCAAGCTCAAATAAACAGCTTAATGTTAAACCTGAAGCTTCTAGAAAAGAAGAGCAGGCCAAGCCCAAAGCTAATATGAGGGAGGAAATTATAAAGATCAGAGCAGAAATTAATGCACTGGAGACTAAGAAAACAATACAAAGAATAGATGAAGAGTTGGATTTTTGAAAGAGTAAATAAAATTGACAAACCCTTAGCCAACCATATCAATAAAGACTCAAATCCATGCAATTAAGAATGAAAAGGGTGAAATCACAACAGATGCTGCAGAAATCCAAAATATCATCTATACCTACTTGGAGAACTTGTATTCTAATAAGATGGAAAATGCAGAAGAAATGGACAGATTCCTAGATACATACAAATTACCAAAGCTGAATAAAGAAGATATAAAAATCCTAAATAAATCAATATCAATCGATGAAATTGAAGATGTAATTAAAAACCTACCGACAAAGAAAAGCCCAGGCCCTGATGGATTCACTGCTAAATTCTATAAGAAATTTAGAGAAGACCTAATTCTGCTACTTGTCAAACTTTTTAATGAAACTGAAAGGCAAGTAATACTCCCAAATTCATTCCTGGAAGCAAGCATTACCCTGATACCCAAACCAGGGAAGGACCCAACTAAGAAAGAGAACTACAGGCCAATCTCCCTAATGACCATAGATGCAAAAATCCTTAATAAGACACTGCCAAACAGAATGCAGCAAATCATCAAGAAAAGTATACACCATGACCAAGTAGGATTCATCCTAGGGATGCAGGGTGGTTCAACATACGTAAATCAATAAATGTAATACACCATATCAACAGAGCCAAGGACAAAAACTATATGATTATCTGAATAGATGCAGAAAAAGCTTTTGACAAAGTCCAGCACCCATTCATGATAAAAACACTACAGAAAATTGGAATAGATGGTCTTTATCTCAATCTGATAAAAGCCATCTATGACAACCAACAGCCAACATCATACTAAATGGACAAAACCCGAAAGCTTTCACTCTAAAATCAGGAACAAGATAAGGATGCCCACTATCACTACTCTTATTCAATATAGCTCTGGAAACTTTAGCCAGAGCAATTAGACAAGAGAAAGAAATAAAATAATGATAGGAAAGGAAGAAGTTAAATTATCATTATTCACAGATGACATGATACTCTACATACTCTACATATAAGACCCTGAAAACTCCACCACAAGACTTCTAAATTTAATAACCAAATTCAGTTGCTTAGCTGGGGATACAAAGTCAACACTCAAAAATCAATAGCATTCCTATACACAAATAACAAGTTTACTGAGAGAGAAATTAGGGAAAAAACACCTTTCACAATAGCATCCAAAAAAAAAGAAATACCTAGGAATCAATCTAATGAAGGAAGTAAAAGACCTCTACATTGAAAATCATAGTACTCTGAAAAAGAAGATTGAAGAGCATATCAGAAAATGGAAAGATATCCCTTGCTTTTGCGTAGGAAGAACCAATGTAGTGACAGTGGCCATACTTCCAAAATTGTTATACAGATTTAATGTAGTCCTGATCAAAATTCCAACAGCACATCTCATAGTATTAGCGAAAACAATCCTAAAATTCATTTGGAACCAGAAGAGACCTAGAATAGCAAAGGCAGTTCTGGGCAACAAACAAAGGCAAGGCAGGTGGCATCACAATCCCACACTTGAAATTATACTAGAAAGCTACTGTGATAAAAATAGCATAGTACTGGCAAAAAAAAAAAAAACAGACCCAGGGATCAATTGAACAGACTAGAAGATGCAGGGCCGGTGAGATGGCTCAGTGGCGTAAGCACCTGCCTTGCAAGCGCGAGGGCCCGAGTTCGACTCCCGGATCCCACATACGAAAAAGGGGCCGGTGATATCGCTCAGTGGCATGGGTGCCTGTTGGCGCGCAAGGTCCTGAGGTCGACCCCCCGGTACCCACAAAAAAAAAAAAAAAAAGAAGATGCAGAAACAACTCCAAACACACTCAGTCACCTTATCTTTGACAAAGGTGCCGAAAACATTCACTGGAAGAAAGATAGCCTCTTTAATAAATGGTGCTGGAAAAACTGGCTTTCCCCAAGGTGAAGATTAAAATTAGACCCATATTTTTCACCGTGCACTAAACTAAAATTGAAATGGATCAAAGATCTAAATATTAAAACAAACATTAAATCTGCTGGAAGACTGAGTAGGTAGAAGTCTTGAAGACATCACCGTAGGCCAAGATTTTATGAACAAAACCCCGATCGCACAGGAAGCATCACAGAGAATCAACAACTGGGATCTCATCTTATTAAAAACTTTTGCACAGCAAGAGAAACCACCCACAGATTGAAGAGACAACCCAGTGTGGGAAAATTTTTTTTGCCAGTTGTTCCTCAAAGGATTACTATCTAGACTATATAAAGAAAAAAAAAAAATCAGACCCTCCAAATTTAAAGACCCAATCCAAAAATGGGCATCTCAGATGAATATACACTTCTCAGATGAAGTATAAACAGCAATAAGTATATGAAAAAATGTTCAACCTCACTGGTTATTTGAGAGATGCAAATTAAAACAACACAGATTCCTTCTCACTCCAGAAAGAATGGGTATCAAGAAATCAACCAATAACAAATGCTGGAGGGGCTGTGGGGGAAAATGAACCCTTCTCCACTGCTGGTGGGAGTGTACACTGGTGCAACCACTGTGCAAATCAGTGTGGAGATTCCTCAAAAAACTAGGATTTGAGGTTCCATTTGACCCAGCTATTTCCCTTCTTGGTATCTTCCCAAAATAATTAAAAGCATCATACCACAGTGATATATGCATACCCATGTTTACAGTGGCACGGTTTGTAATAGCTAAATCTTGGAAACAGACCAAATGCCCATCAACTGGTGAATGGATAAAGAAGATGTAGGTTTTTTTTATATAATGGAGTACTACTTTGCCATGAAGAAGGATAAGCTTGAGACATTTCTAGGTAAAAGGATGCATCTTGACACCATATTCTTAAGTGAGTCCTAAATTGGACACACATGTAAATATCACATGGTTTTTCTGGTGTGAGAAACTGAAAGTGTATATAAAGACCAAAAGGTATAACAAGTATGGTGAAATAGGAAGAAAATGTTCAAATGGGGAGGGGAAAAAGAGAGAGGGGAAAAGGAAAGAAGGGAGAAGTAAAAAAAAAAAGAAGGAAAAAGTGGGAACAAAGCTTTTATAAATAGGGAGGAAGGAGGGGTTGAAGGGAGTATCAGGGAATTGGGAAAAAAAAGAAATATGCTATATCATGTACAGGTAGAAATTCTCTTAGATGAATGTGATCATTATGTGTATCTAAAATGTACCAATAAAATCTGATTGGAAAAAAACAGTCCTCCCATGAAGGCTCAACTTCAAGTACTAGTTTAATGGTTAAGTTATATTTTTTTGAAATAGTATTTCTATGGTTCAGAATAAATTTACCATATTTATAACTTGATTTTCTGAACACTTTTGATTGTGATATGTACATGAGTCCCTTTTCCTCTAATGAGAGGAGAGACCTGGCTTTCAGTAAGTATTCACTAGAAACTTATTTCTGTTTTGACTACAGAAAACTGATTGAAGGCTCTGGGCTGAGCTTGACTGTCTTTGGTAAAAGAGTATTATCTTTCATGAGTGCTGGCCACGTGGAATGGCAGAACTTTTTTTTTCCCCAGTACTGAGGATTTCATCTAGAGCCTTCTCACTGAGCCACGTTCCCCTGCCACCACCCCTTTTTGTTTTTCTGAGACAAGGTCTTGCTATGTAGTTCAGGCTGGCCTTGAATTCATTTATGTAGTTCAGGCTGGTCTTGAACTTGGCGGCAATCCTCCTGCCTCAACCTCCCAAGTGCTGGGATTACAGGTGTGCACCATCATACCTAGCATGGCAGGATTTTCTTAACAAAACCTACTGTTGGGTGGTTTTGTATATTACATTTTAGGCATGATTCAATTTGTTTTTACTCATTTCCCAGCTTCTGGGATAGAGAATGCAGTCAAAGAACCCTATGTTAGATCTGAGTTGAGTTTCTGCTACTGTATGTAGTCTTCAAGAGTTAAAAATTAGAAAGTCACAAAAACCATACAACAAAACAACTTAAATACAATGAAGCTGTCTGTCTACACACAGGTATGAAGTCAACCAAAGCACTCATGCCAACCTGGATGTGAGCACTAGGGAGATGGAAACCCCAGTATGAAATCATGTACTAATAGCTGGTTCTTATTTATAAAAGGTCTCAGATTATGGAGTTCAGGTAACCCACAGGACATATACCAGTAACTAGAGGATTTCATCCAAAGGACTAGGCTGCCCCCATCTTTATTTTTTTTATTATTTTTTTTATGTGGGTACCAGGAGTCGACCTCAGGACCTTGTGCTTGCCAGGCAGGCGCTTGTGCCGCTGAGCTATCTCACTGGCCCATAGTAAATGTTTTTTTTTTTTTTGGTGGGTACCGGGGGTTGAACTCAGGACCTCATGCGCCAGCAGGTGCCCGTGCCGCTGAGCGATATCACTGGCCCTTTTTTCTTATGTGGGTACCAGAAGTCGAACTCAGGACCTCGCGCTTGCCAGGCAGGCACTTATGCTGCTGAGCTATCTCACCAGTGCCCCCATCTTTAACAGAAGCTGAGAACACAAACTCTTGTGCAAAAGGACACGGTCTCTTTTGTTTTGTCTTAAAAGCCTCCAACCACCACTTCCTGTGGAACAGTGGCTGGGGGCTGCACACCACACACTGGCTGACAGTCACTACTTATGGAAGTTTCTGGGTCTATGAGATGGCACGCATTTCTTAACCATTTTCCCCCTTGGTGCTGGGGATCAAACTCAAGGCCTTGCACATAAGCGTGCACTTTACCACTAAATCACACTCCCGACCCACATTTCCTAATATCTTGAACCAGTCTTTGTATTTGGGAAACTTCATGTAACTCTCCAGAGTTTCAGCATGCCTTGCAAAACAGGAGGATGTTGTAAGGTCTAGGCCATATTCCCCAAAGGCTGCCATCCAGGTTCTCTACAGAGCAGTGACACATGGCAGAGCAAATTCAGTGAACTTTTCTACTGCACAGATTTGTTCCACATTTGGCTGTTTCTTTAGCAGTTTTTTACCAGTGAGCCCCTGTGAAGGCGGGTGACAAGAGTACGAGTCTTACCCCGCTATAAATGGATAGTCTTACTGCCTAGCAGCTGCCACTGGTAAACGGAAATTGTAAAAGGTACTTTCTTTGTTCAGACAACTCAGTCATCCTAGAAATAGAGTGGGACAAAGTTGGCATTTATGAATGGGCAAGCCAAACCCCTTAATAGCTATCAAGCACATCTTGATATTTAGTTGTCAAATGGGCTCTTGCAGACTGAAAGAGGTGGGGATACATAGGGAGCTGAGGGAGTTTGAAAGGAAGTGAGAAGCTGGCCTGTGAGCTTAAGCTAGCAAAGTGAGCTTAATGATTAGGTTGGTTTTACTGACCTGATATCAGATGCCCAGAATTTTCTAGTCTTATGTGATCTATATACTGTATTAGTTTTTAGGCCTGTGATATTCTTTTTGAAAAGTTGAAATAAAATTCACGTAATGTAAAATTAAACATTCTACAGTGAACAGTTCAATTCCATTTAGTGCATGCACAGCATTTGTAACCAGTACCTCTATCTAGTACTAAACCATTTCCATCACCTCAAAATAAAACCCTATACCCCACTGAGCACTTACTCCCCATTTCCTCCTCCCTCTACCCAAGGCAATCATTAATCTGTCTCTATGGATTTACTGATCTTGTATATTTCATTTAAATGGATTCATACAATATATGACCGTGTCTGGCTTTTTTTCACTTAGCATTGTTTTTTAGGTTCATCTGCATTTGTAGTATTTTTTTGAGCACATCAGTTTGTCTCATTTGGGGATAGGAGAGGCACTTTTTTTTTTCTGTGGGTACCGGGGGTCGACCTCAGGGCCTCGCACACCAGCAGGCGCCCGTGCCGCTGAGCAATATGACCGCCCTTTTTCGTATGTGGGTTAGGGAGTCAAACTCAGGACCTTGTGCTTGCTAGGCAGGCGCTTATGCCACTATCTCACCGTCATTCTTGGGTGAATATTTATGAAGACGGTTTCTTCCTAGAGCCGAATATGGACTCAAAATGGGAGTCAAAAGTATCAGAAGACGAAATTAAAAATGAAAGAACTTTGGTTTTATTTAGTCCAATACTCTGTACCAAATTCTTTTCTGATTTCCTTCAGTTCAGTCTGGTGGGTTATTTTGGATATGATGAAGTACTTAGCATAATACCTGGCATACAGGTAGTATTCAATAAATGTTCTCATAAATGCAACACTAATTTTGATTTCCTTCTTAGAACTGAGGACTTTTGAGACAGCAGAGGACAGTGGTTCAGTGTAAGTACACTAGAGCAATCACTCAGTCCCAATCCCTGTTCTGTCATTTATTAGCCATTTGATCTTTGGGAGACAGCTTGACTTCTGTGCGCTCCTGTATACACATAATAGAGCTAATAAAAGCACTGAACACAAAGCTTAGGATACACTAAGTGGTCAAGAGATACTAGCCACTATGATTATCAGTCACATGGCTTTGGTGACTGATTCAGCTTGTCTAGTTTTGAAGCCCTTTTCATGTAAAATTTGTTTTCAATCTATAGAAAAAGAGGTGATAGGTGCAAAGCTACAGATGAGTATCATGTCCTTCTCAAAGCTGGACTCTTCCTTAGCTAATTTTGTGGAGTGATGGCCCTACATTCAACATACCTCCCCTTCCCTTGTCTAACATTTTAAACTTTATCATGTGGTAGTTGCATTTGTGGCAATTAGAGATCCACTTGGATTTTAAAAGCAATGAATCCCCAAGAGGAGATCCATGGGATACAAATTTTGAGGGGAGATGAGTGAGAGGGAAGGCTGAACTTTTTGGTGGAAGGCAGACCTGACAATACCGTACTAATAAAAGGAAGGCCCTGGCCCAAGAGGTGGGAGAAGGAAAGTGCTAGGAAATGGGTGAATAAAGGAAAGGAAAGAGAGGTCAGGGGTTTTCTTCCCATTGAGTAAACTTCTTTATTTAGGGATGGTGTTTCCTTATATTGCCTAGGCTGGCCTTGAACTCCCAAGGTCCTCTTGCCTCAGTCTCCTGAATAGCTTGGACTAGAGGAATATGCCACCATCCCCAGCTTCTCCTTCCCCGTGGGAAATTTAGCTCACTTTATTCTTTATGTATATAAAGCAAGATGTTTACTGAATTGTACAAAATCAAGTTCCTAAGATAAAACTTCTAATTTCATTCTTTAGTCTACTTTAGTGCTCTTATATAATGAATATGGGCCCTCATGTTGAAAATTTGGACACTACGAGGAAAATTGTTTTAAGCCCACTGGAAGAGGGGAGACCTTATTTTCTCAAACAGGCAGCAGATAATGAAATGTATATGAATACAATAAACATATCTCAAAAAAGAATGATACAACTTTTATTTTCCATGGATTTTGCTACATAGTTTATGTATTCTGATGATACTATATTTTTCATTTGTATGAAGTTGAACCTTATACAATTTTAAGGTGATATGTTTGGTAGTGTATGTATAATCTTTAAAAAGTTTAGAGTTTTTGGAATGTACAGTATATGAGGTAAAATCAAGATTACATTAAAAATTGTTTTTTCCCCTGCATTAATTTTGCAGTGAGGCTCAAATGGCAAGTACACAATTAAATGACATTTACTATCAAAAATAGGAGTTCATTTGAATTACTATGAAAAACATAAGCCACTGTAACTTGTCACAGTGGTACATTTTACCATTTTAGACATTCAACTATATAGAAATCTCTGGGTTCTTACACTCAAACTCATTTGCACTGCCAAATGTGGCACTTTTAAGAAGTTTCTAGAAAACAATTGCAATTTTTGGGGGAAGATTATCATCTTATACATAAGAGATTAAATTTAAATAAAATGTAAACATACAGTATATTATAGTGACAGATCATTCTTACCACTTGGAAAGGCCAAGTTTATCTGTTTCTTTTTTGAACAAAGGTTAATGATTTTTTTTTTTTCTACAGCACAGATCATTTGACATAAAACAATTACAATACATGCCCATTCTATTATAAGGGAAAATCTTCAGAGATCTTCAAAGCACAAAACATATATTCCTTTTTTCAAAGACAGACAGAAGTGCTTAGTAATCACTAAAATGCTAATCTCAGCAACTAAAAATTAGTGATTTGCTATTCTAAAATTCAAATAATAAATTAAAAAAGCTAGTTACAGGTGTTTTACAGGTAACAGATGTGATAAAACAAGAATTGTAGATAGTTTCATTACAAACTATTATTACTGGCAGTCATTAACATCTAGGCAAGATGTACAATGTGATACTTGACAAAAATTCAATCTGATCATCCAGTAACTCACAAATGCCAAGTTCACAAAACATTAATGAATTATGCAATTGCAAAGTGCTCTAATGCAACATTACCACATGCAATCAACAATTTGGAACAGTATCCAAACAGACATTATACATTAAACATTAGTTTTTCAAGAAAGCAGCTTGAAATTTATTGGTGCAAATTAATTTTGTCTTCAGATTTGGTGCCCCAAACAAAAAGGTTAGGTTTGATTATGAATTCTGATGGTGATGGCAGTAGTTATGGAACAGCAGCAAAACTAATGGGAGTCCTTCAAAATTAGCCTACACCAGAGAGATGGACGGAGTATGTGTATATATCCGTACACTTGGTATGGGTAGTTTATATGTATGCTATGTAAGTAGGTGTGTGCCCTTACACAAATGCACATGGTTCAAAGGCTCACAAAACAGAAGCCAAATAGTTCTGAAATTCAGACTGTGTTATGATTAATTTTTAAAAGTTACAATCTAAAAGTCCTGTTCTTTTCCATGTTCTCAAGACCTGCAGAGGTACTTTTTGAGTAAACATTAAAATATTTTTAGGCTGTATAAACTGCCTGTGCTTTAAGTGACTTATCTGTGAATTCATGAAGATATACTTGTAATGAAGAACTCCACATTTATCAAACAAAAAGCTTCCTTTTTTCACACATATCCTTTCATCCAGTTTGTTTGCTAAGCCCCTCCAGTTATTCATCATAATCCCACTTACCAAATAATTAAGACAAATGAGGAGGTAGAAATACAGCACTAGATTGCTTTCACAGCATCAGACTTCAACATTTTTATATAGCATGTTAGTGTAAATTCTGGTCATTCTGAATGTTTCGGTTGATAATCTTTAAAACAAACATCAGGTTATCACTGTTACACTCATGCTGACTGGTCAAAATATCAGTTATAAACTGTTGCCTCTTAGAAAGTTTGTTCTATAAGAAGGCATGTCAACAAACAAAAAAGTAAAAAGCTCCAACCAAAAACAAACCCCCCCAAAACCAAAAAACCCTCCCCAAATTGGTATTTCTGTGGCTTGCATTCTAATAAAGTGCTAGCCTCTCTATCTAACAATATGTATAATCACTGAAAATGACAAAAATGATGTGCTATATAGTCTAAATGCCAGTGCTAAATGCCACTGTTTTTGTAAAAGCAATACAGAAATAATTTTAGTACATGACAAAATAAAATGTAATACAGTGTTAAAAACAAAGTTATATTTTCACTTGATTACAAAGTACTGAATGATAAAGGCAATCAAAATGGAAAAGAAAGCAAACAGTACAAGGATGACAGCGGCACACTGCTCGTCGCTAAGGGTGCGCTGGGTTTGGGTGCTTTCCACAGTGTCTCTGTTGGTGCTGGCTGGCAGTTCTGTCCTCTGAGAGATGAAGAGCACTGTGGTGCTGTAGGGACCGACTAGGTCCTGGTGCCCCACAGAGTCTTGGCACTGGCGAATGGCACACACACGGAATCGATACTCACAGTTTAGCTGAAGGCTAGAAAACCGGAATGAAGAGTCGGGACCTTTATAAACCTGTTAAAGAAATATTAGAAGGAAGAACTGTGTGTGAAGGCTGGACAGAAAATGTGTTAATATTGACTAGTTTCAGAATTATTTTTAATGTGAAAGCTAGGGAATATCATTGATTTTATCCTTTCAGTGACATTTAAGAGATACCTATTCATTAAAGTACTTGTCTGTCTGCTACATAAGGGTGGGAGAAATTTGAAAAATGAGAATGCATGATCTACCCTCAGAGGTTATAGGTGAGTTAAGGAATAAAGAGGATATGCTCCAAAGCAGCCAAGAGAACAAACAAATCAGCTCCCAGGCATATCCTTGTTTTCCTTGAATGTGAGAAGACACTACATTCTTACACAATTTTAAACATTTTGTTGAATGAAGCAACAAATAAGGCCAATTTTTCTTTTTTTTTTTTTTTTTGTGGGTACCGGGGGGACGACCTCAGGACCTCACGCGCCAACAGGCACCCGTGCCGCTGAGCGATATCACCAGCCCCTTTTTCGTATGTGGGTTCCGGGAGTCGAACTCGGGCCCTTGCGCTTGCAAGGCAGGCGCTTAAGCCGCTGAGCCATCTCACCGGCCCAAGGCCAATTTTTCTATAGCAAATCACTTGATAAGATTTAGAGAAGAGAGATCACTTAGAATTCACAGACTAGGATCTTTAGAACTAACTCCTCTGCCATGCCTTAGAAGAGAAATTTAAAGAATGGAGCTCCATAGATTTTTTAAAAAGGGAGTATGTTAGTGAATACAAAGAGAGATACCGAAACTGGTCATCCTGAGGTCCCAGCTCTGCTCTATCACTTCCCACTCGGGTAATTTTAGACCAATTACCTCAAAACAACAGACATAACAGTAGTTAACTTGTATGGCAACTTGAAGATGAGATGAACTAACACTTGTTAAAGTACTTAGCACAGTGCCCAGCATACAGTGTATTCAAATATGGTAGTTACTATTCTCATTAATGAGCCTTATCCTCTTAATCCAAAAAAGAAAAAATAAGGCTCACTTCCCAGTGGACTTCCTCCAGCTAGCTGGTGGGGCACGAGTCAGATCAATAGATACTTAGGCTGGTATTCTTGCAAGCGCTTTTAGCTGCTTCAATGGTATCTGTATTATAAATCTAAATTTTTACAAACTGGTTTGTTCCTAAAGAAGCAAAGATGATCTGTCTCATTTTGTGTCTCCAGAGTCCAGCTTGTATATAGTAGATACCTAATAAAAGGCCATTAAATTAGTGCACTATTGACTTTTAAGTAAAAATGTAGATGCTAATAAAACGTACAAATAACTTTTATTGACAGAAGTAAGCCTTAAGATGAAACTTACATAAAATGGCAAATATGCACTAGTTCTGAGGATTCAGATGAATGTTTCAGGGAGTAGGAATGTAGACATGATCAGTGTCTGAGAGATTGTAAAATAACTAATGTAAATAAATCAAAGGTTGTATTAGAAAGGAGTATAAAATTATACAAATATGGTGAGGCCAATTTAGTAGAAATAAATATGTATTTGTCTTATATCTGTATACGAATATAACAGGTGATTTTAATTTTTATCTTTTTTTTTTTTTTTTTTGTGGGTACCGGGAGTTGACCTCAGGACCTCGCGCGCCAGCAGGCGCCCGTGCCGCTGAGCGATATCACCGGCCCCTTTTTCGTATGTGGGTTCCGGGAGTCGAACTCGGGCCCTCGCGCTTGCCGGGCAGGTGCTTAAGCTGCTGAGCCATCTCACCGGCCCTTAATTTTTATCTTTAAGCTTTATTTTCCACTATGTCTCCAAATAAGAATTGGTAATATTATGATTAAAGAAAACAAAACAAAATCAAAATCAAAACCAAAACCAAAACCAATAAATCTGAACCTTCAACAAAGAGCATAAAGGTGACAAATGAGATCTGGCAGAGAGAAGAGGAATACATTAATTATACTAATTATAAATTTAGCTAGGTCTAATTTGAAAGGGGCCACTTTAGAAATGTGACATTAAAAGCGTGTTTAAGGCATCCTGATCATGAAGCTGTACGAGGGACTGAAGGAAGTTCTAAGCTGTGGAATACAGTGGCTCTTAATGTACGTAAGGTTATGAGGCCCTGATACAGTTGTTATGGAGCTAGAAATGACTTCTGAGTAAGAGTTGGTAGGAAAAAAAAAAAAGGAACTAAGATGATACTGATCATCGGTGCCTATAATACTGATGATTTCAGAAAGCTGGAAAGGATAAATTGGGAGAGAAGATGATGAGATCAAAGTTTTCAATTTTGTGTTTCAGATGTATGGAGGATATATAGGGAGACATAGGTAGCTAGAGATATACAAGTGAAGAAAACAGATTAAGTTGCTAGAGCTAATTTAAGAAGGTTTATATATCTAAGAGAAGTAAGCCTCAAGCTTGAGATGAGCTGGGTTACGTCTCAGAATGAGGAATAAGAATTAAAATACTATGCCTATCATCCCCTTCCCCATTACATATTTGACCTTAATTGAAAAAGGAAGATGAAAAATTCTAAATTCATAGTTTTTGATTCTTAGTATTCACAGATAATATTACATATAATTAGAAGAGCTCAATTATTATGACTCAATTATCTATAGATGGAGTGAGGCAAATATCAATACAGATTTACAGTTAAGAGAAGGGGAGGTAAGAAATTAATATTTTCACTTTGTATTTTAACAGACATGCAGATTAAGCTCATGAAATTTGTACACAACCAGTTATCCAAGAACTTCCAACAGCAAGCCAACTGCAACAGAATTTTATAGGGAAACCTTTAAAGAAATTTTAGGGTTTCATAAAATAATATTTGATTTTAGTATTATGAATATACTATAGCACAGAGAAAATAACAATAGAAAAATTAGGGTCAATAAGAAAGAATCTAGTATCTTACCTACTTGCATCTCTTTCTCCATTTTAAAAACCCATTTGCTTGATTAGATAAGTTTAATTTACTCTGATTTTGGATGGGATGTAAATCATCTCCTACCCAGCCCATGGACCAGGAGAAGCTGGCCTTCCTCCGCTCCAAAGGTGTGGCTGGTTGGTTTCAGCTGTAGCATAGTTACTGGTCTTTGAAATCTAAGTGCTTTCTTTCTCCTCAGTGTGAGTGAGTTAATTCCCCTCAGCTAAGTGCAGCCACAGAATTCATTAGCTGCTGGAACCACCAACTCTGCTTGTCTTCAGTTTCCTACCTAAGATGATTCACACTAGTTGTTTATGAGCCAGTTCAGGTTTGTTTTCCTGTTCCTTGGAAAACTTCTAGGGAGTTGATTTGTTCTGGAAGTGGTCCTACTGTCCTCTAGATTCACTATGTCCCCTTGTTACACCATTTGAAATACCATTTTTGGTTAGAAAGCACTTGCTTTTAAAGATGTATACACTTCTGAGAGGATTAAAGAGCCAGCAGACACCTGACTTGTATAAATCTTCCTCCTCATACCTAGAAAGGTTACTATACAGTGCATGTGGGAGTTAGGACATGTGTGGAAGAGGAAGGGGAGTCAAAGGGGGAAGAAAGTTTTGGAGAATAGAGGCAATTCTAGAGAAAGTGCTACTGTGGACAAGACATGAAGATCTATCTGGACAAAGTCACTGACTGATGAAAGAGGGATGAAGAAAGGTAAGAAAGCAAAGAAATAAGCTGTTCCAAAGGCTAAGAGTATTATTTGTTGCCATCAGGCTAATTTGCTTTCAGATGACTCTTAATTGCTGGAACATACAATTTTTATGGGCTAGTCTAGAAACTATCAATTTTATTTATTTTTTATCAGTACATTTGCAGTGTGTTATGATTTATCATGGGGAGTTGGTACATACACATAATACATCTTAATTTTTTTTTCTTGTCCCCTACCCTACCCATGATCCCTCCCTGCTGCTCCTTTCATCTCTTTGTTCCCTTCTCATTTGCAAAGCTCTATTTCCATTTTTTTCTTTTGATTCTTCCCCCCCATCTCCTTTCCCTCACCCCTCTCCCCCTTCCTCCCTCTCATGGTCACTTACCCATTTGGAAAAGATCTGACCACTTCCTGTTATCTATCTTTATTTTGCTCTTTATATTTTGGTTTTCTCAAATAAGAAAAACCATGAGATATTTAGGCTTGTGTGACTTATTTCACTTAGTATTATGGCCTCAAGGTGCACCCATTTACCCATGAATGCCTCAAGTTTATCCTTCTGTACGGCAGAGCAGTACTCAATTGTATACTATAAACACCATATTTTCTTTATTCATCCATCTGTTGATGGGCATACAGGCCATTTCCAAGATTTAGCTATTATGAATTGTGCTGCTATAAACATGGGTATGCATGTATCCCTGTAATACGATGTCTTTAACTCTTTCAGGAGGGGAATAGCTCCTGAATAGAATTTCTAGTTTTAGCTTTTTGAGGAATATCCATACTGATTTCCTTAGTGGTTACACTAGTTTACATTCCCACCAACAGTGTGGAAGGGTTACTTTTTCCCTACAGCCTTGCTAGTATTTGTTATTATTTGATTTCTTGATGACACTCACCCTTTCTGGAGTAAGACAGAATCTCAGTGTTGTTTTAATTTGCATTTCTCTAATGGCCAGCAATGTTGAACATTTTTTCATGTTTTTATTGGCCTTCCGAGACCTATTCATTTTAGTTGCCTATATTTTGACTGCGTCTTTTATTTTGAAGGGTCTAATTTTTTTGAGTTCTTTATAGATTCTAGATGTTAGTCCTCTGCCCGAGGAATAGCTGGTAAAATTTTTTTCCCATTCTGTAGGCTGTCTCTTTACTTGGTTGGTTGTTTCCTTTACTGTGCAGAAGCCTTTTAATTTGATATGATCCCATTTGTTGTATCTTGGTACTATTTCTTGTGCCACTGTTCAGTAAGAAAGCCCTTGCCTGCTCCTACGTCTTCAGGAGTTTTACCTATTTTATCTTCCAGCAGATTAAGTGTTTCTGTTTTAACATTTAGCTCTTTGATCCATTTTGATTTTAGTTTAGTACATGGTGAGATATATGGGTCTAAATTCAATCTTCTGCATGTGGATATTCAATTTTCCCATTTATTGGGCCGGTGAGACGGCTCAGCGGCTTAAGCGCCTGCCTTGCAAGCGCGAAGGCCCGAGTTCGACTCCCGGATCCCACATACGAAAAAGGGGCCGGTGATATCGCTCAGCGGCACGGGTGCCTGTTGGCGCGCGAGGTCCTGAGGTCGTCCCCCCGGTACCCACAAAAAAAAAAAAAAAAAAAAAAAAAAAAAAAAATTTTCCCATTTATTAAAAAGACTATCTTTCCTCCATTGTATACATCAAATAGCTGAATGAGCCTGAGGTTGTTAGAAACTATCAATTTAAAAATAATATTACCTTCTCAAAAATATCGGGCCGGTGATATGGCTCAGTGGCATAAACGCCTGCCTGGCAAGCACGAGGTCCTGAGTTCGACTCCCAGTACCCACATAAAGGAAAAAAAGGGCTGGTGATATTGCTCAGTGGCACAAGTGCCTGCTGGCAAGCGCGAGGTCCTGAGGTCGACTCCCGGTACGCACATTAAAAAAAAAAAAAAAAAAGTAAAGGAAACAGAAAAACGTAAAACCATGAGAAACCCATGGAAAGACAGAGCTGTTCCTTGAAATGTCATATGGACACCTAAGCATCAGGCCTCCACTAAGTGTATGTTGGGTAAACAAAGGGGACTGATCTTCTCTCTCAAAATCATTGTGAGGGGCCGGTGAGATAGCTCAGTGGCATAAGGGCCTGCCTGGCAAGCATGAGGTCCTGAGTTCGACTCCCAGTACCCACATTAAAAAAAAAAAAATCAATAGTTTCTACTGCTAGAGAATAAAGACCTATCAATACCTGGCTTCCTCCACTATGTGCTTCACTCACGGAGTCTTAATGAAGTCATGGTTGCTAGATCCTGTTTCCTCGAGTACCATAGCCCTTAAAGACTTAGTTAAGTGGCACTCCTTTTGCAAAATGTTCCAAAATCAAGCTGGAGTTAAACATTACTCTTTATAAAGCAAGTTTTTCTTTATTATGATCTTTATATGGCTATATAAAATGTCATTATAAAATTTCTGCTTGCTTGATAAGATTCTAAACAGCTTCCTTGAAGTTAGAAGAGTAACTTAATAATGTAGCTTCCCTATAACTCTTTATACATATTATTTAATGTGTGCTGAGTATCAAGTAAGTTGTAATTTATTTTTTATGAACAAACTCCATCAAAGAAATTGAATTCTTAAACAAGTGGCCTTCAAACTTTTGGAATATATCTTGCCATTAAATTTCAGGATTTTACAAATAGTGAAGAGATTTAGATGAGCATATATGTTGCTTCTGGGCCTTTTGGCTAAGATCAAGTGTAGATGAGCATATATAGTATGAAATTCTAATCAATATTTTAAGTTTTCATATTATAATCTAAACTAAGCATAAGCGATGATAAGGCTAATTTACTTTTTTTTCTTTTAGACAAGGTCTCACTATGTAGTTCAGGCTGATCTTGCATTCACTATGTTGCCCGTGCTTGCCTTTAAGTCTTGGCAATCCTCTTGCCTCAGCTTTCTAAGTGCTAGGATTACAGACATGCACCACCATGCAACTTAGCTTTTAAGTTAAATTAGACTTAGCATGACTGTTTCATGTAGTGACATAAGCTTATTAAAATTCATATACTACTCAAATGTGGGGTCCCTATTTCCTTTAAACATATAATGCAATTAGATTTTCTTTAATATTAATTTTGCTTCCTCCTTGGAAGGAAGCCTGCTTATCTGTAAATTATATTTCAAATTTAATTATGTCATTTACAGATGGCTTAATAAAGAAAAATGATAATATGCCACATATAATTCCCCTGGGCATTTCACAATTTTAGTTAAGATACATTTCTAAATAATTTAGAAGAAAAATGAATATTAAAAATTCTTTTATTAATAACTAAAACAGCACAAAGCTGGAATAAAACAGATGACTGATTTTCTAGTGGGAAAAGAAAATACAAGATATAATAGAAACAATACAGTTTAAAAGCCTTTTAAACAATACAGTTTAAAATAAAGTTAACAGCAAAAAGGGGAAATCAGATGGAATGCTTTTACATACTGAGTCATACGTTTTTATAACAAACATTGACAACGCCCCACTCTGTTAATTCATTATCTATCAGGACGCTATCTTTGAAATTTCTCTGCCAGGAAGGTGATTACTTCTAGGCTTTCATAATAACTGTGCCTTATATTTAAGCACTATAGTATGACCATAACTGACTATTATTATTATAATAAAAGCCTCCTTACTGGTCTCTGTGCTTCTGCACCTGTTCCATTTTAGTATCAACACTATAACCAAAATGACATTGTGTCTAATTATGTTGACTGTTCTGGTCAAAATCCTCTACTGCATTCTGATTTCACATGCAGTAAAAGCTGCAATAACTGTAGTTTTATCATCAGTGGTGGTGAACCTATGGCATGTGTACCACAGCAGGCTATTTGTATCACTGAAAGCTCTTTTAGAAAGCTCTTTTAGAAAGCTCTTTTAGAAAGCTCTTTCAGAACCTTTTAGGTTCACCAACACTGTGTCTACATGATCTCCACATCAGCTTAGCTTCCTTATCATTCATTTTCCCAAAGTGTCATTTTACTAAGTCTTCAGGGGCTGAAGTGATTAAGGCAACTGGCAACGTGAAGTTGACTTCAGAAAGGTTTAAAAATGGAGTACATAGTGGAGGAGGCCAGATATTGGTGGATCTTTATTTTCTATCAGTAGCACATGTTGGCTACCATTAACTACCTGACTTCATCAACTGTTCCCCTAGGGTCTCTCTTTGTCCCACTCATATTAGCCTCCTTACTGGGGATCAAATTTAACACGTATGCTTCAGCTGTGGGGTCTCTTTTCAGAACACTTTTCACCCCATGTCACTTCCTTTGGGTATATGCCTTTCCAGTGCTCTATATCTTTTACCAGAGTTTAATTTTTTCTCCAATGCAATTAATGCACTCTACCATATTGCATGTTGATGTGTTTGCTTTTAATGTGTTTTTTTTCCCCCTACTAGAATGTAAACTTCATGGCAGTAAAGACTTTTTGTTCATTGCTGTATCCTAGCACAGAGTTCAAGGAATATGTGTTGAATGACTGATCTGTTCCAATGTAGCGCATGCCTAGTAAGATTTTGAATCCTGACATATTTGGAATATATTATGCACTGAACAAACGTTTCTGAATTAGAATAGTAAAAAGATGGCCAAATCTTGCTCTAAAAATAAATAAAAATGGAAGAAGGGTAAAAATATATATCGACAAAATTGTATCTTGGCACATACCTGTTTGAATTCTGAATCTTTTCCCATCATAACTTGAAGACTGTAAATAACTGGATCTCCTTTCATTGGCTGTAAACATTCCCATGTAATTTCACAAATGTGATCATTTACTTTCTCTATTTTGGGGGCTACAGGAAACAAATATAAATAAGTTCTGTTCCTTTTGATATTTTAATGTGGCACATCCCACAGATACTTGTTTTAATAAAAAAAAACAAAAAAACAAAAAAACCACTTCTCTAAAACCCAGTTATAAACTTAAAAATAATAGCAGTGGAATTTTGAAATCTACACACAAATGAGTTAAAAGCAATGATCTCCCTAAGGCTTAGACAATAAATTGGATGAGGGAAGAGTGACTCTAATACTCATTAACATTATTAGAATGACTACTCAAGAAAAGCCTTGCTGACTCTGAATCTCCTTAACAAATGATACAATCAAATACCTGATCCAAAACACTGTTCTAGAAGTCTGTGTAATTAATCCTCATGGTCTAATAAACTTAAGTCTTTTTGGACAAATGTACAAAATACAATCCTTTTTTTTTTGTGGTACGGGGGATTGGACTCGGGGCCTTTCACATGCTAGGCGAGCACTCTACCACTGAGCTACATCCCCAGCCCCGACAAAATGAAATCCTTGCCAGGTTCATTTTAAAATAAGGATGACTCTGACATTACATACATACATGTATATACAAATATGTGTACATGTCTGTGTGTAAATTTGACTGAAAAATCCAAGTTAACTAAAAATCTGTTTCACTTAGTGAAAGACCATACTTTCCCTCTGGAATCCAAATGAATGAAATAACAATAACTTAAAAAATATTCAAAAAAACAGTTTATGATAGGAATAGCAAATGATCCTATTAGAAACACAGGTTATTTATTCAATTTAATCTTTTTATGTTAATTTATTAAAAAGATCACTGGGGCCGGTGAGATGGCTCAGCGGCGTAAGCGCCTGCCTTGCAAGCGCGAGGGCCCAAGTTCAACTCCCGGAACCCACATACGAAAAAGGGGCCGGTGATATCGCTCAGCGGCACGGGTGCCTGTTGGCGCACGAGGTCCTGAGGTCGACCCCCCGGTACCCACAAAAAAAAAAAAAAAAGATCATTAACTTGTCTTCAGATCAAGTTTTGTGTATCAATGTACTAGATAAAATAGCTTTTATTACTGAGTGAAAATCCCAGTAGGTGGGCTTGTCTATTGAATTTTAATAAAATAATTTATGAAAATAGATTTAAAATTAATTTATTATTAAAGAAAATAACTGCAGGATGTATAACTTACCTTTCAAGGCAGCTGGGACAGATTTTGGAGTAGTGAAAATATAGTCTTGGGAAAGGGGACCTTCCCCAGCTTCATTACATGCTTGAATACAGAACTTATAAGATGTTGATTCATTAAGTCTTTGTACTTTGTATGTATGACATGGTCCTCTATACAAGGAAATAAACCTAAAATGAAAATAACTATTAAATAAAATCTTATCTCTCTTATAAAAAATGTTCTTAAAATTACTAAAAAGTACAGTTGAATTTATTAGGAATAAGAAATTATTCTAAGAATTTAATGCCAGGAATGGTTTGTCACTCCAAATGTATCTATGGTTTTCAACAGATGATGAGGATCATAGATACGGTAGATTTCCTAATCTGACTTGGCTTCCTGAAAGTCTGTTGCTAAGTTTTGTGTCTAATCATCGTTAATTGTTTCTTCTCAGGCATCTGGTCTGGCTTTGTCCATGACTGCTGTCTCTTAAGGTATATGTTTTTAGAGCACCAGAACATCACAACTGTCATCATGAATTATTTACAATTAACTTCATATCCATATGATTTGTCCTCTATAGCATGGAACTGAGCTATGAGATTGCTTCTATTTTAATTTTCTTTGTCTTTATTTGGAAAAAGGTAATTCTTAATTCTCAGGTATAATTTCAGTGATGTTTTCTACAGCTTCATGTAGGGTTATGAGAGAATTAATCTCAAATTATCTGTGTGAACTGTCTGACACAATGTTTTTTGCTGTTGTTGTTTGTTCTTTTGTCACAGTAGAGACTGAACTCAGGGTCTCATGTCTGCTAGGCAAGCACTCTACCACTGAGGTATATTCCAAGCCTTTTTATTTTGAGACAGGTCTTGATAAATTGCCCAGGCTGACTTTTGACTTGTCAATCCTCCTGCTTCAGCCTCTCAGATAGCTGGTATTACAGGTGTTTGCCACCCACCTGGATTTCTGACAGAATGGTAACATTATATACATTTCTCCTAATATGTTATCCATAAGTTGAATGTTTCCCCTTTTTTTTTTTTTTTTTGGACAGCGTCTCACTGTGTAGTTCAGGGTGGCTTTGAACTCACTATGTAGCCCAGGCTGGCCTCGAACTCATGGTGATCCTTCTGCCTCAGTCTCCTGAGTGCTGGGATTACAGGCATGTGCCACCACGCCCAGCCAGTTTCCCAATATTTTTGATCGACTGTTTTAAAAAATTTTGGACAATGGGAAATGAATAATGAATACTCATGTATTATATATCATAGAGAATATTTATGTACAAGTACCATGAATATTCCATACAAGAACAAAGTTAACCTTGGAAAAAAACTGTTACTAGTATTCTAAATGCATCAGATTGGTAAGATTCTAACACACTGAGTAAAAAGTAGAAAAATAGAATTGCAGCTTGGCACGCACTCTTGCGATCCCAGCACTCAGGAGGATCGTCGCAAGTTCAAGACCAGCCTGGGCTACATAGTGAGTTTAAGGCCAATCTGAACTACACAGCCACACCTTGTCTTAAAAAAAGAAAAAAAAAAAAAGTAAAATTCAACAATTTAAAATAGTAGACTATTAACAATTGTGGAGAGTAGGTGGGATTGTTTATATGGGATATAATATGAATAAAGTGCCCTAAATTGATATTTGAACTTTTTTTTTGAGACAGGGTCTTGCTATGTAATTCAGGCTGGCCTTGAACTCACTATGCTGTCCAAGCTGCCCTCAAATTTGAGGCAATCCTGCTTCAGCCTCCCAAGTGCTGGGATTACAAGAATGTACCACCATACCTGGCTCTGAATAATTAATGTTACAAATATTTTAAGTAACACTGTAATTGAAGCGCATCATTTAGTGGGTCAGTATATGGCACGGTCTATGGTAAACATAACATGTACACAAAAATATAAAATAGGAATAGATAAGAACCTGAATGAGAGGAAGTACAGCAAAAAAGACTGGATAATTAATCATAAAATCTAACCAGAACTACCAGTAAGGAACGGAATTGTGTTTGTTCAGTGTACAGGCCTATGTGCGGACCATGGGAGAGTGAGATATAATCTCTGCCCTTAAGGGTCTCTGAGACCTTAAGCAAATCATAATCATTTACTATAAATGACTTACTATAATCATTTATAGTAAATAGGTTTGAGAAGAGAACCAAAAAAAGGCCACTTAATTTTTCCCCTTAGCATCCCATTCATAAACAGGAAGTCTATACTTTATGATATTTTGAAAACAGCATATTTAAAAATGATTTCTTATGACAGTCTTAACTTTTTGCCAACTTATTTATTTCTATATTTTTAAAAAATTTATGTACTTAAAAAAAAAACTATATAGAAAAGCAAGCAAAAATCCTACCTTCCATTCTTATCCTCCATCTGAAGGTGGTACTGAATAGAATCTGTAGACAGTGTCTTTGGGCTTCCTTCTCCCCATTTCAGCTTAAGGTTCTGGTGGTTAAAGGCAACACATTCCAGACGAGGTGGATCAGGAGGGAGGGGCTTAGTTTTTAATTTTATCATATGGCTGAAAGGACCAGCTCCGAGGCTATTCAAGGCTTGAATTCGTATTCTAAGTGCCACATTAAAAAAAAAATTTAATTTAGGATTATTTTATTTAAAGTGTTTCTCTGGTCTAGGTAAAAATTCACATAGTTTTTGTAGAGTGTACCTGTATGTTGTATCTGGTTGCAAATTGTCTATGATATAGCTTGAAATCTTTCCAACTGTCAAGGGCTGTTTATCTCCAAAGTCTATGCTGTAGGCAAGGATTTCTGAACCATGGTCACAAGGCTTTTCCCATCTTATTGCGAGGCATGTAGAAGGTGAATAATGGGGATTTTCTACATCATCATCACTTATTTCTTGAAGACAAGTCACAATGGCAGGAACTGATGGTGGAGTCACACAGGCTACTACGTCACTGAAAGGGCCTGCACCCACAACACTCAGAGCCTAGCAATTAATAAAGCCTCCAAGTTAACAAAGACATGACCATGAAATTGCAAATAAAACATGAAATTCTGGGCAGAGTATGCACTGATCACTTTTACCTGGACTCTGCAATAATAGGTAGTTGCTGGTGAAAGTCCTTTTAATTCATAACTGAGGCCAGGCCCACAGTAACATATCTGCATACTTCCTTCAACTCCTCCCCACTCCAATCGATATTCAGTGACATCAGTTCCATTACTCAAAGGAATCTTTCAGAAAAGGATAAAGTTTTTAGTCTTGATATTGCTGAATAACATTTGGGCAAAAATGTTCTTTCCTTGAGCATATTCAAAACTGGACTGCTTTTGAATTTCTTTAAAATATTGAAGCACAATCAATACTATACAGTTTTATTCATTAAAATGACCTGAATTTA
The DNA here is from genome assembly GCA_028451465.1 of Erethizon dorsatum. Classification (NCBI taxonomy): domain Eukaryota; kingdom Metazoa; phylum Chordata; class Mammalia; order Rodentia; family Erethizontidae; genus Erethizon; species Erethizon dorsatum. The sequence goes on from CM051824.1 coordinate 101,098,916, forward strand.
AGACTGGTAAAAATACAACTGTTTTGAATTAGAAGAAATATGACTAAGAATCACTTTATGAAAGAGTATTTTAAGGCAAATATATTTCAAAATAATTCTACTAAATGTTAAATCATACAAGGACATTTTCCTTGTTAAGACTTCAAAGGAAACTGAAAATACAATTATAATTATTATTACTATTCACAAAAAATACATTGCAGATGATAAATATAACAGAAATAGTATTACACTAATTCCTATGCATGCTTCCTCTGAGCATTAAGTTCACCAGTAGCTGAAACATCTCACTACTTAGGAAAAAACCTTTGATAAAAATACAAAGCACAGTATGAACTAAAGTTCTAATACTTGAAATACCACTATATCTTATTCAAATTCTTCACAGAGGAAATAGAACTCACTATTTACTATATGAATTTAATTAGGGCTTATTCTCTGTGTAATAATTCAGAAGGCAAAATGAGTGGTATCTTTATTCTTCTATATAAACTATTCCAATCACTTAGGAAAGTAAACTTAAATTGGCAGAAACTATAATACCTCCCAATTCACTTGTGCACAAGTTGCAGATCTGCACGTCACTTGAGGGGGCTTACATTGATCTGGTGGCCCAGGGGCTGTAGTAATATCACATTTTTCTGAAAAGGGTCCAAACTAGAAAAAGAAGCATAATCAATGTTTTCATTTTTCACACTTAATTGGCTATGGATTACACAGAATTCTGTATTAAATATTCACTAATAATTAAGTCCATCTTCCTATCCTTCAAGATCAATTCAGTTAAAATTCTGTAAACATTCACAGAAAGTAAAAAGATTAAAAAATCTTGGAAGTGAAGGAGAGGAGAATTTTTAAGTTTCATTTACTATACTTTCTCTTCCTATTCCCTTCATGAACTGGTTTTTGTAGGGGTGGAATAAAAAGAAATTATGTGAGGAACAGAGAAATGGATACCAATTAAAGGCGTGGGACATGGTAGGCATAAATTATACCTTAAAATCTGGATTAGCTCTAGAAGGGTAAAAAACATGTATGGTATATTCTTTGGATATACAGAAAGCAAGCCTGACAAATTTATAGCAAACCTGAAAACATGGATTAGGACATCAGTATTAAAGATGCCATTATGTACTGCAGCTTGTGAAGCTCATAACATGATGATTTCACATAGGAAGAAAGAAGGGCCACCCACAATATATTTGCCATAGAAGTTTTTAAAAAGTTTACAGATATAAATCCAAACTCAGCTGGAGATAGGATATGAACTATTGTATAGTTCTCTAAAATCTGAAATAATGGCACTTGTCAGTTTAATTTTGTAAAGTTTTAGTTATAGAATAGTTCACTCATTTGAGATTAAGAAATTACTGCTTTGTCATTAGAGAAACTGCCTTAATGAAGAGAGATGAGAAGTGTCATAGCTGAGTGGAAAGAACTTTGGCTTTGGAGCCTGATGAACCTAGGGTTTACTCTATCACTTACTAGTTTGTGTGATTATGGGCAAGGCTTTTCTCTTTTTTTTTTTTTTTGTGGGTACCGGGGGTCGAACACTCAGCACCTTGCACGCCAGCAGATGCCCATGCCACTGAGTGATATCACCAGCCCCTTTTTTGTATGTGGGTACCTGGAGTCGAACTTAGGACCTTGCACATGCCATGCAGGCACTTATGCTGCTGAGCTATCTTACCGGCCGGGCAAGGCTTTTCTGAGCTCTAGTTTCATTGTAAACTTCACTGTAAAATGAAGATATCACCCTTTTTTTGTCCATTTTATTGAACTGTATGGACATGTAGATAATATTTTAAAAATAATCGACACAAAACCAGAAATGCTTAAAATGTAAGTTTTCCCCCATTTTGCAAAATAGGAATCACTTGTTTCCAACTGGAAATAAATGCTGCATATAGTCAGGTTGTCGATTAAGTAAACCTTATTAACACTACCTCAAAGGTAAACTTTAGCTTGATGGAAGTTTAAAGTCACAAATTCTAAATGAAGTTTGAAAATACTAAGATTCCTTAACAAATTGTAAGACATACTGACGTTTTATCAATTATTAAAAATTATAAAATTTGGAGTTACATGTTGAAAGCAAAATGGCCAAATAGCGAACATGATAATGTGTTAAAAGGAACCACCATTGTGATTATCATTCAGTCGGCCTGGTCTTCTCACCCCCATTTTGTTAGCTGCACGCAGTCTGAAGCTGTACGTCTTTCCAGGGAGAAGGCTGCTCACTGTACATTCCACTTCAGAGCCTTGGTAAACTTCTCTGGGCTCATCTTTTTCTGCAGGAGACATTTCGATGCCATAACAGGAAATGAGTGATCCACCATCAATCAGCGGGGGGCCTATGGTGAAAAGATTTATGCAGGTGAAGGTGGTGAACATTTTAGTGCTAAGTTAATGATAATTTATTACCAAGACATTTGGAAATTACCCCATCGTAACTGTATTTCTTTTGCTTTGGGTCTACCCTGTAATCTGGGAGGGAGGCACGGGCCAGGAGGCACAGCTGGAGTCTGCACAAGTAAAGATTCAGAGACCTGCCAGAACAAAAAACAAAACAAAACAAAACAGAACAGCCCCAAACCAAATCATCAGATTGCTTTTGGTAAAGGAAAACAGTGTGAACACAAAGACTACCAATAACTTGAAATTGTTTGTACTTGACTATTAACAAAAGGATAAAATTCTGAATAAAATTAAAACCTAAGTAATTAAAACACAAATTTTTATAGACAAAGACATATACTATGCAACCAAGATATATAAAGAAAGTTACTGAAAAATGAACCCTCAAACCCTTTTTCTTTCCATAATTAAAAAAACCCACCCAATACAACTTAATAGACAGTATTTTTTATTCTGTTCAAAGGGAACCACAGGAGAGATGTTTTAACATTCAGTTAATGCTGGCTGCCTTGTTTTTAGGAGGATTAGACACTTGGTTACTGAACTTTTAACTTAAATGCTAGTTTATTTATTAAGGAGAAAACTTTTCTTTTTTCTTTCCACCTAAAAATAATTCGAGTCTGATAAGCTTCCCAGGTACCTGGTATCTTTTAGGTATTTGGTACTGCTTTTAATTTTTGTGCCATATATATTAATATATACACACACACACACACACACACACACACATAACACACATATATACACATATATACATATATAAAGTCTTCTATTTGTATTGTAAAAGATAATCTTTTAAAAACACGGACATATAAATTCAGTGCCATATTTCTTACCTATTTTGTATTAAGGTTTATACTTTATATTCTTTTTTTTTTTTTTTTTTGTGGGTACCGGGGGGTCGACCTCAGGACCTCGCGCGCCAGCAGGCGCCCGTGCCGCTGAGCAATATCACCGGCCCCTTTTTCGTATGTGGGTTCCGGGAGTCGAACTCGGGCCCTCGCGCTTGCCGGGCAGGCGCTTAAGCCGCTGAGCCATCTCACCGGCCCTATACTTTATATTCTTTATCACAAAGTATTTGTTCATTATTTTATTCAGAAAGGTATCCTATGTAAGAATGCTATAACACTATACTAGAATAGGATTCTGTGTGAATGTATGTGCTTTTCTGAAATCTAGAAAGATTTTCTTTTTTGCTTTTTTAGAATCCTGGGATCAATCTCAGGGTCTCAATCACATATGCTATGCCACTGAGGTGTATATACCTCCAGTTCTGGGGAGATTCTTCTTACTGGATAAAATGATGCAACTGGAGTATAAGCTGGTTTAGCAGGACTCACATGCAGTTTCACAATACTTGCATTTTCAACTAAATGCTTATAATACATTTTAAGAAAGTATTTTCACTGTGTTAAATTCTATTTGAAAAATAATTATAAATGTCCCAAGAAACCATCCTTAGTTAAATTCATTAAAAAATAATCACTCCTATTAAAAAACATACTTCTCCAGATCATTGTAAATATATACAGTCAACGAATGGTACATTTAAATCCACTTTTGGTCATACACCTTTCTAATAATAAAATAAGGGCCAAGTTTTCTGAAATAAGTAAACATTATAATCTATGTTTAAATAGTAAATGATATTTTATGGATTCTCCTGACATATAATTTATGGAGCAGTAAATCAGTGTATAAGTACTTTATTTCTGTTTCTGACTGGTATGCTGGTATGCTTATTAAGTAGCATCTTAAAACTTATCTTTATCAAATTTTTTCCATTGGTTTTTTGTGTGTGTGTATTTGTTTTTTTTCAAGGCTAAACACCAATGAGAAGAGACAGTCACAGAACAGTATGAGCAAAGTATTATATTAGAATATTCTGGTAACTATAACCTTATCCACTCAGGTTGCAGAAAGTACTTATTTGTAGACATATTTCAATATTTAAGGTGGCATTTGGAGATCCTGCCCAACCTGGCCAAACTTTAATAACATCATCATCATCAACATCATCATCATTATCATCATCATCATTTAAAATAAATATTACCGCACTCTGCCCTCCATCACTGATGCAGTAAACTCGTAAACGATAGAAATAGCCTGGATTCAGTCGATCACAAAGATGTTCCCTAGTAGCGCCACTGTATATCATATCCCATTTATTTCCTGTAAGGTGAAGAATTGTGTTCAATCAGCTGTAAGGTAATGTTTAATGTTTTGGTATCATGGACATGGCAGGTATCCTAGGGTCACTAAATAATTGTTTGTATAATTTGTCAGAAATAATTCTAGCTTGTTACATGTTTCCTGGAAATGATCTAATTTTCTTTATGTGTGCAGCTTCTTAGACAAGTCTGCGTGCCTTTGTTGAAGTGAAATATCTCTGTAACTTCATAAAGACTTTGGCTTAGATTGATAATTTGCTTTTAATTAAGCATTTTAAATGTGTTTACTGGTCCAGTAATAACATTATAACAAACAGAGTAGAGAGCCAATATCATAGGAAGTTCAGTTTTAATTAAAAGACATTCTTATTTTTTCTAGGAAATGTCATTTCATAGAAATAAAAAATCATTAAATGTGATATTCAAGCATAAAGTTCACTTGTCATCTCACTAAAATGAATATAAATTGCATTAAATTTTAGAAGATAATTTTTCTCTGGTACATCTAAGTATAAATCTAACTGAATAACCTTTAGGAGACTTCATAGTTATATAATGACTTAGCCTGGGTATCTGGGTCCAAGCAATGTAAACAAATGAAGAAAAAAATGTAAATATAAGTCAGCGTACAACAGTCTGACATTTGATTCCCTATATTTCTGGAGGTTATAACAGGCAAAATCTTAACCACTGCAAACAAACAAAAAATATCAAGGACAGCCCACAGTGAAGTAAGTATCTTTTGTGGTAGCAAATGAAAAGAAGAAAGAAAAGACATAAAAAGTAAAATCATGAAGAATATACTGAAATAATAAGAGTGAACTAAAATAAATCTGTCAAATAGCTATTCTTACCATTATACCCTTCTGCCATCTCCACTACATACTTATTGATGGGTGCCCCTCCATTGTCTTTTGGTGGATCTACTCAAAGAAACAAAAGTGATATTAGGCATAGTATATACAATGTAAAAGGACAGAAAACCCTAATAAACAGAACACCAAACTAAGACTGTTTAAAAAGAAAAAGAATCACCTGACTGTTTTATTTTATTTATTTATTTTTTTTGTGGGTACCGGGAGTTGACCTCAGGACCTCGCGTGCCTGTTTTCAGGACCTCGCATGCCTGTTTTATTTCTAATATCTCTACCTATGCTGTTGTCAACCTGCTTTAATTTACTGCACTTCTCCATGTTTATAAATTCGGCTCTTTATACCAATTTTTAATGGCTGTGCAAAATTCCAGTCACTTTAGATTCTAAGGTGGTTTGAGATTTGTGGATATTTTATAATTACTACAGTCTTTTCACTGATCTGAATTCTTTAGGCAGGGATCAAGTTTCAAAGATTGTATGATCTTTGCTTTACCATTAACTGGTATACAAGCAGTAGCTCAATAAATGTTTATTTTAAATGAACAACTGATTTTCATTTCTCTTGAGAGGTAGGATAAACCAGAAAGCTCTGGCTTCAAGTTCAGTTTTATTTTACACAGTGTGGCCTCTGCTCAGTACCTTATAGTGGATGCCCAGTTGTTGTATCAAATCTGAACTTATTATCTGTAGGCATACAGCTTTCCACAAAAAACACCTTCAGTGAATGACTCTCACATTTCTTATTGGACCAACAAATTTGTTTAGGAAAAAAAAAAAAAAAAAAAAACACAATTATTATTTTTTTTTTTTGGAGACATGGTGTCACTATGCAGTTCAGCCTGGCCTCAAACTTGCAGAGATCCTGCTACCTCAGCCTCCTGAGTGCTGGGATTACTAGCGTTTGTGACCCGCCTGGCAGAAAAATATATTACTACCCATAATCAACACTTTACTGAAAAACTGACACCAAAATAGGACATAATTGCTGCATACCTTAAAAAAAAATCTAACATAATTATATTAACTTGGTGGATTAACTAGAATTACTGAACTCATAATAAAGTTTTTTGTAAGAAAACACAAAATTCAGAAGTTGGGTTGATCATTAGTGTTGCTTTCTTCTAAGTGAACACCCTTTTCTGAGTTTGGCCATTCCTCCTGTAGGCTGGCCCAACACTGCTGAATAATCTTCACAAGAACCACTGTCTAAGCATGGCTGAAAACCAGGTAATCTTGTAGCAACCAGGACATTTTACATCCATAAAATAGGAATTTGAACTTTAAGACAGTAGTTTCATGTTTTTCTTGTCCTCTTTTAAGTACAGATGTAGTAGATCTAGCCTAAGGTGATCACTGCACAAGCCCAGCCCATCCAGACTGCTCTTAAATCTCTTAAAAAATATTTTCATATTTGAACTACTTTAATCAAATACAATAATAATGTATAAATATTCATAGTATCTTACCCCAAGTTATTTTAAAACTGTGTGAGTGTATTTTTCCTTTAACTGAAGGCTTTACAGGTACTCCTGGTTTATCTGGGCAGGTAGTAAATTCTACTACTTCACTTGGATTACTTTTACCTTCTGAGTTGTAAGCAATAACCTGTGGTAACACAAAGACTTAACATAGTATGTTTGACACCTAATGATATTAGCTTAATGTACAACGCAGTGAGAGAAAAACAGGTTCAGTCAAATATTAAATACATTTTCCGAATGTGATGCTTGTTTCTTTGAGAGTTGTCTTTAATTGGGGGCTTTACAAAGACATCCACAAATTCTTTTTACGTTCTTTATTCAAAAAGTGAAGCATAATTCCCCTCCCCTTGTGTGCAACTTGTATCAATGATTTCCTCCAACAATGTAATGGAGACGACAGTATACATAACTTGCCTATGTTAGAAGCTGGGGTGATGATCTGAGGGGTCCTGGCAACAACCATGTGAATGAATTTGGAAGCAGAACCTTAGGACCACTTGAAGCTTCCAGATGACTGCAACCACATCTGACATCTTGAATGTAACTTATAGAGACTCTGTCTGAGAACCACCCAGCTAAACTGTTCCTGAATTCTTTTTTTTTTTTTTTTTTGGTACCGGAAATCGAGCTCAGGACCTTGCGCTTGCCAGGCAGGTGCTGTGCCGCTGAGCTATATCCCTAGCTTTGTTCCTGAATTCTTGACCTGCAGAAACTGTGAGATAATAAATAATCCAGTTTTTTCAAGCTACTAAGTTATGGGGTAACCTTATTATGTAGCAATAGAAAAATATAAGTCATATCTAGGTGTCAATTATATTTGATTTTAGAAATTTAATTATACCTGTGTTTTTACTTCATTATAGACAGAGCCTGTGATGCTACATGGCATTTTTGGAGAGGATTTATTCAGTAAATCTACCACGCTCCCAAATAACTCATGCAACCCAGGAGAATGTGGTAAAATTTAGCCCAGTTGTTCAACTTTGTTTAGGCTTCCTCAGTCTTCTCACATATTCAAGGATTTTCAAAATAGATTTTCTCACTTTACTGCTTTACAATTGAGATGACAAAGGAGTTTAAAGCACTTATCAATATTGTACATAGCATCTACTTACTTTATTACAGGAGACTTTAACGTAACAATAGTCTTTCTAAAAGCCATAAAGATCCACCTAATATAAGTTTTAAGGCTGTATATATTTTATTTATTTATTTATTTTTTTGTACTGGGAATCGAACTCACAACCTCGCACTTGCCAGGCAGGTGCTGTGGCGCTGAGCTATAACGCTGGCCCCGAGCAATATTCCCAGCCCTGTACATATTTTAGTATTGCCCCTTTTTACTATAAGTACTTTCTTCAGTTAGTCATGAAGATAATTAAAGACATGAAGTCATAAAGACAATGTTTTTCTCCTTAATTTTACAAATAATCAGAACATTAGAAGCACTGTTCTAAGAACTTTAGGTATGATGCAATCCTTACTTTAAAGGAGTTTACAATTTTTTTTCTTTTCCTTTTTGAGATGGAGTCTTGTTATGTTGTACAGCTGGGCTCAAACTTCTGAACTCAGGGGATCTTCCTGCCACAGCCTCCCAAGCAGCTTGGACTATAGGTGTGAACCACTGTACCCGGCTCTGCTGTTACTTTCTGGCTATTATGAATAATGCTGCTATGACCATTTGTGCACTATTTTTCTTTTCCCTTTTTGCAGTGCTAGGGATCGAACCTATGGCTAAGAAAGCAATGCTTCAGCTAATGAATTTAGAATCTTTATGTAAAAGACAGGCAATAAGGCTATTAAAAGGAGAAGAAAGATTACCAAGGCCTGAAATCACTTAGGAAGGCTTTACAAAGACAAACAGAAGAGATGTGATCATGTTCTTGGGCAACAACTATGAAAGAGAAAGCCTGGGTATGAAAGAGGACAGAAATCCCTGAGCATAAAAGCAGAAGTGAACAGTGAACAGTGAGCTCCGCGCTCAGGGAAGGATGAGTAATTTTATCAATCTGGTGAGGTAGCTGGTTGAAGTAAGAAGTGAAAACAGTTAAGTTTAAAAAACTGAATAAGAGTATGAAGAATCTTCATTTCAAACTAAGGAAATAGTTTCGTTGAGGGAAAGCTGTTGTTTAGAGATTAATCTAGGTGTAGAACAGAAGTGGTATTAGAAAGTGAGAGAAGTGCCAGAAGAAAGCAGTTATGGACAGAACATGTTTGGAGATATATATTCCTCAGGACGGAAATCACAACTGACACAATGCTGAGATGAAATACCTAAGAGACCAGAGGATATACCAAGAAGAGCTAAAGACTTAAGCTGGGACACACTTCAGCTAGGGCAGGGGAGAACGGATGATAGATCATAAAATGACCCTAGATAAGATGAACAGTCGGAGGAGAATGTGATTACTATCAAAGATACTGAGGTATAAGTTAATATCACACATAGAACGTTAAGAGAAATTGTTGGGCCCAGATTGTTTTGATTTGCCTCTGCCTGTGAAAAATTCTCAAAAACAAGGAGCAAGGTGAAGTCAAAAAATCTGGAAGGCTCTTAATTCAAGGTGCTCAAACTTTGATGTTTAGAAACCTTGCTACTTGAAAAACTAGTTTTTAGGAAGGCAGACACACAAGCTAAAATATTGCATGGTTTCTTTTATATAAGAAACTCGAATTATAAACATAGTGCAACATAAAAGACAATAGAAAGAGGGTGATAGATCTTTCTCAAATGGGAAGGAGATCAAGATATGGAGGAAGGGGGAAGGAGAGGAGGGAAACAATGAAGAAAAGGAATTTGTCATGTACATGTACCAACTCCACACAAGGAATGTAAACATTATGTATTGCAAAGGTACTAAAAAAGTTAAAAAAAAAAAAAAAGGAAGTCCAGGAAACAAAGTATCAGCTTACCAGTTACAGAGTTAGAAGGAATGGCCACTAGCCTCTGAAGCCTTTTGTGTTTTTAAAACAAATTTGGATACCAGGTCCTGGTTCCATCTCCACTGAGCCATTTAATGGAATTGGAGTTCTTTATCACTCCTAATTTTAAATGATTTTAAGAATCCTGATTGCTTTGTTATGTTTTAAAATTTTATTTTCATTCTTCTTCTGTCCTCAAGAAATTTTCAATGTCCTAACTTTGTCTCAGTATTTTAAGTATCCTGGGATTATCCTTAGCATGGCATCTAAAATTCTAGCATTTAGTAAATATGAGAAATTCATTTTATATTAATCATATTCTTATTTTTTAAATGGTTATCAACATGTTCCATCACTTTAATCTATATTAAGTTATCATAATTTTTTGGTTTTGCTTTGTTTTCTGGGGCAGAGTCTCGCTATATAGTCCAGGCTTCATTCCTCCTGCCTCAGCTCATATTTCTTAAGGAGAGCAACATGCTATGCCTTCATAATACTGTAATTATGTCTTGGTGCATATTTTTAGTATTTTTCTTTTTGACTTAGTGTTCTAAGATTTTTTTAAAAAGTACTAAGATTTTACTTTGATACCACTGCTTGAAAGAAGAGTCTTCAAGGTCAAACTAGAAACGACAGGCATGACAATGGGATTTAATGATTTAAAATCCCCTGAGGGGTCCCCAACTCACAGCGGATTTAAAATACAATAAATATCTGAGCTCCTACAACTTCATATAGGTGTCATTTTCTACTTCCTGTTATTTTTTACCTTCCTCTAGATCGGTTGATCTCAAATTCCAGCCAGCACTGAATTACCTGGGATTTCTCATTTAGTAAGTGAAGGCAGGACCATAGAATTTATATTTTCAACAACTTCCTAGATGATGCTGATACAATGTTCTGGTAACTTCTTTGAGAACCACTGCTCTAAGCTTATTCTGCTTATTTAATAAGCATGTATATACTGTAATACCTTCCTATGATCCAGTGATGTATAAGGAGAAAGCCTACAGATGTGTTTTCCCATCCCCACTCTGTTACTAGGAGTGGTTTTTTGGAACAGTCATCTGTCTCCTTAGGAGTCTGAACATATGCCTATCTTCCCTTGTGATCTGAGAGACAGCCATAGTGAACAGTTTAAAATGTAAATCTGATTTGCTTATACAGGTCAATAAAGAATTTAACATATTTGCATGCGTATACATGTATCTGCGTGTGCATACACTGGCAATAAACCTTGGTATTACATGGTAGAATTCTAAGAATTTTAACAAATTACGAAGACATTAGAAACTTCCTCCTCAGAAGACCTGTTGGTGTGATAATCATTACTGAACCAAAAATACAATCTAACATCACCATACACACTAGACTGAAAGTAGATACTTACTAGATATTTTATGACTATAAAAACTACGTTTGGAAATTAAAATAACCTAGTCATCAAAGTTTTAAAAATGAAGCTATTATAAAATAATTTATATATAAATAGCAAATATGTAGTGTATAATCAAATTTCCTATTATTTTGAGGTTTTCTAAGGTTCTGAAGGAGTACTAAAATATATCTTTGGTTTTTAATACTGAAAACAATTTACAGTGACTTCTATAATTTATTTGAAGTGATTTGATTAAATAAACACTGGTAGAAAATTTAAATGTTGAATTTATTGACTAATATTAACAAATATATAAGCTGGCTAACTGGTGTATTAACTAACTGAAGCACTGTCTGTCAAAAAAACAGCAATGTATATACTGACCAAAGCAAAGATCAAAATATATCCTACCATGATGCAATGGTAGGGAAGATCAATTTCAACAAGTCTCCATGGAAGAATTTGCAAAGCCTACCCTGCCTCAAGTGAGCAAGAGTGATAAAGCAACATATACTCTAATAACATCCTTATTTTGAAAGATGTTTGTTCACATGCAAATTTAAGAGTCCCATAAAATATTAAAACTGGTTTTAAATTTATCAAGTTTGAGAAGCAATGAAGTATATACTTGGGTTTAAAACAACAGAACAATAAAAACAAGAAATCAATCTTTTAGGGACTTTCAAAGCTTACCTTAAATTTATATTTTGTACTACGCCTAAGGTTTTTCACTGTATAAGCAAGATCTTCTCCATCATATTTAGGCTTAAAACCATATCCCTGGAAAGGGAAAACAAAATCTTCATTAGATGTCTAACAGCACAATGGGGAATAACAATGACTCAGGTTCCTCTTCATCTCTTATTATGTGTGATGTGATTCTCTGTTGAGTGTAACCCTCACCTTGATGCTTCTATCTTGAGTGGATGGACCTAGAAATGCTACTGAACTTTTGTAGAAGGATGAAGGAGACTATTTTGGTAGCCAAGAGAAGATTTTTGTGTTGAGGGAAGAGTAGGGGTCAACGGCAACTTCACCATATGTGAGCTATCTTCAGAACTGAAAAGAATTTCCCAGAGACATTGCAAGAGCTAATCAGATATTACTATTTAGCATACTTTTTTTTGTCCTGAAGGCACAGTTGTGTTTAGGTGAATAAATAGATGGCTGGTTGTGCTGACAGGTAAGAATATTACTTAGATTTAAGAATGACATTTAAAGTCCCAAAGACAAGGCTTTACTACTTTTTCAATGTTATTACGTTGAGAATTCTAAAAAATTGAGATATAATTCACATATCATAAAATTCAACATTTTAAAGTATATAATTCAAAGGTTTATAGCATATTCACAAGATCATGTAACCACTACCTAGTTCTTAATTGTACAATAAAGCCTGCCTTTTCTGGTTAGCAGTAACTGACCTCCATCATCTTACCCACTAACATGTTTTCATTTTTATGGATTTGTCAGTATCCATATGAGTGGAATCACACAACATGTGGTCTTTTGTGACTAGCTTCTTTCACTTAGGACAGTATTTCCAGATTCATTCACTCTGTGGTATTTGTCAGTACTCCATTCCTTTTAATGGCTTAATGATGTTCCACTTTACTGAGTATACCAAATTTTATTCAAATCATTCATTTACTTATAGACATGAAAATTGCATCCCCCCTCCCCTGGGCTATGTTGCCCAGGCTGACCTCCCAACTTCTGGGCTCAAGTGAGCCTCCTACCTCATCCTCATGAGTAGCGAGGATTACAGGATTACAGGATTACTCACTGCGCCCCCAGCTCTGCTTTTATTTTTTTGGCTGTTATGAACAATATTGCTATGAATGTGTGCATGTGTGTGTGTGTGTATTCTGCACTACTGTCAATGATACCCAAGGCTTATGCATGCTAAGTAAGTGCTCTACCAGTGAGCTATAACCCTAGTCCTGTGTACAAACTTTTGTATTAACGTGTGTTTTCACATTCTCCTGGATATATATATCTAGGAGTGCAACATTGTTACTTCAGACCTATATTGCTTTATATGAGCTCTTTAAAGCTATGGAACTATGAATGGAATTGATAGAAGACACCCTAACTCAAGGTAGGCTAGGTTCTAGCTCACAGGAGATGAGTGACAGGTAACCAGATTCAGGCTGTGATACAGTCTCACGTGAGCCTTACAATCTTCTGTGGCACTTTGGGAAGCAATGTATGAACACAGTTGGAGAAGGCAGACATATTATTTCCTCATCTTTCAAAGTTGTTTTGTCTAGCAGGCTGTAGTAAAATATATATATTGTGTATGTGTGTGTGTCTGTGCTGCACTGGGGATTGAGTCCAGGGCTTTGCACATGGTAGGCAAGTGCTCTACCATTGAGCTATATCTCCAGGCCCAAAATAGATATATTTAAAGTGTAGTCTATGTTGTTCCCAGGCACAGACATATACATCCAGGAAAAAACAAAACAAAACAAAACAAAACAAAACAACAACAACAAACTCCAAAACTAAATCATCTCTTTATACAAACGAAAGACTGAATTCTCTCTCACTCTCAATCCCTTCCAAGTACTGTAATAACAAATCAAGGCTTGAAGGGCCTTAGTGAAGCAGCTAACTCTTGTGGCAATAATAATGCTACACTAAAATATTTTAAAGACTGTATTTAAAATCCATATTTACACTTACTGAAGTTTCTTCTAAAGACTGTATTTAAAATCCATATTTACACTTACTGAAGTTTCTTCTTCCATCTCTAAAATGTAAGAAATTCCTTCGTCTGATGGTGTTCCGGAGGGTTTACTCCACTGTAAGGACAACCATGTAACTCCAGCCTTAGCTAATACAGGACTTGCTGGCATAGAAGGGGCACAGCCTGATGTGTAATATAAGACTTGTTCACTAAAGCCACTGTTGAAACAAATGGTTTTTAAGCGAGAGTGAAAAAGAATTATTTTTACAGCTAAAGAACAATTTTTTTTTACTAATGATTTATTTTGAAAATTAAAATATTTGTTTATTTATTACAGTACTCGGGATCAAACCCAGAATACTGAGCAAGTGAGGCAAGCCCTCTGCCACTGAGCTATATCTTCAGCCTTAGAAAATGAAAAATCTTGATAGTCGAATTATAATCCAAATAATATATTTTGGATTTGATAATGTCTTGGAGGTAACAAGGTCAGATACCAAGAAATAAATCAGCGTCTTTTGAAAATGCAGTTTTGTTTAGATTTCTAAGCCTTTATATCTATAGTACACGTAGTCAAATGAGGAAATACATAAAATACTTTGTAGGGAAAATATGAACATAATAACACCTTTCTAGTGGCATAAATGTTGTTCCTTTTAAATACACTTTCACATAATGCCATGCACATGAAACAGAAAATACAAATTCTCATTCGTGTAATTAAACCTACTACTCCAATAAAGGTGAGGAGGCATATCATTAAAATAAAAATAATTTCAATGTGACTGTTGAAAGGCCTTTTTTATTTAAATTAGGTATTATAAAGGCTCTTGGAATTCATCAGAAATAAAAAAAAATTTATTTTTTCCTTGTGTGTTTTCTGATTAGTACTTGTTTGTAACTTTAAACAATGAAAACACATATGCTGAGGATTAACAGAAAAACTTCTTGATCACATAAACAGGTTTAATTTATATTTGAAATCAGAAAAGTTGCTGACTTCAATTTTTCCTGTGTTCTTTATGTAAGTAAGCCTTTTTCTGAGGCTGATAATGTAACTATATCACCAAAAAAAAGCAGAGTTTTTAGTGGGTAATTTGGACTAAATAATCATACATATGAAGTTAATCAGGTAAGCTAAAATACTTACATTATTTTATAAAATGTATCTTACCTTGTACCATACTCGTTTTTTGCTGACAGTCTAAATTTACAACCCATTGCTGGTGACAGTTTAGTAACTTTAAATTGCTTCTGTGAGCCCATGTAACACTGACAGAATTCTCCATTTCCTTTTCCCTAAAAATAACATAGTTATTATAAATCAAATATAGTACTATAAAAAGATAAATCCACATCAATTTTTCTTTTTGGTAGTCACTTATGTGCTAGTATATATTAAAAATCATCTCTGTTAACGGTAAGTCATGGATCTCAAGCGAAATTTGAGATACTACACATCTTATAGTTCATAAAGTACAGAATAAAAAAGGTAGAAAATAAGGATCTTTGTATAGCTTCTTGAATTACGTATGGTGTTTTAGCCAATGCTAGATCTCTGGACTTAGTAACAGAAATTTTTCCAGGTATGGATCTTACAATTTTCAATGGTAGTAAGAATAGGAGCTCTAATATAGACAACTGCCAATTTTCCCTCAACCTATGAAAAGGAATAGGCAAACGGTTTTAAGAAAAGATCCCTACCAACCCCCAAACCACCACCTAGATATGCTAAGTGTTATGCTTTAAAATAAACATTTGGAGCTGCTACTGACTAAATCAATACTGAAAAAAATTCTAGCACAGAGAACAATTACAGGCCATAAGAAGGGAGACAGAAAAGTCAGAATGGCTCAGGACAATTAAAAAAGTTTTAGAAATCTAAGATGCTAAATAAAATGGATAAGTTCCTCAATCTCTACTCCCTTCTCCATTTTTCTTTATTTTATTGGTAGAGATACAGGGTGGCGAAGGTGACTTCTTTGAAGAAAAACTTCAGTCTGTATCTGGCTGTTTTATTGAACTTATTAGTCTTAATGGCTAATTAGTCACTTGAGTCTACTAAGTGGTCTAAGTAGGAAATTGTATCATCTCTAAATAATGAAATTTTGCACCTCAGCCCAAATACCATGGATTTGAAGATAGAAGAGGAAAGTGATACAACAATGAAAGCAAGGGGAGAAAAGGCAACATAACATAGTCATGTACTAAGTATGAAGACACCCTGTAGAAGAAAAGTTGGTAAAGAACCCCTGGAGGGAACACTAACATGATGACAGCTTGATTTTCGTCCAGTAAAATCCATTTCAGATTTCTGGCCTCCAGAATTATAACAGAATAAATAAGCTGTTTTAAGTCATTAGGTTTATGGTAATTTGCTACATCAGCTTTAACAAATGAATACTCTTGCCACTAAGTTGATGTGGGAAAACAAAACAGGGCAGTCAGTCTGTAATATTTTTAAAGAATACTACCAGTCTACTTATGCACCATATAAAATGATACATACTGTTTCTTAAAGAGAAAATTAAAACAGACAAAAATGTTATTTCTATCTGGAGATAAGCATATCATTTTTAAACATTTAAAAAGATTAAATTTACTCACCTCATCCCATTCTAAAATGAAGCTTTGGATTTTAGAACCATTGTCACTAGGTGCCTAAAATAAACACCGAGAAAGAAACAAAATGAATACAAACTAGTACTTTCATAAATGGTATTTTAATGATCTACTTTATGTTGCAGATGTTCTCTGTGACTTAGTCCTAGAAAAATATCTGTAGAAAAACAAAGCAAGAGGCTATTCAAGTTTTCCTGAACACTGAATAATCTCTTTTAGCAAGTACTACTTTACTTTTTATAATCCTTAAAAAAAATCACTTTGCCTTTCTTTCAGGTCTCATCATTTTAAAATTTCTTACAATTTACTCTATCATTAAAAATTTAATAAAGGCAGGAATATTGCAAGTTTGAGTTCTGCCTGGGCAACTGAGCAAGACATTGTCTCAAAATAAAAAGTAAAAAGGGCTGGGAATGTAGTAAAAATGGTAGAGTCCACCCCACCATCAAATCCCTAGTGCTGAAAAAAATTTAATGAAATTAAAACTCACCTTATAATCTAAACGGAACTTTGCTAAAGAATGAAGAACTACCATAGGATGCTGAAAGGAACTTTAAGAGGGCACAATGTCTGGATCCTTTTTTGACTTAATGTGTTCATCACCCAAGACTAATGACTTGTATTCTCTGTTTTTTTTTTTTTTTTTGGTATTGGGAATTGAACTCGGGGCCTTGTGCTTGCCAGGCAGGTGCTGTGCCACTGAGGTACATCCCCGGCCCTCGTATTCATTTTTGAGGGTGAAAATTTGCAGTCTTTCTTGACATTTTCTTATAGTATTAAATCACTCTTAAAGAGTATCAACCTTATGTCTAACTGAATTTTCTTCTTATAATTTTTACCAATTTCTTATTTGCTAAACAAATGATCACCACTGTTCTTACAACTTCACAGTTGGAGACAACTGACTCAGACTCCTCTTGTCAAAATTAAAACAAATTGAACTTTTGAAATGATTCTGCAGAGAAAGTCTATAAATTTTCTGGTGTCTATCTGGTTTTTAGACATTACTAATACATAAACAGCAATCAAGGATTACTAAGCTTTTAGCAAAGGGTCTTTTATAACATGGAGAGTTCTAAATTATTTGTTGAATACTAACACAGATCTTGTGTTTAAAAACTTAAGTATGCTGGGCACGGTGGCGCACGCCTATAATCCCAGCTCTTAGGAGGCTGAGGAAGAAGGATCACTGCAAATTCGAGGCTAGCTTGTGCTACATAGTGAGTTCAGGGACAGCCTCAACTACATAGTGAGACCCTGTCTCAAAAAAAAAAAAAAAAAAATCTGTATCTTTATCTATATCTATATGGTTAAATTAGAGTGATATCTTGATTTGAATACCAGTGGCAGTTAAAAGTGAATGTAATGAGAAGGGGGCAAAGAACAAATTCTTGGGAAGTTCTAGCTTTTATATAGCAAAGGAAGAGAATCCCAAAATTAGAGATCACAAGTCTCAGCAGGAAATAGAGTGTAAAAATATATTTCCTAAGAGTTAATGATTCCATATTGTTCTATTCTAGTTGCTAAAGTCTCACATTTACTTTTTCTTTTTAAAAACATTTTTGGCAAGGCTATGAAAATGTCTACTTTGAACAAGCTGAGACCTATTTTCCAGCTTTTTTCCAAGTTGGAGGGGAAACTATTACGTGTATAGTGTTTTACCTTATCTCATTTAATAATCATATCAGCTCTATGATATACTATTAAATCACAGTAATTAAAAGTGAAGCAGAACTGAATTTGGTCCATCTGACTCCAAAGCCAATAATCCTATCAAACAGCATTCCAGGGGCTGAGTAGGTCAGCCTGGCTCCTGGCAGTAAACAGAATGAAAGATAAACTTCAGCTTTTTATCACCAGTATTTCCAGCATTTCTAAACAATATCAGTGGATAAAATACTTCTCTCAACTGCTACCCCAAGTGTCAACTCATGCCACTGTTCTTTTTCCATGCTAACCCCCACTGGAATGCTTTAAAATTAGGCAAGGCAGCAGAATCAAAAAACTGGATGTTCAAGTCACTAAACTAAGCAAGATTTCTAATATTGGAAATTAAATAAAAACAACAGGTATTATGCTTGTTATGTGTCAAGCCTACCAAAACCTAACAGAAATGATCTGTTTAATACTCTCAAAAACTCTGAGGTATATATTATCTCCAATACATTTTTTCTTCAACTGCTCTGATTACTGTATGTTTTACAGGGCTATTTGTAGAGGGGTCCATGTCTGTGCAATCTGTGTGGTCAACATGAAGAGCACTGTCTTTATCTTGTATAGGGCTGTTGGAATACTGTTAAAAGTGGAAGTTTCAAATTTGAATTTTAATTATCTTCTAAAGGTTTCAGAAGGAAAGGCAGCCTTGACTTTCGTTCTTGAGGTAAGAGTAGATAATTAAGTAGTTATACTTTGTTGTAAATCTATGGTTCCCAACAGGGGCAGTACTTTCTTCTAGGGGGTATTTTGAAATGAGGAATGTTTCTGATTTCATCACAATAATGCGGGGGGAAGAAGGGCTGGCAGTTATGGAGTGGAGATCAAGGATGTTGATAGTCGTATAGTGTGTGGAACAATCAGCACAATAAGGAATTGTTCCCTTCCTCTAGGACCTTTGCTGTCCTGCTGGATGTCTATGTAGGTAAAATATCTGTTTATAATTATCAGAGCCTGTAATCTAATTTTCATTTTATAAGTATTTTGTGTATGGTTTGAACAAACACTGAATTTTCCCAAAATGCTTGCATTTAATTTTGGTTAGAGATTCACCAAGACCTGTACACTAATTTAGAAAATCATGTCACCAATTGCAATGGTGCCTATGGTATTTGAATGACTACTACTATGTACGATATCTGTCCACTTCATTATATCTTCTTGTATAGCTTGGCCCGGACATTTATGTATCAATCCACATATTATCCTATGTATATATTCCATAACTTTATTCTTTTTAGGCATCATATTGACATTTTAAAAACTACGAGTCTATCCATTATGAATCTGGTTTTAGGATAAAATTCAGAATATAAAGGCATCACTACAAAATATTACAAACAAGAGCAATAGGTTGAAATCACTGTTAGGAATCTCAATCTCATCACATGTATAATATAGTAACAACCGGTAAATATAAATCCATCTTTTTTTGCTATATTTACATGCAGTAAGAAAAATGAGTAAGAGTTTTCTGAAGGGATAAACAAAAATATTTATTTCATATATGTAAAGAGCAGGTTAGTTAAGCTTAAAGCTCTTTTGTTCTCCAAAACAACTGACACTTAATACTATGCGGGGGAGAGAGAAAGAAATGTCAAGTTAGAAATACTCTATAGGATATTCTTACCTTCCATTGCAAAGTGAGTGAATTTTTGGTCCGATTGGCTATCCTTGGTGGATTAGGTACATCAGGTTCAC
Source organism: Erethizon dorsatum (assembly GCA_028451465.1). Lineage (NCBI taxonomy): Eukaryota > Metazoa > Chordata > Mammalia > Rodentia > Erethizontidae > Erethizon > Erethizon dorsatum. Next base: position 101,118,892 of record CM051824.1, read on the forward strand.
AGCTCAAGGTAGTAAAGCTTTCAGCTTCTGAAGGAGCTCCTTTTATAGAATTGGACTCTGCCTGTACTCTGTGGTGATAAAAGTTTTACTTCGCAGAATCACTGGATCTTATTTTCAATAGTATCATCTTTAGGCATTTCATGTTAGTAATGTATCTTTTAAATAATCTACATGAAAATATAGCCAGGTACCATGGTGTATGCCTGTAATCCCAGTGCTCTGGGAAGCTGTGGCAGGAGGATCCCAACTTTGAGCCTAGCCCAGGCAACTCAGAGAGATCCTGTCTCCAAACAAAACAACAACAACAACAACAACAACAACAAAACAACAAAAGGGGGAGGTTGGGGGGGCAGTGTAGCTCAGCGTGAAGGTACTGAGTTCCCAACCCAGTACCATGCACACAAAAAAAGAAAATATGAATATTAGAATCAAAGTATAGCCCTTAAAAAATAGCACAGACCAATGGTTTTCTTCTCATTTAACTATAACCCATAGAAAGAAACACATTTTAAATTGTAACATAACCATGTCTGTGCATATATGTGTTTATACACACATACAAGTTTCCTAAAATAACAGTTCCCTGAAACAATATTCTTAACATGCTAATATTCTCTATTCCACTTAACCCTAATTCATTTAAAAAATGCTGAATAGCAAGCTTGGGGTATGTCTTAGTGGTAGAGCACTTGCCTGGAATACATGAGACCCTAGGTTTGAACACACACAGAAACTGAATATAATCCATAAAAGTAAATTCATGATTCAAAAATGGCTGCAATCCACAATCTGAAAAACACTAGGTTGTACAATATTTTGGGTTTAATCAAAGGAAATTTACTTGAAGGGTTAATAGGAATAATCCCAAACACAAATGTTTTTTAAAAACTGGGAGACTAAATGTTCTATTGGGCCCCAGCTGGGGAGGTGATAGAATTTATAAAATTTTGGCAAAATATACTGGGAGAACTGGAAAACATCTGAGATACTACTTTAAATCTTGTGGAATTCTGAGTTTTAATATCCTAAACTTTGCCCAAAATATGATATAGAAAAAACATAAGAATAAACCAAGTATTATTTATGATTTATAAAAACTTTCAAAGCTGGGACAAATTTGCCATGCTAAACTAGATACTGTAAATATATTCTACACATTTCAATCCCTAGGTCCTACAAAATTAATCCTTTCCTCACTGTAATACCCAAGTTACATTTTTTAAAATGTTGATAACTGTGCCAAAAGAAAAACCAAAGTCCATATTTTTAACCCAAAATGAGTTATATTCCAGAATTTTAAGGAAATCATTTAAAAAATCAACCAACCAATGTCATAACCCTATGATGTATCATATACAAATAACATATGGGAGTTCCTTACTTTGCATGGTAATCAGTAGCTGGTTTGAGATCATTTAAAGTGACACTTGTTTCTTCTCCTCTGGAGGAAAACAAAAAAGTAACATTTCAGTGTCTAAAGCATTTCCAAAGGATATAATTACTACAGCTTGTGGTACTTTATGAAATTATAATGCTCCTTTCTTTACCAATTGTAATACAGAAATCTAACATAAAATTTATGCAATTGGATATATGCCAAGCTTTAAATATATATATACCTGCATATTACTTTGGAGTAGAGATAGGGAAGATATTTAACTTTCAAAATGAAACCATTTTCAATTAAAAAAATCAATCTTGCATATAATGTGCTACTAAAAAGCAAAACTGCCAAGTTTTTTATAGTCTGCCACTGAATTTTACTAGAAAATAACATGAAACTTTATTTACAATACTGCAGTTTAAGTTAATTAGTAAGCAAGAAAAAAGGAATAGAAAAAGTATTTAAATAATTTAAAGTATTTCCCATGTTCACTATCATATTTTTAATATAACAGCACACAAAATAATTATTTGTTACAACTATTATGTAGCTATAAACGAGCCTGTTCTACATTTCTCCTCCCCTCTTCTTCTTCTACCGCTCTTCCTTATTCCATTTCTTTTAACCAAGTCTCTCTTCTCTCCAATTCAGGGACTTCTTTCCTCTCTTTCCCACTCTTTGAATCCTACCTACTTTGTTTCTCAAATTAAAGTCAATAAGTAGATGAGAAATAAATATGTCTTATCGATGGAGGTACACTTTAGTAAACTTCGTAGCTGCAGGAGCATCCTTAGATTAATTGGTGTAGAACACAGAGGGGACTAATGTTCCCCTTGTGGTTACTTGTCCCTGATTAAGCTGCAAATGGAAATAAATTCCTCTTCTTTAGCAAATAGCCACAGATAACCAGAAACAGCCATTAACACACAAAGAAATTTTTATGTTGATGGCCCTTTATCCCCTACTTATCCATAGGTAGGTTTTCTCTTTTTTTTTTTTTTTTTTTTTGTGGGTACCGGGGGGTCGACCTCAGGACCTCGCGCGCCAGCAGGTGCCCGTGCCGCTGAGCGATATCACTGGCCCCTTTTTCGTATGTGGGATCCGGGAGTCGAACTCGGGCCCTTGCGCTTGCCGGGCAGGCGCTTAAGCCGCTGAGCCATCTCACCGGCCCATTTCTCTTTTATGAAAACTGACTAGAATAAACACAAGGAAATCTTGATAAAGAGCAGGCAGGGACATCTTTATAACCTTTTGTGACATGATGAGAGTCATGGGACAGTTTCACTTTCCTTTCTCATCAGCTACTTTATAAAAAAAAAAAAAAAAGAAGGTTGATACAGTCAGTGTTCTGTGTTACCATAATTTAAATGACTTACCTCCTTTACAACCATCTTTGTGGTGCTTACATTGTAACTAATAATTGGCTTTACCCTTATTTTTCATTAAAATAAGCAACTTCTATATGAACAAAGGTAGAAAAAGCATTTATTTAAAAATTGTTGGCCATAAATGTCTCAATTTTAGGCTTCTTGGTATATAATACACTTTTGAACCAAGTAAAGAGATCTGTGATAGGTTTTAAAAATATGACAACATATCCACAGACAAATGAGGAACTCCAGAGGTTTTAAAAATATGATTATTAACATGACAAGTGCAAATGAAGAACTCTGGTATTAAGTTCATTTTACAATTGGACAAGAGCTTGAACATACAAGAATAAAGTCCAAGTTCTTAAGGGATCATTATAGTACTTCATGAGTTCACAATCATAAGTCTTCTATGCCTTGGTTGTGGGTTCTGTCATAGTAAGATTTGCACGTAATGCATTAAGAATATGGAACATCTATTAAGGAGCCGACTGGAAAAAAATGCTGAGTGTGACCAATGACAGGGATTCTTCTGAGGGAGTACAGACAAAAATACATACCAACCTGCATTTGAACTATTTATATAGAAATCACTCACTAGTTAATTTATGGATGAAAATAAAAACATGAAGAGGGAAAGAGAATAACTTACATAAAACTAAACCTAAAAAATACTTACGCATAAACACTTTTGTATTTTCCATCTTTTCCAGTACTTGAGACCAGAATTTCATAACCACACAGTTCTGGTACAGTAGTCTCATCTGTTTCTCCATTAATAAAGCTGGAAGGTGGTGACCAGGTAAGTACTACTGTCCTTGCCTGGATGTCTGAGGCCTGTAAAAACATAACATTTAAAAGCTCCTTAAAACAAATGCAGGGCCGGTGAGATAGCTCAGTGGCATAAGCGCCTGCCTGGCAAGCGCGAGGTTCTGAGTTCAACTCCCAGTACCCACATAAGAAAAAAGGGCTGGTGATACCGCTCAGCGGCACGGGTGCCTGCTGGCACGTGAGGTCCTGAGTTCGACCCCCGGTACCCACAAAAAAAAAAAAAAAAAGAAAAAGCAATGTGTACAATGAGCAGTGAAATATCCAATGGGGTTAAAAGATTAAATAATGTCTGTATAAATTTACATAAAATGGCTCATAAATAGGAACCTGCTCATTTGTAGATGAGAATTTGTTGTGAAAGTGTGGACAGTTCAACAAGTTTAAAGACCAACTGGGGCCATTCGAAACTGGACAAAGTAGTGCATGTGTGTAATTTCAGCACTTGGAAACTGAGGCAGTATGACTGCCAAGTTTGAGCCCAGCCAGGGCAACTTAGCAAGACCTTGTCTCGAAAATTAAAAAAGGGCTGTGGATCTTGCTCAGTATGAGTACCCTGGGTTTAATCTCCAGCACCACAACAAACAAACACTATTAGTGTGGATGCCATATACAATAAAGAGAAAAAAAAAAAAAAAAAAACCCAGAAAAAAGCACTTTTAATATATCTGAAAGGGGTTAGTTCTCAACTTATGCAGTATTATTATAATTAAAAAAAAATTCAAGAGAAAAATGAGTGAAGGACACAAATGGCCCAAAGAAAATAAATATAAATGGACAACATATGAATTGATGTATAACTGTATTTGTAATTAAATAAATGTAAGTTAAAACAAGATAACTACTTTTCATCTATCAGGAGAAGACTGAAAAATTTAAAAAGTTAATATTCAGTATGTTGAGAATCTAGAGAAATAGGCAGTCTCTTAAAAGTAGAGACAAGTATGTAACAGTACAGTCTTTATATGGGACAACTTGGGAACCATTATAAAAACATGTTTACTTTTTGATTCAAGAATTCCACTTCCAGGATTTTTTCCCCCTCAGGATAATATCCTACAAATAAACATGCAAACACACACAAATATACACACTAAAGAATGTTCCCAGCAGCATTAATAGTAGCAAAAAACTGGAAGTAGCTTCTTACGTTATTATTCAGGTGTTTAAAAAAGAATGAAGCAATAAGTCATATATGTGCTGACATCTAAAGATTTTATCAGTATATTGAGGCTACATTATAGTGGAAAAAAAGGGAAGCTGGATGGTAGGATATAGTATGATTGCAGTGTTGTTAAAGTAAAAAAGGACAAAATGCCTGAAATTTATCATACAAATGTATTTTGTTACCTTTAGCATATGTGGTGGGATGCAAGGAGAGTTGTGAAGGAAAAAAACAAGAGGTTTCAATTGTGTTGTATATCTATCTGTACTACTGGAATAGTCTTATGACTATTCATTTCTTTTATAGAAACCTAATACAGAGGGAAAAATGGTCTAGGGAGAGCAGAAATAAGCAGTTTAAAGACTGATTTAAAAAGTAACAGATTACACACAGGTATTTATGAAAACTCTTGCTTTAAAAATATGTATGTTAACTGGGCAGAATAAACAATACCTATACAGTTTTCTTTCTTTTGCAAAGCTCTGAAAGCCTGAATAAATTACAACTGTATTTATTCTGATTCTGTTAAGTCATAGAAAACATAATATTTTACTTACTGTAATACTGTTTTAATGTCTTAATACTAAGTTTCCTTCAAAATACTTAATACTATGTTTCCTTAAAAATAACTTTTTTTGGTAAGCAGTACCCACCTGGATTTTAGCCTGTAGATGGAGCAGATCCCCCACATTCTCTTTTTAAACAAACATCCCATTACCATGTGTGCAACACACACACACACACACACACACACACACACACACGTCTCGATTTTATACAAGGACCTCAGCTGTGTTAAATAGTGAGAATGTGAACAGGAATCAGAGGATAAGTCAGTCAATAACATTAACTGGCATCTACTTTATGAAGTTTATTTTATTTGGCTATGAGAATAATTACTAAACCATCAAAAGTATAGGTAGAAAAAAATATTAAGTAGGCAGTCACAAGACTTGAAACTAATTTGCTTGGTGACATTGAACTCTCAACTTCTTAGGGTTTCAGACCTCATCTACAATATGAGTGGTGAGTGAGATAAATAGCAAATATAGTATATTTTAAATACATTTATTTTGAAATAAATTTAGATTTACAGAAAAGTTGAGAAGACAGAATATAGAGTTCCTTCCTGTCTGTTCTTCACCTATCCTCCCTTAACATTAAGAAAGCGAGAACATTAGAGCAGGAGAGATAGGCAGAGAATATGAATAAGAATAAGAATAGACAGATATGACTAACAAAAAGATCATAGGATAAAGGAAGGCAGTCATGTTCTGAAAGACAAGGGTAACAGTTCTGAAGTACTAACTGATCAACAGTGTCAATACTACAGAGAGATCAAGGAGAATACAGTCTATACAATATTTAATATGCTATTTTCTATTGCTGACTTCAGGTGGATTATAAAGAGCTGTATAAAAGAGAAGTGAATTCACATAGTTACTGTGTAATTCTTGTGTGAAGAAGGAAGTAATTACCATGTGTCAGAAGGAAGAGGGGTAAGGCAGGTAGACTCCAGAAATTTATAGCGAAAGAACTGATAAAACCTGGTGTTACGGCTTGTGTCCCTCAAAGCCTCAAGCTTCATCGGTGGAGCTTTTCAGAGGTGGCTAGATCTGGAGTGTGTTATGCTGGGATCAAGGGTGTATGACATTAAATTAGTGTGCTGGTTGGTTCAGCATAGTTCTGGGTAGGATGAAGGGTGTCCCACCCTGGGTACGAGTGCTACTCACCCTAAAGGTAGGCAGCCTGGGTAAGACATAAGGGACAGAAAGAGGGTCGCTGCTTGTCACTTATAGCTTGCTACCTTCTGCCTTCTATGAACTGTTTCTTCTCTGCAATGCCCCTCTGCCATGCCACCCTGCCTGGGAAGCAGCCAACTATGAACTAAAACCTCTACAAACTATGAGCTAAATAAACCTTTCCTCCTTTAATTTCCTTTGGGTACTTTGTCTCAGCAATGAGAAAAGTAACCAAGACACCTGGAGTTCAATCTGGCAAGGGCTGAAGAAATCTAAGATGATAATGATACTGTGACCAGGAAAATGTGGATGAGTAAGTATTCATTAATGGAAATACTGAAAGAAAACAAAAGAAAAGGAATGTAATACAATTTCTCCATTTTAGGGAACAAAACAAGATAAAACAATTTAGAAAAGAAGATTAATCAATTGGTTTTCTGGAGTTGTTGGCAAAACATCCGAATGTGTATATTCTTTCTAATTAGCATTTTCTTCCCTCTGTAACTGGAGTTGAATTCAAGGCCCTGTGTATGCTAGACAAGCTTTTTAACACTGAGCTTTTTAACCTATCCTGAAACTTGGATATTCTTTAGGATGCCTCATGAGATGTACTTCTAAGAGGAGGAGATAAATAGGGTGGAAAATACAGATTTAGAAATCATCTGAACAATGTGTATGTTGTTTAGAAGTAATATTTACTTTCCTATCCATCTTATTTGCTTCTTACAACTACCCTATATAGTAGGGAAAATAGGCATAATTATCTTCATTGTACAAAGGAAACATTCAGAAGGGTGAGGTCACCTAACCAGGGACAAGGACCTGAATAATTTACTTCTCCCACTATATAATGCACCCATTCTGAATCCAATTCCAGGCAGCAGCTAAAAGTAGACATGACCATGTAAAATGTATATAAGAACTGAAAAAGATTAGATGGTAATAGGCAAAAAATGAAAATAGTTGTTTCATAAAGTGGATGGATTATACAGTTTTAATCTTAAAGTAGAGAGTAGTCTTCATCAGCTAGTTATCAATACTACCCTTGAGAAACACTGTCAGTTTTTAAATCTAAATAGGAAGCTAACTTTCGAAAGAATTCACAACCACTTATAAGGTACAGATTTTGACAAAGATTGTAGAAGAAACAAGAGTATCTCATTTGTGGATTTCCAAGAATATTAAAGCAGAATAAATGATAATTCTAGACCCTTGTATGGATGTGGGATTAAGAAGTGAGAATAGTTCTGAATCTAACTTAAAGGTTGGGCCAAAGGAAACTGGAGTCAGAAACTATCACTAGTAACTGTAAAAAGGGAAAGAGATAATGATTCTGAAAGTAAGAAGGTAATGAGTAAAAGGCAAGATATGCTTAATTTCCAGCATTATTGAAATAAAGATGTCAGATTTTGATAGAAATGAGACTCAGAACAACTTCAAAGGAGGCCCAATAAACACTTCCAATATTTTTACTATTAAATATTTCAAGCATGTGAGAGTAAAACACCATTATACTCCATTTTACGGAAGATTCAGAAAGGTTGAGTGACTTGTCCCAGGTCACTCAACCTGAGTACACAGCTGAGACTATGAAATTAGTACAAATACCACATTCTACCCCACAGACTGTCCTTGTGTCACAAAAGTGAGCATTTTTTCTATTCTTGTCTTATTCCTCAAATGTGCCATGTCCAGTGATAGTCAAATGCCATCTGATTTGTCTGCAACACTGTTTCTAGGACCCCCCCCCCCAACTACTTTTCCTTTAAATTTCATCTGTGCAGAGGAAAATTTCCTTAATATTCTTGCCAAGGTATAGCCCCCATTAAACACACTGATGGCACTCTATCTCTTTGTTCTGGCACTTCAGTTTTAATTTTATATTTATTGCATGGTGCTTAGCACATTAAGCTCTGGGGAAGGATGGTGATGTCTGTGTTTTCCATCCTATCTTTAGCTTTTAGCACAGCATCTGGCATTTTGTAAGTGGTCAAATATTTATAGAGTAAATGAATAAATACACTTAATTTGGTGCTCTAAATGAACTAAATCATGTCAAAACAACCAAATGCACAACCACCACCTAACAAAAACCCTGATCTGTATTTGCAGCTCACAAGTAATTTAAGTAAAGAGGTACAGTCACTAGAACTGTAAATATAAACTAAAACAAAACAAAGCAAAACTATCACATTATGTTTTTAGTTTTATAACACAGAGCTTATTATTTTAGTAAATTAACACCTTTTTCATAATGCCAGGAAAGAATTTTTTAAAAAGCTTTGAAGTTTTTTTAAGCTTTACGTTTTGTGTTTGAAAATTGTATTTTTAATATGTATTACAACTAGTAAATGCTGCTAGCAGTACCAATGATGTTATTCAATCACCAGTCCTATTAAAAGTACCAACTTCTTTTTTTAGTAAATCCAGTAAGAATCATTTGGGTACACACAACTCTTGGAAAGACACCTCCTCAGTTTCAATTCTGGCACAGCTACTACTTTCTAAACCCCACTCTTTTTTTTTCTCATCTGTAAAAGGAGAAAAATAGTACACCTAGGATTTTTACAGGAATTAAATAATGTACATGTGCATTTGAAGTGCTCTGAGTAGAAACTAATACTAGTAAACTCGTGTTAGCTATTACTATGAAACAATCTATATTTACTTACATATATATACTCAATTCTCAAAACAAATTAGAATGAAAGAAAGCTAAGTGTGTTCCCATCTAGTAATTCGGGGTTATCAGAAAAGTAGGACCATAGTAGCCTATTAGATGAGGGACTGGCTTATACAAACTTCCTAAAATGAGGTAAAATAAAAAGATATGCCTTTGTGGTAAAGGTGTTAAGGATAATAACTAAAACATAGCAATTTATTTTTTCTTAGCATAAAATATTTTAGCATGGATTTTTGAGGGCTGGGGAGGTAGAGTTCTTTGTTTTGTAAATTAAGATGCATTCTTTTCTATGTTAAATAGCCTCATCCTGGAAAAGCCCTATGCCCTCTTCTATCACATCTTCTTTCACTCTTTCCCTAACTTATGGTGGTCTAGTGAAAAGCTCTTTGTCTGATCACCTTGCCATGATTGCTTATTCCTGTGTTCAACTCTCATTTCTTACATGTCATGTACTTTTTCTTACTCTTCAGAACTCCAAGGTTTTCCTGATTTCTTTACTTAAATACTTAACTCTCATCTTAATAATGAAATAAACTCTCATTTCAATAGTAGCACTTTTTACTATCACACAGCATTTCTTTCTACTTTGTATTTTTTATTTACTGGCATACAGAAAGGGCTCAATACATATCTTTCGAATAACTTATTCTTCAAAGACAACATAATAACATGGGAAGATTACTAAGGCACAGAACCATGAATCACAGTATTATTACAGGCAGCTAAATTAGTAGAAATTAATGCACAGTTAGAGAGGAACGGGGCTCTCAAAGAAGTCAGCAGAAAGAGTAAAGACATCAGAATTGTGGCTGCAGGCACATCTGAAGACCAGGCCTCAAGATAAAGATGCAATGGCCAGATCTACGTGCCTCCTGAAGAGATAAGCAGTAACTTGGAATTATACTATAATTAGCATCAGCTGGTCCAGGAAATCCAGCTAGGCATCAGCCACCCAGGTGGGTGACCAGAGCATTCAGACACATCCCTTCCCCAAAATGCCTTTGTTTTTTCCATGTACCCTTGCTACGCGACCCACTTCCCTACTGGACCAATATTAGCTAAGTGGCTATACTTGTAATCCTATAGGTTTACTGTCATTTGACCTATGTTGTACCCACACTGTGATTTTGCTGTATAAATTACCTGACAGGAGGGCCTTGGTGGCAAACCACTTTTGGGACCTCCCCTGTATCTCAGGATCTATTTCTCAATGAATCTTTCCTAACTTCCATTGTTTCTTAGAATTCATTCTTCAATTTTGGGGGATATGAACTTAGCACATCTGATATCTAGCAGGTTGGGAGTTATATTTCTCCTATATCACTATGACCTCATTTTCATAAAAATGGTAAACAACAACAACAGTATTTTGATGAATGGACATATACAAATGAACTGAAAGAGGAAGAGAAGGAAACCCAAAGTGTTAAGCATGGTGAAATTGGACGAGTGGGTAAAAGGAGAGTTACCATTACTCTCTATAATTCTATATTATACCTTTTATGATAAAAACTCACATAAAGAAATTCAGGATTGAATTATTATCACTGGCACTTCAGTTGGGTTGCTTTTAAAATGGAGTGAAGGGGCCGGTGAGATGGCTCAGCAGTGTAAGTGCCTGCCTGGCAAGCGCGAGGGCCTGAGTTCGACTCCCGGATCCCGCATACAAATAAAGGGCCGGTGATATCGCTCAGCGGCATGGGCACCTGCTGGCACACGAGGTCCTGAGGTTGACCCCTGGTACCCACCAAAAAAAAAAAATGGAGTGAAGTTAAAGCTCTTAAAAAGCAGAGGGGAAAAAAAAGACTAATCAGAAAAATTATTGTGATATTTTGGTGTTTTCCCTTTTAGTGTTTATACCTAAAGATACTGGGGATTAAACCCAGGGCCTTTGAACTGAGCTACCATCCCCAGCCTTTTAAAAATTTTTTTTAAAAAATTTTGAGATAGGGTTTCCCTAAGTCACCAAGTTGCTAGGCTGGATTTGAACTTGTGATCCTCCTGCCTCAGCCTACCAGACTGCTGAGATTCAGGTGTGCACCACCATCCCCAGCTGGTCTTTTCTTTATTAGACTGTAATTACGCTATCTTTATAGTTTGGTCCCTAGCACATTTTTTCAGATTTCTGTCAAAAGCATCTTTGCATATTCCTACATTCTTCATAACCATATTTTTAAATGGCTCTATCGTTTTGTCCAATACAAATATTGTGACTTACCTATGCATCCCTTTAGTTGGTTTATTTTTTAATATTAGAGCTGCAGCAAACATTTTGCTTATTCGGCTTTTTTTTTTAAGAAATGGGACTTCACACAGGTTCATATTTCTTTTGATTAGTGAAGAACTCTATGTTCTTAGTTTAAAATGTTCAATTTGTATGAACACTTAATATTGTGAAAACTCATTGTTAAACATTTTCCCAAGCAGATAACAGAATTTTCACTGGCTATTTTAAATGTATACAGAAACCTTCATGTAAGTCAATTCCGCTACCATATATTTTTCTGATTTTTTTCTATTTTATTCTACCTGTACTTATAAAAGATTGGGAAATACTAATTTTCTTCTAGTTGTTCTATTACTTGATTTTATTTAACTAGAGTTAGCTGGATATATTTCATGTAGGAATAATATAAATGGACTTAAAAAAAACTGATAATCAGTTGCATCCACACTATCAGTTCTCTATTCCAATAATCTGTAATATATTTAGTGTATATTGCATCCTTGCTTAAAAAAATGGATTGCTATCTCAATATTCTCCTTCACTGATCAATGTATCTCTCCTTGGGGTCAGGAGAGATTCATAATGACCCATTACTGACATTATATTTCTAGCAAGTTTTAAATAAAGCCTGAATGAAAACATGAAATGAATACATTAAAAAGTAAATATCAAGAAAATACATGAGATACTTACTATTGGTTTGACAATGTTGGAAAGAAATGCTTCAAATGCTTTAGTTTCTTCATCTTTTTCTGAAAAAAAAAAAAAAATTAAAAAAAAATTTAAATGTAGTCCCTTCTTCCCCTCAATATGACTTCTGAAAAACTAGGTTGGTATTTCGGACTTTTATTTTCTAATTTTTATCTTTAGTTCATACACATAAATTTGTGGTCCTTTAGTATTCTCTGCTTCAATTTCTATTTTGATTTCAACTGGGATTACTAATTATGACACAACTGCATATGTATATTTGAAGAGTAGGTTTTTCTTACAGAAAATGTATTTTTATTCACGGGGTAAAAATTTTCTTCTCTGCAAAGTTTGTATTTGCCAATCTTGTGCCTCTTAATGAGTTATTTTTTCATGATATGCTGTAATTACTGTTTCTCCAAATGCAATATAATTTGTTTGATCATTAACTTAAATCTACCACTTGCATACATGAAACTTTAGCTTAACTCTTCTTAAACATCAGTAGTGAAACTGAAGAACATTTTTGTTAATGTTATTAACATATAAGTCACAAAGTCATTACAGCATTATTTAAAATTTGTTAGTGAGGGCCAGTGAGATAGCTCAGCGGTGAAAGCACCTGCCTGGCAAGCGCGAGGTCCTGAGTTCGACTCCCGGTACCCACATGAAGGAAAAAAAGGGCCGGTGATATCGCTCAGTGGCACAAGCGCTTGCTGGCAAGCACAAGGTCCTGAGGTCGACTCCCGGTACCCACATTAAAAAAAAAAAAATTTTTTTTTTGTTAGTGAGGAATGAAAATTTCAAGGAAAAGTAAGGCAGGAAAAGTTTAAATGGCTTATATTTTGATATTTTCCTCAAAGTTGGAAGCATCTTAGTCACTACTTAGTATGCTTCAGAGTCATATTTGATGAAACTTTTTTTGGCCCGGTGTAACTTTAGATGATAAATAGAAATAGTCAATATCAGAGAAACTCAAAGGACACACATAGAGAAACTATAAAAAGTCAAGATACACTGTAGTAAGAGGCTGAACATTATAGTCAAACTGCATTGTAGACACACGAAGACAGGTTGTTTAACCCAGTTTCTATTTACGTTATTGAGATTGATGCAAGTACATGTAAAGAAGTAGTGCTCAGTGTTGACATCGTGTTAGTCACAGGTTAGGTGAAGGATACAAGCAAGGTATAAAAGGGATTTTAAGGGAAAATGTTTTAAAAGAAAAGGAATGACAATACTAGTCTATCCTAACTATAGAGAATGTAGAGAGATTTAACCTGATATAAGTACATTCTAACCCCTTAATCACCCCTCAACTAGTTACTATCTGGGATCTACACACAAAAAAGTTGGGAGAAATAAAGTTCTGATAAAACTTGACAGCTTGATAAAAGGCCCAGGTATAGATGAAACAGACTCTGGATTAATATTATCTGAGTTTACACAGCAAGTAGCAATTTTTCTCAATCTCAGTAAGATTAAAAATATATGTGAAATTACTAACTGAAATTTCCCAAATTATTAAAAGCAATAGTTGGTAACAGTTGAAGTTCTACACCTTTTTCAATATTTAGAATTATTACACTATGTGTCTATAGCTTATTTATTTAGACCAGAACAAAATGATTGAGGGGTTAGAATATACTTTTATCAGGTTAAATAAATCAAAGAATCACTGAAAATGGTCAAGTATTTTTAAATAGTTACCTTCTACTTCTGTATCAACTTGTGTGCTACCTTTGCTTCTCCCCGATTTGCTTTTTGCTGATCCTGTGTTACCACCATTGGCATTCTGCCCTTTTATAATTCCATTATGTTCATTTATGGGAGAAGGGCATTTCTGGGGTGATGATGGTGGACTGCTCATTTTATCTTTCTGTGTTCCTTGGCGATCCTTTAATTTTTTTTGCAAACGTTCATATGTTTTACTAGATCTTTCATCTCTAAAGTTAGATCTTCCATGTGTAGAATGAGCATCTAAGAAGAAACAAAAAACAAATGTTAGATCATTCCAAATAAGTTTATGACATGAGAACAGGAAAAAAGTCTATCACATAAAACTTACTATAAAATATTATGAAGAATTTTGCAAAACAAAGCTATTTCTATATTTCCACTAACTGACAAATCAAGGTTTGTGACTTGATTATAATTATATATACAGTCATACCTTGGTATTTGACTGCTTTGAAACTTGTTGAACTTGATACTTGATGCACTCTGACACAAAAATTTTGCCCTGATACTAATTGGTGCTCAACACGTAAGCTAGAACTTATTGGTGTCGATTGCCTGGTGACTAATTACCCTTTTCAGCCAAAACAATTTGTCTGGTATTCATCATTTTTGGTACTTTCCACTCTTCCTGGAACCAATTAATGATGAGGACCAAGGTACCACTGCATATATCTAAAGAAAATTTAAAGACATTTTCTTTCATCATTTCCCTACTATTGATCTCCACAGAAACAGCTTCATGGTGTGTTATGATTATTACAGGCAAGAAATTAGACTTGAACTAACCTGTCCACTGTCGTTGTTCTTTTACTCTTTTGTGTTATTACTTTTCACATTTCTTTCAATTTCAAACATGTAAAAGAGGTAAAAAGAAAACGATTGTCTGCCTAAATTTCCTCATAATTCAAAAAAAAAATCACCACTGAAAAGTTTTAGGAATAAGCAAAACAAACAACAACAATGACAAACCAAGTTGGATTGTTTAACATAATAGAATCTATATATAAAATTTTGTAACTTAAGATATTATAAACTCAGCCAAGCGTGGTGCTGCTGAGGGAGGAAGGCCTTGTCTCAAAATTTAAAAAGGGCTGGGGATATAGTTCAGTGAGCAGGGCCTGGCTTCAATCCCCAGTACCACAAAAACAAAACAAAACAAAACAAAACAAAACACCCTACCACACCACACCTATAAACTCAAGGTTGCATTTTAGATGAAATGTACTCATCCTAATAAAAACCACACAGCAATATAATAAATTTTATTTTAAATTTAGAATCTGTTCTGAGAAAAATAGTTTTTAAAGAGAAAAACCTTAAAGTCTTCAGCAAAGCAAACAGTTTTAGCTGGGTGTGGTGGCACATGACTATAATTCCAGCATTCAGGTAGGCTGACAGGTGATTGCAAGTTCAAACCCAGCCTGGGCTAAGTAGTGACTTAGTGAGACTCTGTCGCAAATAAAAAATTAAAATAAAAAGCCTGGGGATAAAGTTCAGTGTGAAGGCTCTGGGTTTAATCCCTAGCAACATAACAGACAAACATACACACACACACAAATTTTAATTTAACAGTGTTTTAATAAAATTAGTGTAATTTTGAAATGAGTGTTATAAGTATATGTATGATAATTATTAGAATAAAAACTAAGGAATTAGAATAGCTACACATAAAACAATCAAGGTGAACCCTTACCCCACATCACATAGTACAAAAATTAGCTCAAACGAATTAAAAATCCAAATGTTAAGAGTTGAAATTATAAAACTCTTAGAAGGAAACAAAGGTATTTATTTCCATGACTATGGATTAGGCCAGTTTTTAGATAAAGACAATCAAAGCTCAAGCAAGTGAATAAAAAATAAACGGGACTTTTACTCAGAATTAAAAATTTGTTTGCATTGAAAGAGAAAATACCTGCAGTCATGTAACTGATAGGGGACTTGTATCCAGAATATACAAAACATGCAACTCAACAAAAAGGACAACTCAAATGAAAAAAATAGGTGCATGGTGTGAACAGAAACTTCTCCAAATAAGATATATATAAATGGCCAATAAGCTCAAGAAAAGGTGTTCAACATCAACAGTCATTTGGGAAAAGCAAATTAAAGCCATGAGATAAAAACTTTAGTCAACGAGATGGCTACAATTAAGAGAGACATTAAAGTTTTGGCAAGAATGTGTAAAAATAAGAACCCTTATATACTGTTGGTAGAACATTAAAATTGTACAGTGACTGAGGAAAATAGTTCGGCAGTTCCTAAAAAAGTTAAACATACAATTACCATATTACCTAGCAATTCAACTCTGAGGTACACATACCCAGGAGAAGAGAAGATGTATGTCAACACAAAAACTTGTACACAAATGTTTCACAGCAGCATTTTTCATAGACAAAAACTGAAAACAACAACCCACATGCCCACCAACTAATGAATGAATAAACAAAATGTTGCAGAGCCAATGAATATTATTTAGCCACAAAAAGTAATAAAATACTACTATGTGTAGCAACACACATGAACCTTAAAAACATTATGTGAAGTGAAAAAAATCTAGATAAAAGATCATGTAGAGAATGTACATTTTAATGAAATTTTATATGCAGTACATACATTGCATGCACAGTTAAATGAAATGTCTAGAAGAGGCAAATCCACAGAGACAAAGTAGTTCAGGGAATGGTGAGAAAAGAGGAAAGTACAAAGCTTCTTTCTGGGATGACAGAAACATTCTAGAATTAATGGCCATGAATAAAGTAAATAAAGTTTGAGTATCCTTAATTCAAAGATCTGAAATGTTCCAAAATCTGGAACTTTGAGCGCTGACATGATGCCTCAAGTGGAAAATTCTACACACAGCTGACCTCACGAGATGAGCTGTACCAAATTATTAAAAATATTGCATAAAAATAACCTTCACGCTGTATGTACATGGTATATATGAACATAAATAAATATCATATTTAGACTTAGGTCCCATTCCCAAGATACCTAATTGTGCATACTGAAAATATTCCAAAATCTGAAACAATCTGAACTTTGATACACTTTTGATCTGTCTTAAGCATTTTGGATAAAGGAAACAACCTCCAGAGAATATACTAAAAATCACTAAATCACTGAATCTCACGCTTAGCAAAATATAGTAAATATACTAAAAGCCACAGAAATGTACAGTTTAAAGCAGTGCATTCTGTTATGTGAATTATAACTTAACAAAAACAATAAAAACTTAAGAACTATAATCAGTACATATTTTTAAAATGTTTTTTGAATGTATTTGTATTTTACCCATTACTAAAGATAAAATAAGCAATGGTGGAAAATTAAAGAATATATTATAGTAGAAGAGCAGAAACTTTATTATCAACCATTTTAAGAGGGTTGAATTCTAACTTATTTCTGAGTCTTTCTTATTCTGCATTTTGCAGAATTTTATTGTGGATTAAATGAGATTGTACATTTTTGAGCACAGTGTCTATCTAGGAGAGTTCAGGCTCAAAAATAGTACTGCTGACAATGAAATGTTGGATCAGGTACCACTTTGGGAATCCATAAAATGTGCATGGAAAAGGGGTCATGGAAGCAGCTATTGGCTAGAAAATTGGGCTCCAGCTACATTTCCTGGCATATAAAATCCAATACAATATGACTCTTGCCTTCAACTGTTGGATAGAGCTGATTGCCTTTTACTTTCATTAATGTTACTGTAACCATACCCATGTATTTTAATATATATCCCCTCTAAATAACACTAAATGTGTTATTTGTTTTGGTTCCGGGAATCGAACTCACGACCTTGCGCTTGCCAGGCAGGCACTGTGCTATATCCCCGGCCCAACGATAGGTCTTAACAATACAAAATAGCAGTAATTGTAATATCTAGTTTTATCTTATAATTTTCTCAAACATATTAAAAAAAACTAAGTCATAATTAGCAATTAACAAGATAGAAGAATGGGACTAATATGCAGCATAAACTCTTGCTACTCAAAAGTGTGTCTGTTGGATCACTGCGTGAGCATCACCTAGGTGCTTCTTAGAAAGCAGACTTTCTGGGGCCGGTGAGATGGCTCAGCGGCGTAAGCGCCTGCCTGGCAAGCGCAAGAGCTCGAGTTCGACTCCCGGAACCCACATACGAAAAAAGGGCCGGTGATATCGCTCAGCGGCACGGGCGTCTGCTGGTACGCGAGGTCCTGAGGTGGACCCCTGGTACCCACAAAAAAAAAAAAAAAAAAGAAATGCAGACTTTCAAGCCCCACCTAGACTTTTTGAATCAATCTGTATTACTTGGGCAAGAGAAATAAGTTTTAAAGTACATATGGTATATGATATTTTATACACACACATGCATATATATATAAATAAATATATATATTATAGGCTGTGCTACACATAAAATTTTTATTTAGATATTTCTTCTTCAAATATACTGAGCATAAGTGACAGACACTGCTAAGTACAGGTAAAAACAACAAAGAAAAAACCAGATTCAAGTCTTAGCGAGTGTACTGTCAAGGGAGAGAGACATTCAAATAAGAAAAACAAAAATAAAACAAAACAAAACAAACAAACAAAAATCCCAAAACTGTATTTGGTTCTGTGAAGGAAACAAATACGTTTCAGTGCTAGAGACTGATAAGGTAAAGTTGGGGAAAGTACGTCTGAAAGCTGAAGTCATAAAGAAAAAGGAAACTTCCTAAAGAAAACGGGAAGAACATTCTTGACAGAATACCACATTCAGAGGCCCTGAGTCAAGAAAGAGCTTGATGGTTTAGAAAAACAGAAGGAATGGGACCAAGCAGCAGGACAAGGCAGTTAGGGGCTACAAGGTAGTGGTCTATACCAGGGTAAGATTTATCTAGCAATGTCTAGAGATGATTTTAGATGTTACAATGTGTGTTTTAGACGTGCTGGAGCTGTGCGCTACTGGCATACAGTGGGGAGAGGCCAGAGATGCTACTATGCAGTAGAGATCTACTATGCTATTCTGCCTCCAAAGTAAGGATCATCCACCCCAAAACATCAATGGTGGCATGTTTGAGAAACCACGGTCTAGGAGAAGAGTTCAGGATTTTATTCTTAACGTAGTGAGAACTGAAACTTTTTATTTTTTACCTTTTTTTATAAAATAAAGTTTATTGAAAAGCAACTGTACTTCCACTTTATGGTGACAAATTAAAACAAAACAGATCATTTACAAGAGCATTAAAATATGAAATAATGATAACTCTCACCACAAAATTTAAAAGACCTATATACAGAAAACTAGAAAACATTACAGAGAAATTGAAGATTTCAAGAAACATTTTAAGGTGAAGCACTTGAAGATAACAATTTTCCAAAAACTGATCTAATAATCTAATCCTAATGAAAGAAACCTTTTAAAAAGTAGAAATGGTCTGATTAATATTTTAAAATTACTGCAGTTGAGAATAGATTAGCAGGAGCAAGAATAGAAACAGAAAAAGAAGTAGATGGCTGCTATTTCAGTTGCCCTGGCAAGATTTGATGGTGGACCAAATTTGAATAGCAGTAGAAGAGTAGAAATTTGGGAAACTTCCAAAAATAAAACTGATACTAAATTGATGGGGGGGTGTTGAAAGAGGAGTAAATAAATTTGACCTTTACTTTCATATTAGCGAAAGTAAAGGTGGCTACTGACACCATCTACTGAAATGAAGACAGAGACAAGGCAGGTTTTGGTGGACCAAAACTGAGATTGATATTGGATATCTTCTGGTTGTGGTGCAGGAGACAGCCACGTGGGGTTATTAAGGCAGTTAGAAAAAGGAGTCCGGGGCACAGCAGAGAAATTTTTAGCTAAATATATAAATTTGAGAGTTCTCAGTATATGAGCAGTATTTAAAACCACGGGAAAGAATGAGATTATTTCTTCTTCCCTTACTAGCTCCCTGAGAGCAGGGGTTAATGGCTCATTCTTTTTTTTCAGTCCCTCACAGAACTAAACCTAGCAACTTCTGTAGATGTATAGTGGCAACACAGTTTTCAGGATTTAACAAAGGAACAGTTATTCCCAGGTGAAATTTCCTCAGTCTAGACTGTATGACAGGAAAAGACCTCTTGTTTAACATGTCTCCACTAAATACCATATAATCCTTCATGATATAAGTTATGTTCCTTCTTTCATTTTCTGTTTGTATATCTGCCTTAAAGCATGATCATAAGGATGAAGCACTTAACAGAGTGCTTAGGTAACAGAAAATGATTAAGTATTACTACCATGTGTTCTTTCTTTTTTATGTTTTGATGATAACATCTCTTATATACAAGCAAAGAAAATCTAACTCCGTAAAGCAGGAATGGTTTCACATGTCTTACCTACATCTCCATATACTTGTGAGGACTGGTACTGTGGCATATATTGTGTTGCCATGTCTCCAGCTCCAGTCACTGGTGAGTACATATGGCGTGGTGGAGGAGGCATCATTGTTGGGACAGGAATGAAACCAGGCAGAGGAGGATGTGGAGAACGGTGGATGACTGTGTGACCACCAGGATGAAACTCCGGGGCCTGAGGAACCACAACAACTCTTCGAACACCATTGTCTTCAATAACCTGGAAAATGAAAATCAGATTAAAAATTTCTTCTGTAGGATATAAGAAATTTCATTTTCAAATATGTTAGAGTTGGAATTTCTGCACTATTAGAAACTAAATTTTTGTTACAGAATGAATGTGACAAGAATTTATTAAATAGGGCCGGAGATATAGATCAGTGGTAGTTTGTCTAGCATTGTTAGGCCCTGGTTTAGTCCTCAGTATCACCGTCACTGCGAGAAATAAAGAATACATATGAATTAGGACAGAACAACACAAAATATTTATAAAATTCAATATAAATCTCAAAATACTGATGAAGATGGCTAAATAATATAAATGAGCTATAATACTATGTATTTATCCTGTGTTTAACATGCACTTAGTGATGCAGTAATTTCGGTTAAATATAACAAGGTTAAGATTAATTTCCTAAAAAGAAAAAAAAAAAAAAAGATTAATTTCCTTTTCCATGTTATGACTCAGGGTAGAAGGAAAACAGGTTGTGGAAAGACCAAATAGAGAAAAAACATTAAATCTACAGTCCTAAAATTAAACCATATGTTAAATTTAAGTACAAAATTCTTACAACCATGACCAGGGCAATTTCAATAGCTGATCATTTCAAGTGAGACAAACAATAAATATATTAAATCTCAGGTAGGAAAAATATCTGTGGTTTTGAGGCTTTTTTTCCTAAATAGGACCACAACTCTAGGAATAAATTTAAAAAAACTGATACATTAATTTCCTTTGAACCTCACAGGAACTGCAGGGACACAGGAAAGCTTAAAACGCTAAAGGATTTTATCTCAAACTAAGAAATTCCTACACCAAAATTCTTTTAGACTTAAGTAATAACCCTTTGAGTTGTAACAAATGGCTAATACCATCTCAGGAAACAGAAAATGTTACTGTAAAGTACTAATTTAAAGGCAAATTATTTTATCATGCTTAAGGATAAAGAACTTTGTATACAATTATGTGTTTGGTGGGTATGGGTACACTAAAACACACTTATGTGTACAGATAAGCCTAAATTGCAAATATTAAAAAGACCATTAAACTATTTTTACCTTCTGGAGTGGGATATGACTCATCTGTAACATGGGATTAGAAAACCAAATATATAATATATTGTTTATATATAATATTGTTTATATATATATGCTGGGTTTAGAACCACAAATCCTTGCTTCTAGCAAAATGGATGTTTCATATTCTTTCTGCTTATTTAACTCAGTTCTGAATTTAAATCTCAGGCAAGTGCATTCAGTTGGAAATTGAATCAAATCTGGAAGCCTAGCAGAAGGGAATCTGGGCACTGTTTATAACTTTTTAGTTTTGAACTTACAAGAAAGGACAACAGAAACAGTTTGGAATCGATTATGACAGAGCCAAACCCCAGTATATGTTACAATACCACTTTTATCTTTATCACTCTCAAATTCACAAATCTTAAAAAGAATCTCCATTTTTGATAGGATTATAATTCAGCCTGGTTCCCACTTACCTTCTAAGTTCTATCTTTCTTCTGTGCCAACTCATGAACACCAGGCTCGTATACTAAAAAACCTGGCCTCACATTGACCTACACATTTCTGCATCTTGTACTTTCGTTTATGCTATTTTCCTCTTTATTTTCCTTCCCCTTTCTCTATAAACATACAAATCTTATCTACCTTAGAAATCTAGCTGTAACTTTACCTTCTTCACTCCTTAAAAAAATTTTGTTTTTGAACAGAATAAATAGATAATTTAAGATTTTTCCTTTCTCTTTTAAATTATCAATTTATTCTGTTCAAAAACAAAATTTATTGGGGTCACACATACTAACAGGGACAAGTAAAACAACAAAAGTAAATTATTTAGCATGTTAAAAAGTGATAAACAGGGTCGGTGAGATGGCTCAGCGGCATAAGCGCCTGCCTGGCAAGCGCGAGGGCCCGAGTTCGACTCCCGGAACCCACATATGAAAAAGGGGCCGGTGATATCGCTCAGCGGCACGGGCGCCTGCTGGCGTGCGAGGTCCTGAGGTCGACCCCCGGTACCCACAAAAAAAAAAAAAAAAAAAGTGATAAACAGTTTCAGATAAAGCACTACAGCTAAGGGCAATTATAAATATTGTGGGAGGGGGAAGGTTACAGACGTAAGGACAGTGATCAGAGAAAGCCTTACTGGCAAAGTGAAATTTGAGCAGGCACCTTAAGGAAGTAAAGAAATTAATCATGCAGACAAACAGAATATTGTTCTGGGCAGAGGAAACAGAACTAAGTCTCTCCAGTACAAGTGGGGCTGGCTATTCCCAAGGAATGGAAGGAAGCAAGTGTGACTGGATGACTACTGAGGAAAAGAAAGGAAAGAAGCAAAGAAGGTTAAAGAGATAAAGGGAGGATGGGGTGGCTAAGTCAAGTGAAGTCACATAGTCTGGCAAGGATTTGAATTTTAGCATTTACTCTGAATAAAATGGGGAGACATCATAGAGTCTTGGGTCAAAGAGTGACATAATTTAGGATTTCCCAACTCCCAGGTGATATTGCCCCCTGGAGAACATCTGGTTTTATTTATTTTATTTATTTATTTATTTTTGTGGGTACTGGGGGTCGAACTCAGGACCTCACGTGCCAGCAGGCGCCTGTGCTGCTGAGCGATATCAACGGCCCTTTTTTTCCTTCATGTGGGTACCGGGAGTCAAACTCAAGACCTCGCACTTGCCAGGCAGGCACTTATGCCACTGAGCTATCTCACCGGCCTGAACATCTGGTTTTATGTAGACATTTTTGGTTGGTACAACTCAGGAGAGTACTACTGACATCTACTGGGTAGAAAGGCCAGGGGTGGTGCTAAATATTTTACAACACAAAAGACAATTCCCCCAAACAAAAATGATGTGGCCCAAAATATCTATAGTAGCAAGGTTAAGAAATTCTGATATAACCCTACATTTGATAGGATTTTGGCTGCTGAGTTGAGAACAGGTTGGAATGTAAAAGCAACAGGGAAACTATTCAGAAAGCCACTGCAGTAATGTAGGCAAGAGATGATGGTAGGAGTGGTCCAGAGTGGTAGCAGTGGAGGTGGTTGAAGTGACCCACGTTCTGTATTATTTAAAGACAGAATAATAGATGATTCCATGAGGAAAGTGAGAAAAAGAAGTTATAGAAGAATGGTGTTCCATTAACAGTGATGGGGGAAGCCTGAGGGCCAGAACAAGATTTTTTTTTTTTCAGGGTGGGGGGAGATTTAGATTTTCAGGTTCAGACATATGAGTTTGATATATTTATGAGGCATTCGAGTGGAAATGTTGAACAGACTGATAAGATAAACTAGTCTGCAATTCTGGAAGGGTAAAGAAAGGGACCATCATGTGAGGTAAGAGGAAAATTAAGAAAGTGTGGAGACTGGAAAGGTCTGTCAGTAGAAAGGATCAATTGTGTCAAAAGCTACTGATAGATCAAGACAAAGACTAAGAAGTGACCACTGGATTTAGCAATGTAGATAACTCTTTGACTGTGATGAGAACAGCTTTTGGTAAAATCAAAGAAGCAAAGCCTGACTGAACTGGACCTAAGAGATAAAGTGGGAAAAAAGAGAAGAGCACAGTTTTGTGAAGTTTTGGTATAAAAATGGGGCAATGGCTGATAGAAGTAGTGGACTATAGAAAATTATTTGACTGTTGTTGTAGTGAAAACAATTACATCAGGCTGATATACTAATATGAATGATACAGCCAAGGGTTGGGAATGTAACTCGGTGCTTGCCTAGAGTAAGTCTCTGGGTGCAGTCCTCGGTTCTACCAAAAAAAAGGATCCAGCAGAAAGTAAGACATTGCTGAAAAAAATCCTACAGTACTGTCCTTGAACAGGCTCCAGTACTCCAGTGGAAGCAGTGAATTGGGGCAGGAGTGGAGTAATTTGTGACAGATGAGGAAGCAGAATACATGGGGCTATACGACTGCTGATAATGGTAGAGATGTGGGGCTCGGAGTTTGTGGAAGATTCCTTCTGATTATTCTTCCATGAACCCTTCCCTGGACATCACAATCTCAGTTGTCTCCCCCTCCTATAATTTTTATTTCATTTATCCTAAATCACTTGTTTGGTATTTGTACTGGTCAGCTTCCCCTTGGTGGACAAAATATCAACATCTACAATTTAAAGAAGGAGAGGTTTATTTCGTTCATGGTTTCAAGCAGGTTCCACCTGTTGCAAGGGCTTGCAAGGGAATAGATTTAACACAGGACACATAATTTATAGGATTATTTTAGCGGGGTGAAGGATCTGTGCCACCAGGCTGAGAGATCCGCTCTGGAGCCAGGAAGCGATGCTCAAGGTAAGAACCAAAGCTCCCCTGAAGAGAAATGCAGCCATCCTCACAGACAGCGAGGACCCAAGCTTCTCCGATGATGAAAACAGCTGAGTTCATATCAGGAAAACCAGTGTGAGAAGCTTCTCCAGGACAATCAACAGCACACCATCTTCCCTTCTAGTTCTCTTTTTATGCTGTTGGCAACAGTTTGAAGGTGGGCCTTCCACGCCCAGAACCATGCTGACTCAGTTCAGCTGGGTGTTACAAGTTGACCATTAGTTAATCCACCATACCACTCATGGTTGGCTGCCGTCAAGGCAGAAACATCATGATAGAAGAGTATAGCAGAGCAGGGGAATAGTGTCAAGAGAGGAAGGGGCCAGGGACCAGATATAGACCGAAAGGTCACGCCTCCATGACTCACCTACACACCCAGAAGTACACTTTACTAATCCCCTGGCTGTTCTCAAGCCAATCAAGTTGACAATCCACTTAACTATCAATGTCGTTTAACGTTGTTGTTTGTTGATTTTTTAGATGCATATGCCTTACTCTATAACTGAGCTGTAAGTTTCTTAAGGAACCAATATTAACTATTTAATTCTCACACCAATACTATAAACAGCTAGTTATTATCTCTAGTTTTTAGTTGGTGAAAGTGAGGTGTAGAAGTGCTGAATAACTTGCCCAGGATCATACAGTATAAGTAAGTGGAGAAGCTAGTTGCATCTGAACTCAAGAAAATTTGACTCCAGATTTCATGGTCACATCCACTTTGTGGGAATAAAATCCATTGATCTTTTATTGTCTTGTTTCACAACACAAGTAAGGATTTCACTTGGTTAACATATTTCTCTTGGCTTGAACCACTGGTGGTACGTGCCTGACTGTCCCATCAGGTGGCTTGTACCACCAGCCAGTAACTTCAGAGGGAGGCCAGAAACCGCAAAACTATCTGCTAGTCTCCAGAGGCTTAGCTGCTGAGAAGTAGGCAAACATGAAGACATCGAATTTCATACCAACAGGTACACTGATGGTGATGATGAAAATAAAACACATTGTGAAAAGGAAAAAAAAAAGATAAAATTCAATTTAGTCTATATTAGTAAAAATTAAAACATAGACAAGACAATGAAATATGTCAGCAGTCTGATTCCTTAACCACAGATGCCACTTATTTCTGAAGCTGTTTTTTTTTCTTTATTGAACAAAGAGGTATTTGAGAACTGAAGGGAAAGGAAGTTGTATCTGCTACCTAACGTTTTATATTACTGTATATGTGTCTTCCCTGAGAGAATACAGAAGTTCCACAATAAATCTGCCTTGCTTAGTTTTCCTTTCGCTATGTGGAATACTACCTTGCTCATGGATGGTGTTCCAAAAGTATTTGTTGAGTGAACAATATGATCAGAAATACGTATATTCTGTTAGTTCTACTGGCATGCTAAATTTCTCTCTCCCTTAACACCATCAAGCTATTATAGTTCTGTGACTTCTTCAATTCCTATAACCTTTGCTTCCTTTCCACTTTTAGCAACCTACTTCTACAGTCATACCTCAAACTAGAACCACTCCAACTTTAAACTCTTAAAAAAAATAACATATCAAGACCCTGTCTCAAAAAACAGTATGAAATGAAACACCCTCTCCCCTATCCCATAGCTACTTCTTGACAATTCATTCAACAATTTATATACATATTTTTGGCCGTACTGGGAATTGAACCCGGGGCCTTCAGACTGAGCTACACCCTCATTTATTTTATTTTATATATCCAACTACACACACATATACATGATGTCAAAGTGACCACAACCTCCTTTTTATCCAGCTCTTACTACAACACTTTATCTTCATTGAACCTCCCTAGAAGTTCCCTATCTTCTAGTCTCCCACAACCTCAGCTCATCCCTTTTGGCTGTTTTTCTCAGGAGAGACAGAGAAAAGGCTAAAATCAGATTGGTTTGTAGAAACTTTTGAAAATATACTGACCTCACCGCTGGATGCTGACACAAGGCAAAGTGAAATAGTACAGCTCAAAGGAGGAACTTGACACTTATCCTTAAATTGATATTGGCCTTTTCCCCACATTATGAGATCTACAATCCCTTCCCTGTTAGGTACCCTCTCATCTCCATAACAACCCACATTCTATTAAAAAAAACCCACTTAAGGGAGCCATTACAAGATGGAGAACTTTTGATGTTGCCTTTTAGGAGTCTTATTTATAGTTCATAAACTTAAAAAAAAACATTAACTTAATCACAGAAAATCTCAAGTGTTATTCTGTCTTGCAATGCAATAATTTTCTTAGGGACTACATGCTAGTACTTTGATAGTAAATTAAAGCGCTTCTCCTGTCACTATTGTTTCGCTTGGCATCATTTGTTTTGTGTTTAAATTTTACGTTTTTATTTTTTTTGGTTTATCTGACATTTTAACTGAGTTGCACATTTTTCTGCTTCTATTTTAGTATGTCAGTCTCATGCAACTCATGTCCCTTTTTGTTAAATGGCAATGATGAAGCTTATTAATATTACGCCTAAAATAAGGGCCAGGCCTCTGAAATAGCTATGAAGCTTATCTATGAGTAAAGTATATAATCTTGGTTTATAGACTATGTACCATCTTTTTCAAACAGTTTGCCCTCCCTCTGGCTATTTTCTACTTTTAGGGACAACTATATTTGTACTGTAACAACTGAAGCTGCTGGTTACGTATAAGGAGAAAAAAGCAATAATAGGTGAAATGATAATATTTTAGGAATCACTTAAAATATTCTAGTAGTTAAAAAAAAGATGGTATGTGTGATAAACAACACTGGCAACCTGTTGATGATAACTGTTGAAGCAGGGAGTCATTAGTACAAGAGGGGTTAATGATACTGCTTACTCTACTTTTATGTAAGCCTGAAGATTTCCATCATAAAGAAGAAAAGATGTTTAGAATAAAGTGACAAAATCTATATATCCTAATAATGTTGGGGATGGTGCAGCTAACTGTTACATATTAGAATGCAAACACATATAAACTTTATAAGAAGGTATGTTAATATGTGCCCAGAATGGAAAGTTCAAATCCTTTGAATTAATAATTTTGCTTCCAAAAATTTATCCTAAGGAAATAAGAATATACGAAATTTGTGCAGATATTCACAGTAACTTTATAATTGCAAAAGAAAAATTGGTAAGAGTTTAAACCACAAAATGGAAATAACTGTAAAGAGATATATTGATAGAACAATTTATATGGCCTCTAAAACATATACTTTTGAATTATATTTAAAAATACAGAGAAATGATCATATTAAGTATAAATATGCATATTCAATGTCTATCATTTTGTAACTAGAAAAAAGGCTAAAGGGAAGTATATTAAATATTTACAGGAAGTATCTCTGGGTTGTAACACTCAAAGCAGTCTCATCCCTACAACTTTTCTGTATTTTCTGAGTTTTCTACATAATCATGATTACAAAGTAGATGAAAATATACTGCAATACTTGTTCATTGTTACAAGATGTATCTTCCATATTTCATTTACAAAACTAATATTCCTTTATATTTAAGCTTCTGGAGAACAATTTAAGTTTGCTTTCTGCATATTATTTTAATTAGCTTTAGGTCTCCCTACAATATTTGACAGCACTGTAAATAGTGTCATGGTTAATGAAATTTTTTCTTAAAACAATGACTTAAAAAAAGATGACCCGGGCCGGTGAGATGGCTCAGCGGCTTAAGCGCCTGCCCAGCAAGCGTGAGGGCCCGAGTTTGACTCCCGGAACCCACATACGAAAAAGGGGCTAGTGATATCGCTCAGCGGCACGGGCGCCTGCTGGTACGCGAGGTCCTGAGGTCGACCCCCCGGTACCCACAAAAAAAAAAAAAAAAAAAAAAAGATGACCCATTTTCTTTGTTCTAAAAACAAAGCCATGTATATACACTAAAAAATTAAGCATACTTTTCCCACTTAAGAGCTATTGCTGTTCCCAAGTGGAAAGGGGAAAAATTGTCCTTAGAAGTCCATCGTTATAGTGACAGGGACGTTCTGTGCCTATTAATATCAACTTTTTCTTCAAAACTATTGGTCAACAGAATAAAATAATCTAGTTTCCCATTACTATTGAGCATAATACTACAGTATCAGAGTAATAAGTTACAAAGATTACAAAATAAATAACTAGATTTCTTCAATAAGAATGTAAAGGGTGTGTAATATAATAGGCAGCAGATATGGGCTTGGCAAATTTCAAACAAGAAAAACAGAACAAATTACTCCCAAAGTAACTCAATGTTTGGTACTCTGGCTATCCAATATTATTCTAAAAAATTAAGAAGAATAAGGGAATGATCAGTTCATATTTGAAGGCTTTTAAACTGGACTAGATCATACTAGTATTCATCTTTTATCTTGAGTACAGTGTCTATGATATAGTAGGGGCTCAGTTAATGTTTAGAAGTCAGTCAAATAGTCATGGAGTTATAAAATTAGTATAAATATCACAGATTTGAAGGTTAATATATCCTGGGTATGTTTTCTTCATTGTTTCTCTTGTGAAGTACTTTCATTATATCTTGATTTTAATCTCAATGAAGATCTATCGTTTGGATCTTTCATTTGCATGTCCCAATATACTCTTAGGTAGTATTGCTATTTCCTCAGGGATGGATCCAAATGGTGTTAACACTGGATTTAAGATTTTGCAGTACTTGCTTGCCTGACAAAACTTTTTAAGATACATAAATCTGTTGAATCCTGTTAGTTATGTGTTAAATTTATTAGATATATGGTGAACAGCAAAAATATTATTTGGCCCTCCTCAGACCACTGGCTTTAAATGTAGATACATGCAAGCAATGGAATGAGGTGGTAAAACTTCTTGTTATGAGGGTGGATCAGTGTATAAAAGTCTAATAGGAGACTAGATGGCAGCTATTCATGTATGTGCTACTTGCTTCCAGTTGAGCCAAATTTGACATGTTCTTTATTATAGCCATCTATGTATCCTAATACTTGGTTCAACTGCCAACTTCTTGATTTGTTAACATTATGCTTATGTGCCAGATTCTGGACAATGTACCAAGTGCTTAGCTGTGCCTAATATTACTCTGAAAAGTGATGTTAAAATACATAGTGATGAGTTCATATTTGAAATGCTTTCAAACTTAACGGGAGCATGAAATCAGTACTAACATCACAAATTTGCAAGTTGATATATCTGGCATATAGCCTAAAACCTGGATCTTAATGATAAGTGTTTTCTAACATTAGAAATTACATATGATAGGGCAGAGGGGTGTTTTGACAGTGATGTGAAAATGCAAGAACAGTCTTACATATTGGCTGCTTAAATTATTTCAATAATGATGAGGCTAGATTTTTTTTTGTGTCTCGTTTAGCCAATGTGCTTGAAAATGATACATTTCCTAGAGATAATCTTGATCTTAAGATTCATAATAGTAAACCCACTAGGCTCATATAATCTTTCCAAGTAAGATTACCATTGAAGTTCATTAATTTGACAGCTATTTATGAGATACCTACTACATTTCAGTTACCAAAGGAATGCAAAAAATACATAAAATGCAACTCCTCTTTTCAAGGAACCTAAAATCCTGTAGGAGTTTAAGTCACACACACAATTATAATATTAGGTAAGGTGCATTACAACCAAGAAGTAGTACAAATAACTTGACCTAGGCTCTCAAAGATGAACACAATTTCAAAAGGCAGAAATGGAAGAATGAATAACACTCCCTAAATAAGAGCTTTACTAAAACCATGGAGAAAGGAAAACACTACGTGAGGACAGGAGAAGTCATAAGAGAATAAAAATATAAGGCAAACTAAGATGGAACTGTTTAAGGCCTTAACTGTCAAGAAATCTTCACTTCCTTGAGTGGATAAGTCAACTAAAGGCTCTTTATGTTCAAAGAAACTTTCTTATGAAAGTTATTTTAGTGGATATTGGTCTAAAGATGAAAAACCTTGACCTGGATGACTATTTGACTGACTTATAAATATTGACCAAGCCCCTACTATATCACAGAGACTGTACTCAGAGAAAAGATGAGTATTGGGTATGATCTAGTTCTGAAACTGACCTCATTCCCTACTATTATTTTTGCTTGGACGACTGAATTCAGCCATACTGGTCTTCTTGATGTTCCCAGGCATGAAACATACTTTCATTTTAGGCCATCTGCACTGGCTGTTTCTCTTTCTAGAATCCTCTTTCCCCAGATAAATGTATTATTAACTCCCATCTGTCCTTTAAGACATAAGTCAAATGCTATCTTTCCAATGAGGCTTGTTCTATCAGCATGATTTAAAATATTTTCATTTTTTACCCATATCATTCACCATCTAATACATTAATTCATCCACTGATCATGCTTTTTGTTCACTTTTCTCCATCAAAATGTAAATTTCACAGAAGAATCTTTGCCTCTTTTATTCACAGATATATACCAAGCACTCAAAAGTGCCTGACATGTGTGAGTATTCAATACTTATTTGTGGAATACCGTTGAGTACAGGAACTATAAGAATTCATAATCTTCCTAGGAAAGAGAATTAAGAAATGATAAATGCAAGGAAAGTCCAAAAGGAGAGGCACCTTGAAAGGTGTAGGGAAATTTTTTCTCAAACCTCATGATTGACATGAGAAAGGTAAAGGTTTGTCATTTAAAAAAAAAAAAAAAGTGAGATGAGAGAATATCAGGATATCTTATAATTGAAATAATTTGTCTTCATCTATATGTCACTAGCATGTAATATACAGCTTGGCATATCATACCATTCAATCAATGTTCATTGAACTGAACTATTGCTAGAAGAAGTCTTTGTGTAAGTAAACAAAATTCTGAGTAGGAGTAACAGAAAAGGGAGAAAAACAGAATATCCTGTCAAGGAAATCTGGGTTAAACCATATCAACAGTGTCAAATTTTAAGATATTAAAGAGAATCTGACTGGAAAAAGGACCCTTGGATCTGGCAATTTTAGCAGGGGAATATAAGCAGAATGCAGAGTTAGTGTGTTAAAACAAAAGCAGAAATAGTGAGCAGAGGCTATTCTGAGAAGACTACAAGGTACTTTCAAATATGTTATCTTACATGTTATCATTCTCATCTTACATTGAGGGCCCTGAGATTCAAGGAGGGTGAGTTGCCCAGAGCCTAGCAGCCAGCAAGTTTGAACTAAGATATAGATCCAAATTTTCTGACTCTCAATCTTACACAACTTTCAATCTCCCCACCTGTATCTACTTTTTGTTGTCATTCACACAGTGATGTGTACCAGAGTTAGCAAAGAATCTACCACAAGATCCCACCAATATTCTGCCATTATCGGAGAGGAAGTAATAGAGGGCCTGAAGAAAACAAGTATAAATTCGGTGCTAGGAAGAGAAGGTTAATTATTTCCCAAAAGAGTTGTGAAGCAATGAGTGCACTGCTAGAATGTCAGTAGTAGAAGATACCAAATTACCTATAGATCTAGTTTAATTCAGTTTGTCTGTGTATGCAACTTTGCTGTACCTTATTCTTTAAGTCAGGGTTTGCCAACACATGGACAGAAAAGGGTTGCAGGTGTGCAATGATATTAATCCCCTTGGCCGTCAGGACTACATGTTTAAAATCTCTTCTGTTTACTACAATATGCCATTCTACTATTATTAGTATCTAAAAGGCACTGTATGAATAAGGTTATAAGCATTGTCTTGGCTTATTTCTACGCAAATGTTAATTTAAAAAATGTTAGCATAAGCACACTGAGAACTTTGGGTATTTTCATTAGTCACATATTCAGGGAGAAAAACTCTAGAATGAATTTTTCTTTGTAATTCAATACTCAAAGACAAGGTCAAATGAGTGCTGTCAATAAAATTTTTTCTCCTTTTCAAATGTACTAAAATACCTGAAATAGATTTACCAAAGATATCACACAGGGTTAATTTCAGTACTTAAGGTGTTATTTTTTCATCAAAATCAAAGAAAAAGGAAGTATCTATCATTATACATATAACAGAAAAATAACAAAACATACCTGTGGGGCATATCCAGGAGGGACATAAATAGGAGGCACAGAACCATTTGGGGACATCATTGGAACCTGAGCAGGACCTGAATGGGTCACAGAAATAATGTATTAATCCATGATTGCTTACCAAATTAAAATTGAAAACAATTTTATTACTTCATCTCAACACTCAAGTCAACAGTGACTATAGAACTATGAAAGGAAATTAGGATTATAGACTTGTTATAAACATTTACCTTGTAAAGTACATAGATTACCTTTTACCTTTGTGTTTCTCAAATTTTCCTCTACAGTCACCTGGGGAGGTTTTTTTTTTTTTTTTTTTTTGGTCTTTTTGAGACGGGGTTTCACTATACAGTTTAGGCTGGCCTCGAACTCACAGTGATCCTCCTGCATCAGCCTCCCTGGGATTACAGGCATGCTCTACCACCCCCGGCTCACCTGAGGAGTTTTTAAAACATATAATTCACAGGCTCTTCTATTTAGTATGCCTACAATCTTGAATCACTACATTTATTTTATAAATATCCCAGGTGACTTTTATAATTGCGCAAGTTGGAAATATTGACCTACAGGAAAATAAAACTGAAAATTGCATATAAAATCAACGAAAAGGCAAAATTTTCAAAAGTAATAGGAAAATATTAAGAAAAAAGAAAGAAGAGCAATAAGAGAAATAGTTAAGATACGTGGGAAGTGCTTTGTTGGGGTTAAAAGACTCCTGTAATATGTAAGTCGTGTCTGTGGGGGTTTAAGAAGAAAATTAAAGAAATGCCATACATGTATATTTACCCAAAGACAATTTTTTTGTTTTCGCTGAAAAGTTCTAAAAAAAAAAAAAAATTCAGGTTCTCTTATCCTATATTTCCTTGCACTTTTTAATTTTGTTTTTCCTTTCAATTTTGTATAGTGTTATGTTTTCCGAATAATTTTTATAAATATTATGTCTTATTTACCTCCTCTTTTTACTTTTCTGGAAATAAGTACATTTAGAAGGTATGTTTTATTCTTTTTGGTAATTTAAATTTTCCTTGTTTTATTTAACTTTTTACGAAAAGTATCTCTCCTTTGGATCCCTTCTGTAACTTTAGGGTATGTTGTCCCCTCACCCACCAGTTTTTAGTAACTTGAAATGAAACTTTTTCAAAGAAATTACTTATTTGCAAGGAAATAAAAGCACAAGAATCTAATAAAGAATATAATGGGGAAAGGATCTCTTTTATATGCAGAATTTAATTCCAAAAGTGAATGTCACCACTGGTAACATTATACATACTTCAGAAAAGCTGAATAAAGAGCAGGACGGTTCCAGCAAATCCGGATTCCAGGCTTTTAGAGAAAGGGGAGGGGTGAAGCAACACAGTGGTGATGGGGGGAGGGGAAGGGCAAGAAAAGAGAGGCAGGGAAGGAAACAGAAAAGATAATGTTCAGAAAAAGGGGGTACAAGAAGGGAAATACCAAGCAAAGACAAGGAAAGGAATGGGAGAGGAGAGGGAGACAGGAGGGGTAAAGAGAGAAAGAAGGAGAAAAGAAAGGAGAAGGGAGAGATAAGGGAGGAGCCAGGGGAGAGTTAAGAGGAGGGCTGTGAGGGAGGGAGAGGAAGGGAAAATAGAAGGGAAAAGAGAGGGAAAAGAAATGAAAGGGGTAAAAGAATGAAAGGAGGGGATCAGAGAAGGGAGAGTGGACTGAATGGTTAAGGGAAAGTAAGGAGGAGAGGTAAAATGCTGCCAAGGTATCATCTGCCTATAAAAATAACTTAAAAAATTACTCTTCTCATCCAAACAAGCCAAACAAATACATGAAGCTGCTCAGAATATAATCTTAATTATATATTGTTAATACTAACACTATATATTTTTGTCTCCTTATAATCACTATTATTCTTATTTTCCAAAGGTAGAATTAAGCTTGCCCAAATGGTAGAAACGGGATTCAAACCAGTTTCATTTTTAAGTTTAATGTAATTTAAACATTAAAAAATTATTATTCATTTATTGGCAACTGATATAATTTGAGTCTTAAGAACTATGTATGTTCTAATGCCTCTAAGGGAAATTAGAGCTGCTTCTGTTTTTGTTTTAAGAGAGAATTAAAATGTGTTATATACACGTACCAACTCCCCATAATGAAGGTAACCATTATGCACTGCAAACATGTACTAATAAAAATAAAAAAATGAGAGAAACAAAGAACAAAGTTTTCCCAAGTTTATGCAAACATTACATATTAATTTACTAACTCTACTAATTTAAAACTCTTGAGGCACTTTATACCTCTACACAGAAAGGCTTCATTCAAAACACACCTTTTAACTTTTGCATTCTGGGCTCAAGAGAAATGAGAACAATTTTACACTAATGATGGTTTACTTCCATCAGTTAATTTATATAAAACTACAAAGTAAATTAGTTTTCTAAATCCAAGGAGGTGGCTTAGATTTTATTCATAATATACAAAATTTAGCTGAGAACCAGAAAGAGAATTTATTAAAACTGTATTTATAAACTTAATAAAGGAAATTAACATTTTATTGAGCTTTTATTGTATACACCAAAGGCTGTGGGCCCTTTCATATGCAGTCAAATTTAATCCTAATGTCAAGTCACTACAACTTGCTGATTACATGTAAAAGTAATGTAACTGCTTTGGGTTTTTCTCCTTTTACTAGGAATATGACCATATAATAATATGTAGCTACAGTTCAAACCATATTATACTTTGATAGCCACTAAAAGTTTAAAATTTAGTAGCACAAAATGTGACATTTATCTTTTAATTAAATTTTAGTGTTACTAAAAATAGAACAAAACACACCTGACCTAAAATAAACCAGAAGTACATATATTAATAGTTATAGTCCATGAATAATACTGAGTAACTTATTTCTCTAATAAGTCATCATTTCATCTTAGCAAGTAAATTTTCTTATTCTGAGGCAGAAATGGTACATTGTTGTATTTTCTCTTTAAAAAAAATCAATACTATATTTAATATATAAAATACTGGTGTGAGGCAACATTAAAATTGAACACATAAAGCTCCTATTATATAAATGAGTATTGATGTTTAGAAGTACAATGTTTACAGCACTATTTCTGTTGCTATTCCTGTATGCGAAAGCAGCAAAACTCTAAAACCTTGCATACCTAATAATGCAAATGTTTAACTACTTCCTTAGTTCCAACAATCGTTTTTTTAATTTAGGAAGTTCTAAAAGATTAACTATTAAACTGACTTAAATTTGTATACAGCAAGGGATAGTCTGTCCCAAAGAACAGAAATATGTTACACTGTACCATTAAATGCACACTTGGCACAAGAATAGCTATATCTGAATAGTGATACACATAATAGTTCCTTCAGGATCCACATACTTTAGGGAAAATATACCCCATATCACGGGCATATTCAATATTTCAAAGGAAAACCTGTAGAAAAGGAAATAATTTTATTCACCAATTGTCTTAGAGAAGCTTCCCACCCCAGTTCTTAAAAAGTGACATCAGTGACTTAATACATAAGCTATTTTCACCTAGTATAAGTTCTTCTTTATTTTTTCTTGTTAATATGCATTTATATTTAAGAGGGTTTACAAAAACCTACACATTTGCTCAGGTGTTTAAAATTTTAAAATGCGACGGGCTGCTGACGTGCTACACATTTTCCTTATAAGCAAGCTTTCACAATGGCTTCCAAATAATCTGATGCCAATTTTCAGATTTTAGTTTTGAAACGAAAAACCTAGTAAAATAAAGACCCTAAAATGTGATAGTTTGTGGAAAATAAAATCAGCCTAACTCTATACAGAATTTAATCTTTTATAACTACAGAATAACAATTTCAAATATTTTATAGCGATTATATTTGGCATGTATTTAAAAAAAAAACAGCGTGACTTTAAGACAATGCTTTCTATGGTTTAAAATAAAGCAAATGTTCAAAAACAGCAAGTCTTACCACTCATTTTGTTTTTACCGTAGCAGCAGGAACAAGAAAATCCAACAAGGAAACAGCGTAGTACACGTTACCAGCTTTAATTGGTGAACAGTTTCTTTCTTTCTTTCCTTTTTTTTTTTTTTTTTGCTAAGCTGTAAGAGGAAAAGATTCTTTGACCGAGTCACGTGATCACTATCACATGACCTTCAGTGAACGGGAAAGAAAAGGGAGGGGGAAGCGAAGGCTCTTGCTTGCACTGTTTCTGATACAGAAAAATGATTTCTGCTGCCGCCGCCTTGCACCTGATGATCTTTTGAGTTTTCCTTATGAAACAACCTAAAGCTCACCAAAACATATCTTACAGGAATATGTATTTTATGTAAAGCTGTTCTCTTGTGTTCACTGGTGACACCTCTGAAGGCATTATTTTCTAACATATTCATCCATCCTGCTGCTGATTTTCACTTAGGAAGTGTGAGATAAATTCAGTATTTATTAATTTAAAAGATTTTGTCTAAAATGCCATTGTACAACTTAATCCTTTCTTCATCCCCAATCCTTAAGGAATGTCCACAATACACAAAGAACTGTGGATACAATAGCTTTACTGACATGCTCCTCAAAGGCAGGATTTGTGTTTCAGGCTGATAATTGTCTTTCAGGGCTATCACAGGGCTGAGGATGTAGCTCAGTGGTAGAGCTGGTTGCCTAGCATGTGGGGAAGCCTGGGGTTCAATCCTTATGTACTGTTCCTGTGTGTGTGTGTGTGTGTGTGTATTTACTATTGGTTTTACTTTCTTTTTCTGATTTTTTAAAAAAGACAACCTGGATATTAGCATAGATACTAAATGAATTTCACTCTCACTCATATCCATGAAATCCATGAAGATATGCTTAGGTTCATTTTCAGAGCTGTACATTCATGAAAAAGCAGGGACCCGGAAGGAAACCAATATTCAGTTAAAAGGGGGAAAAATGACTCTAAGAACTTTTGGGAGGTCTTTTATTACTTTATGGTCCTATGTATGTTCAGAGGAAGTTTATTAGCAGCTAACAAAAACATAAGAGTAATCATTGTGATTTATTAACAGGTTGTACAGAAGAAAAAATAGATTTTGGTATCAAAAGACATTTTTATGATAGCTTCAATATTTATTAGCAAGGCAATTTACTGCTATTCTTTGAACCTCAGTCTTTTTCTATGAAAAAGTTAAAATAACAAACCTCATAGCACTGTCGTAAGGATCAAATTAGATAAATGTAAGCATGAAGTACACTGATTGGTACCACTCAGAAAGTGATAGTTATTGTAAGTGAAAAGTACGATGAATGTATGTTTTTAAAGAGAGTAATTATGTAACGCAGAGTATGTGCTAGGCATCATTCAGAGTGCTTTGCTTGTGTAAATCAATCTTCACAACTGAAGTAGGTATCTCAGTTTCATAAACGGGGGCACAGAATAGTTAAGTAAATTGCAAAGGACATACAGTGAAACGAACAAGTGGGATTATCTAATGGTAAGGCCGATTTAAAAGTGTAAGCCATGTTCAAAGGCTCTATCTCTCAATATGGTGGGAAAAACTGGTAAGGGGTATTTTGGGGAGCAATAGGCCTCAGCAGATGCTAGACTCCCCAGAAGAGATAAGACAACAAAGAGCTACTCTTACAACTGGGGAATGTAATTGTTAACTTTTAAATTCCTGAGAAGGCTGGGCTTCCCTGAAGAACAAGAAGAGCGAGCAGAGTCTCCTGATCCTAGCTGAACCTTGCTGATAAATGTTAACCCTAGATTCTGTAAATCCAACCATGTCTCTAATCTTAAGCCTCTAAAGAAAAGCAAGCCTCTAAAGAAAAGCAAGCCTCTGCAGCCCACTTCCTCAGTTTGCCTCACTTTCACACACAGCTGAACTCCCCCTTGAACCCAGGGCCCTGAGCATGCTAAGCAAGCTGTGAGAATAGTAAGGGTATAGAGCTAAGTCTTACCAGAAGGATACGGAAGACAGGAGTCAGTAACTCCTTAAAACACATACAAAAATAATACAAAAAATTCTGCCATTTAGATGGAAGACCCAATACAATTCAAATATTTTCTAATTATGTAGCAAAGTAAAATATACCAAACTGTATCTCACTGAAACAGTGAGACTTCTTCCTGTGAAGAAAAGATTCTGAAAGTTTCTAGAAACTGAAGGATACGATATAGAAAATGAATTACTTAACGGCCAAACTTGTTCTTAAAGATAACTGAAGGTGACTTAGATACTTTTACCACCAAAATCCAAACCAACAAAAACACAACTTGATGATGCATTAAATGGAAAAATAATATAGAAAAAAATATAAACAAGAAGTGAAGCTGGTCATATATTCTTACTAGAATTAGGCCATAAAAATACTCAGGTTTGTGTGAGATGAAATGTTATGATTAAAATTATACACCAAGGAGCACAATACAAAGCTAGTCGTTCTGCAGATCAAGTATGACACACACTGCTATAAAGAATGACACCAATGGTTTGGCTTCCAAAAAACTAAAGCAGAAAACAACCCAATGCTGACTTTTGCCATATATAAATTTCAGTAAAACAACAACAAAAAAAGGCTTTTTTTAAGTAACATATCCTTCAAAATAGTTGCAAAATAAACAGCTGAATCTGCTGACTTTGAAGAAAGAGACTGTTAGCTATGAAATGAATTAAAAGCTCAAAGAGCTGACTTTGATTTTTTTTTTTCTTCTGGCAATAAGCAAACAAGATCAGCTATTTATTAAGGGTATGCTTAGATTGCAATAATAAGTCTGGGTCATTTGCATGTCAGAAAATGTAAGAAGCAGACCAGCTAGGCAAAGAATAGTTTTAGATCACTAAGATATGGAAGGACAGGAAGAGAAAGGTGTTCCTCTTCTCCTCTACAATTTTTTATCTGATCCTTCAGAAGACTAACTCTGTGAGTATGACCTTGATCCTTGTGGCAGCACTAAGGAACAAGTTTTGAAGAAGTAATTTAAGTATGTGCAGCTCAGACCATGACTAATGCATGTCCACAGAGTCAGGCAACTAAGGAGAGGCCAATAAATGCTACT
This sequence comes from Erethizon dorsatum, assembly GCA_028451465.1. NCBI lineage: Eukaryota > Metazoa > Chordata > Mammalia > Rodentia > Erethizontidae > Erethizon > Erethizon dorsatum. The sequence continues at coordinate 101,158,653 of CM051824.1, forward strand.
AAGGAAGTGCTTCATGGGAGGGTGCCTACTGCTGGGGGTGACAGACAATGACACATGCAAATAATCTCTGGAAGATAAAAGAGAACGAAGGATTAAAATACACAATTTTGTCCTTGGGCACAAGTCAAACCTTGTTTCTTGTCCTTTTAAATTTTTCTTATTTGCTCATCTATGATTTTCCCCTCGATTTTCAGGGTCTTTGGTCACCATGCAGATCTGGCCATACAATTATTTACCATTTTCTCTTCCTGTAATTTTCTCTTTTACTTATAATAATGTATCAATGTAACAAAAATTTTACTTTATATGCTATATACCAAAGAAAGCAAATGTGAGGATCATTCTAAAGCCAGATATATTTTGGATTAGGAGGTGAGGAAAGCTAGATGAAGTAAGGAGACTACACTTTAACCAGAAAAATGGTCAATACAGACAAATTTGTGTTCTAATATACTATGTCCCAAGCATTTGAATTTATGTGCCAGTAAAGTTTCAAAACTATTCTGGGACTTATTAACCAGATTTTTGTTAGGCCAACTAGAGACATTAAAGAGAAACACAAGAAAGTCTATCTACACTATCATATCACTTCACAAAGAGAGCATATTATAACTGCAAAAACAGTAGGAGGTATTTTATTTCAGAATGTAAAAAAGACTTTTAAGTTGAATAAATTTAGCTTAAGAGCCAGAACAAAGCAAACCTAAGCAAAAAGAACAAGGCTGGGGGCATTGCAATACTCAACTTCAAATTACACTACAAAGCCATAGTAACAACAGCAGCATAGTATTGGCACAAAAATAAACACGTAGACTAATGGACTGTAACAAATCCAAGCAAATACAGCCATCTGACTATGGACATGGGAACCAAAAATGCAAACCGAAGAAAGCTTCTTTAACAAATGGTGCTGGGATATCCACTTGTATAATATTGAAACTAGATCCTTATCACTCATCCTAAACAAAGATTAATTTAGATGAGATCGGGCACGTTCAGGGTGGTATGGCTGTAGACAAAAATAAATTCAAAATGGATCAAGGACCTAGGTATAAGACATGGAACTTTGAAACTGCTAAAAGAAAACATAGAGAAAACATTTGAAGCCACAGGCACAAGCAAAGACTTCCTGAATAGTACTCCAATAGCATGGGAAATAACAACTAGAATCAACAATATCAAATTAAAAAATTTCTGCACAGCAAAGGAAACAACCAACAGCATGAACAGCCAACCTATAAAATGAAGAAAATCTTTGCCAGCTACTCTTCCAACAGAAGATTAATATCCAGAATATATACAGAACTCAAAAAATACCAAAAAATCAAACAGCCCAATCAATAAATGGCAAATGATTGAACAGATACTTCCCAAAACAGGAAGTATAAATGGCTAGTAAGTTGAATAAAAAATGTTCAACATGTTTAGTCATTTGGGAAATGCAAACTACACTGATATTCCATCTTACTCCAATCAGAATGGCCATCACCAAGAATACAAAAAACAAACACCAGTGAGGATTCAGGGAAAAGGAAACCTTCTACACTGCTGGTGGGAATGTAAATTAGCACAGCCAGTAAGGCAATCAGTATGAATTTCCTAGAAAACTAAAAACAGAGCTACCATTTGATACAGCTATTTTACTCCTTGGGATATACCTGAAAGAATTAAAGTCAGCATACTACATACTACAAGGATACCTCCAAAACTATGTTTATTTGGCACAATTCACAACAGTCAAGATATGGAACTAGTCTAGATGCCTATTGACACATAAATAGGCAAAGAATATACACAATGGGATATTATTCAGCCTTAGGAAAATTTTATTATCTGCAGGAAAATTAATGAATGTGGAGATCATGATGTTTAGGAAAATAAGATAGACTCTGGCAGCTATCATGTTCTTCCTAATATCATCCATGGAATCTAAAAAAGATGACAAAGTAGAGGAAGACTATTATTAGACAAGAGGAAGGGAATAAAGAGGGATATAAGGGCAGGTAATGGGAGGATGGATATGAAAACCTCCCAAAATGTGAAACTGGGTAGAGGGAGGGTGAAGCAAGGGGGCAATAAGGTGGTAAAAAATAATTACATTATGCTATGTGCATATACAAATCTCCCAAAATTAAACCAAATAATCTCTCTAACCCATATGTGCTAATGAAAAAAAAGATAAATCTGACACAAATGTTAAACCAGTTAGATACCAAGAAAAAAGGCATAAACCAGAACTGTCCCAGACAAACTTGGATACAAAGTCACCTTATTTATTAATAGGGGATGCTTATTTATCAAGGCTTAGAACACCTGGCAATATTTATTCACACAAGGCAGGCAATCAGCACAGAGCTCTAGCCTAGGAATTTCCAAGCTGGTGATTATAATCTGGGAATAGAATAAGGGAGGAAGTTAAAAAAGAGAGAGAAAAGATTAAGGCCATTTATGCTTAGATGTTTAGGGGATTTTCTTTTCTTTAGAAACTAATTATTCTTTTTAAAATTTGGATAAAGTAGAATACATACACTAGTTGCCTAAATATATTCAGAATTATGGACAATTTCATTTATCTTTGTACAGGTAATTGAAAATGTTTATACTTATATTTTAGATGTATTAGTGACAGCCAGGCATGGTGGTGCATGCCTGTAATCCCAGCACTTGAGAGGCTAAGGCAGGAAGATCGCTGTGAAGTTTGAGGCCAGCCCGGGCTACATAAGCGAGTTCAAGGCCAGCCTGAACTATACAGCAAGAGCCTGTCTCAAAAAACAAAACAAAACAAAACAAGAAAAACAAAAACTAGATGTATTAGTGATAAAAACATTAAGTAAAATAAATTTGATAACTATTATAATGAGAATCTACTTTTAGCACTAAATTGAACTGCATATAAACAGAAAACCTGAAGAGAGATGTTTACCAAGCACCTGTTTCTAAACAAGAAGTTATTTTTAGTGCTTTTGTTGGAAATCTACACAGACTATGATATCAATGTGCATGGATACAGCAGGTTTTGAATACTACTATTTATAGTACCAATCTAATGTGAACAATGATGAATCATTCTTTGTTATTCTAGTAGGAAATAGTACTGGGGATTTACTGCAGCACATTAGGTTAACCATGTCTCAATAACTGAACACCCACACGCTGACATCACACAACGGTGATATGAATCAGTGACGCAAATCCTGTCAGGATCAAACATTAAGGTCACAAGGCTAAAAAAAGCATACAGGTGACAGGGCAGACCAGTCAGCCACCATGAAGACTGTATTAAGTCAGTACCTCTAATGCCGAAAGGGTTCTAATGTTTTTTTTTTTTTTACATAATAGCTAAGGCTTTCACCTTTAATTATAGGTTTCCCATATAACAGACTATATATTTTTTTCATAGCTTCTATGAAAGCTATAGACCTTTGAAAACATGTCTTAGGTGTCTACTTGCCAAATGAGTTAAGAAAATGGGCTCTGGAGCTAGACTCTTTAGATAATGTGCAAAATATGTCACCATTTATTAAGGATTTTATATAATAACACGTGCTTGACAAATAACACTTAGATTCAGATTTGGAGCACTACAGCAAGACCTGATAATTCACTGCAATACCAGGGCTTTCTTCCCACTATCTTCTCCTCCCTAGAATCTTTATTTATTAGTATCTCTGGATGCCAAAATATTAAATTTTTAAATGGTTACAGCTGGATTACAGAAGATAGCTTATTTTGAATAAGCATTACAGATTTTAAAACATCTTCTCCCCAAATTAAACATACCACAGATAGTTAGAAATCCCTTCTGTAACAGGAACAAAAACTACCCCTGGAGGCTTGCCACACAATGATCACACCATGCTGTAGGTTTTCCTGAAAGAAACTAGGGCTATATATTTAAAGCATCCTTCCTTTAAGTTTATGTTCTCTTCAGAGACTATCACTTTCAGGGAGAACTGAAAAACCAAGGGGAGATGAAAGCTGGAGGTATCTAGTAACTATGACATAGACTAATGTGAAAACATGTGAAGGACCCTTTTTATAACCCCTGGCACTTGCTTTTGTATTGTTTTTTAAGAAAAAATTGCAAAAGAAAAAAATTGTAGTTTTAGGGGTGTAGCTCAGTGATAGAGGATTTGTTTAGCATGCGAGAGTCTGAGAGTTCTATCCCTAGCACAATCAATCAATCAAGTAGATTGACTCATCCTAAAACTTTATTTATTTTTACTGCTCACCATCTGTTATGGTTTAGATCTAAAATGTCTCCCAAAGGTCTCACATGTTCAGAGGCAGGGCTTTTGAAAGGTGATTGGATCATGGGGGTGCTATACTTATCAAACTAATCCACTGATGAGTACATAGCTGAATGTTCTTTTAGAGGTACTCACAGAGCATGACCTGGAAGGGTGTATTCTTGTCCCTGGCTCCTCCTTTCTCTCTGCTTCCTGGCTGCCACGGAGTGAGCAGCTGTCCATCATGCCCTTTTACCATGTTGCTTTTGCCTTGGAACCAAACATGGACTGAATCCACTGAAACTGTGAGCAGAATAAACTTTTCCTCCTTTAAATTCCATGTGTTGAGTATTTTGTACCAGCAACAGGAAAGCTAAAATAGCATCTGAAAGAAATATTTAAAAATTTAAAAATTGCTGAGACAGTTGTCTTAATGGTTCTTTTTCAGGAATAATCTTTAAATTTAGATTTTCCATAGTAGAAACCAAGTATTTCACAGATGGTGAAAACACTACTGTAGTTTTTCACTACACATTAGTGTACTTTCATCAGGAGAAGACTAGATTATAAAGCCTGATTTTTCTCTATCATGATTTTACATATTTTGATCATCTGTTGTACTTCCTATTATACCCTACTCATTCTAACCTCTTCAGGGATATCCCTACCAGCAAACATCGCCTGAAAATGGAAAAAAGTACATTAATAACTCACTGTTGATGGTATGCTAAAGACAGAAAAGGAAAAAAAATGCCCACAAAAACAAAGAGGGGAATAGAAGCCTTACCTCCCTTCAGGTTCAAACATTATCAAACAGGGAAGCAAAGCCTATGTGGATTATTTATGACCAGATTATGCAGAGAAAGATAAGGGGACAGTGCTTTTTCCAGGCTCTTTGGTTGTGGCTATGAAATGCTTTGGAGACATTTGATCAAAGGTTTGAGGCCTTCCTTTACAACCTGGTTCCCTAGCTATATAGGTTCCCTCCCAAGGGCAACCATTCATAGTTTCTTATAAATCCTTTCAGAGACAGTCTATCAATATAAAGGCATTAGATGTATATTCTTTAAAAAACACAAAACTGTTCTGTACCTTAATATATTTGAGATAGTTCCCTATTGGTGCATGCAAAGATGCTTCAATCTCTTAATAGCTGTATTGTATTCTGTAAAAATGTACTATAATTTATTTAGCAATTCTCCCATTAATAGACATTGAGGTTATTTTCAATCTCTGGCTCATTACAACAATGTTGCAATGAGTATAATTGTACAATTCACTTTAGTGTATCTGTAGGGTAAATAACTGGAATGGAATTGCTGTGTCAGAGAATTTACAGTTTTGATATGACCAAATCTCCTCAGCATTTGTGCTAATATATATTCTCATCAACACATCCTCATCAGTAATCAAACTTTTTGATATACAGAAACCTGAAAGATGAAAACAATAACTCACTGTAGTTCAGTTTTCTTTTTCTTTTGAGTAAGGCTGAATATTCCTATGTTTAAGAGCCATTTATTTTTCCTTTCTTGATCTGTCTGTTCCTAGGCCTTACCTATTTTTGTACTAGATTTGCAGGGAATCTATATGTTTAAAAAGATAACTCTTTTGCAAATATTTTTCCTATTTTTTTGTCTTTTACTTTTCTTTATGTTGTTTTCCTTCTCTCCCTACAGTGATGATTACACACACACACACACACACACACACACACACACACACACACACACACTTAATTTTTGGATGCTAAGGTGGATTAGTGATAAGTATCAAAATACTAAAAGTTGGAAGCTGAAACGAGAATTTGCTCAAGGACTGGGTTTCTAAAAACATGTTCTATGAAGTTTGGTTTCAAAGTGTGCTTCCAAAAAAGTTTAATGTTGAAAAGAGTTTGGAACATGCTGCACATGACAACTACTTCTTGAATATTTATAATGAATATTAGCATAAAGGGTATTAGTAAGGCCTATAGCAAATAATTTTTCCTTAATACCCCAACTTACTGCCCTTTCCTTTCTTGTAGTATCTATTAACATCCCACAGTAGCTGTTGTGTATTAGCATTAGTGAATTAGATAAAGGAGGCTTGCATATTTCCTTGTATGTAATCTTATGAGGTATGATTGAAATATATGGTGAATGTTAAATTTAAAAAAATTATTGCAGTAAAAGACACAGTGCTAGTAATTCCCCTTGAAATACTCCCCCTTACTTTGAACTCACTCCATCATTCTTGTCATTTTCTGATTCTGGATATCCTATTTCATGTCTTTAGGAGGTATGATCAAAAATAAGGTGAATGCTGCTGCCAACTGCTACCCGATGAAAAGGTAAGGCCATAAAATCACTATAGTGTTTTCTCATCTACCTTATTAAACACATCTAGCATTGTCTGACTTCTGACTCTTCCCCAAAGTCAAGATGACTATGAAAGGTAAATGTTTCGAATCTATTAGGGACATGGAGGCAGCCACTAATGCACATCCAGACATGAAAAAGGACTTCTAGACTGTTACAGAAAATGGCAAGAACAATGGAATAAGTGTGTTTGAAGTGAGGGGAAGTATTTTGAGGGTGACTAAGGCAATGTCTCTTTTTCTGTAATAAGCTTTTTAAAAATTTAAACATTCACCAAGCCAGGTGTGGTGGTACACACCTATAATCCCAGCATTTGGGAGGCTGACATAGGAGGATTGCCAAGAGTTTGAGACTAGCCTGAGCTATATAGTGAGTTTAAGGACAGCCTGAACTACATAAGACTTTATCTCAAAAAAAAAAAAATTTTTTTTTAAAAAATATTCACTATACTGTTGGTAACACCTGGTATTTCTTCCTCTTCTTTCACTCATCCCTTAAATGTATCTCTCTTGACCCCTAACTTCAGTTTTCTTTTCCTTCCTATTCTACATTCTTTTCTTGAGCACATTAAAATCTCATGGCCTCAAATTACATATTGAAAAATCTGTATTTCCATTTCAAGCCTTTCTTATAAGCAAAGGCAATAAAATAAAAAGATATTCTGAACCTAGTCTGTTCAGAAATAAATTATCACTATCCTCCTGCACAAACCTGACTCTTTCTTCCTCTGTATTCTATAGCATAGTAAAAGGCACTGTTGTTTATCTTTCTGCTGGAATGATTGCGCAATTTGTAAATCATCTTTGTTTTATCTCACTCTCCACAGTGAGAACCCAGGTCTCATTCTTTTTGGTACTGTTTTGGTTACTTCCCTGTTTAAAATCCTTCAGTGATTCCCTGTTTCTTTCCAGATAAAATGTGAAACCTTACTTAAAAAAAATATAAATTAAAAACAAAATTGGTGCTGGGGATTGAACCCAGGGCATCATACTAAGTATGCTGTCTACCACTAAGCTGTATCACCAGCCCCAAACACAAAACTTGAGCATAGAATGTAGTTATTTTAGTATAGCCTGTATGTCCATCTGTAGTCTAATTCTCAGCCACTCCTCCATGCACTCTGTTCTCCAGTCAGTCTCTCTAATGATACATTTTCAGCCTCTGTGTGCACCAATCTTTGCACATGCCAGTCTTTCTGCCTCACAGATAGCTATTTTTCCCCCTTTTTAGCTAACTTCTAATTCTTAGTCATCATCTTTTCCTGAAGCACTCAGTCACTTCCCCATCCTGGCCTGAGTGTTCCTACTTCGCCTCCCGAATTTACCTGGGCACATGTAATTCCATTATAGCATTTTGTCATTGCCCCCTCTTTTAGTTATGGATTACTTGCCTATCCTCCCTAGTAAGTTGTGAAGCAGAGCCTAAGACTTTCAAGTAGCTGTGAAGAATGAGTTGTCCTTTAGGACATGAAAAGAGATTTAAGGCAGATTTTATCTCCAAGGAAAATAGCATGCATTTAGTGATGGTGTTTTATGTGCTGTGGGAACACACACAGTGCCTGTGCATGGGAAACTGGGAACAAAGTGAAATTCTAACACGTTAAGACTAAAAATGGGGCCAGTGAGATCGCTCAGGGGCATAAGTGCCTGCCTTGCAGGCGCGAGGTCCTGAGTTTGACTCCTGGTACCCACATATGAAAAAAGGGCCGATGATATCGCTCAGCAGCACGGGCACCTGCTGGCGCGCGAGGTCCTGAGTTCGACCCCTGGTACCCCCCCCAAAAAAGACTAAAAACGTTAAAATACTGAAATAAGATGTATTTCACTGTAATAATAAAAGGGTTTTTCAAAACCGTTTAAGGATTTATATAATACAAAGAAACAGAAGGAGACATCAAAAAGAACTCTATTAAACTATAAAGGATGAAAACTATTGATTAAAATTTAACTCTCTAAAAATGAATAGACATCTTTACTAATATTATATAAGTTTTGGAATGAGAGAGTCCTATGTTAAAATTTTAACTCTATAGAGTTACTTAACCTCTGGAGTCACAGAGAGAAGAAAACATACCTGCAAGGAAATCTCCTCCTGCCACCACTATTATATTGTGACTCTTACTAGCGCCACGTTTGGATGTGCTTTAATGTGCGCTACCTCCTACCACCAACTTGACTGGAGAACTATTCATTATCATATCAACTTTCTCCTGATGCAATCTCACTATCATTTTAACGGGCCTAAATATGCTAATTACAGCTCTTTACTCACTTTTCATATTAATTTCAACACAACGAGGAAAACTACCATACCACATCAACAATATAATTCCATCATTTACTCGAGAAAACTCCCTCATAGCCCTACACATCGTTCCATTACTCCTTCTCAGCCTGAATCCCAAAATCATCTTAGGTAACCTATATTGTAATTATAGTTTAATCAAAACATTAGACTATGAATCTAGTATTAGAAGATAATATCTTATTTACCTGAAAGAAAGAAAGTTGGAACTGCTAATTCCATAAAAGCAGTCAGGAATACAAGTCATCTTTCTGTAGATATAGGAAAGGATTTTTTGAGGAATGAAATTATACCTCATGTTTTTTGCCATAAAAAAAGGAAAATGGTACTACTGTAGATGAAGTCCTGGGTATGTCTGGAAAAAAAAAGATTTTTCGATCTCTAGGTTCTTAGGTAGATACTAAAAATTCCATCCAACATGTTGTTGTACAAAGAAAAGAATTAGTTAAGATTTTTCTGTTTCCTGGGACATTCTCTGCAGATGGTAGAAGGGTATGTAAATCACAGTATGTAGAGTCACGGTAGTTTCTTTATTATTTTATATAAATATTATCTGAATCTCTTAGTCTTATCCCAGCCATGCTTTTGTGAACAAATAGGTCTATGGCTGAGCTAGAATGCTTAATTAGTACTTCATGGAATCAAAACACATGATAGCAGTTACAATAACCCTACACTAAGGTAAACCTATTTGTGATCCATTGACACCCTTATCACAAGGAGATTCTTCTACTGAAGTCATTGTCAGAGTCTGGTTTTTGTTTTTAATAAGGAAGGTGATCTTTTTATTTTTTATTTATTTATTTATTTTTTGTGGGTACCGGGGGGTCGACCTCAGGACCTCGTGCGCCAACAGGCACCCGTGCCGCTGAGCGATATCACCGGCCCCCTTTTCTTTTCATATGTGGGTTCCGGGAGTTGAACTCGGGCCCTCGCGCTTGCAAGGCAGGCGCCCGCTGAGCCATCTCACCAGCCCAGGAAGCTGATCTTTTTAGACATTCTTTTATAGGTTTAAGAAAATACACATAAAGCACAAAGTAGGTTTGTAGTAAATACTGGTTTTTTCCTTCAGCATCAGTTCACCGAATGGTTTGATGAAAGGGAAAAAACCCAAAGTACAGAGTGTATAAATACAGGCTGTCATTTACTGATACTTTTCTGGATCAATAAAATCCTCAATGCCTAAAGATTCCTTGCCTTGGGTTTTTTTTTTTTTTTTTTTTTTTTAAATATGCCCTTCTCAGTATCAGGATTCCTCAACTAGTTCCATATTATAATACCAAATTCAGAAATTTCTTTTTTTTCCTACCCCTTTGATTTTTAGAAAATTAAAAGAGTGTTATATACTTAAAGGTTTGTTATGTTTCTTTTTTTCTTAGTTTTTACTCACTGCTTATCTGTACCAGAAGTGCTATATGGGCCACCATTTTCCTGAATCAGGGCCCCAATTTTAAAGGAAAAAGAATCTAAACACTTAATAGAAAGTAGAAAGAAAAAACCTGGAATTATACCTGCAATCATTTAAAGGAAATATGCTCAAATTATTTTCTATACATCTGTATTTATTAAAGGTAATTTATTTAAACTTATAAAAAGTTAATTCTGTTCTTTCTTCCTTTCTTTTTTTGTGGTGCTAGGGATCAAATTTAGGGCCTCATACATGGTATTTTTTTTTTTTTTGTGGGTACCGGGGGGGATCGACCTCAGGACCTCGCGCACCAACGGGCACCCGTGCCGCTGAGCGATATCACCGGCCCCTTTTTTGTATGTGGGATCCGGGAGTTGAACTCGGGCCCTCGCGCTTGCAAGGCAGGTGCTTACGCCGCTGAGCCATCTCACCAGCCCCTCATACATGGTAAGCAAGTGCTCTGTTATTGAGCTATACTCCTGTCCCTTATTGACATCCTTCATAATGTATAATAAAATAAATGGTACTGATTAAATAAAAACTCTAACAAAACTTCTTTTTAATCTTCCATTTTTGAGAGGAAAAAATTAGAGGACTGGACTCATCCTGTAAGTGTCTGCCAGGAAGTATGTCCTAGCCCCCAGCCCAGTTTGGGTGCTCCTGCTTTAACCCTCCATAGCTCCCTTACTGTGCTTTATCAATCACAGCACCTCTCATTTCATCGAGTTCCTTAAATCTTCTATCTTCCTTAGGAGACTACAAAGTTCACGGAGGGCAGGGATAGAGTCTATATTGCTCAACACAATGTTTTGAAATAGTGATTGCATATGTTAATATTTTAATTAAATAAAGGAATGGGTTTAAAAAGCAATCTCTAGGCAATATTTGAATCTAGATTTAGCAATTTATTCAACTCAGTCTTCTATAAATCTACAACTATAGTACAATACAATCAGTATTGATACTTATGATTGAAGGCCCTGCATAAGACTTTAAATTACTTTCACTATATTCTGCTTATCATGGCTGAATTTAAATATTTACATTTTGGGTAAAATGAGTTAGAAAAAAGACTGTCTAGTCTTTTAATCAGAAAGATATTTTGTAATACCCTGTGCATAGGTTCATTACAATACTAAACAAACCTTTCTATGTTGTACAGCACAGGACCTTAGCCTCATTTTCTAAGTGCTTCCTCACCTGGCTCTAATATTTCTAGCTTTAGTCCCAGAAATCTCCTTCTCCAGATATTCCAGGCTTAGTAGATACCCTAGAACAGTAATGGCAAACCTTTTAGAGATACAAACACCCTGCTGCAGCACGCATGCCACAGGTTCACCACAAGTACCTTAGAATATTTCTTGCAGAGATCCCCTTCACATCTTTGTTCATGTTGCTCTTAGAAGAATCACTCTAAAGCATGCACGTGTGAACACAGACATACACATGTACACACACACACGCACAAGCTTTCTGAATCTTTCTAATCCTTCAAAAGCCCATACTATTTACATCTATTTTGAGAATCTTTCTGACCACCCTTATGGTAAAATGGTCCTTAACTTCCTGCGGTACACACTATCTGGCCTTTACATTGAAGGTGGCATACATTAATTATTAGTTTATATTGTTGTTTGGTTTTTGGGTGGGCTTACAGTTTATCTATAATAATGTCATTGTGTGTCAACTGTTTGCCAGGATTGGGCTGTGTCCATTGCATTAATCTTATTTAATATTACAAGAGTGAGGAAACTAAGATTCTTAAAAGTCTGATAGGTAGGTACTGTGGATCTGGAATTCAAATGAAGGGCTTTTTGATTTCTAAAAAATAATTTTACCTGCATCAAGGCATCTTAAAATCAGCTGGATAGTTTAAACATACAGGTGTCTACATTCACATCAGCCTTTCTTAGGCTGAATATGGTACAAAGTCATGACACAACAGCAGTCTATTCTTTGTCTGTTAGACATTCTTCCCCTCTTCAGGCACCTTTAACTAACCCATGCACATAGAAACTCAGTAAACATTTACTGTTTTTGGAATATAACAATAGAGTTGTCCTCATTTCAGCATTTAGTCATTCCTATTTGCAAAGACACTGACTTAAAAGAGTCTCAAGTAATGGGAAAAGAGGGGAGAGAATGACTCTAACTTAATTAGCATACATGAAACTAGCTAAAGGTTACTGAAAAACAATGTACCACTTACTGTTGTATGCACTGTTCATGTAATTAATCTATTTAATACGCCCCCAACAACCCTGTGAGACAGCTACTTTCTTAATTTTATGTACAAGGAAATTGAGATACAGGTTAATAACTTGTCTGGAGTTACTGGTTACTAAGCGGTTCAACTGGGACCTGATTAAAGCAGTCTGGCTACAGATTACACATTTTAAACATTACTTTGTAGTCACTTCCCAAACATAAATTACCTAAGATGTGCTTTACTTGGAACTCAATAATGGCTAGTTCCTTCCAACTATGTACTTTCTTCTTGAAATAGTTTAACATATGCACTGCAAAGCCATTCAATACTATATACTGGAAACTAGAATGTCTTAGTTTTACAGGGCTGAAACCAATTAATAAACTAAGAACTCTACTCACAAATTCATCTCTGAACCCCAAGATTACTTGGTTAACTAAGCTATAGCCAATGTGAGAGGAATGTGAGAGGAATGATCTGGATACTCTCCAGGGTGTCTTTGTAAAGAAAAAAGATCTATCTATCTATCTATCTATCTATCTATCTATCTATCTATCTATCTATCTATCTTTTATATGTATATGCCCTTTTCCATTCTGTTTGGGAAATGGACATCTTGGATTATGCAGAAAAGGTTAATCCCCTAGGTGTGGCAAACCAAGATAGAAGCAAACTGGGTAACCTGTACGACCTATGAAGCAGAGAGGCTATACAACCACTAATGCCTACCTTTGAACTATAATGTGCGTGAGAAAAAAGAAACTTCATGTTATCTGTTTTTGTTTTCTATTGTTATGTAACAATTACCACAACTTAGTGGCTACAAAAAATATCCATTCATTAGTTAACAGTTCTGCAGTTCAGATTGCTGGCCTAGCCTCCTTTCTCTGGTCAGGGTCTTGTAGGCAGAAATTAAAGTGTCAGGTTGGGGTCTCATTCCAAATTCACATAGTTGTGTAAGAATTCAGTCTTGCAACTGTAGAACTGAGGCCACCATTTCCTTGCTAGCTGTTAGCTATGGGCCACAATCAGCTCCTAGAGCCCAAACAATGTATGAAACCAGCAAGAAAACTTTCATTTCTTGCATTTCCTCTCATGCCTCAAATCTTTTGCTTCCAGGAGAGCCCTATCTTTTTTAAAGGCTCACTTGATTACATAAGGATTACTCCAGACAATCTCTGTTCAAAGCCAACTGTATCATATAATATAGCCCAAATATATAAGTAAAATTCATCATATTCACAGTCCTGAAGATGATGTAGAGTGTGTACAACAGGGCAAATAATCTTGGGGGCCATCTTAGAATTCTATTTACCACAGTATTTAAGTTCTGGCTTCTGGTCTCTGTCACTTACACTTCTTTCTTTTCTTTTTTTTAAATTGTGCTGAAATATATGTAAAATTTACCAATTCAGTATCAAGTACATTTACACTGTTGTGCAATCGTCATCACTGTCCATCTTCAGAGCTAAAACCTTCCCATTAAATAAAAACTCCCCATTCATACTTCCCTCCTGCTCTTAGCAACCGCCATTGTACATTTTGTCTCTATTAGTCTGACTACTCTTAGTACCTCATATAAATGGAATAGCATATTTGCTCTTTTGTGACTGGCTTATTTCACTTAAATGCTACATACTTTTGAACCTAAATTTTAATACACATCAAAAAAGACTGAGGAGTTGCCAATGCAGTAGGACAAAAGAACAAAATATATAAACTATAAAAGGAAAGTCAATAGAATCATGTTTCAATAAGGAGGGAATCATACACCAGGTCACATAACCTTTCTTCTATAAAAAATACAGAAGATTTCAATTACTTAGTGTACAACAATTACACATAAAAAAATAACTACATGGATGGTAATTTAATTAAAAAAAACAAGCAAACTCCTCAAAAAAACTATCATTTTCTTTTACTTAAAGTTATTTTTACAACTGCTTAGTATTATATATTCAAAAGGCAATTTTTAAAATCAAAATAGACAAACCTCCCTTGACATGGAATTCCTAAAAATCATTAGCATAAATTCTCCTTCAAAAGGATAATTTCTAGCTCCTTTTTTCACTTTTCACTTTAAAATTCATTTTTCATTTTTTGCCTTTAAAATGATCTAATCTCTCCATTTTTTTCCATTCTAAGGCAATCTACTTCCTATCCTTATTTCCTACTTGTTATCTAACCTTTTGTAAGTAGCTTCATTCTTAAAAAGGAAATTAGTGTCATGAAAAAAAGGAGAGAGCTACATTTTATATTCACATTTCTCCCTAATAAAGTAGTATTTTTAAAAAAGAATGATTATGAAAAGGAAAAACAAAACAAAAATATTTTTGTGAGGCCAGCTCAGAAAAAGGCTTACTCCCTGGAAGGTCCGTTTCAGTCACTTACCAATATAAACAGTGCTAAAATGTAAGAGTTTATAAACATTAACTGAAAAGCTAATATAAGCTCTTTAACACATTCATATTTCTGGGTTTTAATTTCCTTTTGCCATCACTTATTAAAAATATTTTAATAGAGATTTTCTGACTTATCTCACTTAGCTTAGACTTATTTAAACTAGCTTAGAGTTTCTACTTCTAAGACAAAAAACTTTAACATAATATTTTATTCATTATAAACCAAGAATTGACGAATACAGGCAAACTGCATTTGTCTATATTTTCCTTTTTAACATAAATGTTGCAACTTTCTTTTAACTAAGTCATATATAACATAGTTTTACTTGGAAGGTAACATTTGATAGCTTACAAGGACAACCTGGGACTATTACTGGATGTACTCAGATGAGTCATAACCATTTTAAACGGAAATGGGCTGAATTTATGAATGGATGATCTGTTATGATTCATTTTCACAAAAAAGGCAACTTTAAAAGTTTTAAAACTACTATTTTGAGCCATTCTAATGGAACTTTTCATCTAAGAAGGGGAACTTTAAAGGACAAAATTTTAAATACAACAGTGATTTTTACTAGTCTGAAAAGTTACCTAAATTTTAAGGCATTTTCTAAGGGCAGTTAAGATTTTCCAACAAATGTATAAAGGATACAACTTCACTGTTTATTTTACTAATGATAAAAATGTTAACAATGCCTACTTATGTAGGAGCGAGAATCTATTACATACTGTTTTAAGCAGTACAATTTCAGTAGAATTTAAAAATTTTAGTTCAGTCAGATTTCTAATAATGGGAAGTCAGTGGACAAAAGACAGTGGGTTTTGTAAAAAAATTCTTCAGAATACTGACCTATTTATTATTAAAATAAAAATTTAAGATATTGTATAATCAGCACAGTTATGAATAAAAATTTGAGGGCTGGTGGGAACTTAGAATCTGATTTGCACTGGCCCATCCTCATTTCACATATGTGCAAAACAATGCCCAGAATTTAAGTAATCTATCCAAAGTTATAGAGTTATAGCATTTTAAGCTTATGAAGAACCTTAAAAGGCATCAATTTCAACCATTCACTCAAAAGAAATTGAATATCCTCTATAATAGCATTATCAAGTGAAGAAGCAGCATATGCATTAATACCTACAAAGATGGATGGTGAACTCACTACTCTTAATTCATCTTGATAGCTCTGTTTATTGTAAAGTTTATCCTCACACTGAATTAAAATCTGTTCGTTTCCCTATAATTCCCACTTGTTGGTTCTACAACACAGGTTAGTCAACTTATACCCAGACTTATGCTTGTAATGATACACCATTAATTCATTCACATATTCTGTTATTTCTTTAATGGTGTGAACTTAGAGAGAAAAGCTACATATATATTTCAGGCTTCTAGTTATGGTAACTGCAGCAAAAAGTTGTGACCACTTTACACAACAGATACTTAACTGCTGATAAATTTCAGACATGTTTAATATCAAAGCCCTGCTATACCTAACAAGAGTCATGGGACTGAAGTGTCTTAGGGGTTGACTCCTAGTGATCTACTAGAAGTCCTACTTGCATGATAACTCTCCATTTCTTTCCCTTCCTTTATGAAAACATCCTGGGAGAAGAGGGCTTCAGTTAGGTCTTATGGGCATCAGGATTCAGACTAGAACACAACAGATGGCTAAAACCAGAAGGTCCAACATTTGCAGGGAGAAATAACTCACTCTGATGAAACAGAGTTCAGATTAATGGGCCACAGGGCTCATAAGCATTAAACAAAATACTGTATTACAAACCCAAATGGCTCCCTGTAGGTGATGTCCCAAAAAAATGCTTTTCAAAGGCGACTGTAAATTCAAAAGAGCTGACTAATTGTTGGGAGGGAGAATGGTTAAGTGGTTACACTCATGGTCCTAGAACATACACAAAGACAAAAAATAGGACAAACCTCCCCTTCCCTTCCGAAATCACCGTAATGGCAGAGAAAGTCAGGATCAGGTACTTGAAGAGACAGATGAGAGCAAAAAGCACAGATGAACAGCAGTAGCCATGAGAAGAATGAAACTGGGAACAGAAGGGTTGACAATAACTGCCACAGGAATAACAGTGCTGGTTACTTCTTTAATAAGGGGACAACAGAAGGGCCAAAAAACCCTCCTCGGGCAGAGCAGAAAGCCATACAACAGCAACAATGATGAGAACACATCGGCAAGTGCTGAGGAGCACACTGAGCTACTTGGAACCAAAAGGGAAAGCAACGGGACCTAAAGGTGGATCTCAATGTCACTCTCTCTTTGGTGGGTGAAAGGGCTCACAATCAACATACTCTGGGACTATTAATTATGGTCTTGGATTCTCTAAAGTGATGTGTGAGAAAACAAAGGTGAACAACCTTGAATTCACCTTGACATTTTTTCCATATGTAAGAGTCAAATCATAAGAAAATAAGCAGAAATCCAGGATTTTTGGCTAAATAGTCAATATCTAGGTGATAGCTATAGCTCACTACTTATATACTTAAATTAACATATCCATAACTGTACAATCTTAACTAGTACTCATGCTTAAGATTTTGAGGCACTAAAATATCCCAAAGTATAAAAGTCTGTTTTTGGTATATGGTAGTTGGCAAAGCAAACAAATATGCCAATATACTTAAAATATTTTAGTAGTTCATTTTAACTTATCAACAGAATGCCTCCTAAGCAAAAGGCATTATTTTAGTACACGACCTGAGACGAAAAGAGACAATTTCTATTGTTGAGGAAACAAAATGAAAAGTAATACTTTATGAATACTTTAGAGTTAAATAAGGTTTTATGTACAAAGATAAGAATAGCACAATTGTTCCTGCCCCTCGAAATTTAGTGGGAGTTTCTTTTCCATGTTTGTTTCATCAGTAATTGATGTTAGTAAATTAACTAGCTGGCATTCTGTTTATAGGTCTATTCTGAGCCATAATCATTCACTAGCTCAATTACTTTATGAAATGTGATTGTGCATAGGTATTCTTACTAAATTTAAGACTCTCATATAAAGTACTCATTCCCAGAATCAACTAAAGAGATCTTAGTTTAATTCACAGATTATTCAGGAATCAAAGAATCTTTAGTTAGAATGAATGTTGGAATTCACCTAATCAAACTTCTCTTTCTATGCAGGAATTGCTTTATAGTATCATCAAACCAGTGCATGAACACATATAACGGCAAGACTCAGGTACAACAATAACAGCTCCATTTGTATACAGTCATAACTGTTGTACAGTTCTTCCCTAGGTAAAAATCTGCTACCTATTACTCTTATCTGTTGGTCTAAACGCTACACCAAAGAGGTACAGAGAACAATGTCTTCAAAGTAAGTCACTATTCTCTTTTGTAGATTAAACATCCTTTACGTACTTCTAGTCTTTCACAGGAATGACTTCATGCCTCTATGTTCTCCTGGTTATCTCCCTTGGGACAACTTCAGTTTGTCAATACTTTAAAAATGTTAACAAAATACCATCTAACTTGCATACACCACACACATTTTTGCAGTTCAAAATATCATTTCTTTTGCAAATGAAATTCAATAGATGACTCAGATGTAACTCTAGTTCTGCTAAAATAAACAAATTCTATTTATAAAGTTAAGCCCTTCCCTCATGCATGATGGCGAATGCTGTCATTTGTTTTGGTGTGTAGGTCTGAAGCTCCTTTGTGTTTGAGGAGACACCATGGTGTGAAGTAAAGATCATCACTCCCATAGATGCTGCCAATCTATTAGGCAATGGTAGGTAGCTTATGCAATTCCGGCTGGTATCTGTGTTGGAAACAAGTAATGCTGAGTTCTTGGTGGAGAACGGGCAGGAAGGAGTACAATCATGCCATTGATGGTGATTTCCTAATCGGAACATTTCTTTGTGGATTTTCTTTTTTCCCCCCTCTAAATCTTTCTTAAGCTCTGACTTTCTATTCCAAGTCAATCTCAGCATGTGGAAGGTCTGACTTGATGCTGGGGCTTCTGCAACCTGTGTCAGGCTAATCCTTTCACTGATGGCCTTTTCACTCTTGCCTGAGCTCTGATTCTTCATGCTGATTCATGCTATGTCAATGGTTTCCTCACCCTGCTTAGGTTCTTATACCATATATCATGCTGCCCCTTTCTTGTGGACACCCTTCTCAGCCTCCTTAGACCAGCTTTTTGTACCATGCTACTTTCCTGTGTGTCAGTTCCTGCTTGGGTTCTGACTGCCAATGCTGGGCTATTCTATATGATGCACTTCTCACCAAGTTTGAGTCCTAAATCTGACTTTGTGGACCTGCAGCTTGCCTCCCCTGCTCCCACAGTGCACTGCCTCCATTCCCCTCCCACCTAATGGCTTCAGGACTGAACTGTAGGGAGGAAAGTAAATCTTAATAAACTCCTTTTGTGTTTACTAGACAAGAGTCAGTTTCGAAAAGAACTCTGACTAATACAGATCTTAAGAGTACTGGTACAGTTAATTTTTTAAATCAAAACTAGAACTTTAGGGCGGGTGATATAGCTCAGTGGCATAAACGCCTGTCTGGCAAAGTGCAAGGTCCTGAGTTTGACTCCTGGTACCCACATTAAAAAAAAAAAAAAAAAACAGTAGAATTTTATACTTATTTCTATTAAATTTCATTCTATTAACTTATCATTTCAATATATTCTGATTTTTTGAGTTTGACATTTATTTACTCTTTGTAACTTCTGTCACTTAAAAGTTTCATAAATGTCCTTTATTTTTGTCAAAGCTGTTGATTAAACATGCTCAGAAAGAGGGCCCTTGAGCACACAGTCCTAGATAACACAACATAAGAAAAAACTATTCCGGAAACATAAGAAAAAAAATTGTATTCTGGCAATGAACAAATTTTATTTTGTCTTTCCATATAGATACTTGATCTTAGCTAAAAGGCAAAGTGATGTCTTCCAATAAAGATATCAAAGGTCTGTCAAATAAGAGGAGCTAAAAAGTGCTTGCTTAGTCATTTTTGTCACTTTTAAGGTTTTTATTTTTGCTGAAATACAACTACGGCATCCATGCTACAAAAAAATTATCATGTAAATCTGGTTAATCCATGATTGGCTTAATTAGGGACTGTATATCTGAAATAGGTCTTGGGTTCTATGGTTCTATATATAAACAACAGTTCCAAAAAGGTATGGTCTAATAATAATCTCTATGTCAAAATTATGTTCCAAGATCTACACAACACTCTCTACTTAAACAAACATAAAAAATATAATGACCAAATTGCTTAATATAACCTGACTATATAACAATAATTACAAAAGTTTTAATTCAAACCCCTGGAACATGTGCTTAATTAATAAAATTAAACAATCAACAATATTTTTTCTTGAACAGGCCAGAGCATACAAGACCTATTCAGGCACAGTTGGTCTATATATTCTTATTTGCTTTTTGTAATTTTCTCTCCTGCATGTAGAGGCATAGAATCACACCAAAATAGAAGTACCACAACAATGTAAAACCACTAATAATAAGTTTTATTCTTTAAACTCACTTATTTATTTTGAAGTGTCATGGAAAAGAAAAATAAAGTCATACCTACTGTTCAATAAGGACAGTTTTTAGCTACCCAGATTCCATTTGATTGACACACAGAAATGCTCAAGAAATGTTTTTTTCCTTCCTCCTTCACCTTAAACATTTATTGAATGTTCTCTATATGTTAGGTACAGTGAAAGGCACTAGGGCTACAAATATTTGTAAAACTTA
This sequence comes from Erethizon dorsatum, assembly GCA_028451465.1. Taxonomy (NCBI): domain Eukaryota; kingdom Metazoa; phylum Chordata; class Mammalia; order Rodentia; family Erethizontidae; genus Erethizon; species Erethizon dorsatum. The sequence continues at coordinate 101,179,311 of CM051824.1, forward strand.
ATATCTGACTTCATTTATTTCTGCACATACACTCAGGGCTAAGGGAGAAATGAAACTGAAACATGGGCTTCACTGAACAGATGACATCTAAAGGAAGGATGACATCACCAGGAGAGCCAGCTCTACAATGGGGACCTCAAGAGTTGACCACATATTCTGTACGAAATATGCTTTTGTGATATTCCTAAGAACCCAAATTTAGAAACCTTGATTCCATATTTTGTATACTTTTTTTTTTGCTTTTTGAGACAGGGTCTCACTTTGTAGTTCAGGCTTGCCCTGAACTCTCTATGTAGTCCAGGCTGGCCTCAAACTCATGGCAATCCTCCTGCCTCAGCCTCCCAAGTGCTGGGATTACAGGCATGCGCCACCATGCCCGGCTTCTATATACCTTTCTGCAAAATAAAATTAAGAAGTTCATTCCTATTAATATTAAATCAAAAAATCTACTCATTTAATACATGTTTACATCCCTATGTACAAGATATCAAACAAAAATGACTTAATTTTCACAGTATCTCTTATCATTCCAGATAATATGTTGACATGTTTATCAAAGCACTTCACTACAAAAGCTTAAAACATAAAGTTTTTAAGTCAATTTCAAAATACCTCTTAATAGAAAAAAAATGAGACAGAGTCAAGATAATAAGTACTCTCATTTTAAATGTAATGCTGTATCTGTGCTGAAATGAGTTGCAGCTCAAGATGGCAAAAAAGTGAGGCCAGGGCCCGTATCAGACAGTATAAATAACCTAAAAACGAGAAGAGCCAAATGCAAAGTGATCAGTAGAGGACGGAACTGTTAGTGGAATAAGATTAAGAATAGAAAAAGGTAAAGAGTTAAGGGAAGACAAACATGAGATTCTAAAAAGAGAACTTAGAGTGGTATGAAACAAAAAGCTGATCAAATAAATTATTTTTATCCCTTTTCATTGTTGATATAAAACATGCATTTTTAAAAACAGGTATTCAAAAGTCATTGATTTTGGCCCACAGTACAGTAATTTAGTTCCCTTTTTAAAAATTTATTTATTTATTTATTTATTTTATTTTATTATTATTTTTTTTTTGTGGGTACCGGGGGGTCGACCTCAGGACCTCGCGCGCCAGCAGGCGCCCGTGCCGCTGAGCGATATCACCGGCCCCTTTTTCGTATGTGGGATCCGGGAGTCGAACTCGGGCCCTCGCGCTTGCCGGGCAGGCGCTTAAGCCGCTGAGCCATCTCACCGGCCCTATTTATTTATTTTAGAAAGTAGAAAACAACCCTTAGGAATACTTTTGGGCCGACAGGAACCACATATTAACAGAACAGGAAGTCTCACTGAGCTTTGAAAAAACTGTAAATTGGATGTTAACTCCCCTATATCCACTTCTTCAAAGGTTCTTCCAAACCTCACAATAAAGTTAAAGTACTCAGCATGTTGAGCCATGCATGGAGCCACACGCCTGTAATTTCAGCACTCCAAGAGACTGAGGCAGGATGATCAACAAGTTCAAGCCTAGCTTTGGCAGCTTAGTGAGACCCTGTCTCAAAAAATAAAAAAGGGCTGGGAACACAGCTCCATCCAAAGGCCCTGGGCTCAATCTCCAGTACTGGTGGTGCGGGGATAGTTTTTGGTCTGTTGCTCAAGCCATTTCAAGATAAGGCTACATTTTCAGATACATCTCCAGCCACATTCCCTTTTACACAACTTTTCAGCACTTCTAATCTCTGTGGTTATTTAAATAATTCAAGACCTTCTTTCCTTCGGCTGCTTTTGAACACTATTCCCTCTGTCTAAAATGACTGGGACTCTTTGTCCAGCTGCCAACTGATAGTTCCTTAAAGACAGCTCATCTGTCACTTTCTCCTGAAAGAATTTTTTCCCTTACATACAGTACTTCTTCTTCTATGCTCACAATACCTTATGCATCTCACTAATGGGTCTCTTTATATTCTTTTACCATTAACTTTCCATTTTTCTTCCCTTACTACATGCAGTGTTCTTGAATGGCAAGAACTGTACCTTGCTTTCCTTTGAATTCCCAGCAACTAGCACAGTAGACACTTAGTAAATTCACAGAAAAAAAAAATGGTTTGTCTCGCCAGGAAGTAGGCTAGAGTAGAAAAAAGAACTATACTAAGCCCTGCCCATAACAAGCTATAACTCACAAATTCTGAACTTCTAATAAACGCTGATTATTTAGAGCTCTAAAGTTCTCTGTTAACCTAGTTTTTTGTTTCTATAAATTTCTGACAGGCAATAAACTACTTCAAAAAGAATCTTTAATTCAAATGTTTATTAATTTACACTGGATTTATCTCCATTCTCCAGGTTTTACTATAGAGATTTTCTATTATGATAGTATAGTGGCTACCACAGAACAGTTGTTCTGACTTTTTCCTCTCAGTTTCACTGGCCTATGATTTTCCTCCTTTGAGACTTTCTCCTTGTTGCCTAGCTCTAGAATTAGTCCACAAAGGACTTGCTACATGACAGTGGTGGCAAAATGGAGAAAATGAACACCAGCAGTCACCAGACTTCTTCTCTTGCTTGGAGTGAGAACATACAAATATTTCAACCCCAGTCCCTTGCTTACTACTATTCATATCATCTACATCCCATCTTGTTGTTCTGGACAGACAAAAATAAAGAGGAGCAGAATCTTTTTACTTTCTGCCTGGTTTCCTTTATCTTTTCCTGTGCTTAAAAAATTCTACCCAGTCATTTTATTTTTTATTTTTATTTTTATTTTTTTTGGTGGGTACCAGGGGTCGACCTCAGGACCTCACGTGCCAGCAGGCGCCCATGCCGCTGAGCGGTATCACCGGCCCTTTTTTCGTATGTGGGTACTGGGAGTCGAACTCAGGACCTCGCGCTTGCCAGGCAGGTGCTTATGCCGCTAGCTCACTGGCCCTACCCAGTCACTTTAAAATAAAGTTTCCATTCTGATAATCTGTCACTTGGAGAAAGAAATCCGTTTTCCAGTGAGGCAAAGCAATGTGTCTCTGTGCAAAAATATCTTCACATGGTAATTAATTCTTACTACTAAGATACTTTCTTAGCATTACAGTCACATTATAAATCAGATAGGCCCTTTAGTCATAACTGAAGTCACTACCACTTGTAAAATCAATTTAACAGATTTATGAGGAGGAGGTTTACAGATTACAATTATAAACTAGCTTTTGAAATACAAGCTATTTATAATTTAGGGTTAGGTTATCCAACTGGGATTATCAGTTTCTATATTTTAAGTCATGTTAAAAGAGTAACAAGTATCTCCATCTGAAAATACTTTTGAAAAACTAATCAATATTATATTAACTAAAATGTTTCCATTACAAACAATATTTATAGACAACAATTTTAAAAGATATATAAATAAAATATTGTGCCCTACTAGGAATGTACATTCTATGAGGTACATATTAAAAAATGGAATTACAGGAGCCAGGCACAGAGGTGCACACCTGTAATCCCAACAGTGAGGAGGACTGCCATGAGTTTGAGGCCAGCCTGGGCTACATAGTGAGTTCAAGGCCAGTCTGAACTGCATAGTGAGATCCTGTCTCAAAAAAAAGGAACTGTATTCATGAAAACCTAATTGACAAGTAAAGAAAGGGGGAGATTATTTTATTGCTTATAAAATCTACTGCCTGGTGTCTTTTAAGCCCACAACATGTGGACTCTTCCTATTTGTACAGTTCCTTAACTGCCACGCAATGGATTTAGATTAATTTAGAGACATTTCTTACTAAAAGACATACAAAGTCTTAAATGGCAGGTTGAACGTCTTAATTTTTATTACTGAGCAAATTACTTTCCTGGAAAGAGTCAGGTTAATGGTTAAACAGACTAGACAGTTTGGGTTAAATGAGAGGAGGAAGAAGAACCTTTAATCCTAGTTTACCTGAAGTAGTCATGGAGTAATTACAAAAGTCCTTTACTCCCACAGGTATCCCAGTTTGGATGATGAAGTATATGGCTACCTTACCTCTAATGTACTCTTTTTAAAAATTAAAGCAGAAACTATGAGGTAATCCTTATATGCAATGCCAAGAATTGAAGGGGATATGATCTGCAATTAAGTGTAAGAAATGTTACCTGTTCACAGAGCTTGGGCCTTACTTGGACTATACAAACATTTCAAGTCAAATGATACAAAATTTAAATAATTTGAACAATACAATCAGAAGAAATACTAAAAGACAACACATAGCTATTTGGTAAGTCCATGTCAAAATAACTGGTGTAATAAGGTTTCGGAGGAGATGGAGATTACTTTTCTATTAACAATCGCACCACAGTGATCATCACCACCATTTACTGAATATTTTATATGTGCCAAGTCTGATTTGGAGTATATTACATACATAGTAGTTATCCCTCACAATTATCCTGTGAAGTGTACTATTATTGTCAGGGATAGGAATTTTACTGATAGAAATATGGTTACGGAACTTAAGTTACAACATATGGAGGGTCACACAGAGTTGTAATTAAATTCAGGTTCTCTAATTTCAAAGTAGTGATTTTTCTTTTGGCTTAAAACAAATTTACTGTTTCAGAGGTTTGGGGGCCAGAGGTCAAATATTAAGGCATCAGCAAAATTGATTCCTTCCTCCAATGGATATAAGGGAGAATCTGGTCTATCCACCTATCTTAGCTTCTGATGGTTTGGTGGCAGTCTTTAGCATTCTCTGACTGTGGACCTCTGCCTTCATCTTCTTCTTGAGCCATATGTTTGTGTCTATTTTCCCTTTTCATAAGGACACCAGTCATACTGGATTAAGGGACTACCTTAGCCAGTGAGTTTGTCAATTGCTCTCATCTTCACACATGAAAATGATTCACATCAGCTGGGAGCAATTTTGCTCCCCACCAGGGGGAAGAAATGGTCAGTAGGCATAGGCCAGGTGATTCTGTTCAGCATCCTACAATTCACAGGACAGCTCCCCACAGCAAAGAATTACCCTGCCCGAAGAAGATTAAAAAAAAAAAAAAAAAAAAAATCAAAGGTTAAGATCTGAGCTCAGTCTTGAAACACTGGTAGATCCTGAATAGTCTGGAATAGTGGTAACAGGAAGAGAATTCTAGATAAGGAAAGTAACTGACAGCACATGAAAGGTTAAAGTGAGTGAATAAGCTGATTTCAGAAAAACTGAAGGGAAACAGTGTTGGAGAGAAAGTGGGAATAAGACTAAGAGCTGAAAGATCTTTCTGAAAGACTAATGAATCTGAACCAGATTCACTGAAGATTTTTGAGCAACAAAGTGATATGAACAATAAATACTATAGTAAGATTAATGAAGAAACCAGGGAAAAGAGACTAGTGAGGAGGCTACTGCAATAGCTAAATGATAAAGTATTGTGATTTGTGCTTTTGTGTGGTTGTAGTGGGAAAGAAGAAACTGTAAGCATATATATTATTATGTATCATAAATTTTTGGTTTTTGTCACAAACAGTAATAAATCATCCTTCTTACCTGTAATGCACTGAAACTGTCCATCTTCTCTTCTTATTGTAAAAGCTTCCCCTGGGTTAACTTGTACCAGAATAACCTTAAAATGAAGGAAACAAGTATTATCACTAACTACAGAAGAGCAAGTCAACACATAAAAATACTAAGTGCTGCTAGTAAGAGAGCAGATTTGAGCTATTTAACTTTATAATGTTGGTTTATTAAGAAAGTGTTATTTTACTCTTCTGGAAGTCAGAGTTGGGCCAGAAGTAAAGGGAATAGAAAAAGAAGATAGTGATAAAATTTTATTGGAAAGGCAATAAACTTCATTCAGAAACAAGGAGTCAAACCCTAAAATATTTGGATCACCTTGGGGAGTTAATTAGTTGCACTTTTCTGAAGTATAAACTGATAGGTAGAACGTGAAGTGAGCATGCTTGAATTAGTAAGACATTTAAATTACATCCAAGAATGTGTTAAATTAATCCCACCATTTAAAGTAGTTTCCTTATTATAAAGTTAAAATGTATACTAATTTTATGAAATTTGAAAAACCAGGACAGAGAACTGGAAAAAAAAATGTCTGAAGTATTTTTAGCCTAAGATAAATACAGTTAACATTCTGATACATTTCTTAGTCTTATTCTATACAGGATTGATTTCCCCCCTCTAAATTCTAGACACAATTTTGCATCTTTTAAAAAAGTTTAATATTATAAAACATATTGTCACATCACATTACTCCAAGTATTCCGTCAAATGATTATACTATAAACTACTTAACTATTTACTTAATGTAAGGAATTTAGGTAGTTTTCAAAATTTCCATTATTATAAACAGTTTCAAAGTGAGCATTCTGATACATAGTTTCTCTCCTCTTTGTAATTAGTATTGTCTGATAGATTCCTGGTAAAGGAATTCGGGTGCCTGTTGCTAAATTGCCTTTTACAGGGATTTTACTAGCTTATGGTCTCTCTCATAGCCTATTAAGGGCATCTTTCTAATACATTCTGTGTAACCTGAAAAATTACTTTATAGTCTTTGCTATTTTGACAGATAAAATAGAACATTATACTACTGTTTTAATTCACACACCCTCTTCTCCAAATGCTAAACGGCCTTATGCATGGTAGGCAAGCATTCTGCCACTGACCTATACTCTCTGCTACTTTTGCACTTAAAAAAAAAAAAAAAAAAAAAGGTGGTACTGAGGATTGAACCCAGGGTCCTCACAGTGAGCTACACTCTCAGCCCTCAATTTTGAGACAGGGTCTCAGTAAAGTCACCTAAGCTGGGCTGGAACTGAAATCCTCCTGCCTTAGGCTCCTAGAGTGCTAGGATTACAGGTCAGCATTACCACCACTGGTTAAACTTGCACTTATTATTTTTATGTTTTATAGTAACTTTTTTTTTGGTAAACTGCCAGTTTGTGTCCCCATTTATTTTCTGGGCTCTTTTTTTTTTTTTTTATGTGGGTACTGGGAGTTGACCTCAGGACCTCGTGCTTGCCAGCAAGCGCTTGTGCTGCTGAGCAATATCACCGGCCCTCTGGGCTCTTAAGTGTTCTTGGTAATTTCAATGAATTCTTTGCATGTTAAGAATAGTACTGTACTATGTCATGCTCCAAGTATTTTCTCCTCTTACTTTAATTATTCATTTTGCTATAGTTAATATTATCCATTTTTCCCTTTGTGATATCTTCTATTGGTTCTATATTTAATTTCATCTATGGCTGTGCTGTCCAGTATTAGCAGCTACTAACTATATGAGGTTATCAACCACTTGAAACATGGTTTGTCTGAATGAGATATGCTGTAAATGCAAAATACACACTAGAAAAGTACAAAAACACAACAATGTAAAATACCTAATTAATAATTTTTATATGGATTGCATGTTGGAATAATATTCTGGGCTAAAGAAAGAAAGGACTACAATCTTTCCTAACACACTGAGTTAGTGCAATATCTAAAATACCCTTGTAGCTTTGATATTTTGAACTGATGAATATTCATGATGTGTAGAAAAGTATGACACACACTGTATAATTTCAGTCACACAAAATGGCATGTGGTGTATATACACACAGGACCTAGAAGGACACATCCAAGCTGCTTGTAACTGCAAATGGTTTTGTTTTTTGCCTTTTGTTTTTGTTTCTTATAATTCACATAGTAACTTTTAAAAAATAAAGATTATTCGGGGTTTAGTAGGTTAAATAAGACATTAAATTTAATTTTGCTCATTTTAAAGTTTTTATGGTGGCTACTAATAAATTTTAAATTATTTATTTGTTTACATTATATTCCATTGGACAACAATGATCTAGGTTTGATAAATACTAGTTTTATTTTCTTCTAATTTTCAGACAATTTAATTGCTTCTATTTAGTTCTCAAATGCACTTAAAATTCATCTGGAGAAGAGTCAAAGATATTTGTTTACCCCAGAGAGCTAACCATTTGCTAAATTTAAGATATTTCCTGAAGCACAGGATATACTCTTCTGTCCTGTGACCATAAAGCATATTATCAACTTGGCTAGATTAATAAATGCCTAGAAGATTAGTAAAGCACAGTTCTGGGTGTGTCTGTGGGTGGTTTCAGAGATGACTGGCATGCAGGCTAGCAAACTGAGAGGGGGAGACCTATCCCAGTTGTGGTTTGCACCAACCAACAGGCTTGTAGCCTGGATGGAACAAGAGAGAAAGGAGGAAGCTAGTGCAGGGTTGAAGAGCTTCATTCTGCTGAGAAGGGGTGTCTTTTGCTGCTGTTGCCTACAGACATCAGTATGCAGTTTTGTCACCCTTCCAACACAGATTCACACCAGTGACTCTCCAGGGAGACTCCAGGCCTCTGGTCTTGGACTGGTGCTATATACCCTTGATTCCTCTTGTTCTGCAGCCTCCAGCTTCTTACACTGAGTAGGTGCTAGATCCTCTGGCTCTCCAGTAAACAGATGGGCATTTTAGACGCTCCCATTTCTGATCCTGTAAGCCTGTCTAATAAATTCCCTTGCATAATTATATATATGTGTGATCAAAAATATAGTTGTTTAAATTTTAAAAATTTAATGTAAAAGACATCACTATTAATCCTTCAAAATACTCCACCTTGCTTTGAACACACTTATCCCATTGTACTTGCTACTTTCTGAAGCACTTCTGGAAGTCTTTTATGAATGTCTTTAGTTGTGTTGTCATGGCTGTCTTGGTGTCCTGAAGCCATTCTGATATGGTTTATATTTAAAAAGTCCCCCAAAGCCTCACACACTCATAGATGGGACTTTTGGGAGGTGACTGGATCATGGGTGTGTAATACTCATCACTGGATTAGTCCGCTGATAGGTTTATAGCAGGGTGTGATGCTGGGAGGTAAAGCCTGGTAGGAGGAGGTGGGTCACTGTGGGCATGGCCTGGAAGGGTATATATTTATATACTGTAAATCATCCTCATCCTTTGATCCCTTTCTTTGCTTCCTGGCTGCCATGTCTTCTCTTCTGCCATGCTCCTCTGCCATGCAGCCCTGGCTTGGAGACAGCTGACTATGCACTGAAACCTCTACAAACTGTGAGCCAAAATAAACCTTTCCTCCTTTAAATTGTGAGTGTCAGATATTGTGTCCCAGTGACAAGAAAGTAACTAAGACACAGTCTAAATGTATACCTTTTGTGGTCATTTTGAATTTGGGGAAGAGCCAGAAGTCACACAATGCCATTCCAGTGAATAAGATGGATGAAGATATACTCTAATGTTTTTTTACAAACCTGTCTTTCTGCTGGATGACATTAAGCAGCAGCATTCACCATATTTTTGGTCATACCTTGTACAGACAATCATGAAAGAGAACTTTCAGAACTGCTCCAGAAAGAAGCAATAATGATGGGATATGTGTGTTCAAAGTTAGGGGGTGTATTTTGAGGTGGATTAATGGCAATACTATAATAAATTTTTAAAAATTTAAACATTCACCATATGTTATGATCACAACAAACACACACACACAGAGTTAATCAACTATCAGTTCTGCTGCTCTAGAGAACCCTAACCAATACATGGTCTCTCATACCACTATTGTTCTGGCAAAAGCTGCTTTGGAAATGTTTTATTTTAATAATTTTAAGCAAGATAACTTTAAATTTCTAATGGTGCACCATCATCACTGCTCTTCTTGTACAAACATTTCTTTGATACTGACTGCAGAGAAGTGCTATAATGGGATAAGTAAAGTACTATCACAGCACTTTAGACTAGGTACCATCTATATTATTACATGAGCATATGTGTGTATGCTGCATGTATTTGCTTTCTAGTGAATGTAAAATTTAAGCAGATTCTTCAGGACTGAGTAGGAGTTAGATATGTAAAAACAGTAGGAAGGCCTTTCAGGCACAGATTAACTGCAAAGCTCAAGGACTGGAAATGTCCTACCGTTTATCGTGTTCACTAAATCAAAAGAAGTTCTGTAGTTCCATATGGTTGGAGGATGGGTGGGATTGGGAGATATGGTAGTGGGAGAAAGGGGAAATGTGAGAAACACAGGGAGAGTAGATAAGAACCATCTTGTGAGTCATGGCACACAAGATGGCAATGAAGAGTTTTACCTAAGCACTGTAGTGCCATGGAGGATTAACCTGACACAGGATAACAACTAAGTGTGTGAAGTTATGTTTAGAGGATACAGCAGTCAGCTAAGTAGATTTAAAACATCAATTTTTACCTTTAACTTGTATTATTTCCTTTCTTCTTCCCTTAAGTCTATTAGGTTGTTTTCTAGCCTTTTTGTTGAATACTTTCAATCTCTTTAGTAATATATATGTTTACTGAATTTTACTTAGCTTAGCCATGTGAAATATTTTCATTACTTTTCAAAAGTTGTATTTTTTTTGCTATTTTGTTCTTGATCTCTGTGATTCAAGAATTGTTTTAATAAAGTTAAAATTTCAAAAGTAGAGGATTTTTATTTTGTTTTTATTTTCAATAATCTCAACAAATCCACAGCTCTTTAAATTTTTTTTAAAGCCATTCTATCTTCTCCACTCCTTTCCTAATTAGTGTTAGGATTTCACAGTGGTGGTGAATTACTGAATTACCTGAAACCAGCATGAAGTTAAAGCACCTATGGGCCACTTAAGAACATAGAATTCTTAACCTATGGGCCACAGAAAAAGCTCAAAAGATTTGTGAACCATTCAGAATGGTTTATGAAACTCTCTGTAGATACTGAAAATTCTGAGTTCACTGTATTCATTACATTCTTAATGGAGTCCAAGACCAAAAGTAGATTAATAAGTATCCAGACAGAGGTAATCAGGATGAAGTGATTAAAGCAATCAAGTTGATATGGCTAAATTACCTAAAATCTTTATTTTACCTCTAATTTACCTTGTTGACATAAAGATCCCTAAAAATCCTACATTTTGAAAGCTACTGTACATGCTACCAAAGTTATCCTGACACAATGACTGAGAGGAATATACTCATAAAGAGAAAGATAAAGAGGGAAACTAAACAAAGCATGAGGAAATGCAAGACACTGCTTTAATATTATTAGTTGATAGTCAAATCAGTAATATTTAAAGATAGAAACATTGGCACATCTTACCCACTCTTAAAAAATAAAGAAAACATTATAATTAAAATCAACAAATAACTTAAAAGCTCATTTTTTTTTTTTTTTTTGGGTGGGTACCGGGGGTCAAACTCAGGACCTCGTGCTTGCGAGCAGGCACTTGTGCTGCTGAACGATATCACCGGCCCTTTTTTTCTTTGTATGTGGGTATCGGGAGTCTAACTCAGGACCTCACGCCTGCTAGGCAGGCGCTTATGCTGCTGAGCCATCTCACCAGCCCAAGAGCTCATTTTTTAACCTAAAAATTTTAGCTCTTTCTTCATCTGATCTCTTAGGAGAGTATCCAATGAACAGAATAATATAATCCTTTTGGCATTCCAGGTAATAACTGGTACTTCTGAACTCATGTACTCATGTCTGATACAGGCTATTCTAGTCCAAACAAATATGCTGTCTTCGTTCCTCGCTCCTACCTCTACTCATCTGCCATGCAGTTTCTTCTGGGATAATTACAAAATAATGAAACTTATTTTTTGAATGAACATTCAAGAATATATAAATGTAAAATAGTGCTATTCTCATCTGAATGGGTTTAGGTGAGCAACAAAAAGAAGAAGAGCTTGAAGATGGGTATAGTGGTGCATGTCTGTAATCCCAGCACTCTGGGAGGGTAAAGGAGGAGGATGGCAAGTTCCAAGTCCTGCCTGGCAACTTAATGACTTATGAGACCCTGTCCCAAAAAATAAATAAAAGGGCTAGAAACACAGCACCATGTGAAGGCCTGGGCTCAGTCCCCAAACACACACACACACACACACACACACACACACACACACACACACACACACACGTAGCTCAGTGCAAAAGCTCTAGGTTCAATCCCCAGTACTGCAAAAAAAAAAAAAAAAAAAAAAAAATTTGCTCCACCATTTGATAGCTATGTGTAACTTTGGATAAGTCACTTAAGTCTTTGTTTCCTAATCTGAAAAATTAGATCAATAACTACATCATAGGATTGTTGAAGGATCAGGAGATAACAGGTATGTAAAGCACACAGCATAGGTGTGACATACACAGTAAGCAACAATAACTGATGTCTGTTACTATTATATCTGTTCAAAAAGTATTTGTTTGACACTATGTAAGTACCAGGTACTATTAAATCTTGAGTATCTAGTAATGAGCCAAACAGGTAAGGATCTATTCTAGAGCACTCAAAATAGCTAAAATGATTTTTCCCCAGATTGTGTTATAAGTTCAGAAATCACAAATGAAAAAGATCATACTACTTTATTCTCTTGTCCTTGGCTCCAAATCTTATTTTACTTGGAGCAGAATTTCTAGGCCAGATGGTTAACTTTGTGTTTAATTTTTGGGGGAACCCCTAAACTTTTTGCACTGTGGCTATACCATTTTACATGCCTTCCAATGTGTATGAAGGTTCCAATTTCTCTATATTCTTGCCAAAGCTTATTTTAAATGTTTGAACACATAAAAATAAGATAAGAGAGCATAAAAATAAGATATGAGAGAATAAAAATATCTATAGAAATCTAGATTTAAGAAGAACCAATTAGAACTGCTTAAAGTGGGCAATTCAGTAAAACCCTATCTCAAAATAATAAATAAGAAAAGACTGGGGATATATAGTTCAGAGTGAAGGGGGGAAAAAATTGAACAGTTTTTGCTCCAGATGTTCCAATTGGTTCCAGTTCACTAAATACTATAATCTTCACTGGTAAGTTGAACTTCAAATTGTCCCTAGTCTAATAAGGCAACCTTTATAGACTGTTCTGGTAGTAGCTTACATTTTAGAGTTGTCCAGTGAAAAAACACATAATACTGGGATGTTAAAGGTATAACAAGTATCAGTATACTCTTAATACCTACCTCCAACCCTACTAACAAATTAGCCACTGTACAGTAAGCTTGCTATTGTACATGAATGTATGTGGTCACCATAGCAACTAAATCAACAAAGAGTTTCAGTATTATCTGGCTCTGGATCATCCAATGTCAATTAACAAGTTAGAATTTAAATATATATATATATATATATATATATATATTTTTTTTTTTTTTTTTTTTTTTTTTTTTTTGTGGGTACCGGGGGGTCGACCTCAGGACCTCGCGCACCAACAGGCGCCCGTGCCGCTGAGCGATATCACCGGCCCCTTTTTCCTATGTGGGATCTGGGAGTCGAACTCGGGCCCTCGCACTTGCAAGGCAGGCGCTTATGCCGCTGAGCCATCTCACTGGCCCCTATATTTTGTTTTAAACTCATACTTTTAGTAATTTATTTTTGCTCCCTGATAATGGAACATGTCAGTGTATTTACATTTTAAGGAAGCAGACAGTGCCAGTGTATAAACTATTTAATACCATTTACCTAGAAATGTTAATCTATTACTACTGAAATTGACTATATAACTTTAACCCATCCATCAAAGAAAGATTGGCAGCAGTATCACAATTTATTTCTGGATCATTAATAATCACATTTACATTATACAAACACACATCTAAAATGTAAATAAGTTTTAAAATATTTTGTGTTGATATAATCCATATACTATAAAATCTGTTTTATAGAATTATCTTTTTTTTTTAATATGCGGGTACCAGGAGTTGAACTCAGGACCTTGAGCTTGCCAGGCAGGTGCTTATGCTGCTGAGCTATATCACTGGTCCCTAAAATTTGTTTTATAAAGAGTACAACCTAGTGCTTTTTAGAATACACACAGAATTGTACAATCATTGCAATTTGAGAACATTTTCATTATCTCAAAGAGACTTTTATAGACTTTCATAGCTGGCTACTTTCATTTAGCATAACATTTTCCAGGTTCATCCAGGCTGATGCATATACTAACATAGTTCATATCAGTTTCTGCCTAAATAATATTCCGTTACACAAATATACCACATTTTGTTTATCCATCCATTTATCCTGTGGACATTTGAAATGCTCCCACTTTTTCTCTATTATGAATGCTGCTGTACAATTTTTTTTTTTCGCGTGGAAATACATTTTGTTTCTTTTGGGTATTTAACCAGAAGTAGAACTGCTGGACTGTTTACCAAAACGGATTTACCAATTTATGTTCCCACCAGAGTGTATGAGGATTCCAAGTTTCCCACATCCTTGCCAACATTTGTTATTAACTGACATTTTCATTCTAGCCATCCTAGCAAGTATGAAGCACTGTACAGTATCTCATTTTTAGTTTTTTGATGACATTCTTTCTAACAGAAAATTACTCAATTTTGATGAAGTACACTATATTTCATTTTCCTTTTTTTACTTGTGTTTTTGGTGTATCTTGAAACCATTCCATAATTCAAGATCACAGGGGATTATCCCTATATTTTGAGTCTTGCAGTTTAGTTCTTATTTTAGGATTCTGATTCATTTTCAAGTTAATTTCATATATAGTTGGTATGTATCCAACTTCTTTCTTTTACATTCAGATACTGAGTTGACTCAGCACCATCTGTTGAAAAGACTATTCTTTCCCAACTCAATCATCTAGGCAGCTTTGTCAATAATCAACTGACCATAAACATAAAGGTTTATTTTAGAACCCTGAATTCTATTCCAGTGATCACTGTCTATCTTTATGCTAGTACCATACTGTCATAATTACTATAGCTTAGTAGTAAGTTTTAAAATTGAGAAATGTTGAGTACTCCAACTATCTTCTTTTTCAAGATTGTTTTGGTTATTCTGAGTCCCCTGCATTTCCATATGAGTTCTAGCATCAACTTAATAATTTCTGTAAAGAAATAAGGCATGATTTTGTTAGATAATGTGTTATGCATGTCCAATTTAGGGAATATTCCAATATTAAGTCTCCTGAAATATGATCATGGGGTATTTTTCCCTTTAAATCTTCCTAATTTCTTCCATGATATTTTCTATTTTTTCAGAGTAAAAGTCTTGTATTTATGGTTTATTTTTGTGGTACTGTATATTGAAACCCTGCCTCACACACTAGGCAAGTGCTCTATCTTTGAGCTACATCTCAAGCCCCTTTTCCTCTTTTTTTCCTTAGATTTTGAGACAGGGTGCTGGTAAATTGCTCAAGCTGACCTTGAACCTACCCTTCTGCCTCAGCAACCCAAATAGCTGGGGATTACAGGTGTGTGCCACCATACCTGGTGAAAGATCGTCTTTATTTTCAGATTGTTGTTAATATATGAAAATACAATTGATTTATCTAAATTGAACTTATGTCCTACAATCTTGATAAATTTGTTTATTCTCATAGTATTTAGTGGGTTAAGATTTTCTTTTTATGAGATGATATTATCTTTGGATAAGAGTTTTATTCCTTTTTCTGTATGGAGGCCTTTAATTTTTATTTAACTGGGCTAGATCTTCTGGTAAATGTTGAGTAAAAGTGAGAAACAGGACATCCATGTCTTGATCTTAATCTTAGGGGAAAGGCATTCAGTCTTTATCATTAAGTATAATGCTAAATGTAGGGTTTTATTTATTTATTTTTTTTGAGTATCTTTTACAAGGCAGTTCTTTTCTGTTCCTTACTGAAGTATTTTTTTAATCATGAAAGGTGATGAATTTATTCAAGGGCTTCTTCTGAACCTACTGAGATGACCATGTGGTTTCTGTCCTTTTCCTATTCTGTGAAATAGATCAAAGACTGTTTCATATATGTTGAAAGAATTTTGCATTCCTGGTCTAAATCTCATTGAGCTGAAATGTATAATTACTTTTTGGTTGTTTTACATCTTTCTAGATTATTTGACAGTTCATCTAGGACATCTATTGTTGACTTGCAACTATTCATGCCATTCCTTAATAATCCATTTTTACTTCTGTAAGATCTGTGGTATGTCTCCTCTTTCATTCTTGATTTCAGTAATTTGAGTCTTCTTTTCTTGATTATGTAGCCAAAGAGTTGGCAATTTTGTTGATCTTTTTAAAGAATCAACTTTTGGTACTGTTAATTCTTTCCTAGTCTCTCGTTCATTTATTTCTATTATTTACTATTTTCTTCCTCCTATCAGCTTTGGGTTATGTTTGCTCTTTTATTTCTATTTTCTTGAAGTGGAAAGTTACTGATTTAAGGTCCTTTTTTTTTAAACAGAGGCTTTTGTAGTTATAAATTTAACTCAAAGTGCTGTTTCAACTCTAACTCATAAATTTTCTTATGCTGTGCTTTTGTTTCATGCATTCCAAATTATTTTCTAATTTCTTTTTTGTGATTCTTCTTTGGCCTATTTGTTATTTAGTTTTGTTTGTAATATTTGTTTTATTTATAATATTTTCGATAGACCCAAATTTCCTTGATTTCTAACTTCATCCCACTGTTTTTGGAGATATACTTTATACTTTCTAGCTTTTAAAATTTATTAAGATTGAACTGTTTTGGGCTGGTGAGATGGCTCAGCGGCGTAAGCACCTGCCTGGCAAGCGTGAGGGCCCAAGTTCGACTCCCGGATCCCACATACGAAAAAAGGGCCGGTGATATCACTCAGCGGCACGGGCGCCTGCTGGCGCGTGAGGTCCTGAGGTCGACCCCTGGTACCCACAAAAAAAAAAAAAAAAAGATTGAACTGTTTTATGGCCTAGCATATAACCTACTATGAACAATGATCCATGTGCACTTGACAATATTGGATACGTTGCTACTATAGAGTGGAGTGCTCTATAGATGTCTGTGAGGTGTACAGTGTTTATATTTCCTTATTGATCTTCTGCCTGGTTGTTCTATTCATTATTGAAAGTGCAGTATTAAAATCTCCAAGGTAATAGTTCAATTGTCTATTTCTTTTTTCAAGTCCACCAATTATTACTTCAGGTAATTTCAGGTTCTGCTGTTAGGTACAGATTGGCCTTTATCATTGTAAAACTGATAATGCCTATAGTAACTTCTTTTACTTAAAAGTCTATCTGTTTGATATTAGTACAGCTTCATTAATATAGAGAAGAGTTCATAGCTTAATGTTGCACTTGCTCATCCTCCCCCTTCTCTTTTTCTTTCTTTTCCTCCCTCCTAGCCATGATGAGGTAAACAGGTTTCCTGTCATGCCCTTCTGCATGATGGTATCCTCACCACAGGCCCAAAAACAATGGAGCCAAGGGATCATGGGCTAAAATCTCTGAAACTATGAGCCAGAATGAATCTTTCCTTAAGTTGTATATGTCAAATATTTTGTCACAGCGATACAAAGTTGTCTAACAATTACTTCACTGATGCATTTTAGAAAATTTATTACCTATTACTATATCAAATTTAAAATTTGATATGTAATATTTATTTATTTATTTTGTGGGTACCGGGGGTTGACCTCAGGACCTCGCGCACCAGCAGGCGCCTGTGCCGCTGAGTGATATCACCGGCCCTTTTTTCATATGTGGGTTCCGGGAGTCGAACTCGGGCCCTCGCCCTTGCCAGGCAGGTGCTTACACCGCTGAGCCATCTCACCGGCCCCTGATATGTAATATTTAAAACCCTTTTATCAACTACCTACTTGATAATGTATAATTTCATATCTTTTTTAAATTTTAAAATACTTCAAATACATAGGAAAGTGGAAGGTATTATATCTATTACTTGCCTGAATCAACCAGACTTACAATGTTGACAAATGTTGCTCGGGTCTATTCATTATTACTATATACTGTTGTTTTGAGATTTTTGTTTTGTTTTGTTTTGTTTTGATTAGTTTATATCAGTTACATTACATCTCACATATCCCTTTCTTGTTATTTTATTCAATATTGTAGTTTGGAGAAATATTCATAATATAGATTCATACAGGGGAATACTGGTACATGTTATCCAGTATTGCATTCTATAAATCCCCTAAAACCTATCTATTTCCTTACTTTGATTCCTGTGGACATTTTTTTTTTTTTTTTTTGGTACAGGGAATCGAACTCAGGACTTCGTGCTTATCAGGCAGGCGCTATGCCACTGAGCTGTATCCCCGGCCCTATTTCCTTACTTTGGACCATTCATAATTTTTCCAGTTACTTCACTGTTACAAAGTGATGTAATGAATAGTTCTGTACATGTGCCCTTGTATGCATGAATAAGAGTTTCTATAAGAGAAATATCTAGTAATACATGTTAGATTTATTTGGGGGGGTAGTTTCAGCTTTATTCAATATTGCCAGACCATGACTGTAAAATGGTTGTACCACCAATGTACGAAGGGTTCTATTGCTCTACAGCCTTGCTATGTTGTCATGTCTCTCAAAATTTACATCCTCATTGGTCTTTAATTTGCATTTTCTTCCTTCAAAGCCTGGTTCCACTCTCCATTATTTCCCCACACCTTTAGTCCTATGAACCACCCCACTAATGGAGGATACTTTCTATACAGGCATGTTTGGCCAACTTTGGCTAACAATGAAATTCTTTTGGTACATAATAATCATCATTAATGTGCCGGGCATGTTTACCAGCTCTGTTAGCTTTTAAATGCTAGTCTCTGAATTGTATAGGTAGAAAGATTATTAAGTGGTCAATAACATGTTTACAGATACATGGGACCTGGGATTGATGTGTACTAATTAAAGAATAGCTATTTTATTCATGATGGACAATTTCAAGCCATGTTAAAACACTAGGAAAAGATTTATTCAATTATACTTAAGTATTAAACACTTCTGGTGCTTAATTCATATATCAGTTTATAACATTACGTGTGTGTGGGCATACTCAGACATTTAATTATAAATCTTTAGGATCAGAAATTACATCTTGTACTTAGAAACCTTTACACAGCTTAACCTACTTAGTAGTTACCTTAGTAAATTCTTATAAAATTGAATTGCATTTCAATTCCTTAAAAAGCACCAAGAATTAACCATATCTAAATGATTTCAAATCTGATGAAATTGATTATAGTTTGTTACAATCATGATTCCTACCTATATATATATGGAGCATGCATAGAAGATGTTTGGGAGACAATTTACAATACTGAAGAAAATAGAGTGGTGGCAATAAATTTTTTTTAATTGTATTTTGAGGCAGGAAGAAAATGTGGAAATATAAAATAATGTTACTTAAAATAATCACTAAACAACAAAACAAGAGTGCAAAGGGGTTGGCTAATTTTAGAGTCATTTGAACCAAATATTTTCAAAACTTCATGGAGAAAATGATCCTCTCATGTCTGTCACAAAAACAAATACAACAAAACCAAAAACAAGACTAAAACTCAGAATATGTTCTTCAATGTTATTGAAACTCATTTTGTTCAAACAGGAGGTACATGAATATTTCCTCTAAAATCTGAATAGGATACACATCCACCCTGATAACTAAATGAAATAAAACTAGCAATTCTAAATGTTGGCTTGGGTTTAGAGCCAGCAATACAGTGCAGGGGGGCAGGTAAACTGACAGTTTCCTTGGGGAGGGGAAATTATTTGTCAAAGTGGGAGAGGAAATATCATCATAGCCTACAAATGGACAGCAGATATTTGAGGAAGGTAATGGTTTTCTACAATAAGGAAAACACAGGAAGTGAACATATTTGATGTTTGAGGAAATCTGACAGGAGTTCAACTGGGATAAGTAGAGATGATAAAAACACAAGCAACTACTATTTGAATTAAAAACTTTTGAATAAACATAATCCTATGATCCATTCCTCTGCTAAGTTAATAGAGAAGAAATACATGTACTTGTATAATAGCTAAAGCCAATTGCAAGAATGTTGCTGAAGCATTATTTGTAATAGCCTAAAACTGAAAACCACCCAAATTTCCATCAAGAGAATGAAGAAATTAAGGCATATTCACATAAAATGGACTATTATGCAGAAAATACTATGCTACATGGAGTAACATAGATGAATCTCATACAGACAGTATGATGTTGCAAAAGAAGGTAGCCACAAAATAATGTACAATTCTGTTTTTATAAAATTCAAAAACAAAACTAATCTTTGGTTTGAGGAGATAAAAAGAGATAATAATTGGGAGGGATGGAATATTTCTTGGGAAGAGTTTTTTTTTGGGGGGGGGCGGTACTAGCAAAGTTCTATTTTTTTGACCAGGGGCTGGTTATAGGGACTGTGTTCACTTTTTTTTTTTTTAAAACTAGGCTGTACAGAAACGATTTGGGCACCTTTCACTGTTTATTAGTCTTAAGCGTAAACATTCATAAAATTTTAAACAACTCAGATAAAGCTAAATCTATCTTGCTATCTCTAACCAATTCATCCCCTTTCCTTCAGAAAAATCACTTAACAGATTGATAAATATCTACTCACAGCTTTTGCATCTGTAATATATGTGTGTAACATTTAGAATGCATATGTTCTTCTTTTTCTAATTGCTAGAGCTTTTTAAAACTCAAAGAGTAGGGCCAGTTATATAGCTCAGCAGCATAAGTGCCTGCCTGGCAAGCGTGAGGTCCTGAGTTCGGTTCCTGGTACCCACATAAAGGAAAAAACAAAACAAAACAAAGCCTCAAAGAATAATACATTCAAAAGGTTAAAAATATTCAAACAGTACAAAATGGCATATGATAAAATGTAAACCTTTCTGAGGTCAGTCTTTGTTTATAATTTATGGGTGTTCTGGGTATGTGTTTATGTATGTATACATGTTTGTCTTATTTTCAAAATGTTCTTTTTGAAAAAAGTTCAAATAAATAGATCCTTTTAGGAACCTGAATAGTGAGCTTGATGGTAAAACAATACACAACAGGGCTTTGAATATAAAATCACCACAGTTTATTAATGAAAAGAGTTAAAAAGAACTCGACTACAAACATCTGTCTATAATTATCTGTACAATTTTTTAAAAAGTATCTTGTGTTATACAACTTTAATGTAAGAACACAGAAACAAATCCTGGAAACATCATTTTTATAAGAATTCTGTTTCATTTAATATTTCTTATTATGGAAGTTTATAATCAAATTCACTTTATAGAATTTTCAGATCTCTGTGGATAACTTTTAGTTGAATGCATGTATTTAGTGTTGCTTACAACCTTACCTCAGGCCAAACTGTATTTCTTAAAAGTAAATAATTTCTACAAGATTCTAGGGGAGTGATGGTGAACCTTTTAGAACTTTGAATGATACAAATGGCCTGTTGCAGTGCATGTGCCAAAAGTTCACCACCACTGTTCTAGGGCATAAGAGCTGGTGAAGTACAGAGTCATTTAATCAGAAAGTTAGGAATTATTCTAATTGTAAAATACCCAGGAATTAGAACATCAATGTTTTTGTTGATAAATCCAAAAAGCAAGTTATCAGAGGATAACAGAGTTTAGGGCAAAAGAACAGAAACATGTTTAAAGGAGAAATCCTGTAAGAATGAGAACCCCAAAGCTGGGTGTAATCCAAGCACTCTGGGAGGCTGAAGCAAGAGGATCACAAGTTTGATCAGCCTGGGCATTTTGGTGACTCAGTGAGAACCCCATCTCAAAATAAAAAGGGCTGTGTCTAATACAAAGGCTCCAGTACCATTGGGGGTTTGCAAGAGAGTGCAAGGCTTTTTGTGTCTAAGAAAAGTTAATGAATTATACTAAAATTAAAAAAAAAGTATTTGAGTTTCTCATGAAATAACGTATAGACAGTGGCATGGTACAGGTGTGTAGGAGAAACAAACCTCAATGAGAAAGAACAGATTGGTTTAATATTTACATTTTAGCCTTTCCAAAACTTTTAAGGGTAGGGAATTTAACAAAAAGATATTTTCTTTACCAGGCAAAGCTAAAGAGCAATTAGGAGAAAATTAATTTGGGTTGTGAACTCTATAATTGAGGGTCTGGATTAAAATTCTGGGGCACAAAATTAGTGTCACAAAGATATGAGGTATTATTTTAAAGTCTAAGTAACCTCACCCCTAAGGCTTACAGAATGTTTATTGTTTGGTATACAAGCTATCAGATTTTTAAAATGCATATATATATATATATATATATATATATATTTTTTTTTTTTTTTTAAACTTAAAAGTATAATCACATTTAAAAGTTGTTCTCTCTGATGTTTATTCGTGAAAATTTTCCTTCTTTTTTTCCCGGTTAAACCAAACATAGCTTTCATGGAGATAAAGAAGCAAAAGCATTAGGTAATAGCTAATCTCAAAAATGTATCTTTTAGGATTTGTTTTAGGTAATGTAGAAAGGGAGAAGTGCCTTTACTTTCTCTTGCTCTGCTTTTTCAATTTCCTCTGGGCAAAAGGGTCTGAATAGTTTGGGGACAATTCTCAATCAAGTGTCCAAACTAAGAACCTGCTGTTCATGAAAGATTGCCTACCTACAGAAAAGATTCAGGCCCCAAAGTAGGGAAATTTAGTGACTATGAAGTGGTTTATTTATTCTAAAGTAAAGAGGTGAGTCAGGTGAAAAAATAAAAAAACAAACACAAACAAACAAACAAAAAACCCTTCCTTATAGGACTATTCATCCATCAGGGTTTGAACATAATTTTACTGTGTGTGTAATAAATACAATCATGTATTTATTTAAGGTGGGAACTGATTACACTGCAGATGCTGGTAGTTAACAGATACTTTGTATTCCAAAGTTTTGACATCAATAAAAAGAAATCTAAAACAATATGAGAAAAATGCTATATTCCACGCAGAATAAAACCTACTCTCTGATCATTTTGCATTTTTACCTATTAAAACCTCTTTTTTGGATGACACTGGGAATGGTGGAGTATAAATCTTCCCAAGCCTACTTTTCCATAACAGTAATGAGAATGCAAGTAAAAAATGGTCAAATCCAGGTTTTTCAGAACTTTGGAAACTAACCAGAGTTAATTAACTTGCAACAATCCATTCAAGGATAACAGCTGAATCCTGGTATGAATAGTGAACTTTAAACCACTGCAGTTTGCTCTACTCCCTTCTCCCTATCCCAAGCTCATGGTAGCCTTGGAAATCAACAGCCTCAAAACTACAGTAGCAGTGAAAACCAGCAGAACAGTAGCTATCAGAGGGGACAGAACAGATTTGGAACTGTATAAAAGTTTCACCTTTAAAGAATTGCCATTAACTGGTCTATGTGGTACTAGTTCCCTGAAAACCCCTAGTCGCAGTTCTTGTCTTTATTTGACCTGACTCTCTCAGGTCTTTATTTGACTTGAGCTCTCTTACTGAAAACAGCATTCCTCCTATGGAGTATTTCTAAAACAATCCCTGGCAGTTGGTTAATATCAAAGTTGCCTATGGTGATAATAACAACTGCAAAAACAAGAAGCCCACCAAAAATGGTGAAAGGAAAACTGGGGAAATAAGATACATATAGGTGATTTTAAACAGTTTCAACAAGGTGTGGCATACACTGGTTTCATTGTGGCATCACAGGCATATTTATTTGAGTACTATATCAGAAATCACATTATAGTACTTGCCTCCCACCGAATCGAAATTCTCTCAATACGAATAATCTCATTCATTCCTATGGTTTTGCTACCCATAAAATTCTGATACTTTCTATATTCCTGGCTCAAATTCAATCTCTTTCATGAAATCTAGTCCATTAACTTAACTGTTTTTATAGGTATTAAAACTGTAATACATGATTAGGAATCTTATAGACTTAGTTTCGAATCCTAGTTTTTTTCTTTCAAAAGCTGTCATTTAACCTTGTAACAAGTAACTTAACATCTTTCTTATCTCTTAGTTTCAGAAATATTCCAGTGACTTCATAGGACTGTTAGGAAAATTAAATGAAACAAAGCATATATAACACTTGACTCAGTATCTGACACATGGAAAGGATGCAAATCATAGCTAATATTTTTATCATCTCTACTTATACATCCACAAATACTTCAAAATCAAATGCAGTTCTCTTGTGCTCCCTCAAATCCCAAAATTGCTGCTACTTCTGTTCTATTTATTATAGAAGACTATTTCCCCCCACATATTTGCTGCCTCTCCCTAAAGTAAGATTATCCCCAGCCCACTGACAAGTCTGTAGGTTAATATAATGTGAATGGAGGTCAGTATTTACTTCACCATGACACTTGCAACGTTCTACATAGAGGCTGGTTGGGTCTCAAATCAAGATTATGCAGGCAAAGCCACACCTAACCTGTGAAGGACACAGAACAGGAACAATGTACTTTTTGGTAAACTACTGACATTAGAGGATATTTGTTTATCTTGATTGAATGTTCTTGTCATCCATCCAAGTACTAAAAGAAAATGCCCAGGGAAATTCTTGTCTTCTGTTTTATTCTATGAATTGTTAATCAGTTCTATCTCCTTAATATTTTTAAACTATGCATCATTAATACAATCTTAATCCACATCTTCATTATTATTATTATATTTTGTTTTCCCAGCCTTGTTCCTTTTAAACATTTTAATCTGCATGGGAGAGCTGCCTCTCAAAGTATAGTCAATTCTTAGAGGTAACAAAGGGTTTGGCCAGCATCACACCTCTCATTTGTAAACCAGCCAATCTCAAGTCTATAGCTCTAGCCCCCTTATCTAACTCTTACATACCAAGTCATTATTTTCACTGTTCTAGATCATCTCAGGGCCAGGAAGAAGATAACTAGAAATCCAAAGACTGTTGGAATTACTGTACTAAAACCAGTCCTGGGCCGGTGATATAGCTAAGCGGCGTAAGAGCCTACCTGGCAAGCGCGAGGTCCTGGGTTCGACTCCCAGTATCCGCATAAAAAGAAAAAGAAAAAACCAAAAAAACAGTCCTAATCTATTTGCTCTGTTCTACCCTGCCTTTCCTATAGCCTTTCCCAGTAAAAGCTTGCACCTAGGCTTGCTTTTTCCTAGTTTTTGCCTCTGTCTCCTGACCAAAATTTGACGTTTCCCCTGTAGCCTTCCTTCCTTCCTTCTTTGGAAAATCTAAGTAGTAAAAAATCTTCCTTCAATGGCATCAGCCTCTCTCTTGTCTCCTAGTCACTTCCATAAAGTAAAATCCCATGGGTACCAATGAGAGGGCAAATTACAAAACAATAAAAAAGATTAATGAAAAAAGAGAAAATTCTGATAAAGCTTGATAGGTAGGTTGAATTTTTTGTTTGTTTGTTTGGTTTTGTTTTGTTTTTGGTGCTGGGGATTGAGCCCAGGGCCTAGTGCATGCTAAGCATGTGGTCTACCACTGAGCTACATGCCTCACAATGCTGAAGTTTTAAAGACTTTAACCAAAACTGTACATGCATGCAGTCATTTTAGAAGGGAAATACATAAAAGTTAGAGAAGGTAATGTTAAATTATTTAAGTGTTGAACCACAAAAGAAACCAAAACGTCTGAACTTGACTTCTGACGGTGGCCAACAGTGAATAGAGCTGGGCTTTCCAATTATGTGGGAAGCTCATAGTCCCTAAAGGTAATTTGGAGGTTCTAACAGGGTATCACAATCATTTGTCTGTATTTTACTTCCTCTAATAAGAAAAATACAATCTTAAATCAAGCATTATGAATGAAAACACAAAATGGAACAGCCACTTTGGCAGACAGTTTGGTAGTTTCTCACAGAGTTAAGCACAGCTTCATCATATGATCTAACAATCACGCTCCTAGGTATTTCCTTAAGTTGAAACTTACGTTCACCCAAAAGTCTGTACATGAATGCTTATGGTAGTTTTATGTTTAAGTATCCCAAAACTAGAAGTAACTAAGAAATCCTTCAACAGATGACTGGATAAATGAACTAGAACATTCATAAAATGAAATACTGTTCTTAAAAAGAAATGAGCTATTAAGCCATGGAAAGAAATTATCTTCACTTCTAGATAATATTGTGAAGTGAGAGAAGCCAGTTTGAAAAGGCTATATGAATTCAAATAACTGGCATTCTGGAAAAAAGAAAATTATGGCTTATATTTAGATACCCCCCAAAACCTCATGCTCATAGGCAGGGCTTTTTGGATCTAGGGTGTGTTAAGATGGATTAAGGGTGTCTAATAATTGGATTGATCCCCTAATTTGATTAGTACAGTTCTAGGCGTGGCTGAATTTCTTGAAGAGGGAAGCTCCACCCTGGGTATGGGTGGCACCAACCATTAGGCTTATAGCCTGGACAAAATATGAAATCACAGAAAGAAGACAGGTTAGCTGCTTCACTATGGACTATTTCTCCTTTGCCATGCTGCCCTGCCTTGGAGCTAGCAACTACAGACCGATAGCTCTACAAACTGTGAGCCAAAACAAACTTTTTCTCCTTTACCTCCTGGATGTCTGGTATTTTATCCCAGTAATGAGAAAGTAACTCAGATAAACAGCACCTACATTTACTGTCTAAAATCAGAAAAAAAACTGATGCAGAGATAGATAACAGGCAACTATAAAAAAAATTAATTTGATTCCAAGCACGAGAACAGAAATCATCCCATCTAATATTCCTAAGAAAGTAAAGACCAGACAAAATCTATTATTCTGGATTTTTTTTTTTTTTTGTGGGTACCAGGGGTTGACCTCAGGACCTCACACTCCAGCAGGCGCCCATGCTGCTGAGTGATATCACCAGCCCTTTTTTCGTATGTGGGTTCCAGGAGTCGAACTCGGGCTCTTGTGCTTGCCAGGCAGGCGCTTACGCCGCTGAGCCATCTCACCGGCCCCTATTCTGAATTTTTAACGTTATTCATATGTATGACATCTTCTCTGCCTGGACTGTCTTTTAGTTTATTGCTTACTCCAGGCACCAACCACCTAGTATTGTGTCTCTACAGGCAATCTCTAACTTGGCATTCCATTAAGTTAAGATAAAGAAATAACTGCTGTCAAGTTTATTGCCTTTCCACCTCGTTATCTATTTTTTAATTTCTTACATTCTACCACAGGTTTGGTCCATTTCTTGGATTCAGTATACATCTTTCATAAGTATCTTTCTAGTTTTCTGATCCACTACTCACCATACTACCTCTTAGTGATTTAAATATTGACTGGCGTATCTATAATTTCTTTAGCTTTTTAAAATACTTACTGAGTGCTTTGATTCAGATCTGATAAACATTTGACTGAGCTCCTTCAGACTCACTTCATTCTCAAAGTTTTAGGTACTCTAAGAGGATATTATTGCCTCCACTTTTTAGAGAATGAAACATACTAGAAGTTTAAAAACCTGGTTGAGTCACCTAAACCAAATTCAACTCTATCAGCTAAGTCTACTGCTCTTTCCACTAATCTTTACCTCTCTCCCTGCTAGTTAGAATTTCAATGCTTTTCACCACCTCCTTAACCATCTTTGTGTACTACTGATATATGAGATAGTCGTAGTGCCTTCAAGGTTTAAAAAAATTCTGCCAAAACAATCTCCTTTTTTGGGGAAGGAGACATGTTATGGTTTATATCTAGATGTGCCCCCACCCCCCCCAGTCCTCATGCACTCATAAGGTAGGGCTTTTAAAAGGTGATTGGGTTATGAGGGCTACAGCTGAATGTGCTGTTAGGAGGTGGGGTCTGTTTGAAGAAGTGAGTTACTGGGGATGTCACCTGTAGGAGAGTATCTCCCTTCCCAGTGGCTCCCTTCTCTCTCTGCTTCCTGTCAACCATGACATGAGCAGCATACCTCCATCAAACCCTTCTACTGCGTGTTCTTGCCTTGAACCAGCCAACTATGGACTAAAAATGTGAGCCAAAATAAACCTCTCCTCCTATAACTTGTGGGTGCTGGGTATTTTTTCCCCAGCAACAAGGAAAGTGACTGAGACAGATTTTGGTACCAGAGAAGTGGGGTTGTTGCTGTGACGTGACCCAACCATGTGGTTCAGAAGTCTTTGGAAGTAGTTCACAAGAGGAGTTTGGAAAGGTTTGGAGATTTGAGCTGGAGAAGCAGCTCTAGAATGCTCTTAAGCAGAGCTGTATAAGAGATTTTGATCAGAGCTTAGAAGATCAAAAGGCAGACAGTAAAGACCAAGCTCAGGAGGTTTCAGCTGGGAACAAAGAGTCCATTGGCAGTTGGGATCCAAACATGTGCTTGTCCTCTGGCAGAAAAATCTGTCTACATTTTGCTCATGTCGGAGACTCTGCAGGAGAACTGAGATTAAGGGAGATGGGGGATTAATTTTAAAGAGGAAATTTTAAAGCAGACTAATAGTTAAGCTGTGGCATAGATACTACTAGTGGCTTTCAGCCAGGTTTATACTAAAAAACAGGAACAAAAGGGCCATTTGAAGTTTTCAGTTTCTTCCAAAGGAAAATGCCTACAAATCTGGAGAACAGAAAAGTATAGTTGCTAAAAAGATTAGTGTTAAATAGAAGCCAGGTACTCTACATCAGGACAATAAGAAGGATGCCTTGAGGACATCCCAGGAAACAGCAAGACCTCATCTTTCACCCTGCAAAAATGTGAGACTTTTCACCTGCAAAAGTAAGACTTTTCTTTGAGAGGTGAGTTCCCCGGTGCTCTGCTCAAAAACAATTGACTAGGGCAGTGGTGGTAAATTTAGAGCATGCAGCAGCAGGCTGTTTGCATCACTGAAAGCTCTAAAAGGTTCACCACTGGACTAGGGAATTGATTTGCTGGGATTCAGTTCACAGTGCTCAGCCATCTAGGCACTTGGAGGCTTCTACAGTCATGACACAAGGGGGCCAGGCTACTGCTTGAGCTGACAGCAGACCCTGGTATCATCCACATGCTGCTGGTTCTGTAAGCATGCAGAATGAAAATGAGAGTTGTGGGGTCAGGAAGGCTTCCACCCAGATTTCAGAAGACTTCGGAGGCAAGGCAGTGTTCTTCTGAGAGGGACCTGCATAGTGCTGAACGTGCAGTGGAGACCACAGGAAGTTGGAAATGCCAGAGTGTAGAATGTCTGAGAAGGAAGGCCACAGTCAGTGAGCAAAGCCAATCCAAGTGAGAAGCCACTAGAGCTGCACTTGGCAGTATTGAGCAGTAGGCCATGTCTTAGTTACTCTTATCATTGATGAGACAAAATACCCAACACCCAAAGTTAAAGGAGGTAAGGTTTATTCAGCTCATAATTTGTAGAGGTTTCAGTTCACAGTTAGCTGGCTCCAAGGCAGGGTGGCATGGCAGAGGGGCACTGCAGAGAAGAAACATTCATGCCAAGCAAAAGATAGCAAAAGCAAGCAAGTGACCAGCCAGGACCACAGCTTTCTGTCCCTTAGATCTTACCCAGGCTACCTGCCCTTTGGGCAGGTAGTACTCCACACCCTTAATCCTAGCACTGGACTGTAAACCAATCCTACCATCACATCTTTGATCCCAGCAGCACAAAACCTAGATCCAGCCACCTCTGAAAAGCCCCACCTATGACTGCATGAGGCTCTGGGGGGACATCTAGATACAAGCTATATCAGGCCACCCAAGGCCTTTGAAGTTCCCATCTTGCTACAGCTTGCTTAGGTGCTGGACACAAAGCACCAGGATTTAATGTCTGTCCTGCTAGGTTTCTGTATTGCTTTGGTCCTTTCTATGTCCCTATTCCTTCTTTTTGGAATGTAAATGTTTACCCTGTGCCAGTATATGTCAGCAGTGTTTAATTTTTATAGGGAGTCAAAGCTAAGAGTTTGCCTTAAGTCTCAGAGTGTGATCTGAAATGGTTTATGTCCCTTTTAACTCCACCCTTCTCTCTCTGGTTCCTGTCTGCCGTGATGCGAGCAGCTTTCCTCTTCCAAACCCCTTCATCATGTCTTCCTGCCTTTACCTGGCCAACTATGGATTAAAAACGTGAGCCAAAATAAACTCCTCCTGTAAGTTGTAGATGTTGGGTATTTTGTCCCAACAATGAGGAAAGTGACTTAAGAAGTGAAGTCTTGAGAGGGCAATGTAGTGGTGCTTCTTTCTGGTGTTGTGTCCATTGGCACATACAACTATAGCAACTACATCAATGTACTATAACTACTTAGATTTTTTTTTTAATGCAACAGATTTATCAACAACTTGAAACCACCAGTTGGCCTGAGGCAGCAAATGATGACAGAAGACACCCCAAGAGTCACACTAAAGTAAGTAAATACCTATCACATCTATCACATTTGTGGGGAAAAAAATCTTAATAGACTTAAATTTGACCATGAAAAACAAATTAGTGAAGTCAAGTTCCCACTAAAAGTTATCTGAGCACATGTGAAAATTAAAACCAGGACACAACATTTTTTGTCTTGGTTACATAAAACAGAAACATTTAGCAGTCAAGCGAATCACTACTGAATTTTAAATAGCAAAGTTTAAAAAGTAGACCTTTATCTATCTTATAAGAAAATCCTAATCATCCATTATAGAAATTATGTTTATAAAGTAATAAAATATGACTTTTTCTTAGAAGTTTCCAAGGGAGGCATTATGAGTAATACAAGCATAGATGCACAAGCTGTTTGATCCTGATGAAGTTATTTAGCTTTTCTGAAACCTATTTTGTTTATCTGCAAAAAAGAACAAGAGTAACCATCTTATAGGATTGTTAAGAGAATTAAATGAAATCATAAAGTTCTTAGCACAATACTTGTTATATCACAGGTACCCAAGCTATTCCTTTTCCTCCTCATCATTTATTATACCCTCAGTCTTCATTTTTTCACCTATCATATTAAAATACCTAACATATAAGGTACATGGGAAAATAAGCACATTGTCTGGCATATAATAGGTGCTTATGAAAATACATTGTTTCAAGATTACTTACTAGGGTATGAGTCAGTGCAACCACACAACTATATCTTTAAAGTCCTGGGTTGGGATAACAGAACATAGCAGCTTTTCAGGAATTTTGTATATGATTTTAGAAGGGGACAGGAGTCTGGTGAGGAGAGAAGATGGGAAGAAAAAGATAATGAAGTTTTACATTTTATAATGTAGTCATTTAATTGCATAACCAAGTTATAATTTCATAACAACTTGAAGAAATGATTTATAATAATCATTAAGGTAAAAGGTTAAACTTCAGCATTACCCTGCTACCAAAGCCAGAAAAAGACCCAACCAAAAAAGAGAACTACAGGCCAATCTCCCTAATGAACATAGATGCAAAAATCCTCAATAAGATACTAGGAAACAGAATGCAGCAAATCAAGAAGATAATACACCGCGACCAAGTGGGATTCATCCCAGGAATGCTGGGATGGTTCAACATATGCAAATCAATAAATGTAATACATCATATCAATAGAGCCAAAGACAAAAATCACATGATCATCTCAATACATGCAGACAAAGCTCTTGATAAAGTCCAACACCCATTCATGATAAAAGCCCTACAGAAAATTGGAATAGATAGTATTTACCTCAATCTGATAAAAGCCATCTATGACAAACCAACAACCAACATCATTCTAAATGGACAAAAACCAAAAGCTTTCACTCTAAAATCAGGTACAAGACAAGGATGTCCACTATCACCACTCCTATTCAATACAGTTCTAGAAACATCAGCCAGAGCAATTAGACAAGAGAGAGAAATAAAAGGAATAAGGATGGGAAAGGAAGAAGTTAAATTATCATTATTCACAGATGATGTGATACTCTACATAGAAGATGCCCAAAACTCCACCAAAAGACTTCTAGATTTAATAACCAAATTCAGTTGTGTAGCTGGATACAAAGTCAACACTCAAAAATCAATAGCATTCCTGTACACAAACAACAAACTCACTGAGAGAGAAATTAGGGAAACCACACCCTTCACAATAGCATCCAAAAAAATGAAATACTTAGGAATCAATCTAACAAAAGAAGTAAAAGATCTATACATTGAAAATTAAAGTACTCTGAAAAAGGACATCAAAGAGGATATCAGAAAATGGAAAGATATTCCTTGCTCATGGATAGGAAGAACCAACATAGTGAAAATGGCCATACTCCCAAAATTGTTATACATATTTAATGTAATCCCAATCAAAATACCACTAGCATACCTCACAGATCTAGAGAAAACATGACTAAAACTCACTTGGAAACAGAAGAGACCTAGACTAGCAGAGGCAATCCTGGACAAAAAAGGCAAGGCAGGAGGGATCACAATCCCTGACTTGAAATTATACTACAAAGCTACTGTGATAAAATCAGCATGGTATTGGCAAAAACAAAAAACAAAAAAAACAAACAAAAAAAAAAAAACCCAAAAAACAAAAAAAAACCAAAAAACAGGCCTGAAGATCAGTGGAACAGATTAGAATGCAGACACAATTCCAAACACACTCAGCTACCTTATCTTTGACAAAGGGGCCAAACGTGTTCACTGGAAGAAAGATAGCCTCTTTAATAAATGGTGATAGAAAAACTGGCTTTCCACATGCCAAAGAGTAAAACTAGACCCATGTCTATCACCATGCACTAAACTAAAGTCAAAATGGATCAAAGATATAAATATTAAAACCGAAACACTAAATCTACTGGAAGAGAAATAGGTAGAAATCTTGAAGACACAGGGGTAGGCAGACTTCATGAACAAAACCCAACTGCAAGGGAAATACTTCAAAGAATCAACAACTGGGATCTCATCTTATTAAAAAGCTTTTGCACATCAAAAGAAATCATCAACAGAGTGAAAAGAAAACCCACAGATTGGGAAAAAATTTTAGCCAATTGTCCCTCAGACAATTCTACCTAGAACATGCAAAGAATTGAAAAACATCAGAGTCCCCCAAGTTCAAAGACCCAATCCAAAAATGGGCATCTAAGATGAATATACACTTCTCAGATGAAGAAATACAAATGGCAAATAAATACATGAAATAATGTTCAACATCATTGGTCATTTGAGAGATGCAAATTAAAACAACACTGGGATTCCATCTCACTCCAGTAAGAATGGCTATCATCAAGAAATTAACCAATAACAAATGCTGGAGAGGATGTGGGGAAAAAAGGAACTCTTCTCCACTGTTGGTGGGAATGCAGCTGGTGCAACCACTGTGGAAATCAGTATGGAGATTCCTCAAAAAGTTAGTATTAGAGGTCCCATTTGACCCAGCTATTCCCCTTCTGGGTATCCTCCCAGAAGAATTAAACGCATTATACAACAGTCATATATGTGCACCCATGTTTGTATTAGCACTATTTGTAATAGCTAAATCCTGGAAACAACCCAAATGCCCATCAACTGAGGAATGGATAAAAAAGATGTGGTATTTTTATACAATCAAATACTACTCAGCCATAAAGGAGGATAAACTTGAGACATTTATAGGTAAATGGATACAACTTGAGATCATACTCATTCATGAAATAAATCAGACTCACATGTGTAAACATTGTATTGTCTCCCTGGTGTAAGAAACTGAAAGAGTAAGATCTAAAATATACAATAGATATTGTGAAATGGGAAGAAATTGTTAGAAAGAAAAAAGGACCTAGGATGGGGGAATGGGAGAGGAAGGAAGGGAAAAGAGAGAAAAAATGCAAGTTACACTATTAGTGTCTCTTAGTTCATAGAAAAGGAAGGTTTGCGCTAATACTGATTGGAGAATTTTTTATGCCCATATCTCATACTCTGAGTAACTACTTTAAAGATAATAATATGCAAAGTATTAACTATTGTTATTCTCTTATCATCTTGTTATGAAATTTTGTTTTACCTTTTTTCCATAAAAAAAAATTTTTTTTTTTAATGTGGGTACCGGTAGTTGACCTTAGGACCTTGCGCTTGCCTGGCAGGTGCTTATGCCGCTGAGCTATCTCACCGGCCCCTTTTCCATAAGATTAAACAAAAAAAAAGGTTAAACTTAGTTAAAAACATCGAAGGACTAGTAAAGGAAAAACAACTTTAATGGCAACTAAATATACACACAAGAAATCTGACAATTAGTGAGACACTTTTTGAACAATTTCAAAAAGAGTCCTATAATTTTATCATCTTACAAAAATCAAAACATTTTGAACTAGAGTTCAAAACATGAATACAGTGAAGTTTACATTTTGCAATCTTTGAAAGAAATACATGTGTACTAGACAAAAAGAAATAAACATTTCAGTTTCCTTACCTGTTGTGTACCATCTGCACTTACAATAGGAGCAGACAGAAGAGAAATATCACTATTTAAAATCTGAGTTGTATCCAGCAGAGGTGGATGTTCTGCCATTATCAATAAGACATTAATATACTGGATAACCTTCCAACTCTGAAAGACAAAAATACATAGCCACTTATGTACACATTCTTATAAAATATTAAAATACACTCAAGATTTGTCTCATTCTTTAAGAGATATTTTTGTCAAAGGAAAATACTGTTGACTACCTTTTTTCAGTTAACAGACCTTTCAAGAAAATATATATATTACACCTCACCAACTGTCAAAGTACTAAGATATATTAAAGCTAATATATCAGAAGCTGCTATTTAAATTCCGTATCTGTTTATCTCTCCACCCCTTTCATCTCTATATAATGTTTCTTAATTTACCCACCACTACTTAATCTCAACACTGGGATGGATACAGAGAATGACAAAACAAGGCAAATCAACCACTTGTTTTTTTCTAAGGACAAATAAGATGATTATGAAGACCAAATTCCCCTCATCACTCTATTTGCCTCAAGGCAGTAAATAAGAATTATGATTTTTTATTGATTCCTCAGACAAAAGCAAAATGGCCCAACATTTACTCAGGATTAGGATAAGAACCTTCAGGTTTTAAGTGCTAAGCTGTTACATTACTTGTTCATCTGGGTTTATTCTTTATCTTTTCTTTTCTTTCCTTTTTTTTTTTTTTTTTTTTTTTTTTTGGTTATTTTGGTTTTTTGAAACAGAGTATTGCTGTGTAGTTGAGGCTGTCTTTGAACTCACTATGTAGCCCAGGCTCGCTTCAAATTCTCAGTGATCCTCCTGCCTCAGCCTCCAGAATGCTGGGATTACAGGCATGTACCACCACTCCCAGCTTGGTTTTATTCTTTTCTAAGTGATACATAATCTACTTCACAGTAAAAAAAAAAAAATCTTGGTGACCAAAGTACATACATTTAGATATGTTTAACTGTAAATATAGTATCACTCATACAAAGAAAAGATATGATATAGGATTATTTGTCTTACTCTGCATAATGCCAACCAATGAAACATTACCAAATTACATTTTAAGATGAGCAGGGCCAGTGAGATGGCTCAGCAGTGTAAGCGCCTGCCTAGCAAGCGCAAGGGCCCGAGTTTGACTCCCGGAACCCACATACGAGAAAAGGGCCAGTGATATCCCTCAGCGGCACGAGCACCTGCTGGTACGCGAGGTCCTGAGGTCGACCCCCGGTACCCACAAAAAAAAAAAAAAGAAAAAAAAAAAGATGAGCAAATTAAGCACAATCATAAATTTTATCACATCTATACAGGAAAGTAAAATAAACATTTTTGGAAGCATTCCACAATTCTGTAGTTAAGTATAACTTTCTACGAATAAAGTCATGTTATATACTTTAAAATCTTGCATCTTTGCAGAAACACACACAAGTTGATTTAACTTGAAAACGGTTTTTCATTTAGATATATAAAAGCCACTCTAAGACACTGAAATTATTCAATATAGGTATCTATTTCAAGATTTCATACTTAAAGCAATAATATGGAACATTTTTTTTATTTTAAAGAGAAGAAAAAACAAAACAAATCAAAAAAAGAACAAATTTTCAAAACAACATAATATGAGGGTAACAATGGTTAATGCATTACGTATTATTATCTTTAAGTTAGTTATTCAGGGTACCAGACATTAGCATTCAATTGTCCAAACATTATTGGCACAAACCTTACTCTTCAATGAACTAAGTAAAATTTGTACTGTATCTATCTTAAACATCTTATATATATATATATATATATATATATATATACACAATTTTTTTCCCTTTCCCTTCTTTCTTTTCCCTATTCCAGTCTCTCTTTCCTTTTGACCAGTTTATTTTTGATTCACTGTGTCTATTGTACATTTTGGATCTTACTCTTTCAGTTTCTCATACTAGAGAGACAATACGATGCTTACACATGTGCGTCCGGTTTACTTCACTTATGAGTATTTTCTCGAGTTGCATCCATTTACCTATAAAAGTCTCCAGTTTATCCTTCTTTATGGCTGAATAGTACTCCATTGTATAAAAATACCACATCTTTCTTATCCATTCCTCAGTTGATGGGCATTTGGGTTGTTTCCAAGATCTGGCTATTACAAATTGTGCTGCTATAAACATGGGTGCACATATATCGCTGTGGTACGATGTTTTTAATTCTTCTGGGAAGATGCCCAGAAGGGGAATAGCTGGGTCAAATGGGACCTCCAACCCTAGTTTTTTGAGGAATCTCCACACTGACTTCCACAGTGGCTGTACCAGTCGACACTCCCACCAACAGTGAAGAAGGGTTCCTTTTCCCCACAGCCCCTCCAGCATTTGTTATTAGTTGATTTCTTTATAGTAGCCATTCTTTCTGGGGTGAGATGGTATCTCAGTGTTGTTTTAATTTGCATCTCTCGAATGACTAGTGATGTTGCACATTTTTTTGTATATTTATTTGCCATTAGTATTTCTTCATCTGAGAAATGTGTATTCATCTCAGATGCCCATTTTTGGAGTGGGTCTTTAAATTTGGGAGGTCTGATTTTTTTGAGTTCTTTATATGTGGAACATTTTTTATTGTTTAACTGTTTAATGAAAAAGCATGTCACTTAAACATAATGGGCATATATATATGTTTACGTAGTATATATAAATCAGAATGTGATCATTAAGGTACAAAGTTAAATTTAGTTTAAAAAACACTCAAGGATTAGTACATCATTTATCTAAAGGAAAACAAAAACTTTAATGGCAACTAAACATACATGCAAAAAATTTGACCATTAGTGAGACACTTTAGAACCAACTTCATATATATACGTATTGAATACTACATATATAGATCAAATAATTATGTATACACACACAGTATATATATAATATATGTAAAATTGCTGAGTACTTTAAATCATGTCAAATAATTTCCCTCTGTGGAACAAAGAATTTTAAGATGGGAAAGAATCAATGCATCATTTTTCCTGTTACATCTTGCATAATTCAGTGTAAGAAGAAACATTTCCAGAAAGTCAACCTGGATTAAAGAGCGTCTTTATAAACTCTCCTCTCCCCTCCCTTCCCCTTCTGCCCCTTCCCCCTCTCCCCTCCTTCTCTTCCTTCCTCTCTCTCTCTGAGGGTGCTGGGGATTGAATTTTTTTTTTTTTTTTAGTTAAAAGATAGTCACACTGTTACCCATTTTGGCCCCAAACTCCTGGGCTCAAGTGACTCTTCTGCCTCTGCCTCCCAAATAATTGTAACTTCAGTCATGCACCACCCCATCTTGCTCATTTTTCTAAATTAATAAAAATTTATTTAACTTTCTTTTTTTTTTTTTATATGCGGGTACCGGGAGTCGAACTCAGGACCTCATGCTTGCCAGGCAGGTGCTTATGCTGCCGAGCTATATCACCGGCCCTTATTTAACTTTTAAACAATAAAATCTATTGAGCTATTTTTATTTTGTCACTGTACTGTTTGTAATATTCTATATAGTATATTTAACTAAAACTGCAGGCCACCGTTTCTACTTAAATTTTAGAATGTAATGCTCAGTACTCATCCATAGTTTTCAGAGTTGGACTGGAAGCTTTGAACATATAAATACAGATTTCTTAATCTCTAAATTAACTGTAAGAATGGTAAGTGTTATTAGAGATCGGGTATAGAGCCACATACAATTTTAATGTTACCATTTCACTTAAAGTATTACCTTTAATTTTATTCTTTTTAAAATCTACAACACACCAGTTTTATCTATGAAACGGTTTCTTGCCTGATCATACCTACCACGCTATATGCAAAGTAGGTAATTTTATTTAAGCTTAAAACTGGAAATTTCAATCCTGCTACTCAAATGTTGCATTTATTAACCTGGAAATTCCTTTCATTCTTTGGGTAGAGAATACTCTCAGCAGCCTCTTTCAATCCATTTCTTCTAATTTGTTACTGATATAGGAGGCAGGGCATGGCAAAACCGGCTAAGAAAATAGGTGGGACCTGTCAATTATAAGATCCCAGGACAGAGTAAAATAATTCCTAGGACCCCATATGTGGAACTTCTCGTGGGCTTCCACAAGATGTGGATGACATAAAAGACAGGGGACACCATGAGCCGGCTATCTTGACTCCTCATGGTAGGCCACTCTGTGCACTTTTATTTTTGCTTTTATCCTTTCCTTTCTTTGTGTGGCCCAAGTTTGCTCTACAGAGCTAGTTCTTCCCTTGCCCCTTCAGTCCTCACTTTTCAAATAAAACTGTGGGCACCGTTTTGGGCTTTGCTTGTCCAATTCTTCGGCAAGAAGGACCTGGAATACTTTTCATTGACGAGCCATTTCTAAAAGAACTACCTGACATTACCACTCACTTTCTATATTCTCATCTTATTTTGTGACCACAAACAGCCTCTTGGTTTTAATTATGCATTATTTTTTATTTTTAAGATGTAATATTTGATGTATGCAAAAAAGAAAAAAGAGTAGGAATAGTTTGTACTGTGTTGTTAACTTACAGGGAGTAAATAACCCACCCAAGGCCCACTTCAAGCGAAAAGTAAGTAAAAATGCTTTATCCTCTAACTCGTAACATAGAGTGTACATTGGTTTACAAACTGACGATCAAATTTGTAAATTACTCAGGACCTTGTGTGCCAGCAGGCGCCCATGCCGCTGAGTGATATCACCAGCCCTTTTTTTCCTTTATGTGGGTACCGGAAGTCGAACTCAGGACCTTGCGCTTGCCAGGCAGGCGCTTATGCCGCTGAGCTATCTCATCAGCCCCAATTTTGTAAATTTTGAACAATCAAGTTTTGTACATAAGTAAAGATGGCTCCAGCATATCAATATCTATATCTATATAGACATTTATCTATATAGTAATAATGCAGTGAAATTTGGCATTTTGGGAATCTGAAGAAAACCTGAGTATCTTTTTACAACTGCTGCGACTTTTTTGTAAGTCTAAAATTTCATTTTCAAACAAATGTTAAAAAAAATTCCAGTCAGACTGCAGATCTGAATGTCAAAGGCAAAACAAAAGGTATTTTCAAAAGATAATGCTGAAAAATGTCTTCATAATCAAGGGATAGAGAAACATTTGTTAAGTAGGATACAAAATATATTTCTTAAATTGTAAAGGAAAAATAATACACTGGACTTCATTAAAATTAAGAACTACACTTAAGAATATCTTTAAGAGAATAAAATGTAAGGCATAGACCAAGTGAAGATATTTACAACATATATAAAAAAGAGCACACGTGTAGAATATTTATAGGCCACCTACAAACTGATTTTTTAAAAACAGCATAAAAATGACAGACTTGAATATACCCTTCATAAAAGTGGAAATTCAAGAGGCCAATAAAATATAAAAGGATTCTCAAAGTTAATTAGGAAAAAGTTAATTTAAAAAATCATAATGACATATCACCATGCACTCACTAGGATGATAAAATGAAAAGACAATATCGGGGGTAGTAAGGCTATGGAGTAATTGGCAAACTCATATGGAGCTGAAATGAAAACTCATAAAATGACTTTGAAAAGTTTTATATTATCCACCAGAGTTGAACAAATGTATACTCAGTTATGATCTAGCTATTACATTCCTAACAGTGCTCACTTCTACTTGGCACGTGTACTAAAATATTAAATTCCTAGTATATACCAAAAAGAAATGCATGCACATGCGGACCTAAAGTAGGTTCATTGGAGTATAGTTTGTTCACAGCCTGAAAGCATATACAAACTTAATGCCTCTTGTAAATAAACTTTGGCTGATTCATCCAATGGACTATATACAGCAATGAAACTTAATGAACTAGTGATACAGGGAATAACATGGGTAAATTTCACGAACAATATGAATGAAAAACATATACAGAAGAATACATACTGTACAACTTTATAAAAAGTTGAAAATAAATAAAAACAATTATATAGCTAAGTCAGGACAGTGGTTGCCCATGGGGACAAGACGGGCACAAAACAGTTTCTGGGGTGCTAATACTATTCTATATCTTGACCTATGAGGCTATTACATGGTCGTTGTCATCGAATTATTACCTAAACTGCACACTGATTATGTATGTACTTCTCTGTGCATATTATACTTCAATAAAATAACGTGTAAAAGTTAATTGATGTAGGCCGGTGAGATAGCTCAGCGGCATAAGCACCTGCCTGGCAAGCACGAGGTCCTGAGTTCGAACCCTGGTATCCACATTAAAAAAAAAAAAAAAGTTAATTGACGTACCAAAAGCATTTGACAAATCTACACCCTTTAATGAAAAAATACTTAACAAGTTAGGAATAGAAAGAATCTGTCTCAACATAATAAAGGCCATATATAAAAATTCTCAAA
The DNA here is from genome assembly GCA_028451465.1 of Erethizon dorsatum. Lineage (NCBI taxonomy): Eukaryota > Metazoa > Chordata > Mammalia > Rodentia > Erethizontidae > Erethizon > Erethizon dorsatum. The sequence continues at coordinate 101,219,609 of CM051824.1, forward strand.
GGGAGTGATGATACTTAATGATAAAAAATCAAAATTTTTTTCTCTAAGATCAGGAAGAAGGTAAGAGTGCCCACTTTTACCACCTCTATGCAACACAGTAACAGAAATTCTAGCCAGAGAAGGTGGGCAAGAAAAAGAAATGATATCTAAATCGAAAAGGAAGAAGTAAAATGATCTGTTTACAGATATTACATGTAGAAACCCTACAGATTCCACAAAAAGTGGTACAATTAAGGAACAAATTCAGTAAAGTTGTAGGATACAGAATTGACATGCAATATCAGTTGTGTTGCTATACACTAACAATGAACAATCTAAAAAAGAAGTCAAGAAGATTTCACTTATAATGACACCAAAAAGTATAAAATGGTTAGGTATAAATTTAACCAAGGAGATGAAAGACTTGAAACTACAAGACACTATTGAAAGAAAGATACAAATGAGTGAAAGACATCCAATGTTTATGTTTTGAAAGACTTGCTATTTTAAAGATGTTCATATTTCTCAAAGTAATCTTCAAATTCAATACAGCATAATACCTACAAAATCTCAACACTTTTTGCCAAAAGTAGAAAAATTCATCTTAAAATTAATATGGTACTGGGCCGGTGAGATGGCTCAGCAGCATAAGCACCTGCCTGGCAAGCGCAAGGGCTTGAGTTTGACTCCCAGAACCCACATAAGAAAAAAGGGCCGGTGATATCGCTCAGCGGCACGGGCGCCTGCTGGCGCATGAGGTCCTGAGGTCGAACCCCGCTATCCACAAAAAAAAAAAAAATAATAATATGGTACCTCAAAGGACTAAGTAGCCAAAACAATTTTGAAAGACAACAGAGATGGAGGATTCTCATTTACTGACTTCTAAACAAATTATAAAGCCATATTAATCAACACAGTGTGGTACTGGCATAAGGGAAGACAAACTGACCAACAGAATAGAAAGCTCAGAAAACTCTCAGAAACAGTATATGGTCAACTGATCTTCAATAAAAGTACCAAAATGACTCAATGAAGAAGTAACATTTTTTTCCAAAAATGGTGTCTTGAACACTGGATATCCACATGCAAAAGAAGATTCTATTTTATACTATATATAAGAATGAACTCGAAATGAGTTAAAGATCTGAAGGCGAGAACAATAAACTCCTAGAAGAAAATACGGTAGGAAAGCTTCATGACATTGGACTTCGCAATGATCTTGTGGCATTGACAGTAAAAATACGCACAACACAAGGAAAAAAATAAGACAATTACTGTGCATCAAAGGACACAACCAACAGGATGAAAGGCAACCTTCAAAATGTGAGAAAACATTTCGAATTGTTTTAGATCAGATTGTTTTAGATGCTGTAACAAAATAACACATACTAAGTGGCTTTAAAATCAGACAGTTATTTTTCACAGTTATGGAGTCGGGGAACTCTGGAGATCAAGGTGCTGGCAGATTTAGTTCTCTGTGAGGGCCCTCTTTCTGGCTTTCAGATGACTGTCTTCTCATGAACGAGAGAAGCAGCCCTAGTGTCTCTTCTTAAAAGAACATTAATTACATCATGGGACTTCACCTTCATGATCTCATTTGAAGTTTAATCATCTCCCAAAGATCCTCCTAACAATACCATCATATTGGGGATTAGGGCTTCGACATATGAATTCTGGGGACACATACACATTCAGTCCACGATATTCCACTTCTCCCTTGGCTCTCCCCCCATTCATGCCTTTTTCATTCCATCCTGACAGTCCCAAATGTCTTAACTTGTTCCAGAATCAACTCTAAAGTCCTAAGTCTCATCTCAATTATCACCTGGAGTGAAAATTATGAGTCATCCTGAGGTATATATTTTTTTCAGCTTGGAACCTGTGATGTTAATTAAGTTGCATGTTTGCAAAATATACTTGGTGGGACAAGCATAGATATTGCTATCCCAAAAGGAAGAAAACAGAAGATATGGGTAATGGGTCCCAAATAAGTCCAAAACCCAGCAAGGTAAATACCATTAGACATGAAGGTTTGAGAATAACCATTTTGGTTCAATGCTCTCTGCTTTCCAGATTCACTGGAGCAGCAGTCCTCCCTTCCAGACACTGAGGTAGCAGCATCAACCTCATGGCTCCAGAGGGTGGCCCATCTCTTTCACTTGGTGAAGCCCTCCCTATCAGCTCTCTGGCAGAGCCCTAACTATGAGGCTCTGCTGAGTGGAGTCAGTTCTGCTCTTTAAAACTGAGCTGGAGGTGGTCTTACTGCTTGAGCCCATGCATTTTGGGCCTGTGGTAGGAGTAGCAGTCTGATGATCTTCGAATTGCCTTTGGGGGTCCTTCTTCCTTTTCTTGTTCACAGTCTTTCTTCATTCTGTCTTCTCTGATTGTTTTAGTCACAGCTGGTAGTGTTTCTGCTAGTATAATGCCACGTCAACTCATGATTTATGTTGAAATTGTTGATTAGGTCCATGCTTCAAATCTACACTTATTTCCTTATCAAACAGACATACCCTTAGTTTTCTCTTATAGACAGGCTTTCTTATTTTTGGCAATATGGACAGACTGAGAATTTTCTAAATCTTTAAGTTCTGATTCCTCTTGCTTAACAATTCTTTCTTCAATTCACTCCTCTTCTTGCATTGTACTATAAGCAATAAGGGGAAACCAAGCTACTCCTCAACATTTTGCTTAGAAATATCCCCACATATCCAATTTCATAGCTTAACAATTCTACCTTCTACAGAACACAAATATAATTCAGCCAAGTATTTTGCCCCTTTAGGACAAGGGTCATTTTTTCCTTATTGTCAAAGATGCTTTTCATTGCCTTCTGAGACTTCATCAGAATGGCCATTACTATCCATGTTTTCTACTAAAATTTTGTTAAAGATTACTTCTGTGTCCTCTAAGAATATGGAGGCTCTCTCTCCAACTCTCCACTTTTCTTTGTGCCTCATCCAAATAGTCTTTAGCAATTCTTCATGACAATCTTGGCCTTTTCTAGCACGCATCTGAAAGATTTTACAGTCTCTACTTAGTACTCAGTTCCAAAGCCATTTGTTATGGTAATCCTCCATTTCCTGCAACCAATTACTGTTTCACCTTGGAGCTACAAATAACACACTATTTCAAGCCAGGCATGGTGGTGCACCCCAGCACTTGGGAGGTTGAGGCTGGAGGATCGCCATTAGTTCAGGGCCAGCCTGAACTACATAGCAAGACCCTGTCTCAAAAACCAAACCAAAACTAACCAACACCCCCCCCCCCCAAAAAAAAACCAAAAAACCCACCCTACAACACTATTTGTAACAGTTCTGCAGGCTAAGAAATCCAAGATCAGAGTACCAGTATGGTCAGATTCTTGGGGACATTTTTCTGGCTCTCAAATGGCTATATTTTCCTTGGATTCTTACATGTACAGTGAGTGAACTCTGGTCTCTTCTTATAAAGACACTAGTCTCATCATAGGGGCCTCATCCTTATCCTCATGACCTCACCCAAACCAAATTATCTCCCAAAGGCCTCACCTCCAAATACCATCACACTGAGGGTTAAGGCTCAACACTTTGAGAGGGACAGAGGCATTCAGTCCATAAACTATCATTTGCAGAAACATTACTGCGTTTTCTCAGTCACTGTCATAACTTTAAATCTGTTCTAGTTTCCTTGCTCACATACTCTGCCAGTTTTTATTCTTTAGCATCATCATTCCTATCCACTCAGTCTATCTGAATTTGTTCTAACGATGCTTGGGATGTGAAGGCAAACTGGCTGTGACAACTATCACCAGGGTTGATTCAGTTGATTTGGTTGGTTAAGTAGGTGTCCCCTTTCTCCTTCAGTGCTCCATGCATGGCCCTCCCAAAGCTGCATGCTCAAAGAGGTGGACCACCCTCAAGAGAAGAGGACCGTTTCCTCCGTCAAGGGTATACAAGTAGCTGCGCTTCCCTGCTAGAACCTCCAAATAAGATCTCAAGGATGCCACTGTTATAATGACAATAGCTTAGACTTAGAAACTAAGGTAGATTACTCTTGATAATCAGCTTGGCTTGTGATTTGAAGCTTCAGCTTTTCTTATCTAAAAAAAGTATGTAGGAAAATGTAAAGTAGGATCATTCTTTGAATTATAGCCATAACATAATTGAGGGACCTATAGAAAAAATACCTACATTTGAATTGAGAAATCCAATGCGCCTTTCCAGTCTTTTGATGTGTCTAATTCAAAGAAACTAAAAATTACAGAACAAAACCATAACTGAAACCACAAGACCATCACGTACCATGAAGAGTTTTATTATATAACACATTTAGCTCTAGATTTAAGGAGCATGTAAAAATATACATACAAAAAATGAGGTAAAAATATGAAAATTACAATAGAAATACTATCAAGATGGTGGGATTGTGGTAACTTTTTTCTTTATTTTCCAAGGTTTTTCAAAAAATATACTGTGGATCTGATTGTACCACTTTCATCAAAATTTTAATTTAAAAATTAAGTCTTGAAGAGCTGTATGCCAACAACAGAATCACATTGGCTTATTAAACCATCTCAGTTCCCTTTCAGAGAAATTTCAATGAATTCTGCTTGAACTTGGGCTTCATCCAAATCACTAATTCATCTCATGACCTGATATCCTAAAATGTATTTTTCTAATTTAGACCTGTTTTCATTTCAAACTTCTGGATTTTTTATCTTTTAACTTGACTACATTGGATTTTAAAAAGGCATTTAAAAATCACTCATATAGGAATTTCCTGAGATGAAAGGCACAAGAATCATTCTGCAAAAAAATCATTGTATCTTTTCTTACCAGAACCTAAAACAAAAATTTCACAAACTTTATTTAAAAATAAAAACAAGATATTATTTTGTTTCCCCCAATACTAACTCTTTGTGTTATCCTCTTTGATATTAACTGCATTCTAGAAAATAGTTTTTAAAAATGTAATTACATTATTCATTTAAATAATTAAATACAATTTACTGTCAATTTCTAAATCTTAATGTGATTTTTTAAGAAGACTTAAGACAATTGTGCTCTTTTATGTTTGTAGAAGAAATCTATATTCATAGAGAAAGCAAGAGGGGAAAAGGATGGTAAGGGGAAAAAACCTATCATTTTACATGACTGACATAGAAAACAACAAAGACTTCAAAAGACTTATTAATCCAGTTTGTTTTTCCTTCATTCTCCAATGCCCACTTTTTCATTTCTTTGGACACTGGAAGTGCAAAAGGAGTACTAGTAGTACAAGATTTGGTGTAAGACTGCAACTAAGACCATTATGTTAAAAAAAAATAATAATAATAGAGGCAATCTTCAACTAAGAAACAGGCTGCCTTTCTTTAGGTGTCAGATATTTGGAAAATATTTCCATAAAAACACTGTAATAAGTAGTAGTTAGGTTCTTAGATAATGCTGAAAAAGTTAAATTTGACCCATATCTCTCTTAAATCTTTTTGTGGAAAAAAATTTTTTTTTTATTTTAAAGAGAAAAAAAGATAAACATAATGAAATCAAGTTTCAAAACAGGTTAGTAGGACAGTTACAATAGTCGATACATTGCATATTGTTGTCTTCCTAGTAGTTATTCAGAGTACGAGATATAGGCATGATATCTTGTCCAAACAATATTAGCACAAAACTTTCTTTTCAAGGAACTAAAAGAAGCTAGCTGTGTAACTATCTTAACTATCTTGTGTATACATATATTTTTTTCTTTTTCCCTTTCTTCCTTTCCCCTTTCTCCCATCACAGTTTGCCTTTTCTTTTCAACAATTACTTCCCAATTCACAATGTCTGTTTTACATTTCGGATCCTATTTACTTGTTCAGTTTCTCACACCAGTGAAACAACACGATGTTTACATATATGGATCTGATTTATTTCACTTATGAGTATGGTCTCGAGTTGTATCCATTTACCTATGAAAGTCTCCAGTTTATCCTTCTTTATGGCTGAGTAGTACTCCATTATATAGAAAAACCACATCTTTTTTATCTATTCCTTGGCAATGGGCATCTGGGTTGTTTCTAATATTTAGCTATTACAAATTGTGCTGCTAGGGCCGGTGAGATGGCTCAGCAGCATAAGCGCCTGCCTGGCAAGCGCGAGGGCCCAAGTTCGACTCCCGGAACCCACATATGAAAAAAAGGGCCAGTGATATCGCTCAGCGGCATGGGCGCCTGCTGGTGCGCGAGGTCCTGAGGTCGACCCCCGGTACCCACAAAAAACAACAACAACAAAAAAAAACAAATTGTGCTGCTATAAACATGGGTGCACATATATGATTGTAGTATAATGCTTTTAATTCTCCTGGGAAGATGCCCAGAAGGGGGATAGCTGGTTCGAATGGGACCTCTAATCCTAGTTTTTTAAGGAATCTCCACACTGATTTCCACAGTGGATGCACCAGTCTGCATTCTCACCAACAGTGGAGGAGGGTTCCTTTTTCCCCACATCCCCTCCAGCATTTGTAATTGGTTGATTTTTCTGATGATAGTCATTCTTTCTGGGGTGAGATGGAATCTCAGCGTTGTTTTAATTTGCATCTCTTGAATGACCAATGATATTGAACATTTCTACATGTATTTATTTGCTATTTGTATTTCTTCATCTGAGAAGTATATATTTATCTCAGATGCCCATTGTTGGATTGGGTCTTTGAATTTGGTGGCTCTAATTTTTTTCAACTCTTTATATGTTCTAGATAGAAGTCCTTTGTCTGAGGGACAATTGGCTAAAATTTTTTCCCACTCTATGGGGTTTCTTTTAACTCTGTTGGTGATTTCTTTTGTTGTGAAAAAGCTTTTCAATAAGGGGAGATCCCATTTGTTGATTCTTTGTACTATTTCCCTTGCAGTCTGGGTTTTGTTCATGAAGTCTCTGCCTACACCTATGTCTTTGAGATTTCTGCCTGTTTTCTCTTCCAGTAAATTTAGTGTTTCTCTTTTAATACTTAGATCTTTAATCCATTTTGTCTTTAGTTTAGTGCATGGTGATAGACATGGTTCTAGTTTTAGTCTTCAGTATGTGGACAGCCAGTTTTTCCAGCACCATTTATTAAAGAGACTATCTTTCTTCCAGTGAACATGTTTGGCTCCTTTGTCAAAGATAAGGTGGCTGGGGCCGGTGAGATAGCTCAGCGGCATAAGCACCTGCCTGGCAAGCGCAAGGTCCTGAGTTCGACTCCTGGTACCCACAAAAAAAAAAAAAAAGAAAGAAAGATAAGGTGGCTCAGTGTATTTGGGGCTGCGTCTGCATCTTCTATTTTGTTCCACTGATCTTTCTGTTTTCTCCTTTGGTATGTTCCACTGATCTTCAGGTCTGTTTTTTTTTTTTTTTTTTTTTGCCAATACCATGCTGATTTTTATCACAGTAGCTCTGCAGTATACTTTCAGGTCTGGGACTGTGATGCCTCTGACTTGCCTTTGTTGACCAGAATTGCTTTTGCTATTCTAGGTCTTTTCTGGTTCCAAGTGAAGATTAGGAATGTTTTCTCTAGATCTGGAAAATTTCAAATGTACACCAAAATAACCATTATAGTATAATGAACCTCCATATACCTAATGCTCAGTTTCATATCAACTCATATCTATACTACCAGTTACTTCTTCCAGTCTTGTAAATTATTTTGAAACAATTCAGGAAATTCCATAATTTCATTTGCAAATATTTTAGTATGCATCTCTGAAAGACAGGACTTTTTAAAAAACGTAACCACAGTGGGTCATGGTGGTGCATGCCTGTAATCCCAGCACTTGGGAGGCTGAGGCAGAAGAACTGCTGCAAGTTGAGGGCAGCCTGGGCTACATAATGAGTTCAAGGCCAGGCTGGATTTTAGCAAGGCCCTGTCTCACAAATCCTTTAAAAAAAAAAAAAAAAAAAAAAAAAAAAAAAAATTAACCACAAAACTGTTGCATAAAAATCAGTAATTCCTTAAATCACCAATATTCAGTTCAAATTTTGAATTGTCTTATTTTTATTAAAATTTGTTTAAATCAGAATGAGATGAACAACTGCTATTGTTTACCATATCTTTCAAAATCTCTTTTAATCTATTATTTGCTTGATTTTTATGGCTTTGATAATAAAATGTTTTAAAAACCAGAAATTTGTATTTGTTTTTAAAAGTGACATTAGCCAGGCATGGTGGCACAGGCCTGTAATTTCAGCACTCAGGAGGGAGAGGCAGAAGGATTGCCACAAGTTCGAGGCCAGCCTGGGCTACATAGTAAGTTTAAGACCAGCTTGGACTACATAGCAAGACCCTATCTCGGAAAAAAAAAGGGGGACATTAACTATATCATATATAATTGATAAATCTTTTCTTTTTGAACTACCAACAGCCAATCAGCAGAGGTAATTTATAGAACATTACTTAGATCTCATTTTAATATCCAGTTTTAATTTGACTAGAAAAACCTCAACCAATTTCTGACAGTAACAATCCAGTGAAACAAACTCATACATCTTTATTCTTAATTAATGCTGGTATTAAAAATTCATTACCACCATTAATATTTTGTCTAAAAGTACATTTAGAATGCTCTTCTAAAATTTTTTTAAAAAGAATCATGAGGATTTTATATTCTGTTATTAAAAATTTCAGGCCTATGGGAAAGCTGAAACAAATGAACAGTAAACACTCATATTTGCCACCACTTAGGTTTTAAACTGACATTTTTCTTTCTTTTTTTTGTTTTTGTTTTTGCTTTTTTGAGACAGGGTCTCACTGTGCAGTTCAGGCTGCCCTTGACCTCACTTTGTAGCCCAGGCTGGCCTCAAACTCGCAGTGATCCTCCTGCCTCAGCCTCCCAAGTGCTGGGATTACAGGTGTGCGCCGCCATGCCTTGCTAAACTGATTTTTCTTCTTTTGACATTTTTCTTTATCACATATATTCTTTTATCTACATATATTTTAAATGCATTTCAAAGTTGCAGACATCTGTACAGTTTACCCCTAAACACTTCTGCACGTTTCAGTAACTAGCATTCAATATTTCTTTTTAAAAAGGTAAAATGAATTGCACAAATCTTAGGTGTGCTCCACTACTACCAGTACCTAAGTGTGTGAAGTCCTACTATTGTTCTAAGACCATGGCTTTAAAACTCAGAATCACCTGCAGAACTTATTAGAACATAGGTTGCTGGGTTCCACAAATTCCTTCCTCTGTAATTCACATTTCTAACAAGTTCCAGGCTAAGCTGATGCCTAGTCCCAGGATCATACAGATCTAGATTAAACTAATTTTTACATAAGCATACTTTTATAATGAAGATATCAAGTTGTTAACAATGTAAAGTATAGCTCATTCTTGAAGACCCCATTCTAGATGCAAATACATTCTTGACCTTCAACTAGAAACATAAAAATAGATACCTTATGTTTTCTCCTAATATGTGATTAAAAAAAGATGACATGAACATGGAAGGGTGACTATTATTAGACAAAAGGAAGGCAAGAAGGGAGAGGACAGTGTAAGGGAGGGGAATGCAGGGATTAGATGTCATCAAAATATAGGCATATATGACTAATGATGTTGAACATGTTTTCATATGCTGATGGTGTTTTGGTGGTGTGTCTAAGGAATTTTTGCCTAACCCAAGGTTACACAGGTTTTTCTTCAAGAAATTTAATAATTTTAGAATTTACATTCTATCTACTTGTTCTATTAATTGTTGAGAGAAGTAATGAAATTTCCACTAAAATGGTATACTTGTGTATTTCTCTTTAGTTGTATTATATATTTTGAAGCCCTTTTATTAGATACATAAAAACTTAGGATTATATGTACTATGAATGAATTAATCCTTTTATTATTATGAGATACCCTCATAATTCCTGGTAATATTCTTTGCTATATAATGCAACTTCTGATTTAATAGTGATTCCAGCTTTCTTTTGGATAGTGTTAAGATAATACAACTTTTTCCATTCTGTTACTTTTAACTTACATGTATCTTTATAAAGCAGATTTCTGATACAAATGTGATAGACTTCAGTCTTGAGTTTTTAAAGTCTGACCCAATAATTTCTACCTTTTAATTGCAGCATTTGACCATTTATATGTAATGCGACTGTCGATATGGCCAAATTTGTGTCTATCATCTTGCTATTTGTTTTCTATTGGTCCCGTGCATTTGTTTTCTTCTAGTTGCTTTTTTTGGATGATTTTTTTATACCACCCTACTTATTCTTCAGGCTTTACACTAAGTTTTTGTTGTGTTGAGTGCTTGGTTTAGAGTTTATAATATGCATCTATTATCACAGTCTACCTTTATGATACATTATTTCAGATATTACTTATTAGAATCTTACAACAATAAATCTGCAATTTTGGGCTTTTTTGGCAAATGTTACTGTACATTTTACTTTTACATGTGTTATAAACTCCATAATCATTGTAATCATTTTTATGCTAAACCATCAACTATCTTTTAAGAAACTTAAATAGTAAGAAAAATATCTTACATATTACCCATGTAGTTACCATTTGTGTCACTTTTAATTCCTTGTGTAGGTGCAGCTTTTCACATGGCTTACTTTCCTAATGACTAACATCTTGTTTAGAGCAGGACTAACCGTATTGGATCCTTTCAGTTTTAGTATGTTTGAAATCTTTATTTTGCCTTTGTTTTAAAAATGGAGTTTTGTTGAGTAAAGAATATTAGGTTGATAAGTTTTTTAGTGTTTTAAAAATATTGCTCCATTGTCTTCTACCTTACATTGTTTCTGTTGAGAAAGTTGATGTCATTCCTATCCTTGCTTTGTTTATTGGTCGCTTTAAGATTTGAGTTTTTCTTTAGCATTTATTTTAAGTGATTTGATTATCATATTCTTCCTGCAGTTTTACTTGTGTTTCTTTTGTTGTGTTTCTTGAATAATACTTCCTATGTAATTCAGAAAACTTTTGGTCATTTATTTCTTCAAATACTTTTTCAGTTATCTAGTTCTCTCTCATTTCTTTGTTTTACTTTGGGTGGTTTTTATTATTATATTCACATGCTTCTTTGACAGTGTCTAAACATGCCATTAATTTCACCCAGCATGTCTCTGACACTGTAATTTTAATCTAGAAGATAGTGCTACTTAACATGTTCCATCTTTCTTTAGACTCTCCAGTCACAACTGTTTTAATAACTATTAATTCACCATCTGTGTCATCTTTAGGCCTGTTTTTTTTTTTTTCCAATTATGTTTGTACTTTGCCACTTCTTTGCAGACTCAGTAATTTTGATTAAATGTCAGACATTGTGAATTTTACCTTATTGGCTGCTAAATATTTCTGTACTCCTAAAAATAATCTTGAGCTTTGTTCTGAGATGTAGTTAAATGACTAGGAAACAGTTTGGTCCTGCTGAATCTTGCTTATGCAGGACCAGAGTTATTTTCAGTATAGGGTTCATTTCTCCCCATCTCTAAGGCAAGATCCCACAAAATGCTTTACCAAATGCCCTCTGAATAATCAGACTTTCTATTCTGGCTAGTGGGAAGAGGTACTTTTTCTGGCCCTGCATGAACCTGTTCTATACAATTATTTTAGATGGCTCTTTTCCAAAATGTTTATATATATATGTGTTTATCAAGTACTCTGCTGAATACTTAAGGGGAACCGTTCTTTAGATAGCTGATGTTTTCTTTCTGTGTCCCACATACTCTAATCATCCTGGACTACCAGCTTCATCTCCTTAAATCAGGGAGTCTGCCAGGACTTACTTGGGTTTTACCTCCCTGTGCTGTGTTCTGGTTAACATTTTCCAGGAAGCTGAACAAGTCCAAGATTTGCCTTGATTTCCCTCTTCTGTTTCCTGATGTCTAATGTCTCAAGTGCTACTATTCCATATGTTTTAATCTAGCTTTTTAGTTGTTTAAGGCAGAAAAATAAACCCAGTCCCTTTTATTTCGTCTTCACAGGGAACCTGAAATTGCGATTCTTAATTTTTAATGTACTCAATGGAAAGTAGAAAAGTGAATGAATTTATCCAGAATAGAACCCAAATAGCTATGTTTTTAAAAGTATAATTAAAAACAAGAAAAACAAACAAACAAACAAAAAACATGGTCCAAAGTCTACCACTTGAAACCAGTGTGCTCTTGATATGCCTTGAATTAAAAGAAAAATAGAAGTTATTTATTTTTGGCAAATGTCACAAATCCTTAGTTTGTATTTCTATGTAAGACTTAGGGTTACTTACTAGCAACTTGTAGAATAAGTTATTATTCAGTGTTATCTATAAAATTAATATAATTCTGGGTTTTACTGGGGCCTCTCATTCAGAATTCTATTAGGATATCGGGCTATCATACAACAGATAGTATTCCCACAATTTGTGAGGAAGAATACTTTGTTAACTGTAGATCTATCATCAATGCTTTCTTCAATTGGTCCTGGTTTTTATGGTGTCTTCAGTTGGTCATGGTTTTCAAGTCTGATAGCTTTTTAGATACAGATTACTACAAGGTTTTGAATTATAAATTACTATCTCTTAGCTTTATCATTTTCATGCTCAATTTAGTTTTTGGAGAAAGTCATTTAATGCTTTATTATACAATGACGAATATCTGTAGTAACAATATTTTTGGCTTATTACATTTGTCTTTTTTGCAAAGGAGGTGTACACATAAATGTTCTTATTTGGCATACAGAGTGACATTTCATTAGCCAGGTGCTATTTGTGAATTTTTGCTAAATGATTTACAATGTACTTTCATGGTAAGTGCCATAACATTTTTAAGTACAAAGATACAGTACCTCGGCTGTCCTATGGCTCCAAGCTTGAACTTTCCACTACTCAAACAGCAAAATTTGAAAAAATTTCTACTTCGTCTTTGTAACTTTGCTTGATAGTCCAAACCGAAAATCTGACTCTAAAAAATCTGTACTAGCTGAGAGTCACGCATCGCCAAGGACACAAAAGGGTGATGCTTCAGTCTAAGTGCCACTCTCGCTCAGACAACATATAGTGCTTCTGTTAGAGAATTAAAAATTTGTCACTGTTTTTTTTTGCACTTTATTTGCATAAAACATAACCATGGCGACAAAGAAAGTTAATGATACCAGCAGTAAAACTAAGAGGAAAACTCTGAGAACCACGATAGAATTAAAGAAAGAAATCATTGCAAAATTTGTTAATGCCCTGGAAAAATGAATTTGTAAGTGTAATTTTGGGGCATCAGAACCAATTATTTGGTTTTCCATTATTTCTCATGGGAAAAATACATTCGGTTCTCAAACTATTTGGTGTTCGAACACGAATTTGGAAAGAATTGAGTTTGACAACAAAGGCATCACTGTATAAAGCAGTTACTGCAACCAGTTTTAGAATTTAATAGCTTGAATCACATAAAATTGCTATGTAAGGTAAAAAAATTTTAAATATCAACTATTTCATAAAGTTCAACCTAATACAAGCAAGAATATATATTCATACTCTTAAAAGGGAAATGATGGTTTATATAGATTGCTAGCAACAGGTTTATTTTAACTTATTGATTGGCTAATCTCTAATTCTTTATCCATGGGAAAGGCAGAAGGAGTACAGTAGGTAAGATGGGTGGGCCTCACTCACTGTGAAATGAAGAGGTTTAAAGAGAGGTGATTAGAGCCACTTTCATTACCCTCTTTAGCCAGATGCATTAAATATAATGTAATTTACATTCAGAAGATACAGCCCCTGCTCCCCAACTAAGAAATCACAAGTTTAATTCTAATATGAAAATGTGGATAAAACAGATTCCAAAATAAATCTTGAAAAAAGACATCAAAGACATCAAAAGGAAACTATGGAAACAAGGAAACAAGGACTGCTTCCAAAGCAACCCCAGCCCATTAAAAGGCAGTATGCACATAAGACCAACTTTCTTTTCTTGAAAGTACATAATATCTTAAATCCTGTATAGAGCTCTAGATGTCTTCAAAGCACTTAGCTTACTTTAGAGTCAAACAATAATTACACCTGGGACAATTCTATTTTCATCTACAAACATTTTATTGTCCTTTATAGAAGCACTAGTTTTTACAAGAATATTACAAATTGCTTACTTTGCTCTTTTAGACTTTCAAATTCTTGATTATAAAGAGCCAGGCATGATAGTGCTTGCCTGTAATCCCAGCACTCAAGAGGCTGAGATAGAAGGAATGCGATTTCAAGGCCAGCCCGGGCTACATAAGAAGACCCAGTTTCAAATAAAACAAAAAATTCTGTTATGTCCAGCAGAGTGACTTTAGACATGAGACTAACCCAGCAGTTTCTCAATATTTTCTAGCCATAGTAAAACCTTGGAAGTTTAAAACAGAAAGGGTTGAATTCTTGCATAAAAGCTACTATAGTTCTATAACTTTACCATAATTAACACGCTTTCTCCATTAATTTTTTACACTTAGAGAATTTTATAAGTCAATCAAGAAACACTTTTTATTTTCCATGAGAAGAGATATTTTTCTATAGAACCCAGTGTTTTAATCTATTTCTGAGACAACCAAATTCTTTGTTTATAAATTGACAACTATGTATGCCTGGGTTAAAAACCATAAACCATTACCTTTAATTATACTCATCTCTCCTCCTCCCTGTTTTAATTTTTGTGTGTGTGTGTGTGTGTGTGTGTACCGGGGGGTCGACCTCAGGACCTCACGTGCCAGCAGGCGCCCGTGCCGCTGAGCGATATCACCGGCCCTTTATTCGTATGTGGGTTCCGGGAGTCGAACTCGGGCCCTCGCGCTTGCCGGGCAGGCGCTTAAGCCGCTGAGCCATCTCACCAGCCCTCCCTGTTTTAATTTTTAAAAATCTTCCTTCTCTTTACTCTGTCTTCTTCTCAAGCTACTGCTTTTCTCCTGACCTCTAACATCTATTTCCTTAAAATATTAGGTTTTGGGGCTGAGAACACAGTCAACAGTAGAGCTATTGCTGAGCCCCTGGTAGCATGTAGACTCTGGGTTCTACCCACAGCACCACAAACAACAATAACAACAACAACAACACACATATGTACAAAATAAAAACAACCAAAACACAAAGTTCTAATTTTAAGGGAGGATCAAAATATCCAGGCATATGGAAAACAACTACATTCATATGCATTTTTTTCCTTGTTTATTTCTGTAGCACTGGGGATGAAACCCAGGGACTTCCACATGCTAGGTAAGCATTCTACATTGAGCTACATCACCAGCGCCAAAATTATAACATTTTAAAAAGAAAAGCGCTTTTATAATAGAAATGAAGCAAATAAAGTATAATAAAATGGTATCGGTTAACAGGTATAAAGGTTATGAATCACTTGTATAATTTTCACTTTTTTAACCCATTTTATCACAGCTTCAGACCCAATGCTATAATGAAATTGTTATTTCTAAAAGCACCAGAGACTTTAGATACTAATCGGGAAAGTTTTGCAGTGAAAGGAAGTGCCATTAAAAATTACATAGGAATAACAAAACCCAGCTGTATGCTGTATACAAGAAACACATTTAATGCAAAAAGAAATTCAAAGACTAAAAATCAAAGGATGGAAAACAATATTCCATGCAGCAGGGGCCCAAAAATAAGCAGGGACAAGTATATTAGAAGTATATTAATTATCCTATTTTGAAACAAAGCAAAATTATCCTATTTCGAGCCAAAACTGACAAGAGGAAGCCCAGAAGGTCACTGCATATTTATTAAAGGAATAATTCAACACAAAGAGCTAACAATTATAAGTATATATAATTATATATATTCAATATATAATTCAATATATATATTGAATATTGGTGCACCCAACTTCATAAAACAAACACCACTGGACATAAAAGATCAAATAAACATCAGCACAACTATAATGATGAGCTTCAATACACCACAGATAGACCAACTGTCACAAATAGATCAACTACACAAAAAAAATCAACAAAGAAATATGGGAGTTGAACCAAACCTTTGAACAAATGGATTTAATAGACATCTACAGAGTGTTCCATCTAACACAACAGAATATACATTCTCTCAGCAGCACATAGGACTTTTCCTGATACAGATCACTTACTAGCCCATAAAGCATACTTAAGTAAATACAGAAGAATCAAAATTATCCCATGCATATTGTCAGATCATAGTACGATAGAAGTAGAAGTCAATGACAAAAGAAACCACAGAAATTATGCAAATACATGGTATTATGGTTTGGATTGAAATCTCTACAAACTATGAGCTAAATAAACCTTTCCCCCCTCAACTTTGGATGTCAGATATTGTCTCAGCAATAAAAGTAACTAACACTGAATTTGGTACCAGGAGTGGGACCATTGCTGTGACTATACCTGACCATGTGGCTCAAGAGCCTTTTTGGAACTGGCTTGTGGGAAGGGGAAGAGTTAGGAGATGTCAGCTGAAAAAGTAGGGCTTGAATGCCTGAGGCTGTACTGTATGGGAGATTCTGGTCAGTGCCCAGAAGACCAGAAAGCCAGTAAACAACAGACTTAGGAAGTTTCTGGTGAGAAGGATTGCACTGGCAGCTGGACTCCAGGGGATGAGTGTTATACCTTGGCAGAAAGTTTGTCTACATTTTGCTTATGTCCAGAGATTTTGCCTGAGACTGAGATAAAGGGCGGTGGACTAATTAATCTTGTAGAAGAAATTTCAAGGCAGTTGAATGTTGCAGTGGCATAGCTACTGTTGGAGGCTTTTAGCCAGATCTGTGTTGAGAATCAAGAGCAGAACCCAGGAGAATGATTTAAAACGTTGTGGGTTTGGCCAGAAAGGAAGCTCCAGTAAAGCTGTGGACTGCAAAGATAGAGCAAAGGAGATTTTGATTGCTGAGAAGGAACAGTAGAATAGAAAAGCTGGTCTGAAGGCATCACAAGAAGCAGCAGGACTCTACCTTTTGCAGCCTCAAAGTTGCAAAAGTGAGACTTTGCTTTGAGAAGAAAGCCCTATAGTACCATGTTCCAGAATGCTGATGGCCTAGAGAACTTGTTCCTTGGAATTGGATTTAGAGTGTTCAGTGATCCAGGCACTTGGACCCCTACAGCCAAGAGAGAGGGAAGCCTGGCTACTACTCCAACTGGCAGCAGACCTTGGCATCATCCATGTAGTGCTGGTTTTAGTTGCATGCAGATGCAAGAGTTGTGGGGTCAGGAAAACTTCCACCCAGATTTCAGAAGAAGGCCTGGGAGGCCAGGCAATGTGTGCCCTAAGAGGGCAGTATGTGAAGCCATGAGTGTGAAGCCAAAAGTACAGTGGAGACCCCAGAAGTTTGGAGAAGCCAGGAACGTGGACTGTCTGAGGAAAACTGCAAGGAGGGAGCCCAGCTGGCCCAAGAGAAAAGCCACGGGAGCTATGACCACCAGAAGTGCCATGGGGATGGAGCTCTTTGGAGTTCACATCTTGTCACAGATTGCCTCAGATGCTTCACATGGAACCATAGGACTTAATGTTTGCCCTGCTGGATTTCAAACTTGCTTTGGTTCCATTCCTTTGTATCCCCATTTGTGACTTTTGAAATGGAAATGTCTACCTTGTGCCATTGAAGGTGGGAAGTATTTAACTTTCATTTGTACAGGGGCTCACAGGTAAGAGTTTGCCTTAAGTCTCAGAGGAGACTTGGGACTTGGACTTTCCAGCAATGCTGAAACTGTTAGGACTTAAGCAACTCTTGGAGAGGGACTAAATGCCTTTTGCATAAAGGGATGTGCATAAATCTTTGCGGGCCAGGGGCAGACTGTTTTGGTTTGTGTCTAGATGTCCCCCCAAAGCCTCATGTGGTCATAGGGTTTTTTAGGAGGTGACTAAATCTAGACTGTGTGATTGATTCTTAGTACAATGCTGGGATTAAGGGTGGATGATTTCTGGATCAGTCCACTGATTGGTTTGGCACTGCCCTAATCCCAGTAGATGGGATACGATATAAGAGACAGAAAGAGGCTTGTCTTGTTCTCTCTTGTTGCTTTTGCTGTTGTCCGCTGCCATGAACTATAGCCCCTCTGCCATGTGCCACCCTGCCTTGGAGCCAGCTGATTATGGACCGAAACCTCTACAAATTATAAGCTAACTAAACCTTTCTCACTTTAACTGTGAGTGTTGGGTATTTTGTCTCAGCAATGAGAAAACCAACTAAGACACATGGAAATTAAACAATATACTCTTGAGTAATCAATGGATCATAGAATAAAATCAAGGAAGAACTTAATTCCTAGACTCAAGTGATAACGTCAGTACAACATACCAGAACCTATGAGAAACAATAAAAGCAGTCCTAAAAGGGAAATTTATAGCTATGAACACCCACATCAGAAATATAGAGGAAGGCCAAATAATGATGTACCTCAAGGTGCTAGAAAAATAAGAATGATCCAAATCCAAAGCTAGTATAGGGAAGGAAATTATAAAGATCAGGGCAGAAATTAATGAAATTGAGACTAAAAACATCGCAAAGAATCAATGAATTGGGCCGGTGAGATGGCTCAGCGGCGTAAGCGCCTGCCTTGCAAGCGCGAGGGCCCGAGTTCGACTCCCGGATCCCACATACGAAAAAGGGGCCGGTGATATCGCTCAGCGGCCTGGGCGCCTGCTGGCGCGCGAGGTCCTGAGGTCGAACCCCTGGTACCCACAAAAAAAAAAAAAGAATCAATGAATTGAAGAGCTGGTTCTTTAAAAGAATAAACAAAATAGACAAACACTTAGCTAGTCTTACCAAAAAAAAAGGAAAAAACCCAAATCAATAGAATTAGAAATTAAACAGGTGAAATCACAATGGACACCACTGAAATACAGAAGATTATTAATAGCTGCTTCAAAAACTTATAGTCCAGGGCTGGTGATATAGCTCAGCGGCATAAGTGCCTGCCTGGCAAGTGTGAGGTCCTGAGTTTGACTCCCAGTACCCGCACATAAAAACAAAACAAAACAAAAAAACTTGTAGTCCAATCAACTGGAAAATCCAGAAAAAATGGATTATGACATTTATATGAATAACCAAAATTGAACCAATAAGATATGAAAACCCTCAATAATCCAATAACAGGCAATGAAATTGAGGTAATTAAAAAATAAAACAAAACACAAAAATACCTACCAACTAACTAAAGCTCAGGAGCTGATAATTCATGGATAAATTCTTTTTTTTTTTTCTTTTGTGGGTACCGGGGGTCTAACTCAGGACCTCGCATGCCAGCAGGCGCCTGTGCCGCTGAGTGATATCACCGGCCCTTTTTTTCGTACGTGGGTACTGGGAGTCAAATTCAGGACCTCGCGCTTGCCAGGCAGGCACTTATGCCACTGAGCTATCTCACCGGCCCAATTCATGGATAAATTCTACAAGAACTTCAGGGAAGATCTAATGGCAATACTCTTCAACCTCTTTAAGGATACTAAAAGGGAAGAAGTATTCCCAAATTAATTCTTGGAAGCTAGCATTACCCTGATTCCAAAACCAGAGAAGGACTCAACTAAAACAAACAAACAAACAAGTAAACAAACAAAAAAAAACCCAAAACAAAACAAACAAAAAAAACCCCAGAACTACAGGCCAATTTCTTCAACATAGACATCTTCAACAGAGACACAAAAATCTTCAACAAGATACTGTGAAACAGAATGCAACAAATCATCAGAAAGATCATCCATCGTGATCAAGTAGGTTTCATTCCAGAGGTGCAAGGATAGGTCAACACACACAAATTCTTATGTAACAGACCACATAAACAGAAGCAAAGACAACCCAGCAAGAGACACAAAAAAGCCTCTGACAAAATCAAACATCCATTCGTGATTTAAAAACCCCCGAAAGAAACAGTTACAGAAGGACCTGATGTCAGTCTGATGAAAGCTGTTTATTATAGACCTATTACTAACATCATATTAAATAGGGGAAAGCAGAAAGCTTTCCCTTTAAAATCAGGAACAAAACAAAGATGTCTGCTATCAACACTTGTGTTCAATATACTTCTGAAAACACTAGCCAGAGCAATCAGGTAAGAGAAAGAAAGAAAAAAGACACATATGGGAAAGAAAGAACTCAAATTACTGTATCATTATTTGCAGAGGACATGATGCTCTACATAAAAGATTCAAAAATCCCACCACAGGACTCCTACAACAATAACCAAATTCAGTGTAGTAGGATACAAAATCACACAAAAATCAATAGCGTTCCTGTATACCAATAATGAACTCACCGAGAAAGAAAGTAGGAAAATACCACTCACAATAACATCAAGAAAAATTAAATACTTAGGAATTAACCTAACCAAGGAAGTGAAAGACCTCTAAACAAAAACTAGTACTCTGAAAAAGGAAGTTGAAGAGGACATCAAAAAATGTAAAGATGTCCCCTGTTTCTGGATAAATAGAACCAGTTTTATCAAAATAGCCATACTTCCAACACAGACTTATTACCAATCAAAATACGAACAGTGGGGCCGGTGAGATAGCTCAGCGGCATAAGCGCCTGCCTGGCAAGCATGAGGTCCTGAGTTTGACTCCTGGTACCCACACACACACACAAAAATCCCAATAGCATTCCTCACAGAACTAGAGAAAACAGTCTTAAAATTCATATGGAACAAAAGAGACCCAGAGCACCAAAAGCAATCCTGGGCCACATGAGCAAATCATGATCCCAGACTTCAAATTATACTACAAAGCTACAGTGATAAGAACAGCATGGTATTGGCAATAAAACAGACACATGAATCAGTAGAACAGAAGATAACAGAAACAACCGCAGGCACATTCAGCTACCTAATCATTGACAAAGGGGCCAAAAACATATGCTGGAAAAAAGACAGCCACTTTTGCAAATGGTGCTGGGAAAATGGGCTACCCGCATGCAGAAGACTGAATCCAGATCTGTGTATGTCACCGTGTACTAAACTAAAATCAAAATAGATAAAAAATCTAAATATTAAAACAGACTTAAATCTGTTGAAAGATAAAATAGGTGAAACTCTTGAAGAC
Organism: Erethizon dorsatum; assembly: GCA_028451465.1. Lineage (NCBI taxonomy): Eukaryota > Metazoa > Chordata > Mammalia > Rodentia > Erethizontidae > Erethizon > Erethizon dorsatum. The sequence continues at coordinate 101,240,533 of CM051824.1, forward strand.
ATAGGCCTAGGTAAGAACTTTCCTGAACTGAACCCCAACTGCACAAGAAATAAATATCAAGTCAACAAATGGGATTATATCAAATTAAAAATCATCTGCATAGCAAAAGAAAGAACCAACAGAATGAAGAGACAACATACAGAATGGGAAAATTTTTTTGCAGTCTACACCTTAGAAGGAAGACTAAAAGACTCAAGACCAAAATAAGATAATACAAATGGGCAACTGAAATGAATAGATACTTTTCAGAAGTATAAATGGCTGACACATGAAAAAAATGTTCAGTATCACTAGCCAGTAGAGAAATGCAAATTAAAACAACACCCTACTTCAGAAACAATGGCTATTATCAAGAAATCAAATAATAATAAATGCTGTCGAGGCAGTGGGGAAAAGGGAATTTTCCCTTTTACATTGTTGGTGGGAATGTAAACTAGTACAATCACTATGGAAATCAGTATGGAGATTCCTCAAAAAATAAAACTAGAATCTCCATTTTACCCAGCTACTCTCCTTCCAGGTATCTTCTCAAAACAGTTAAAGACATGATATTACATTTTACAGTGATGTGTATACCCATGTTGATAGCAGCACAATTCATAATAGCTAAATCTTGGATACAACCTGTATGTTCATCAACAGATTCATGGATTAAGAAAATGTGGCATTTATACACAATGGAGTACCACTCTGCCATACACAAGGACGAATTTGAGTCATTAGTAGGAAAATGTATGTAGCTTGTGGTCACAATGTTATGTGAAATAAATCAGACACATAGGCTTAAATATAACACGGCTTCTTTATATGAGAAACCAAAAATATAAATAAATTAAAGAGCATAATAAAAAATAGATAATAGGAAATAGGGAGGAAGATGTTTAACAAATGGGAAGAGAATCAAGAGGTGGAGAGAGGGAGAAGGAGAAGAGGAGAAAGGGATGAAAAAGAATTATGATGTGTTACATACATGTACCAAGTTCCCACAGTGAATGTGATCATTATGTACTACAACTATGTACCAATAAAAATTAAAATAAAAAAACAAAAATTACATAGGAAAAACAGACATAAATCAAGCTGTCCAAGTAGAAGGTATAGTCCTAACAAGGCCCAATCATAGCTACCAAAATCAAGATCTTTTATGTTTCGCTAGTATGTCTGTTATATCACAAAGCTTGCACTTGCTTATACTTAGTAATGTACATAGAAACATTATTTTTAACTCTTTCTTGCTCCCAAATCCAAGTTCCATACAGCTAACAGCTGTGGTGTGTACCCTTTCAGACTTTTTTCTGTGTAGCTACCTGTGTATGAGGTTTTCTGTGAGCAGTTGTCACATAAAATTACATGTATCAGACATTGTTTTTCATGTAAAACATCTTATGATTTTTTTTTCCTAAGAAGTACATTTATATGTACACTTCATAATTTTTCATGGTGCCTAATATTCTACCATTAAGCACATGCCATAATTTAACTATTCTAATGATGAACACTTGAATTACTTTGCTTTTCTTCATACACTTCTTCTTCTGCACAGCATAAATCATGAAATATTAATATTTCCTATGTACCTAAGACAATATTTCTGTATTATGGATATATAGGAAGCAAATTTCTGGTTCAAAAGAATGCACATTTAAAATTCACATACTATCAAACTTTCCTTCTAAAAAGAAAAACCTATTTATACTCTGATCAGTAATCTATGAGTACCTACTTTGCAGCTTGACACTATTATTAAAGTTCCCTAATACCTGTCAGTTTTACTGGCAAAAATTGTTAAAAAGTTTTATTTCATTGTTTTAATGTAAATATCTCAGATAACTGATGTGGATGAATATCTCTTCAAAGCTTTACAGGCTATCTGTATTTCTCCTATGATTACTGCTTACAGTCCCACTTCCTCCTAAGTTGTCTTTTTCATGCTGATTTATAGGCAAACATGAAATATATTTTGAATATTAATTCTATTACCTGCCAAATATTTTATCTCAGTCTCTTGCTTGCCCTTTAAAATGGTAGCTTAAGTTTAATGTCTCAGGCCAGTGAGATGGCTCAGCAGCATGAGCGCCTGCCCAGCAAGCGCGAGGGCCCGAGTTCGACTCCAGGAACCCACATACGAAAAAAGGGCCGGTGATATAGCTCAGCGGCACGGGCGTCTGCTGGCACGCGAGGTCCTGAGGTCGACCCCCGGTACCCACAAAAAAAAAAAAAAAAAAAGTTTAATGTCTCACTTGAAAAGATTATCACCTCCCCAATTTTTTTTTTTTTTTTTTTCTCTGAGACAGGGTCTTGCTGTGTAGTGCAGGCTGGCCTTGAACTCACTATGTAGCCCAGGCTGGCCTCGAACTCATGGTGATACTCCTGCCTCAGCCTGCCTAGCACTGGGATTACAGGCATTCACTACCACACCCGGGTTCACCTCCAAATTTTTAAGAAACTCTACTTGTAAAATTTTTGTCATTTTGTTTTCTTATATTTAGTTCATTTGGAACTTAGTTTTAAGTATATCATGAAGTGGTTATCTGCCATTTGTCCCACACAATTTATAGACTACTCTTCCATTACTCAGTAGTTTATAATTCTTTATCCATGGATATTGTTTTCTTCCTTTGATCAACATGCTTAACCCTCCTCCAAATTCTTTTTATTTCAATAGCTGCTATTTCACATTTTTGATATTTGATGGGTACATTTCCCTTTGTTATATTTTGTTTTGAAATTTATTTGAGCATTCCTGTGTGTTTTCTTTTCTCAATATTTGAACCACTGGTTTGGCAAAATATATTTTTAAAACCCTATTGAATTTCTGACTAGAAGTATATTAACTTTATAAGTAACTTGGTGAGAACTGTTTTTACAGTATTAAGTTGCCATATTCAGGAATATAATATTCTTCGATCTATTCAGATGTACTTGTAGTTTTCTTCATATAGTTAAGCATTTTACAAATTTTTAAAGTATTTTATAATTTAGCCTGTCTTTTCTTAATATATTTCAGTTAGTTATCATTGCTATATAAGAAAGCTGGTAAGTTTACCTTATAGTCAGTCATGTATTGAAACTTTTAACTCATTTTACTTATTTCCTAAGTAAACAATCATAACCAACTACAAAGGATAATGGTGATATAGTTCCCCAATTATTTATAGGTTATTTTTCTTGTTTCTTTAATGTACTAGCTAAGATTTCTGCACCAATGTTACATTCCTATCTTTTAAGAGAAGTGCTTCTTATACAGTATTTCACTATTACAATGATATTCATAATAGGTTTCTGGTAGAGAATCTTTACAAGGTTATTTCCTGTTGACTAAAAGCTGTTAGAAGTTAAAAAGAATTTTAGAAAATGATTTTTTTTTACGCACCAAAGTGATGATGATAGTTTTCTCTTAAATCTATTACTATAATGAATTATATCATTATATGTTCCCTAATACTGAATCACCATTACACTCCAGGAATTCAAAATATTAGAGAAGTGGCATGATTTTTTTCTTTTCTTTTATTTTGTTTGTTACCTAAGTTTTTATTTTATTTTTTATTGCTACATATTTGCAGTACATAATGATTACATTCATCCTGGGGAGTTAGTACACGTCATAAGCATCTTAATTCTTTCTTCATCACCCACCTCCATTTCTTGGTACCCTTCTCTTTTGCAAAAGACTATCTCTCTATTTCCTATTATCTTTTATTTTGTTCTTTATACTTTGGGTTTGTGATACAAGAGAAACAATGCAATATTTTATATTTTCAGATTAGAGATGCTCAACTTTTAATTACTTTTAAAAGTCTAAACTGTGCTTTAAATTATAATTATGAAACATCTGTTTAGAACTCCCAGAGAAATAGGAAGTTTTTTTTCCTTCCCTGCATGTTTACTGAAGAAAATTAAATGCATAAACCAATTAATGTAATTTCTCACTGGAGTAGATAGTGAAGAAATCATATAAACTTTAAGAAGCATTCTGTTGAGCCATAGATTAAAGTGTGAAGGAGAACAGAACACACAACATTTCGACATTGATGTGGGTGATTAATACATATAATCTATCAAATTCAGATAACTTTTACATCAAGACTTAATACAGGAAGAACCTCAAGATGGCGGATGAGTAAGAAGCAGGCAGGGAAACTCTCTCTAAAAGTTACCATTGGAACACGGGAATATAGTGACCCGGAAAGCGCAGGAGGGGGGGAGATGCCTCCCCGAAACCCAGAAAAGTTCTGAAGCGCAATCTGGGACCCCCGGCACCAGTGACGGGTGACTTCCAACAAAGAAGAAGGAAAGAAGGAGCAGACCGCACGTGCGCACCTTCTACTATCCCGGGAGTTGCAGCGCCGCGGAGGCTCAATTCTACGGACACACGGTGGCAGCTGGCGCCCAGGGAGCCCCCACGGAGGATCCTGAGACAGCGGCGGGGCAGGGGAGCGGCGGAGAACGGCGCTGACCGGCGGTGAGTGTCTCTCAGCCACAGCTGCCCCGCGCCAGAGAGCGACCGGCCGGGCGCCATTGTGGGGGGTGTGGCGAAACTCAGAGCGGCTCGAAAACTGCTCTGGGAACTTGTGCTCCGGACAGGGCAGCACGGGGCCTCTCAAGCCCACGAAAGTGTGCTGAGGTCAGCAGGCGAATGAGACTGGACTCTCAGCCACACCTGTCCCGCGCCAGAGAGCGACTGGCCTGGCGCCATTGTGGGGGGGCGTGGCGAAAAACCAGAGCGGCGGGAACCAGTGCAGGGAACCCGCGCTCCGGACAGCGCGCTGAGCCTCTCAGGCCCAGGGATCGTGAAAGGGCGCTGAGAGCGGAGGCGAGCTAGACTGCTCTCTGCCTGAAAGTACGCGCCTCTGCTCACCGCCCGCCAGAGGGCGCTCCTGGCTTACTGGGACGGACCTGCACAGAACAGGACTCTGTCACCACAAGGTACCTGCCTACAACAGAGTCAACACCTGGAACTGATTCTTTTTATTTTATTTTTATTTTTATTTTTTTATTTTTTTCTCACTGATTTGTTTTTTGTTCTGGCGAAGGGTTTTTTTGTTTTTGTTTTGTTTTGTTTTGTTTTTTGGTGGGGCTTTATTTTTGATCTGTCTGTTTTATTGTTTTTATCTTCGTTTTTGTTTCTGTATGTGTATTTGCTCTTTCCTTCATTATTCTCTCTGGTTTTTTATATGAGTGTAAACAGCGCCTCTAACTTCTTTGTGATTGTGGTTGTGATCTGTTCTTCCTTTTATCCCTTCCTTCTCTTTCTACCACCTGTCCTCTACACTAGTGTCCCAATTTTAGTGGGATCCCTTTTGGTCCTCTAACCTTACATCTAATTCCTTTCTCTTCTCCCAATACTCTATTTCCTCCTTAACTCATTTTAAATTTAAACTCCTCAGGGAAAAATTGACATACATAGGACTTGTATACTGCATATAATTTTTCTGGTGTGTTTTAGATTTTGTTATATAACCGCAACTCTATACAGCTAAAAGTGGTAAATAACTGGTTAGCTCAGTCTGTCATTTTCTAGGCTGTGTTTGATGCTTTAGTTAACATTATAGCCAAATGTGAAATAATTGTTCTAAACATCTTTCCTTCCTGATATTTCATGATTGAGATTGACTAAGGGACACAGAAAATACAGTGGCACAGTACCAAAGAATCAAGGACTGGGCCAAACAGGTAGCAACTTCGCATACCCAACGAATTGAAGAGGTAGGATCTGGCAGAAAGCTCAAAACCTAAAAGCAAGCTCCACTTGGAAGATACTGCAGAGAAGTAGTCATCTTCTAAAGATCTTAAACACTAGCAATAAAGTAACCTACTATAGGTAATTTGCAAACATCACCCCAGGAATTAAAGAAAGAAAAAATGAGACGACACTTAAACAAGATGCAACCCCACACATCCAATTCACCAAAGGCAAACCTAGGGAGCAACGAGGTGGGACAATCCGAAAGCCACCCACCTGGCCTATCTGAAGTGGTAACAACAAAGCAACTGAATGAGGTTCTGGAAAAAATTAAAACAGAAATAATCTCACAGATAACTGCAGAGATAATGTCTACAATGAAGACCATGCTTAAGGACACTATAGCTGATACAGACAAAAAAATAGATGAACTTAAGAAAACTATAGAAACCATGAATGCTCAGCATAGGAAAGAAATGGAATCCATAAGGCAGATTCAAGCAGATATCCAAGAGATAAAAAATTCCATTGAAAGTATTTGTAGCAGAATAAGCCAATGCGAGGACAGGATCTCAGATATAGAAGACAGGCTTGCAATTAGTGATCATGAAATGGAAAAATTCGTAAAAATAGCAAGGGACCATGAAAAATCAATTCAGCAGCTGCTAGATGACTCAAAGATAAACAACTTAAGAATAATTGGAATAAATGAAAAAGCAGGAGATAGCATCAACGACATTAAAACCTTGTTCAAAGACATAATCAGGGAGAACTTTCCTGGAAGAGAAAAGGAATTTGACACCCCTATAAGTGAAGCTTTTAGAACACCAACTAGACATGATCAAAAAAAAACTTCAGCCAGACATATTATAGTCAAGATCCCAGAAATTCAACAGAAGGGCAGAATCTTAAAAGCTGTTAGGGAGAAGAGACAAATCACCTATGAAGGAAAACCCATCAGAATCACAGCTGACTTTTCAGCACAAACCCTCAATTCAAGAAGAGCTTGGAATGATGTATTGCAAGCTCTAAAGGAAAATAATTTTCAGCCCAGATTGATGTACCCTGCAAAACTATCTTTCAAAATTGATGGAGAAATAAAATACTTTCATGACAAAGAACATCTGAGAAAATTTATGACCACCAAACCAGCACTCCAAAACGTTCTGAAGGACATTCTAGAAAGAGATAGGAACCCCAACAGAAGGAATCCACCAGGCAGGGCAAATAATTAAATAGCCGGAATGCAGACAAACAAAGAGTGGGAACCAACAACAGGAAAATATCATGACAAGTCAATACATATCAGTTTTAACCATCAATGTTAACGGTCTCAATTCACCAATCAAAAGGCACAGACTGGCGAAATGGATCAAGAAGCAAGATCCAACAATATGCTGTATACAAGAAACACATTTAATTCAGAAAGAAATTCATAGACTGAAAGTCAAAGGATGGAAAACAATACTCCATGCCACAGGAACCCAGAAAAAAGCAGGGGTAGCTATTCTTTTTGCAGACAAAGTGAACTTCAAGCCAAGAAGGATTCAGAGAGATAAAGACGGTCATTACATCCTCGTAAAGGGAACAATCCAAGAGGAAGAGATAACGATCATAAATATATATGCGTCAAATACCAATGCACCCAGCTATATAAAACAAGTACTAAAGGACATGAAAAATCAAATAAGCACTAATACAATTATATTGGGAGATCTCAATACTCCACTGTCACAAAAAGATAGATCAACTGGACAGAAAATCAATAATGAAATAATAGAACTGAACCAAACTTTTGAACAAATGGACTTAGTAGATGTCTACAGAGTGTTCCATCCCACAACATCAGAATACACATTTTTCTCAGCTGCACATGGGACGTTCTCCAAAATAGACCACATACTAGCTCATAAAACCTGCTTAAGTAAATGCAAAGGAATTGAAATTATCCCATGCATATTATCAGACCATAGTGCAATGAAACTGGAAATCAATGGCAAAAGAAATTACAAAAACTCCCTAAACACATGGAAATTAAACAGCATCCTCCTGAACAACCAATGGGTCACAGATGAAATTAAAGAAGAAATTAGTCACTTTCTACAACTGAATGATAATGACAGTACAACATACTGGAACTTATGGGATACAATGAAAGCAGTCCTAAGAGGGAAATTTATAGCATTAAACACTTATATCAGGAAAATAGAGCAAGCGCAAATAAACAACTTAAGGGTGAACCTCGAGCTTCTAGAAAAAGAAGAGCAGGTTAAGCCAAAAGCCCGTACAAGGGAGGAAATTATAAAGATCAGAGCAGAAATTAACGTATTGGAGAATAAAAAAACAATACAAAGAATCAATGAAGCAAAAAGTTGGTTCTTTGAAAGAATAAATAAGATTGACAAACCCTTATCCAACCTTATTAAAAAAAGAAAAGGAAAGACTCAAATCCATGCAATTGAAAATGAAAAGGGTGATATCACGACGGACCCTGCAGAAATCCAGAAGATCATCTATACCTATTTTGAAAATTTATATTCTACTAAGATGGAAAATGCAGAAGAAATGGACAGATTCCTAGATTCGTATGAATTACCAAAGCTGAATCAAGAAGATTTAAAAATCCTAAATAAACCAATATCAGCCAATGAAATTGAAGATGTAATTAAAAACCTCCCAACAAAGAAAAGTCCAGGCCCTGATGGATTCACTGCCGAATTCTACAAGAAATTTAGAGAAGACCTAACGCCCCTACTTCTCAAACTTTTCAATGAAATTGAAAGGGAAGCAATACTCCCAAATTCATTCCTGGAAGCAAGCATTACCCTGATACCAAAACCAGAGAAGGACCCAACTAAGAAAGAGAACTACAGGCCAATCTCCCTAATGAACATAGATGCAAAAATCCTTAATAAGATACTGGCAAACAGAATCCAACAAATCATCAAGAAGATTATACACCATGACCAAGTTGGATTCATCCCAGGGATGCAGGGATGGTTCAACATACGTAAATCAATAAATGTAATACAGCATATTAACAGAACCAAAGACAAAAATCACATGATCATCTCAATAGATGCAGAAAAAGCTTTTGACAAAGTCCAGCACCTTTTCATGATAAAAACCCTACAGAAAATTGGAATAGAGGGTCTTTATCTCAATCTGGTAAAAGCTATCTATGACAAACCAACAGCCAATATTATACTAAATGGCCAAAAACTGAAAGCCTTCCCTCTAAAATCAGGAACAAGACAAGGATGTCCACTGTCCCCACTCTTATTCAACATAGTTCTGGAAACTTTAGCCAGAGCGATTAGACAAGAGAAAGAAATAAAAGGAATAATGATTGGAAAGGAAGAAGTTAAATTATCATTATTTGCAGATGACATGATACTCTACACAGAAGACCCCAAAAACTCCACTAAAAAACTGCTAGATTTAATAAGCAAATTCAGTAGTGTAGCTGGATACAAAGTCAATACTCAAAAGTCAATAGCCTTCCTGTACACAAATAACAAACTTACTGAAAGAGAAATTAGGGAAACAATACCTTTCACAATAACATCCAAAAAAATGAAATACCTAGGAATCAACCTCACGAAGGATGTAAAAGACCTCTATACTGAAAACTACAGTACTCTGAAAAAGGAGATTGAAGAGGATATCAGAAAATGGAAAGATATCCCTTGCTCCTGGATAGGAAGAACCAATATAGTGAAAATGGCCATACTTCCAAAATTGTTATACAGATTTAATGCAATTCCAATCAAAATTCCAACAGCATATCTCACAGAATTAGAGAAAACAATCCTAAAATTCATTTGGAATCAGAAGAGACCTAGAATAGCAAAGGCAATTCTGGGCAACAAAGGCAAGGCAGGGGGCATCACAATCCCCGACTTGAAATTATACTATAAAGCTACTGTGATAAAAACAGTGTGGTACTGGCAAAAAAACAGACCTGAAGATCAATGGAACAGATTAGAAGATGCTGAAACAACCCCAGACATACTAAGCCACCTTATCTTTGACAAAGGTGCCAAACACATTCGCTGGAAGAAAGATAGCCTCTTTAATAAATGGTGCTGGAAAAACTGGCTCTACACATGCCGAAGATTAAAACTAGATCCATATCTTTCACCATGCACTAAACTAAATTCAAAATGGATCAGAGATCTAAATATTAAAACAGAAACATTAAATCTGCTGGAAGGTAGGATAGGTAAAACCCTTGGAGACATTGGTGTAGGCAAAGACTTTATGAATAAAAACTCAACCGCACGGGAACTATCCCAAAGAATCAATAACTGGGATCTCATCTTATTAAAAAGCTTTTGCACAGCAAGAGAAACCACCAACAGAGTGAAGAGACAACCCACAATGTGGGAAAAAATGTTTGCCAGCTGTTCCTCAGACAAAGGATTACTATCGAGAACATATAAAGAACTCAAAAAAATCAGACCTCCCAAATTTAAAGACCCACTCCAAAAATGGGCATCTGAGATGAATACACATTTCTCAGATGAAGAAATACTAATGGCAAACAAATATACAAAAAAATGTGCAACATCACTAGTCATTCGAGAGATGCAAATTAAAACAACACTGAGATACCATCTCACCCCAGAAAGAATGGCTACTATTAAGAAATCAACTAATAACAAATGCTGGAGGGGCTGTGGGGAAAAAGGAACCCTTCTTCACTGTTGGTGGGAGTGTCGACTGGTACAGCCACTGTGGAAGTCAGTGTGGAGATTCCTCAGAAAACTAGGGTTGGAGGTCCCATTTGACCCAGCTATTCCCCTTCTGGGCATCTTCCCAGAAGAATTAAAAACATCGTACCACAGCGATATATGTGCACCCATGTTTATAGCAGCACAATTTGTAATAGCCAGATCTTGGAAACAACCCAAATGCCCATCAACTGAGGAATGGATAAGAAAGATGTGGTATTTTTATACAATGGAGTACTATTCAGCCATAAAGAAGGATAAACTGGAGACTTTTATAGGTAAATGGATGCAACTCGAGAAAATACTCATAAGTGAAATAAACCAGAAGCACATGTGTAAGCATTGTATTATCTCTCTAGTATGAGAAACTGAAAGAGTAAATAAGATCCAAAATGTACAATAGACATGGTGAATCAAAAAGAAACTGGTCAAAAGGAAAGAGAGACTGGAATAGGGAAAAGAAAGAAGGGAAAGGGAAAAAAAAATTGTATATATATATATATATATAAGATGGTTAAGATAGATACACTACCATTTTTACTTAGTTCATTGAAGAGTAAGGTTTGTGCCAATAATGTTTGGACAATTGAATGCTAATGTCTGGTGTCCTGAATAACTAACTTAAAGATAGTAATACGTAATGTATTAACCATTGTTACCCTCCTATTATGTTGTTTTGAAAATTTGTTCTTCTTTTGATTTGTTTTGTTTTTTCTTCTCTTTAAAAAAAAAAAAAAGACAATACAAAGCATACATTATTTTATATTTTTAGTAACTATCACTTCAAAGACCTCAAGAAGTGAGGAAGAGAGAAATGAATCAGAAGTATAATCTCATTTGTAAAATTGAGTGTATCATCACATGTCCAGCAGGTTTGTATAGGATTTTATTTTATTTTATTTTATTATTATTATTTTTTTTTTTGTGGGTACCGGGGGGGTCGACCTCAGGACCTCGCGCGCCAACAGGCGCCCGTGCCGCTGAGCGATATCACCGGCCCCTTTTTCGTATGTGGGATCCGGGAGTCGAACTCGGGCCCTCACGCTTGCCAGGCAGGCGCTTATGCCGCTGAGCCATCTCACCGGCCCTGTATAGGATTTTAAAAGTAACCAAGCATACGACCTAAAATCCAATGAAATCTCAATAGATACAGAAATTGTCTTCCACTTGAAATAAAAAATATGAAAGCCAAAAGCCCATTTTTACCTCACTTTGGAAAGAATAGCCGAGGTTGTATGGAATAGCTCAGTATTTCCTTGCAAAAAGAGACAGAGGCACAGTGGATATGGACTGTACTGAAAGGTTAATGAGAATAGAAAGCTATCCCATGCATTCTCTTTGCCAAGAAAGCAGTTAAAATTTTGTGAGTAAACTAAATGCTTACTGGGAATACACTATGTTTACTTTCTTTTCAGAGCAAAATTTAATGAGTCAGCATGTTATTAGCAATTTATGAAGGCTGACTTATTTCAAAAGGTTTGTATTGCCTTACAACTTCCATATATTTAATTAAGTATATACATTTACAAAGGATAGAAAAAGGATAGTAACAAAAGCGTAAAAATTAAAAAAGTTTTGCAGTTTTGTTTGGTTTCAATGTTAACAGGAATAAAGAAATGCTACTGATTTTATCCATAAGCTACCTATCTTACACATCTTTAGTTTTTCCAGCACCGAACACTAATTCTGATATACAGGATTTATTTACTAATGCTTGCTGAATGGAAGAATGTTCTTATGCTATATTCTTGACCCCAAAATACAGAGAGTAACCCTAGCCATTGGTTCATACAGCTAGAACCTAAGGCACCACTATTTACCTGGTAACTGTAAAGGAAACAGTAGGTTGAGGAAAAAAAGCATTGCCTTACAAATACACTCTATGAATTTGGAAACTAAAGAGCTGTTTCATGTAAATGAATTTTAAAAATAACTGGAACTTATCCTAAATAAACATAACTTACTTAAAATAATCTTAGGGGAAATATTTTAAAGAGATTTCTAGGACTTTCCCTGCCTTATTCTGCATTATACATGTTTTCTTGATGACTCAAACTCATCAATGTAAGTATCAATTATTAGACTGTTTCATAGCAAAATGACTCTTGGAGTTATTTCAGGATTTCCAACACTTTGTTCTTTTACTAACTCATCCTAGACTACTTTTAAAAACTAGGCTCCCTAGTTTTTAAACTAGTTCCCTACTGTCTGCTCTCTTGTTTGCAATTATAGGCCAGTTATAGTTTTAAAATATGTCAAACCATCACACTTGGTTGATATACTTCACTTTATACAAATTCTAAATTAAGCAACTGTGTAGCTATTTTCACTTCCATTAAGGGCTGGCTTAAAGGTTTTTCTTCTTTCACTTCCTAATTCTGAGAACTACTCCAGGATCTTGGTAGAAGTTTGACCACTGAACAATTACAGTGGTACTTATTTTAGCATATTTTCGTTACTTTTAGTGTACTACAAGGAAAAAAATTTAAATGACAGTCATACAAACCACCAAACAATCACATAGACAAAATGATATGTTTCATAAAATGTACCATGTGGAAATTATCTAGCCAAATATTAGCTAGAAGTCATTAAACCAGGCCTGATGGTCAAATCTAGCCCACAGACGACAGTTTATTTTGTTTGGTCCTTGAGCTAATAATGATTTTTACGTTTTTAAAAGATTGTTAAAAAAAAAAAAAGCAAGCATGTAAATAGCATGTAAATAAGACTATTCCACAGAGACCATAAACAGCTTGCAAAGTCTAAAATACCCTCAACTCTACAAATGAGGTTTGCTGAGCTTTGATGTAAGCTACATAAACACATATAAGCTACCCAGTATACACAAAACTTAAACTATTAATATGTCAAAGTAAATGCATAATTCTTTCAGTGATGTATTCATGATACAGCCAAACTCATGTCCAGTCCATCCCATTCTTCTGACGACACCCTGGGGCATAGCTAACATTTCTACTTTTTTTTTCTCCTAATACAGTGCTTGTCCTTAGACGCTCTCAGACTGGTCTCCTTGCTACTACTTCCAACTATGCCTATCTTTTTTGGAATGAATCTCCCTTTGATATATAAATCCTTTCTAGTTTTCAAGTCTAACTTCCTCCAAATTCCCAGATTGTTCTGGCCCTCACTATGCTTTAAATTATAGAAGGTGCCACATACTTCATAATACTAACATATTTTTTGCTAATGATCTCCAGTTAGTCTAGTATCCAACTAGTTTGTAAACTGCTTTTTTATCACCACTTTGATAATATCTCATCACCCTCGGAGCATTCGTCATCTCCCAAGTACATTCCTCTAACTTGGAGGAAAAAAATACCCACAGGTTGTAAGTGACTGGAAACATCAAAAGACGACACCTATAAAGGAATCTGATGGGAGACAATGGGCTAACTGCAAACTTAGAAGTATACATTAAAGACAAGCAAAACCACAAAAGTGGAAAGATAGAAGGCTAAAGATCAAGACCTAAAAAGAAATGACTGAAAAATACTCTGAAATTATACTGTGAGTTTATTTGAAGTCTGTTAGAAATTGCTAAACAAACAAAAAAATCTCAATGATGACTTATCTTTTGATTACCTGGCTAATAAAATTGGAAATCATGTGCATATCCTTACATCACTCTCAAAGGTATAATTTGGACTCATGGAAAAAAAGTAGCAAGAGTATTTTGTTTAAAAAAAAAATGTTGCCGGTGAGATGGCTCAGCGGCGTAAGCGCCTGCCCGGCAAGAGCGAGGGCCCGAGTTCGACTGCCGGAACCCACATACGAAAAAAGGGCCGGTGATATCGCTCAGCAGCACGGGCGCCTGCTGGCGCGCGAGGTCCTGAGGTCGACCCCCGGTACCCACAAAAAAAAAAAAATAAAAAAAAAAAAATAAAAAAAAATGTTTTGGTTAAGACATCAAATTATATTTTAAAAATATAGGCAAAATATAAGGTCCACAAGCCCTGTATGTATAAACATAAGAAAACGTTTTAAAACAAGCATAAATATTACCCGTAAGTCTGAAATAAAAAATAAATATAAATTAAATGCTCTTCACCTAAGTATAGCTACAAAAAACAATGAAAGTATTAACTATGCATTCCTTTCTTCCTGAGTTTTACCAAATCAGCCCTTACCTGTGCCTGGCTAATCAAGGAAGGAGACATTTTTCTTAATTAATAATAAAATATACTTAATATTATTGTAGAAATTTTAAGAAGTAAAAAGGAATTACTAAATGCACGGTAAAATAAAACAAACCAGCTCTCAGTTACTCACATGAAAGAGAGGAAGTAATGACACAGAGCATACCAAAAAATTTGTTTTTCAACATACATCATTAATTTGGAAAAACAAATCATCTTTATACTTATGCTTAACTGAGTCCAATGTTAACAGTTTATTTTTCTTGAACATCCAGTGATTTAGAAGATTCAGACATAAGGGCAAAACAAGGAGTTAATACAGAAGCATACAGGTGGCTAAAAGTAGTCAGCCTGGGGAAAAATTTTTCCACTTAACCCACATAGAAAATGAGATGATCTATAATAGGAATGAAGAAAATATAGAAAAATTTAATGTGATATCTAAAACTTTTAAATATAAAATTTAATATAAAAATTTCACAAGAATATTTTCCTGTCATTATCCCTTTTTCCCACTAATGAGTATTAGTGATAGCAAGAATTACTAGTTGGCTAAAATGCTAAAAACAAAATTTTGGTATATATTATAAAAGATGTGTTTAAAATCTTCAGTGTTTTCTTTCAGGCCCACCATCTATCTCAGTGGACACCATCTCATTACTTAAAAAAAATTAATTCAAACAAGCAAATATTAAGAAGACAGGACTTCTCTTGAACATATTCAGATGATTTAAGCAAAACTTACAAGGTGAGAAGAATTAGAGATTTAGCAAATACACAAAAACAAAATATTTATCCAAATACAAGATAAAAGCCACAAAACTCAATTTGTTTCTGTCTAGCATATGGCTGGAACTCCTGAGTGGCATATGTTTGGTACTGGTGCTGGTAAGAACATAGTGATAAAATATTACAGAAAGAGTTCAACTGTTATTTCATTCTTATAAAACAGAACACAAACTTTGGTTTTAAGAACTAAGAACACAGACCACAGAAAGAAGCAAAATAATTATGTGGTTGTTCTAAAAGCCCATCGTGAACACGTAATAAGGATTATACTGTAAAAAGAAAACGAAAACCCCATCAGCCTGTTATTCCCAGTTAATAGGGGTCCAGAAAAATTGATATAAAATTTCACAAAAGAAAATCTCTAATTTACGAACCCTAGCATCCCCAGTAACCATTACAGTCTCCCTCCACCCCGACAATAGCCCAAGGCTTCTAACGCTAACAGTTTAATAGAACGACTAACGACCACGCTCGTGAAAATAACCAACGTTCTGCTCGCAATTTGACGTCGAAATTATCTGTTCATTTACCTTCACCCAACACATGACGCCGTTCCAAAGCCGTGTCACAAGTTCAAAGATTCAGGTTGTTAAAGAGAGCGAAAACTGCAGCCTCCGGTCCACCTCCCGACTGAACAGGTGGTTAATTCACCTGGGGAGAAGAACCGCCAGGTACTGGCAGCAGCTACACCGACAGATCAAACACCGAAGGGCGGGTTTTGAGGTTTTAACCCTAAGGTGAGAGGGGGAAATCGCAGAGAAGCAACCAAGTTCGGCGCTGCTAGGCGGCCAAAGCCGAGGCGCACCGCCCCCTGCGTCCGGAGCAGCGCTGTCACCCGCGGGTGGCCGGGGAGGGGCGCGGGACCGGAGGGAGGGCCGCCGCGCCCCCGCACCGCCACCCGCCGGGAAGGCGCACCGGCCGCGCCCCCGGGCGAGACCCGGCCCGGGCAGGTGCCCCGAGGCGACGCTGCGCCCCCCCCCCCGGCCCCGCCGCGCGCCCGATGGGCGGGTGGGCTGCCCAGGCCCCTCGACGGGGCAGAGCCCTGCTCGGCGCCCCGGCCCTCTCCCAGCCTAACGGTTTCCGCAGCGCCTGCTCCGGCGCGGGACGGGGCTGGGACTGCTCGGAGTCCGCCACCTTCGCGGAGTAAGAACCCGCGCCCTCACCTCCGAGTCACGCCGCGCTGAGGGAGAGGAAGGCGGCTCCCTTGGCGCCTCTTCTTCGGGTTCCTGATCGTTCTCTCTCTACCTCAGCGGCAGAGCCAGTTCTCGGGGCGGCCGCCGCGGCCGCTGGCGCGCAGACTGTTAGGGTCGTTTCCCGGCAGTGACGGCGCCGCCTCAGCCCCGCTCTTCGCTCCCTCTCCGCGTAGCTCCCGCTTTCTGTTTCACCCGAGGGACCACGAACGCCGCCGCCGCCATGCTTACTACGGATCCGGGAGGAGGAGTCGGGAGTCGGCGCTCTGAGTGCGGCTGCGCGAGCCCCGCAGACGGCGCCCCCGGCCGGCGGGGATCCTGAACTTACCCCGGCTCGCGCGCACCGTCCCGCGGTCTCGCCCCGGAGCAGGAGCCCCAGCGGGGCCGGGCGCGGGGAGTCGGAGCGCCCGCCACGCTACCGAGCGCCTGCTACCTTCCCGGTCCGGGCTGTCTCTCAGGCCCGGCTGCGCCTGGCTGGTCATAGCCCCCGCCACGACCAGGCTCTGAACCACGCTCAGGAGGCGAGTTAATTGACGCTCCGAGGGCCACTCGCTCAGTTCTCAATCCACATTCAGAAAAGCTCCCCCTGAAAATCCCCGTGTCTGCCACCTTCCGCAAGCGCCCGAAGTTCACGCCGGCAGGTGCTTTTGGGGACACTGCCCCCCAGGGACTAGGAAGCCTACCTGGGTAGGCTCGAAGGTTTCCTCCCAAGTACACAGAGCCCGGGTTCTCGGCAGCACCCCAGAATAATTTACTTAAGTTGAAACCCTAGGGTTTAGTTTCTGGGTCCCTTAGCTAGGCAAATGTTGTGGAAACCATTACCTTAATTTTTACGACAGCACGAAGACAGAAGTGGACGAACGCAGCCGCGATTTCGTTAAACCTCAGGCAATGGGGGGCGCTGCAATAATGCCTAAGGCCGGCGGGGCTGCGTGCTTTTTTGCAGTTTCCTCCGGAAGACTTGGGGAGGGGGTAGTTTTTGAGACCGGAGTGCCATCCCGGGAAATGTCCTTTCGAAAATGGTGACGAATGTAACCAAGCCCCACGTTTGGCTTTATTTCAGTATATTAACTGTGAGGTCTTTTAAAATGGCAATATTTTAAAAACCATTTTACAAAAATCTCTATAAAATGCACGTATTCCCTACATTCTTAAGGAATAGAATGGTTAATGAAATCGTTTGTTGGTGACTAATCACCAAATGTGATAGCCTGGTCATGCACTGAAGTCCCAGGGGACTGCTGAGGTGTATAGAATCCCTACTTTGGTGCTTTTTTCTCTTTGGAATGTTCTCATCACCTTTTTGAATATCTATCACTTCTCATCTCCTCTTCTGCCTCTTTATCCACTTTGATCCTTCCTCTCATGCTATTTTTCCGTTTATTTTAATTTTTACTTCTTTCTTCTTTCTCTGCTGCTCTTTGCTATGGCTCCAGATGATGAGTGGTCAGATATTTATATTCACAGCCAACTAATAAGAGGTTCCTTTTCTTCCCATCAGTGAAAATGACAGTGACCCTATATCAAATGGTATCTTGAGATATTTTCATTGCTCTTCACTATCGAAAGTTCTTTCCCTATGAGAGAGATTTCCGTTTTTGAACTTCCAGATATGGCCCTTTTCAAGACAGAATTGTTGGGGAGCTGACCTTCGAATAACTGAACTATAACTGTATATTAGTTTAAAATATGAGACTAATCAGAGCATGAGTTCATTGGCTTCTCCATATTGCTGCCTAGCTCTGTTTGGTCTGAGGCTAAACTAGTGGTTTATAAATTTAACTCTTAAGATATTAATTTCCAAAATATCCTACTCGGTAGTTTTTTTAAAAAATGCAGAATCCTACAAAACAATCCTCAAAATTCTAATTACTCTGTTCAGGGGGAGGCTAAGAAATGGCATTAAAAATAACCAATTTTTTTTGCAGTATGTTTGGGACATACCTACTAGGCAGAGGAAAAAAAAGAACAGTTATTTTGAAGGAGAATAAGTCATATAATTCAAGAATGTCATTGAAGTAGACCTGAAGATTGTGGTATATGCAGTGCTGTAAGATGGAGTTAAGTGAGGATTTGGTAATTTATATCCTATGGAGAGAATGAAACACACACACACACACACACACACACACACACACACACACACACGACCATTGCCTGGGCCCCCAGTATGAGGTCTCTGGGAACACAGAGTGGAATAAGAATTTATATTGCCTTTGAATAAGTCACTTCTCAATGCTTTATTTTCCTTATCAGTAAAAGAGGGCCATTTTTAGCCTTCATCTTTCCTGAGCTCTCAACAATATTCAATAGTTTGAACACAATTCTTAAACGTTTCTTGTTGCTTTGGCACTGCATCTTCTTAGTTTTCACCCTACTTTTCTGGGGAATGCTTCTCTAATTCCTTGTCAGATTCCTGCTCCTCTCCCTAGCAAATATTAAAAAACCCTCAAAGTTCAGTTTTTTATTTGTTTCTGTTTTTATTATAATCTAATAGCCTATCAAATATTACCCACACCCATGGCTTTAATTATCATATATGTGCCTATGATTTCCACAGATCTGCCTGTAGTCCAGAATCTTCCCCTAACTTCTAAATCTGATATGAACCGCTTCGTTGACATGTCTACTTAATGTTTCAGAATTACAAAGTTTAGACCAACTGAATTCATGAACTTTTTGTTTTCCTTTTCCCTCATCTGTTCAATTTCCAGTCAAACATATAGTAGTCATCTAGATGACTTTCTTATCTTTATTTCCTGTATTTGTAGCACTGTAAACCCCTAGATATTTTGTCTCTCTTTGGCTTTATGATAACTAAAGCCATGAGTGTGGGTAATACTGGATAGGCTATAAGATTATAATAAAAGCAGAAGCAAATATAAACTGAATTTTGAGTTTTTTATATTTGATAATATAAGTGGAAATATAATATAAGTGGAAAGTCCAGTTCTTTTCAGTCATTACCAATCTACTTTGATCTATGCAAATAATCTGTACCCTTCCATTCATTCTCCATTTTGCAGCCAAAATTATATTTTATAATGCAAAGAGAACCATGTTGCTTTTCATATAAAACCTAAAATACCTTTTCAATGTTCTAGAATAAGGTTAGAGTTATTAAAGTAGCCTATTAGAACATGTGGGGTCTGGCCCTGCTTGCCTTTTCAGTCTCATCTCACAGCACTCTCCCCTTCCCTTCTGGGCAGACTTCCTGACCTTCTTTTAGTTTCTCAAACGAACTGTGATCCTAAGAGCTGAAGGCTCTCTGAACCTGCCCTTCTTCTCCCTTTTGACCATCATATCTCTTACTCATCCTTCAGATCTCCATTTGACAGGGACATCCTTGGGGAAAACATTTCTGATTTCCCAGACAAGTTCAAGATTCCTGGTTTATGTCAGCTCTTATACCACCCTATACCTTTCCTTTGTGTGATTTACCATAGTTCATAGTTACATTTTCAGATGTGTGAATAGTGTGTCTGTTGCTTCCTTCATGAGGAGAAGATCACGTCTATTTGGCTTGTATAGTGCCTGTTACATAAGGAGGTGCCTAGTAAATATTACTTGAATGATTAATGTTGTTCTTTGTGGTTCCTTCTAGGATTCTAGAAGATTGTTGGATCCTGAAAGTAGGAAATTACTGATCACTTTCAAGAGAGAAATCTGTATGAGAGATGCAGAAATGTGTTGGAAGACAATTCTTCATGGGATTCTCATAATTTTATGTTATGTTCTAGGCTTTCATTCTGGACTTTTTTCTGGAATGTTTGTCAAATGGCTTTGGAAAATAGACATAGGGCCGGTGAGATGGCTCAGCAGCATAAGCGCCTTCCTGGCAAGCACGAGGCCCTGTGACGCCCAGAACCCACATAAAGGAAAAAAGGGGCCCGTGATATCACTCAGCAGCACAAGCCCCTGCTCTCAGGGGTGGGGTCCTGAGGTCGACTCCCGTACCCACCAAAAAAAAAAAAAAAAAGAAAAGAAAATAGACATAATGTCCCCCACCAGAGCAGAGAGGATATGTGTTTATCATCCAGTATAATAAAGATAGTATCTCTAAGTTCAAGTTTGGGCAAGTTTTATTGTGGCCCATTATAAAAGATTGGGAGTTTCCAAAGCTTAGGGTTCCTCAGCTATGATATAAACACCATGTTGCCTCACATGAGACCTGAGAGGCAGGGAGACTGACTGAACAGGACACTAGTTCTCCCTGCCACATTATGAGTAATGCTAGCTTTTGACCCTTGTCTTCTGCCAGTGTCCACAAAACTGTGGCTGGTTAAGTTATAGCTTGCAAGGAGGATAAAATCTCAGACTCTTCACAATTTTTTTTTTTTTTTGTGGGTACCGGGGGTCAACCTCAGGACCTCGCGCACCAGCAGGCGCCCGTGCTGCTGAGCGATATCACCGGCCCTTTTTCTGTATGTGGGTTCCGGGAGTCGAACTCGGGCCCTTGCGCTTGCCAGGCAGGCACTTATGCCGCTGAACCATCGCACCAGCCCCAGACTCTTCACAATTGATAGAATATGGTGGGTTGAAGGGAGAGAAGGAAATCAAGGTGTCAAGCAGTAAGGAAGGACTTGTCTCTTAGGAAATTCATAGTAAAAGAAGTTTGGTGATGAAGACCAGAGAGAACAGCAGATGGAGGTGGGAGTGTTGTGCTGACTGAATTCTCTTGCAAAACTGAAGATCCTAATTAAACAGCCACAAAGAACATGATTGCCAATACCCTTCTCTTTAGGTGTAAGTCTGGAAGAGAAAAGCAATTGACTTGGAGGTATACTAGTTAAAGAAGCCAAAGCTGTTCTTTGTTTCTGAGGAGTATGGTATAATGTTGGTGAGGAGAGACTGGTTTTAGAATTGAGTAAATTTGGGCTTGAATCCCAGCTTTGTTTTTGACTATTTGATTAATCTTGGCATATTATCTAATCTTTCTGAGTCTTAATTCCTTATCTGTATACTAACAACAAAATACCTACTTTGCAAGATTAAAAAGCATAATGCATAAAGTGCCTGTTATATACCTAGCGGCCAGTAAATGAATGATAGCCATGTGATTAGGCTGTTCTGGCTAGCTGAGGTTAGGAAAATCCCTGATCTTCCTGCACATTGCCAGGGAAACTTGGGAACAGAATGGCTAAGGTCAACCCTTGCTTCAAATTCCTCTATTGTTTCCACCTCCATCCCTCATGACGCTTTTCCATGGATGAAACAACACCTTCCCTAATAACAGAGGAAACTAGGCACAGAAAAGGAAGTAACTTGACATTGATGTTAGCCATTCCCACCACAGGGAATTTTTTCATGGGTGTCATTGTCCTCACATCCCACCCTGCCACTATTTGGCTGTGGTCTGTCACTTTAACAAGAACCTTCTCCACAGTTTTTTGAGTTCCTGGGAGGCTTACAACAACCTCCCTTTAAAAGCCACCAGGGACAATTTCAAAATTCTTATTAATTTATTATTATTCAAAGCAATTTGGCTCTTTGTTTTCTGTCCTTTTATCCAAAATAGCCTTGGAAACTTTAGCTTTATTTCAAAACCTAGAAAATCCATTAAAGTAATTTCCTACGGTTCAAGTTTTTTATGTTGTTTCTTCTTTATAGAGAAACTAAGAGAGACTAAGGAATTCCTTAATCACAAAATGATAATCCTAATAGCCCAAATTTGTCCATGTTAATGATATGGTTTCAAAGCGCACTGTAGAGGACAGTCTTACTTCCAAAAAGGGGAAAGACTTATCTAGTTACTGGCCAGGACTTATTGAATAGCTTTCCCATCTGAAGGGTCTACACAACAATAGAGAGATTATAAGGATTTTTCTCTAGGTTGAAAAAAATAAGGTTTCTATATCTCTCTTTGGGACTGTCAACAGCTCTTTGATGTTTTGTATAGCTTTAGGAGGTTCTGATAGCAGTGTTGGGGTTGAACATGCCATGATCATTATCCAGCATAAGCAGATGACATATGAATCAATTTTAAAGACAGAAGAGATAGGCATCTTTAAGGATAATGAGGCAGAAGACGACCTGAAATTTAAAAACCTATTCTCAAAGAACCTGACCTTTTCTCCCTCAAAAAAAAAAAAAATCATATTTAAAAACTAGAGCAACACTTTGCCAAAATAACAATGAGATTTCAACCTGGAAGAAAAAGAAAAAGAAAATTTAAATAAGTTTCAAAATGAAAAATCAGCTAGTCTAAATTTGCCAAACTTGAAAAAGCTCTTTTCTCTCTCAAATTTCAGAACTAAATATTTAAATCAAATTGCATTTAAAAACTGCCAGGTAAATCAACCATTTACTTATGATAGCTAGCATAAATATATCTATACAATAATTAGTCTTTATTATTTTAAAATATAATATAAAAATGAAATAGGCATTTCTTAAAGACAAAAATGTATAGTGATGGTGAAGGTTAGGGAAATTATTTATAAATTGAAGACTTTTTAATAAATTGAAAGACTGGTTTTATTTCTTATTTCAAATTTTTATCTGTAAAGTTTTCATAAACAAAGGCACTTCTGAATTTTGATCTTATTTTCTCTTTACATTATACATATAACATATAAACCCAGTACTGTTACGTTAAAAAGACAGAACTAAAATTAATTACTACTAATAATTCTCATTACTATAAGAAAGAGATCTTTACATAAAAGATAGTGAAAGATGACAAACATTTAGCTTCAAGTTAGGGAAGCTAATGTCCTAAGATATTAAAATTTAAATACAGCCCAATTTTCCAAGCTACAGCTGAGTAAAAATGGAGTTGTAGTAGAAGTTTCACAGAGCATTCTCAAAGTCAAAATCTTCTAGCCAATACTAAGAATCCTCATGGATTTACACAGATACCCTCCAAGAATTAGTCCTCTGTGAGACTCCATGACATTCACCATCTCCCTCCTTTGTCTCATCTAAGCGTTTTCTTGTATTGCTTTCAAAGCCAACAGAGTTCTCCCTCTGCAGTGTTCTCTGTGCTGAGGCCACTGACCCCTGACCAAAACATAGATTTCTGCACCACTATATACTTTTCCATAGGTATCGTCTCCTATTGCTATTGTCTTCAGCTCCCAAGCTCCTATGTACATCATGGTGAAGCACTTAATTGTACACTTGCTGTGTTTTGAATCTGGTTTATCCTCTCAAAACTCATGCTGGAATTTAATTTACATTGTGAAGTACTAAGAGGGTAGAAAATTAATCTGACTGGTATTTAGAGATGAAGCCTTTGGGAAGTGATTGGAATTAGATAAACTTGTTAGGGTGGAGCCCCTATTGTACAATCCTGGTAGTCCTATAAGGATAAAGAAAGAAACCAAAAGATATATATATATATATCATGTATCTCTCTCTCTCTCTCTCTCTCTCTCTCTCTCTCTCTCACACACACACACACACACACACACACACATATATATATATATCACATGCATAAACCACTCAAGACTCCACCAGCAAAAAGTTCATTACCAGATGCACACCCAAAATAAACCATTTTCTTTATTTTCATGTTTTTTTTTTTTATTTTAAAGAGAAGAAAAAACAAAACAAATCAAAAGAAGAACAAATTTTCAAAACAACATAATAGGAGGGTAACAATGGTTAATACATTACGTATTACTATCTTTAAGTTAGTTATTCAGGACACCAGACATTAGCATTCAATTGTCCAAACATTATTGGCACAAACCTTACTCTTCAATGAACTAAGTAAAAATGGTAGTGTATCTATCTTAACCATCTTATATATATATATATATATATATATATATATACAATTTTTTTTCCCTTTCCCTTCTTTCTTTTCCCTATTCCAGTCTCTCTTTCCTTTTGACCAGTTTCTTTTTGATTCACCATGTCTATTGTACATTTTGGATCTTATTTACTCTTTCAGTTTCTCATACTAGAGAGATAATACAATGCTTACACATGTGCTTCTGGTTTATTTCACTTATGAGTATTTTCTCGAGTTGCATCCATTTACCTATAAAAGTCTCCAGTTTATCCTTCTTTATGGCTGAATAGTACTCCATTGTATAAAAATACCACATCTTTCTTATCCATTCCTCAGTTGATGGGCATTTGGGTTGTTTCCAAGATCTGGCTATTACAAATTGTGCTGCTATAAACATGGGTGCACATACATCGCTGTGGTACGATGTTTTTAATTCTTCTGGGAAGATGCCCAGAAGGGGAATAGCTGGGTCAAATGGGACCTCCAACCCTAGTTTTCTGAGGAATCTCCACACTGACTTCCACAGTGGCTGTACCAGTCGACACTCCCACCAACAGTGAAGAAGGGTTCCTTTTTCCCCACAGCCCCTCCAGCATTTGTTATTAGTTGATTTCTTAATAGTAGCCATTCTTTCTGGGGTGAGATGGTATCTCAGTGTTGTTTTAATTTGCATCTCTCGAATGACTAGTGATGTTGCACATTTTTTTGTATATTTGTTTGCCATTAGTATTTCTTCATCTGAGAAATGTGTATTCATCTCAGATGCCCATTTTTGGAGTGGGTCTTTAAATTTGGGAGGTCTGATTTTTTTGAGTTCTTTATATGTTCTCGATAGTAATCCTTTGTCTGAGGAACAGCTGGCAAACATTTTTTCCCACATTGTGGGTTGTCTCTTCACTCTGTTGGTGGTTTCTCTTGCTGTGCAAAAGCTTTTTAATAAGATGAGATCCCAGTTATTGATTCTTTGGGATAGTTCCCGTGCGGTTGAGTTTTTATTCATAAAGTCTTTGCCTACACCAATGTCTCCAAGGGTTTTACCTATCCTACCTTCCAGCAGATTTAATGTTTCTGTTTTAATATTTAGATCTCTGATCCATTTTGAATTTAGTTTAGTGCATGGTGAAAGATATGGATCTAGTTTTAATCTTCGGCATGTGTAGAGCCAGTTTTTCCAGCACCATTTATTAAAGAGGCTATCTTTCTTCCAGCGAATGTGTTTGGCACCTTTGTCAAAGATAAGGTGGCTTAGTATGTCTGGGGTTGTTTCAGCATCTTCTAATCTGTTCCATTGATCTTCAGGTCTGTTTTTTTGCCAGTACCACACTGTTTTTATCACAGTAGCTTTATAGTATAATTTCAAGTCGGGGATTGTGATGCCCCCTGCCTTGCCTTTGTTGCCCAGAATTGCCTTTGCTATTCTAGGTCTCTTCTGATTCCAAATGAATTTTAGGATTGTTTTCTCTAATTCTGTGAGATATGCTGTTGGAATTTTGATTGGAATTGCATTAAATCTGTATAACAATTTTGGAAGTATGGCCATTTTCACTATATTGGTTCTTCCTATCCAGGAGCAAGGGATATCTTTCCATTTTCTGATATCCTCTTCAATCTCCTTTTTCAGAGTACTGTAGTTTTCAGTATAGAGGTCTTTTACATCCTTCGTGAGGTTGATTCCTAGGTATTTCATTTTTTTGGATGTTATTGTGAAAGGTATTGTTTCCCTAATTTCTCTTTCAGTAAGTTTGTTATTTGTGTACAGGAAGGCTATTGACTTTTGAGTATTGACTTTGTATCCAGCTACACTACTGAATTTGCTTATTAAATCTAGCAGTTTTTTAGTGGAGTTTTTGGGGTCTTCTGTGTAGAGTATCATGTCATCTGCAAATAATGATAATTTAACTTCTTCCTTTCCAATCATTATTCCTTTTATTTCTTTCTCTTGTCTAATCGCTCTGGCTAAAGTTTCCAGAACTATGTTGAATAAGAGTGGGGACAGTGGACATCCTTGTCTTGTTCCTGATTTTAGAGGGAAGGCTTTCAGTTTTTGGCCATTTAGTATAATATTGGCTGTTGGTTTGTCATAGATAGCTTTTACCAGATTGAGATAAAGACCCTCTATTCCAATTTTCTGTAGGGTTTTTATCATGAAAAGGTGCTGGACTTTGTCAAAAGCTTTTTCTGCATCTATTGAGATGATCATGTGATTTTTGTCTTTGGTTCTGTTAATATGCTGTATTACATTTATTGATTTACGTATGTTGAACCATCCCTGCATCCCTGGGATGAATCCAACTTGGTCATGGTGTATAATCTTCTTGATGATTTGTTGGATTCTGTTTGCCAGTATCTTATTAAGGATTTTTGCATCTATGTTCATTAGGGAGATTGGCCTGTAGTTCTCTTTCTTAGTTGGGTCCTTCTCTGGTTTTGGTATCAGGGTAATGCTTGCTTCCAGGAATGAATTTGGGAGTATTGCTTCCCTTTCAATTTCATTGAAAAGTTTGAGAAGTAGGGGCGTTAGGTCTTCTCTAAATTTCTTGTAGAATTCGGCAGTGAATCCATCAGGGCCTGGACTTTTCTTTGTTGGGAGGTTTTTAATTACATCTTCAATTTCATTGGCTGATATTGGTTTATTTAGGATTTTTAAATCTTCTTGATTCAGCTTTGGTAATTCATACGAATCTAGGAATCTGTCCATTTCTTCTGCATTTTCCATCTTAGTAGAATATAAATTTTCAAAATAGGTATAGATGATCTTCTGGATTTCTGCAGGGTCCGTCGTGATATCACCCTTTTCATTTTCAATTGCATGGATTTGAGTCTTTTCTTTTCTTTTTTTAATAAGGTTGGATAAGGGTTTGTCAATCTTATTTATTCTTTCAAAGAACCAACTTTTTGCTTCATTGATTCTTTGTATTGTTTTTTTATTCTCCAATACGTTAATTTCTGCTCTGATCTTTATAATTTCCTCCCTTGTACGGGCTTTTGGCTTAACCTGCTCTTCTTTTTCTAGAAGCTCGAGGTTCACCCTTAAGTTGTTTATTTGCGCTTGCTCTATTTTCCTGATATAAGTGTTTAATGCTATAAATTTCCCTCTTAGGACTGCTTTCATTGTATCCCGTAAGTTCCAGTATGTTGTACTGTCATTATCATTCAGTTGTAGAAAGTGACTAATTTCTTCTTTAATTTCATCTGTGACCCATTGGTTGTTCAGGAGGATGCTGTTTAATTTCCATGTGTTTAGGGAGTTTTTGTAATTTCTTTTGCCATTGATTTCCAGTTTCATTGCACTATGGTCTGATAATATGCATGGGATAATTTCAATTCCTTTGCATTTACTTAAGCAGGTTTTATGAGCTAGTATGTGGTCTATTTTGGAGAACGTCCCATGTGCAGCTGAGAAAAATGTGTATTCTGATGTTGTGGGATGGAACACTCTGTAGACATCTACTAAGTCCATTTGTTCAAAAGTTTGGTTCAGTTCTACTATTTCATTATTGATTTTCTGTCCAGTTGATCTATCTTTTTGTGACAGTGGAGTATTGAGATCTCCCAATATAATTGTATTAGTGCTTATTTGATTTTTCATGTCCTTTAGTACTTGTTTTATATAGCTGGGTGCATTGGTATTTGACGCATATATATTTATGATCGTTATCTCTTCCTCTTGGATTGTTCCCTTTACGAGGATGTAATGACCGTCTTTATCTCTCTGAATCCTTCTTGGCTTGAAGTTCACTTTGTCTGCAAAAAGAATAGCTACCCCTGCTTTTTTCTGGGTTCCTGTGGCATGGAGTATTGTTTTCCATCCTTTGACTTTCAGTCTATGAATTTCTTTCTGAATTAAATGTGTTTCTTGTATACAGCATATTGTTGGATCTTGCTTCTTGATCCATTTCGCCAGTCTGTGCCTTTTGATTGGTGAATTGAGACCGTTAACATTGATGGTTAAAACTGATATGTATTGACTTGTCATGATATTTTCCTGTTGTTGGTTCCCACTCTTTGTTTGTCTGCATTCCGGCTATTTAATTATTTGCCCTGCCTGGTGGATTCCTTCTGTTGGGGTTCCTATCTCTTTCTAGAATGTCCTTCAGAACGTTTTGGAGTGCTGGTTTGGTGGTCATAAATTTTCTCAGATGTTCTTTGTCATGAAAGTATTTTATTTCTCCATCAATTTTGAAAGATAGTTTTGCAGGGTACATCAATCTGGGCTGAAAATTATTTTCCTTTAGAGCTTGCAATACATCATTCCAAGCTCTTCTTGAATTGAGGGTTTGTGCTGAAAAGTCAGCTGTGATTCTGATGGGTTTTCCTTCATAGGTGATTTGTCTCTTCTCCCTAACAGCTTTTAAGATTCTGCCCTTCTGTTGAATTTCTGGGATCTTGACTATAATATGTCTGGCTGAAGTTTTTTTTTGATCATGTCTAGTTGGTGTTCTAAAAGCTTCACTTATAGGGGTGTCAAATTCCTTTTCTCTTCCAGGAAAGTTCTCCCTGATTATGTCTTTGAACAAGGTTTTAATGTCGTTGATGCTATCTCCTGCTTTTTCATTTATTCCAATTATTCTTAAGTTGTTTATCTTTGAGTCATCTAGCAGCTGCTGAATTGATTTTTCATGGTCCCTTGCTATTTTTACGAATTTTTCCATTTCATGATCACTAATTGCAAGCCTGTCTTCTATATCTGAGATCCTGTCCTCGCATTGGCTTATTCTGCTACAAATACTTTCAATGGAATTTTTTATCTCTTGGATATCTGCTTGAATCTGCCTTATGGATTCCATTTCTTTCCTATGCTGAGCATTCATGGTTTCTATAGTTTTCTTAAGTTCATCTATTTTTTTGTCTGTATCAGCTATAGTGTCCTTAAGCATGGTCTTCATTGTAGACATTATCTCTGCAGTTATCTGTGAGATTATTTTTGTTTTAATTTTTTCCAGAACCTCATTCAGTTGCTTTGTTGTTACCACTTCAGACAGGCCAGGTGGGTGGCTTTCGGATTGTCCCACCTCGTTGCTCCCTAGGTTTGCCTTTGGTGAATTGGATGTGTGTGGTTGCATCTTGTTTAAGTGTCGTCTCATTTTTTCTTTCTTTAATTCCTGGGGTGATGTTTGCAAATTACCTCTAGTAGGTTACTTTATTGCTAGTGTTTAAGATCTTTAGAAGATAACTACTTCTCTGCAGTATCTTCCAAGTGGAGCTTGCTTTTAGGTTTTGAGCTTTCTGCCAGATCCTACCTCTTCAATTCGTTGGGTATGCAAAGTTGCTACCTGTTTGGCCCAGTCCTTGATTCTTTGGTACTGTGCCACTGTATTTTCTGTGTCCCTTAGTCAATCTCAATCATGAAATATCAGGAAGGAAAGATGTTTAGAACAATTATTTCACATTTGGCTATAATGTTAACTAAAGCATCAAACACAGCCTAAAAAATGACAGACTGAGCTAACCAGTTATTTACCACTTTTAGCTGTATAGAGTTGCGGTTATATAACAAAATCTAAAACACACCAGAAAAATTATATGCAGTATACAAGTCCTATGTATGTCAATTTTTCCCTGAGGAGTTTAAATTTAAAATGAGTTAAGGAGGAAATAGAGTATTGGGAGAAGAGGAAGGAATTAGATGTAAGGTTAGAGGACCAAGAGGGATCCCACTAAAATTGGGACACTAGTGCAGAGGACAGGTGGTAAAAAGAGAAGGAAGGGATAAAAGGAAGAACAGATCACAACCACAATCACAAAGAAGTTAGAGGCGCTGTTTACACTCATATAAAAAACCAGAGAGAATAATGAAGGAAAGAGCAAATACACATACAGAAACAAAAACGAAGATAAAAACAATAAAACAGACAGATCAAAAATAAAACCCCACCAAAAAACAAAACAAAACAAAACAAAAACAAAAAAACCCTTCGCCAGAACAAAAAACAAATCAGTGAGAAAAAAAATAAAAATAAAAATAAAAAAAATAAAAAGAATCAGTTCCAGGTGTTGACTCTGCTGTAGGCAGTTACCCTGTGGTGAGAGAGTCCTGTTCTGTGCAGGTCCGTCCCAGTAAGCCAGGAGCGCCCTCTGGCGGGCGGTGAGCAGAGGCGCGTACTTTCAGGCAGAGACCAGTCTAGCTTGCCTCCGCTCTCGGCGCCCTTTCACGATCCCTGGGCCTGAGAGGCTCAGCGCGCTGTCCGGAGCACGGGTTCCCTGCACTGGTTCCCGCCGCTCTGGTTTTTCGCCACGCCCCCCACAATGGCGCCGGGCCAGTCGCTCTCTGGCGCGGGACAGGTGTGGCTGAGAGTCCAGTCTCGTTCGCCTGCTGACCTCAGCACACTTTCGTGGGCCTGAGAGGCCCCGTGCTGTCCTGTCTGGAGCACAAGTTCCCAGAGCAGTTTTCGAGCCGCTCTGAGTTTCGCCACACCCCCCACAATGGCGCCCGGCCGGTCGCTCTCTGGCGCGGGGCAGCTGTGGCTGAGAGACACTCACCGCCGGTCAGTGCCGTTCTCCACCGCTCCCCTGCCCCGCCGCTGTCTCAGGATCCTCCGTGGGGGCTCCCTGGGCGCCAGCTGCCACCGTGTGTCCGTAGAATTGAGCCTCCGCGGCGCTGCAACTCCCGGGATAGTAGAAGGTGTGCGCGTGCGGTCTGCTCCTTCTTTCCTTCTTCTTTGTTGGAAGTCACCCGTCACTGGTGCCGGGGGTCCCAGATTGCGCTTCAGAACTTTTCTGGGTTTCGGGGAGGCATCTCCCCCCCTCCTGCGCTTTCCGGGTCGCTATATTCCCGTGTTCCAATGGTAACTTTTAGAGGGAGTTTCGCTGCCTGCTTCTTACTCATCCGCCATCTTGAGGTCCTCCTATCACCATTTTCTTTATAATGGACTCAACCTGTGCTATCGTGTTATTAGGAACAGAAAATGGACTAATACAACACTGAAACTTTTTGCAGCTATAGGACTCAGGCATCAACTCATGGGATTGACATGTTCTACCATATCCTGATCTCTAGTGCTAGACAACTGACCTCAGAATGAACTTTTTATCTCTCTCTTCGCTTAGGATAAGTTGTTTTCCTCCCTCTGTAAGTGGACCTTCTCTATGAGCTCTATAGTTTAAGCTTAAGCTGTGACCCCAGCTACGAAAATAGGACTTCAGGTGAGGGACTTGGATATTAATGAAATGATTTACTGTATTTTTTTCTTAATAACAGCATATATTGAACATCGATATATTAGGCATATTATTCAACATAAAATAAGAGCAAATTCCTTTCTAATAATCTAATTTAAATTGATAATCTAAGTTTGCTTCAGAGAGAGGTCTATTGTAAGGGAGAGAATTAACTGACAACCAAGAAATGCTTATAGAATACCTTTTATGGTAAGGCTCTGTACAAAGAACAAATGCCTTGACTTTAAAAGGTTTTCTCTTTGTGCTGTTATTTATTTTTTGCTCTCACTCCAAGCCTACCCTTTTGTACTTTCCTCTAGGATGCTGGGGCTAGGTCTGGAAACTATATTTCCCAGACTCCTTTACCAGATCCTTCTTTTCAGTGAAACAGTTAGGGACCACCATGGTGGGACGAAAGGCTGGGACAATAAAATACTCCCAAGGACAGTAAACTATTACCCCTTGTATCATAGCATGTTGCTAATTTACTCTTCTGCCTTTTCAACTGACCTGTCATGAGACCCTCATAAAAGCGCAAAAACTGAATGTCTGCACAAAACGAAGGAATTGTTACTGAGAGAAAAACTAAATAAATCCTCTAACCTCATTTGTCCTTAATTAGCTTAAAGATCACTGACTTTAAAGGTCACAAAGATGAGTAATGCATTATTATTTCTCCTCTAGCTTTGTTATGGATGCTACTTTTGCTGTACGAGTTATATGACAGTTGCCTAAGTTACTTCTCCTTTATCTGAAGACTGCTTTTGCTGAGAATACTTGACTCTTCACTTGGGCCAGCAAATGCCTGATGGGTGACTAGAATGGGTTAAAAAGTCTTGGCACCTCTGTCTTCATATCATGTCTGCCATACCCTTTGCTACCTTAACATTTGGGTCAGATTCTGCTCAGCTCTGCAGGTAGACATATTGATGGCCCATTTGAGCTGATACAGATTTTATTTTTCTCTCTACTCTTTCTTGCCTCTCAAGCTTTGTGCTTCTTCAATAGCTACAGCAGTCCAAGCACCTAAGATTCTTCAACCCCGTTATAAGGCCCAGACACACAAGACTGGGATGCTTTGGACAGGATAATGGCACCACCAGACAGACAGACAGACAGACAGACACACACACACAAGTGTGCACACACACACACATGCACAAATAAATGCCTCTAGGACTACCTGGTGGTCCAAATCTTACACAAGAAGAAATGTCCTTTGGAACCATACCCCTGGCCAATAGAAACCTACTGGACCCACCTCAGCAATTCTATAAAAACTCACTGCTTTCTTTGTTCTGTGAACAGCTTGGTCCCTCTCTTGATCAATGCTGACCTTTCATCAATGCTGAAACCCAAATTTGACTGAGGCCCCTTCCCCCAATCCCTGAACAAAGCTTTGCCTGTGCAAATATATGTGTGCTCACAATATTTGGTTTGGTCTCATTTCAGTTGTTTCCATACCAAAAGATCCTGTATAGTAAAACTAGGATTTGTCAGTGGGAGGTCTAGTACACTGAAGAGTGACTGGAATGGTGGTGAGAGAGACACAAGACTTGCTCCCTATTTACAATACCTGTAAGAGTTGCTCCTTCAAAGGATAACCACTATAGGAAAAGCCACGGAGCCTTTTGGCATGCACAGCACTAGCTGTGCCACATCTTTCATGGCTACCACAGCCAGCCAGCTGTTCTCCCTTTGTTAACGTAGCACCAATTGTAACACCTCCTTCAGAGAGCTGAGTACTAATGATAGCAGTGCTCCTCTCCTCCAAGCTCCTAGGTTTTCCTATCTAGTCCCCTAGCCTCTGCAGCCTTGCAGGTGGTAGCTGTTCCTTCAGCATCCTCCATTTGCTGTTTCAGTCTTCCAACATTATGTGACTAATTCTTTAGATAAAACCCCTGTCTGAAATACCTAGTATGATTTCTGACTTTTGAACTCCTAGCCTGGACTGTGACTGATAGATTTTAACCAGGCAGATTTGAAATACTTGATAAAGGAGTCAAAATATGCTCATGCAAAAAGTGATTTTTAGAGCTCTAACATTGAAATGAACCGCTAAGGTAAAATTTTCCTGTAGGGCTTCAAAAGGACACATACAGTGCGATCAGTAACTATAGAATGGTCGAAGTCATCATGCTTTTAAATTTTAACTTCTTTTTTTTAATGTTTGAGACAACATTGTGATCAAAGTACTGTTAGTCCCGTTCCTTAGATGAATACTGTTGCTCTGAGAGGTTAAACTTAGGTTTACACACATACAGCCAAGAAATCTGGGATTCAAACCTAGGTCTGTAGAACTCCCACACGCTTTCCATTATTCCATGTTAGTTTAGAAGGTGTGAAATTTGAGATGACCCTTGAAGAATAGACTTTAAATAAAATGGTCCAAGTAGAATGCTCTGGTAAGGAAAACAACTATAAAGGCATTAAAGTGAGGGAAATGCCATGTCTGTATGTCTGGAAGTGAGAAACCAAGACGAGGGTTAGTGATGGAAGGTATGGAGGTGCAGGGCAGAAAAGTAGGTTGGGGCCAGGTTAAGAAATACTGGGTGGTACATATGGAATTTAGGAACCATTTATTTGTAATCAATGGTCAGGAAAGTGAACTCACAAAAGTGAAAATCTTATTTGTAATTGTTGATTAATGACCTTCATTGATATTTGGCAAGCTACTATTGTTATTGCAGGCATTTTAACTAACTGACACACTAAAATAAAACAAGAAAACCAAATGATGAGAAAAGGAATGTAAACTGCATAAATTTCAAACTGAGCAAAAAGCAGACATCAAATGAAAAAGACCTTACAAGGAAAGAAACTGATTTTTGTCACAGAGGAAAAAAAAATTATTTATTACTTGTTTTAAGATAAATAAATCAAAGTCTTAAAATAATCTCAAGGCTATGAGAAATGAAATAAGTATTTTTGTAGAAAGATATTATTCAAGGGATCAAATGAAGAAATATTAAAAGAACAAGCCAACAACACGAAATTGAGATATTCTGATAAAATGGGCCACTGATCAGCCTGTCAGTGGACTATTACTTTCTGTTACAAACCTATCCTTGAAGTAATTGAATTCAGACACATTATGGGTTAGATAGACTTTTGTGGGGTAGTTTAGACATTCAACTGTCATTTATAACTTTGTTTCCATGGCAAAATCCTTTTGCAAGTTCTAAACAGCAGACTTTCAAATTAACTTTTGGAATATAACCCATTTGCAACTTGGGGACTACCTGTGCTTTGAATGTAGATTGTCTATTATAACCAAGGCTTCCACTCCACTGAATCTTAGATTTCAAATTAGTACCTTTCTTTCAAATCCAATACTTAACCCACCTGGTATGAAGAAAAGGCAAATCCAATAACTTTTTTTAAATAAAGCTCTGATTATAAGGAAGTTGACATTTTGTCTATAAGAAGAAACATTTTGTCTAAAAGAATTTTTAAGATACCTGAGTATTTATAATATTAATAATGGAAGACAAGATTTGTTTATTTTCTTTGCATTAAGTTTATCTGTAAAATACAAAGGTAAGGAAAAATAAATAGTGGTGTCCATTATCCTTAAAATGCATGCTTAATACTTTTCTTAATAATGACATTTACATATTGTCATTATTTAGAAAGTTTTTCTAGATTACAGTTGTAATGATCATTATAGTAATTTTTTATTGAACAATCTACAAAAAGCTGCAGGCAAAGACCTACACATGATAAGTGGTATGAAAATTGTTTTTTTTTCAGGAGGATGAAATGCTTATTGATTGGGAAAGGGATATAAAATACTTGGTTGAATTCCCAATTAACTTTACTCTTCCAAGTAATTTTTTATTTCCTTTTAAACAGGACAATAAATAGATATGGCATAATAAAAATATCTCTCTTTCCATCAACCTATACATTATTGAAGATTTTAAATTCATTAAATCCAGAGGTGATAGGTTTGGGAAGTACTGAAAAGCTCTAGTTTTCTAGCAGCTGGGCAAGCTAATGAGTGCTGATACTCTTAATGAAGTCTTACTTGTTATATTACCCCTGTACTTTTTCTTTGCTTATTTTGCAAACAAGATTTATCATAGGTGACATAATATTGTCTATACACTACAGAAAACTTAAAAGTCTTAAAAGCATTTTTCTATTGTATACTCTAAATATTTTTTGAAAACTTACCTTGAGAGTTTGAAAATTATTATGTTTATTTAGAGTTCATCTGAGCTTTTATCTTACATATCTTTCGAAATACTTCATTTTGGTATTCCTCATAATGGCATTGTAAAATTGTTAGCCTAGGAGTCAAAAGCCCTGGATAGTAGTTTACTCATTCAGGTACTTCCTGAGGGCCTTAAGTGTTGGGTGTTCATTGCCATTAAGTTCAAACAGTGTTTTAACTTCTATAATTTTCTCTATACTTCATAGAATTACTTAGAAGTATATTTTTTCTTTTCAAATATTTTAAAATTCATATTTCATCCTTCTTTAGAGGCAAGAATAAAGATAGCTTGTTTTCATTTTGCTTTTTAAAAACCACTTGAGGTATAATCGACACCCAAAAAGCAAACATATATAATGTATGCAATTTGATAAATTGGGAGTTAAATATACACTCATAAGACTTTTATGACATTTATGCCACAAACTTATCCAATACCTACAAAAGTTTCATGTTTTAGTTTTAAATTCTAATCTTTTTAAAAAAAATTCTGGGTAGAGAATATGTTTTACATAGTAGCTGTTCTTTGAATTTGTTGAACTTTCTTTGGTGACATATAGTATGCAGTCATTCTAAAAATAAGCACTTAAAAAGAATGCATTTTCCCTATTCATACAAAATTATTCATATCTATTGGAATTAATCTGTTAATTTTATTGTTCAACTCTTCATTACATTTGTTAATTCTTTTATGTTTGAGCTCTCAATTTAAAATCTCACACTGAAATTGTCTTTTGTCCATTTCTTCTAGTAATTTAGCAAGAGACTGTGTATTTAGGGGCTATGCTTTTTAAGTATTTACATGTTGAAGACTGGTATATTTCCTTTTTTTCTTTTTATTTTTTTATTTGTTATTTATTTATTTATTTATGTTAAAGACAACAAGTAAACATTCTCCTGTATTAACAAACTCAAGAATTACAGAAGGTACAAATACCTTTTAGAGAAAAACATTACTCAGTATAAGATTAAGCCATGTAGAAGCTAAGTAAAAGTAAAAGACTAAGAAATGGAATAGTCACAGTGAAATTGCATTTTCACACGAGGGAGACAATACGATGTTTACAAATTTGCGTCCGGTTTATTTGGCTTTTGAGTATTTTCTCGAGTTTCATCCATTTACCTATAAAAGTTTCCAGTTTATCTTTCTTTATGGCTGAGTAGTACTCCATTGTATAAAAATACCACATCTTTCTTATCCATTCCTCGGTTGATGGGCATTTGGGTTGTTTCCACGATCTAGCTATTACAAATTGTGCTGCTATAAACATGAGTGCACAAATATCGCTGTGGTATGATGTTTTTAATTCTTCTGGAAAGATACCCAGAAGGGGAATAGCTGGATCAAATGGGACCTCCAGTCCTAGTTTTTTGAGGAATCTCCATACTGATTACCACGTGGCTACACCAGTCGACACTCCCACCAACAGTGGAGAAGGGTTCCTTTTTCCCCACAGCCCCTCCAGTATTTGTTATTAGTTGATTTCTTGATAATAGCCACTCTTTCTGGGGTGAGATGGAATCTGAGTGTGTTTTAATTTGCATCTCTTGAATGACTAGTGATGTTGAACATTTTTTCATATATTTATTTGCCATTTGTATTTCTTCATGAGAAGTGTTTATTCATCTCAGATGCCCATTTTTGGATTGGGTCTTTAAATTTGGGAGGTCTGATTTTTTTGAGTTCTTTGTATGTTCTCGATAGTAATCCTTTGTCTGAGGAATAGCTGGCAAACATTTTTTCCTACACTGTGGGTTGTCTCTTCACTCTGTTGGTGGTTTCTCTTGCTGTGCAAAAGCTTTTTAATAAGATGAGATCCCAGTTGTTGATTCTTTGTGATAGCTCCTGTGCCATTGGTGTTTTATTCATAAAATCTTTGCCTATACCAATGTCTTCAAGAGTTTTACCTATTCTATTTTCCAGGAGATTTAATGTTTCTGTTTTAATATTTAGATCTTTGATCCATTTTGAATTTAGTTTAGTGCACGGTGAAAGATATGGGTCTAATTTTAATCTTCGGCATGTGTAGAGCCAGTTTTTCCAGCACCATTTATTAAAGAGGCTATCTTTCTTCCAGAGAATGTGTTTGGCACCTTTGTCAAAGATAAGGTGGCTTAGTATGTCTGGAAGATGTTTCTGCATCTTCTAATCTGTTCCATTGATCTTCAGGTCTTTTTTTTTTGGCCAGTACCACGCTGTTTTTATCACAGTAGTTTTATAGTATCGTTTCAAATCAGGGATTGTGATGCCCCCTGCCTTGCTTTTGTTGCCCAGAATTGCCTTTGCTATTCTAGGTCTCTTCTGGTTCCAGATGAATTTTAGGATTGTTTTCTCTAATTTTGTGAAATATGTTGTTGGAATTTTGATTGGAATTTCATTAAATCTGTATAACAATTTTGGAAGTATGGCCATTTTCACTATGTTGGTTCTTCCTACCCAAGAGCAAGGGATATCTTTCCATTTTCTGATATCCTCTTCAATCTCCTTTTTCAGAGTACTGTAGTTTTCAGTGAAGACTGGTATATTTTCTTGGTGGATCATTTCTTCTTAGTATTATTCAATGTCTCTCTATCCAAGTAATGTTTTGACTTAAATTCTATTTTTGTCTGATCTTGTTTTTGCTATTATTTTTTCTTTTTGTCTGATTTAGCATATTTCCCCCTCTCCTCCTCTTCTTTTCTGTCTCTGTCTCTGTCTCTGTCTCTGCCTCTCTCTGTGTCTGTCTCTGCCTGTCTGTCTGTCTGTCTCTCTCTCTATATATATCCCTAGGTGTCTTGGGCAGACTGGGTAAGTGCTCTATCAGTGATTTACATTCCCAGCCCCAGCATATATAATTTTTCTATCCCTCTTTTTTTTAGAGGGATAGAAATCCTTAAACATGGTAGTTCTGTGTTTAAGTATGTTAATTATAAATAGCATAGTTAAACTATAGCACACGATAGTTCACATTTTCCAATATGTTAACTGTCTTTCAATATAATTGCTTTACTTTCACGTATTTTATTTTAAGCATTTAAAAACATTATTGTTCAGAAGTAGGTATATAAGCTTTACTAGATTGCTAACAAGATCTATCCCACAAAAAAAGGCTTAAATTTCATACCTAGGGCTTCAACATGTTTGTATTGTTCTGCCTAATTTGGCTCCTCAGGGTAGGCTAACTTCAGAGGGTATGGTTCAGGAACAGGACCTCAACAATGGAGTATCTAAGGGGTGTACCTGAAAAAAGTCAAACATTATCATAACTCAGAAATAATAGTTTGAGTATATTTATGTAGAAATATAGTTGGACTTATATAAGACATGCATGAAAGAAGGTATTAATGTGGTGTTGAATATAGTCTGATTATTTTCTCTTTCACCAGGCTAGATGGTGGTGTATGTGAATTCTGAAGAGTTAGTTGGGAAGCGCTGACTCAACTGCATCAGAATCATTGAAGGTGGAGTATCATAACTGAGATGCCTATGATCCATAGACCACACTCAAGGACCTGCGCTCTACATGCACTGCTTACATAGTGCTTTAAAAAGATCTGTCAGTAACTGATTGGCATTGCATTTTGCTTTCTGCTAGCTAAAAAGTCCTTTTCTTATTTCATCCAGTCGCTGCATTTCTACTCATTTGGTAGGCCTAGAGCACGTATCGACTCCTCTCCATTTATTCCTTCTCAAAACTCTCTTACTCCTCCCATAGTCCTTTATGCATTTCTCAAGACAAGGGAGATTTTTTACATTAGATTCATATTATTGAAACATCTGTGTTACTAGACTGACATCCTTGAGGACAGGGGCTATTTTTATCCATCACTGATTTTTTCCTTGCTGCATGTTAGATATTTGTTATATTGAATTAAAAATGAAGAAATTCTCTTTTCACTGAAGATTTGTATTGACTTATTTTATTCTAAAACCACTGTCTTGGGCCGGTGAGATGGCTCAGCGGCTTAAGCGCCTGCCTGGCAAGCGCGAGGGCCCGAGTTCGACTCCCAGAACCCACATACGAAAAAGGGGCCGGTGATATCACTCAGTGGCACGGGCACCTGCTGGCACGCGAGGTCCTGAGGTCAACCCCCCGGTACCCACAAAAAAAAACAAAAAACAAAAAACCCACTGTCTTGTAGATTTAGACTTCTCTACTTAAATAAAAGTTTTAGTTATTTTATTTTTTCTCACAAGTCAAGTTTCTTGGGAATATATACAGGAAATATATACACACACCTGGATATATTAAAATACCTCTTGTTAATTATTGGGGCAGAGATGATTGTCTACCTAATGTGCATTCTGCTCTTCTTATATACAAGTCATAAACAAACACCCTGTATTTCCCAGACTTCCCTGAGATAAAGGCAACCATATTAACCAGTTCTGAATTATGAACAGAAATTATTAAGTAAGACTTCCAGGAAAACCTTTTAAAAGAAGTAGTATAGCTTTAGCTGATTTGAATTTTTTTGACCTTTTCCCTTCCCCTTATTTTTATCTGAACATATAGTAACAATTTTGTGTGGTGGAACCACTACCTTGGGACCACAAGGTGATGAGTACACTAGGATGACCGAGTGGAAAGATACCGGGAGTCTGATTGCATCGTGGAGCTGCTGACCACTCCTGGACTTTCTACTTCTAAATTTCTTGTACAGTAATAGACAAAAATAAAATCCCAATTTATGTAAGCTGCCCTTCCTTCCCTCCCTCCACTTCTCCCTCTTTTCTTTTACTTTTCCTTCCTTCCTCCCTTTCTTCTGCTTTCCCTCCCTCCCTCCCTTTTGTCCTTCTCTTTCTCCTTATTTTTCTGCTCTTTCTCCTCCTCTTCCTTCTTCTTCTATCAGATTATGCAGTACAATAAAAATTTTGACTGATAGTTATCTAGTCACATCAAGACTAGGGTATTAGCTGGTCTGTGTTAACATTAACTAATGATAACCTATGTTGGTAGAACAAAAAACAAACTAAACAACTGGCCATGACTTGGTTGTTTATTTGACCAAAATAGAGAACTAACATATATTCTATCTGGCTTCTATATCCCTAAATATATATATATATATATATATATATATATATATATATATGTTTATACATATACACGGGGCTTCCTAAAATGATGTATAGTGTAGCCTCCAATGATTAACAATGATGAGATTTCAGATGATTTTTACTTTATGTTTTAGAATTTTATATATTTCTTGAATTTTCTACATCTGTATGATTTTTATAATATCAATAATAATAATACTTTTTTTAAAAAGTGCAACAATGATGTAGGAAAAATGTAACTCTTGACTGGTTAGATGTCAAATGTGCTGTGCTCTCACAACATAGAGGAATGAAGTTGGGAACCAAAAGAGGAAGTTAGAAGAGTTTTATTGGAAATAAAGGGAAGAAGAATAGCTCCTGGATTTCCAGGAAGGGTCCCAAATGGGTGGCCACCGAGGCCCTTTGTCAGGGGGGATAATTGTACAGTGAAATCACAATGTGGGTAAAATATGGGTCAGACTACAATCAGCCTATTACAAGTACAGTACAGCCATTTAACTAATATTGATCCAATAGGGAAATAAGTCACAAAGCAAGGGTATATGGAAAGAACAAAGGTATTTTTGGGAAGGGAGGGGAGTATGAGTCCAGATGTTCTGGTCACCCACCCGTGAGTCTGATACCTATCTAGGCCCATTGGACCAGGTGGTGTTAACTACAGTATAATCCTGAATTGCTGTTTATCTCTATGGAGACATGCAGGCCTTGCTATTGGTTTTCTATTTTGAGGCCTGGTTCTCTTCAGATTTGCCTCCAGCCACAATTCTGTTGTCTTTATTTTTTGTGCTGACTTCCTTGAGGGCCCAGTACCTCTTTGACTGTATATTAATTTCTATCTAACTTATTTGCCTGTAATAATAGTAAGAATGTTCTTATAAAAAATAAAACATTTTTCCTTAAGAATGTTACTTAATTAAATAACACTTTGAGGGAAAAATCAAAGGACAAGTTTTAAGACTTCTGAAAGAATTTGAGTTCTTGAACTACTCTCTCTGGAACCTCTGAGCAGCCATGACAAGTCTTACTAGATCTCTACAAAGGCCACACAGAAGTGCATGTCCTACTTGAGTGCAGTTTCCCAGCCATCTCCACCAATGGACCACCAAGTAACTGAAGCCACTTTGACTCTCCAGACCAACCTCTCCGCCAGCAAAATACTATCAAATATCTTTTGTCAACTCCACAGGGAACATAATTACCCACCTGAGCCCTGATCTATAACATCATGATACATAATAAAAGGATATTTTAAGGAAAAATACAAAAGAAATTTTTTTACCATTTCTCTCTCTTGGTAAGGTATCCATTTCTGAGACCAAAGCATTAGGGTAGTTGTTTTACAGGATCCTGCGTAAGACCAATGACTTGTCCAATAGACCTCTTAAAATCTTTCCACTGTTGGGCCGGTGAGATGGCTCAGTGGCGTAAGCACCTGCCTTGCAAGCGTGAGGGCCTGAGTTCGACTCCCAGAACCCACATACGAAAAAGGGGCCGGTGATATCACTCAGTGGCACGAGTGCCTGTTGGCGCGCGAGGTCCTGAGGTCGACCCCCGGTATCCACCAAAAAAAAAAAAAAAAAAATCTTTCCACTGTTAAACATAGGAAGGCACAAAATTTTCAATTTGTTTAAGAAGAAAGAGTATATTATTGAAGAATATAGGGTTTACTGTAGTTTTAAAGAGAAAATGCACTAAAACATACAGTCATCATTGAACATCACCAGGGCTACTGCATTGCAACTTTGGGTTTT
This sequence comes from Erethizon dorsatum, assembly GCA_028451465.1. NCBI lineage: Eukaryota > Metazoa > Chordata > Mammalia > Rodentia > Erethizontidae > Erethizon > Erethizon dorsatum. The sequence continues at coordinate 101,283,007 of CM051824.1, forward strand.
ATGTGAAAGGAATTTCTTGCAATTATGCACAAGTAATTGGAGGGTACTCTGGGAAAATGTAATAAAATGTAGAGAGTTGCCCCTCAAAGCATTTATAATCTAGCTTGGGAGGGCAAATATATTCAGAGAGCAAGATAGCTAATCTGATGTCTGTCTTAGATGCATGACTTGTGTGTACAATACATGTACAAAAAGTGCCATAAGATTTCAAAGACGGGAGGTATTTACTGCAGCCATTTGAGGTAGAAATTTCCTGGAGAAGGTGCTATACATTTGGTCCTTAGACATAGACAGGGAGTCTTATAGAGACAACAGGGCAAAACTCCTTCCCTGTTTCAAAGGAGTTCATTGAATGAGAAATTCTTTATCATGCATTTTGCAATTATTTCCCTATCCCACTATTTAAAAGTGTTTCTTTTAGCAGCAAAATTTACATTATATAATGTATTACTGTACATATAAGGTAAATACATAGTTTAAGAGGGTATAAAGACTCAAGTACTGTGAAAAATAAATATGTAGATTAACTGGATCTAGAATCATTTATAAATGAAAGAAGTATGAGATAAGAGATGTAATAGGGAAAAGGAGAGAGAGAGAAAAAAAGTATTCTAAGTATGTTTCTGCTGTCGGTTTCTGATTTCACTCCAACATGATGTGAGAGCTCACTTTGTGGGATTTCCATTTCTTTGAATATGTTGAAGTCTTTATTGTTGCTCTGAGCATTGTCTATTTTTTTTTTTTTTTTTGTGGGTACCAGGGGTTCGACCTCAGGACCTCGCGCACCAACAGGCACCCGTGCCGCTGAGCGATATCACCGGCCCTTTTTTCGTATGTGGGTTCCGGGAGTCGAACTCGGGCCCTCGCGCTTGCCGGGCAGGCGCTTAAGCCGCTGAGCCATCTCACTGGCCCAGCATTGTCTATTTTGAATTTAAAAATAAATAAATTCCCAGAACAGGAAAATCTATGAAGACAGCAGCTCAGTTGTTGCCTGGATGTAGCAGGGAGGGATTGGGAGATGATAGCTAGTGGGCAGAGTGTTTTGTTTTGGGATAACAAAAACAATCTAAATTTGATTGTGGACATGGCTGCACACTCTGTCAATAAGTTGAAATCAACTGAATGATACACTGTAACTTTGTAAATTGTGTGGTATGCAAATTTTAGTTCAATAAAGCTGCTATTTTTAAAAAAATGAAAAGAAATCGGAGCTATTTAAAGGTATTTATTTTTTAAGTATTTGTTTAAATCTTTCTTTCCTGTATCAGTAGTAGTTTCTTATAGTGTTAGAAATTATATGAGTCCAGCCAGGGGTGGGCTGGACTGTAAACTGGACTGGGCTGGACTATACGCTGCTCCCCTATAAACCCAGCACTTGGGAAGTTGAGGCAGGAGGACTGCTGAAAGTTTGAGGCCAGCCTGGGCTACATAGTGAGTTCAAGGCCAGCCTGACTAATTACAAACTACATAGCAAGACCCTGTCTCAAAAAAAAAAAAAAAAAAAAAAAAACAGAGAGAGAGAGAGACAGAGAGAGAGAAATTAGATGAATAAACTTATGAAGCAAGGAGCCAGGTTCCCAGGCCATTTTTTTTTTTTTTTTCCCTTTAGGTATCTTCTTCAACTCCTAGCACTAAGCTGTTCATAACATGTGCTTAATCCATAGTTGCTGAATGAATAAACATATGAATAAAGAATGAGGAAAATTCAGAGAGAAAAAACTAGCAAGATCATGTTAACATGTTCTAGTAAATATTTCAATTAGTAGAACTGAGACCAAACCATCCTGTTTAAAAATAGATGGGTTTTGGACCGGTGAGATGGCTCAGCGGCTTAAGCACCTGCCTGGCAAGCGCGAGGGCCAGAGTTCGACTCCCGGAACCCATATACGAAAAAGGGGCCGGTGATATCGCTCAGCGGCACGGGTGCCTGCTGGCGCACGAGGTCCTGAGGTCAAATCCCTGGTACCCACAAAAAAATAAATAAATAAATAAAAATAGATGGGTTTTAAAAAATCAAGTTGCAGGATTTAAATACATGTTGCTATTTCTTGTTTCTTGATAGATTCATTGTATTTCTTTTGTTATGCTAGAATAGCTTTCAGTCTAAAAAATCCATTATTTCACTGTGACTCACTGAATTCCTAAAAAAAAAAAAAAACTGATGAAAGTTATACTGCTATCATCTATAAAGTAGATTAGTGATTCACTGAGTTTTTTTTTTTTTTCTTTTCTCCTCCATTTTCTAAGGCTTTTTTTTGCAAAAACATATATTTCTTTTGTGATAAGAGAAAAACAATACTAAATTTTATTTTAAAATATATAAAAGATATAAAAGGGCTCAGGAATTTAGCCACTCACTGCACATGGTTCAAGATGTTTGTGGACCAATTATTGTCTCCCTATCTTCCATTGTCAATGACATTGAATTATTTGGTTGGGTTTAAAGTAAGGGTTGGGTTTAAAGGTACTTACTGTATTTAAAACTCTTTGGAGAAGAAAGGTATTATTTAAGTATTAGGCATTGTTATGAACATCCTGTCTTTTAAAAGTTCAAAGGAAAAGACAAAAGGACTTGTCTTTGTTAGTATTTTGAATTAGACAGAAAGGATAAATTATTTTCAAACCATCTAATCTTTCCCACGTGCTCCCACCCCTAGATTTGATTTCAGTTAAATCTATACAAAGAGATGAGACTCCAACCTCTAATTTTTCTTTTAGTTCTAACTAAGACATTTACTACAGTGTTTCCCTGAATGTTTGCTGGTATACATAATCTTGAAGGAATTAATTTGCTTCTGCTAATGAGTTTTAGTAATATTCTCACGAGCAGTGCTACTTGCTCACCCAAATGAGTGGGTAATATAAGAACATGTGGCTTTTTTAGCTGGGGAATCGTGAGGCATTGTGCCAAGCCCTTCAATGTGGTATGATAATATACATTTGTTTGGGTATAATAATCATTCCTGGAAGAGTCATCAAACATACCTTTAGAGATTAGTTACTGGGAAGTTTTTTACTCTTTTTCAGGGAACTATCAATAGTCTTAATACAGCCACCAGTTAAATTAACAGAATTATCAAACTCTTTTAATGAATTCCATTTTTATGACTGGTGTGTTTGATGCTTGTTGGGACCCAGCCAGCTCCCACAGATTTTCAACTTCTTTAGTTACAATTCCAAAGTCATCTCACCAGAAGCTGGTCAAAGTGCTCAAGATTTGATAAAACTGATATATTGAGGGGTACAAATTAAATTTCAAAATTATGTTAAGGAGTCACAAATACCAACTTTGGATATCTCTTACAAGTACAATGATTAAAAAGAGAGTATGTCTAAACACATTAGAGACTCAACTGAGGCCATCATTAATTTAGACTGGATAATTAGAGTGCTATGGTTTGTGTCTAGATGTCCCCCCAAAGCTTCATGTGGTCATAGAGTTTTTTCAGAGGTCACTGAATCTAGAATTGATTCAGTGATTCAATCTAGAAGTGATTGATTTGTAGTGCAATGCTGGGATTAAGGGTGCTGGGATTAAGGGTGAGTGATTGCTGGATCAGTCCACTGATTGGATTGGCACCACCCTAATCCCAGCAGTCTGGATAAGATAAAGGGGCAGAAGGAGGCTTGTCTCCCTCTCTCTCCTCTGTTGTTGCTTTTGCTGTCTTCCACTGCCATGAACTGTTGCCCCTCTGCCATGTGCCACCCTGCCTTGGAGCCAGCTGATTATGGACTGAAACATCCATAAACTGTGTGCTAAATCAACCTTTAACTTTGGGTGTCAGGTATTTTGTCTCAGCAATGAGAAAAGTAACTAAGACATTAGACAATATAATTTTTGGCCTGGTGTGATGTGTTTTTAATTCAATAGTAGTTGTTTTTGGAAGAAGATAGAGTCTGAATATTTCAAATGAAATGGTGCCGTGTTAAATTACCTGTCCTAAAATGAAGACCTCTTTCTTTTTTTGACAAGAGAAATACTTCTCTTTTAGAAGTATTTTATAAAATTTAGACTATGTACTAAATTGAAAGTACAAAATCTAATCTTTACCTTTTTCTTTCATCTTTACTTAAAGGATCAAGGTTTACAAAATTTTAGTTACTCAGAGTTCTATTTTGTTCCGTGTGTACATGTACGGATTTTTATAAAAAGCAAACTTCTTGCCTCATTACAAGGGCAGAGTTTCAATTCAAATATAATTTTCTTCTGAGAGTATAAGAACCAAAAATCATGAATTTAATTTAAAAGCCGAACTCACTGTATGCAAGTATTCTTGCAGTTGTATCAGCAGCCTCACATGAAATGTTCACTCTGTGCTTCAGGAAGGATGATTCAGAAACTGATGCATCATTCGGGCCATCTAGGGAGATCATTACGGTCATGAAGGAGTCCTATTAAGATGATTGGGACTGCCACCTTGTGTCATTGAATTTAATTTATTGATCACAGAATATAAATATAGGCTAAGTACAAGGGAATCACGCCAGCATCATCTCTGTTAGTGTGGGAAGACTAGTCTTAAAAATAACTTGGGAGTTAATGTCAGCTTAATATTATTAGACACTCCCCTGATCTTGCCTCCATATTTTGGGCTTCTCTAGGATTCTCTTCAAGAGTAACTCCCCTATTCCTCAGTTTCTGGGCACATTGGCTGCCATCAGCTTGCACTGTTTCTCAGTGGAACCGTCCTCTGTCACCAAGAACTCCCTTGACTGAGGAACCACCCCCATTAAAAGGCAGCTTGTAGCCAACAACTGGATGATGAAATGATTGGGGATAAAGGACCCAGGTCCCTTACCTCTGGAGCAATGCTGAGGAATTATCCTGGCTCTGGTTAGGATTAGCGGAAGCCTCAATTGCAACACCTTTGTGGGTCAGCTCCTCTGTTTCCAATTGCACTACCCATGGAAAGCACTCTCCATGTGAACATTTGCAACCAGCACCTCATCAATCCCCACTTGCAGAGAAACCAGTTTAAGACAGAGATTATCACAGTGGGCTGGCCTATTGCACTAGAAGAACAGAAGTCTACATAGATCAGCCTTCTGGTAGAAAATATTACTACCACAGTCCTTCTTAACTAAACTCATGTTCAACATTACCATGATCAAATAATTTCTTTGAATTAGTCTGGAAAGCATATGATAGTGGTAAAATTTACACCTTTAATTAATTATATGAGCTTTTTAGCAGAAATTTGTACTCCCCAAAAATGATAGTCTACTATGTAGGTAAGATTGAGTGAATGAAAGGAAAAGGAGAGGGAGAAAAGACATCATATGGCCTGATAGGAAGGAATTCACAGTAGGATCCCCTGAGCCAACTGGTATATTTGTGTTTGGCTGAGGGAGGAATGCAGGAAGGACAATGGGTACCTGGAGTCGGGATGCAGAAAAGGAGGCTGAGCTACTTGACTTTTTGACTTAAGGCGATTCTAAATGAACCACACAGATGCTTTTCTCTTCTGAACTCCTTTTCCCACTCATTTTGGTGCTAAATCTGATTTTGTCTTACGTTATTTAAATATTTAGTATGAGTATACCATATCTTATTTAAATATTTAGTATGAGTATACCATTTCTTATGCTTCTTTTAAATGCTTTATAGTATTAATACAAAACTGCACGTAACAGGGGTTCGATAAGTACTTATTGAATGAATGAATGATTAGGTAAACATAAGTTGGAAAGAATACTATGTTAAAAAAGAAAAAAAAAAGCATTGGGGATCCAAAGATCCTAAATCCATAGTTTCAGGAACAATTTAAAATGTGGGATAAATACATATTTATAAGAAGCAGTGCATAGATAGAATTTCTATGTTGATCGAATCCAAGATTTTTATGTTGATAGTTTTGAGATGGCATTTATAATCCCAAATTGCTAATGAGCTAAACATCTTGTTAAAAGAGACAATAGACCATGAATTTTTAGTTCTTGTCACAGCTTAGTGAGAGCAGAGAGACCTACTGGTTACATGCATTATGTAAACACTGAGCCTCAAATGGCTTCTTTTTGTTCAGGGAGCCTGTTACAGAAGCCCTCTCCTCCCCGTGAACACAGGTTCTGCCTTGTCTCAGAGAACAAAGATGCAGAGTGCAAACACTTCTGTGTCTAGGGACTTAAATGGCTGTAAAATGACTCCATTTCTAGATGAAATAACTTGGCTCCTATTTCTCTTGGACAAAGTCTCATGCATTCTTTCTTTCCCTTAATCCCACTGACCAAAATACTCGGGTAAAATATTTCTAGGAATAGTTTGAAATGAGGATAATAAGCATTTCCCTTTACCATACTCAACTTTTCCAGGAAAGATAATTTCTTCTTTTATTGATGCTTATTAAGAACACTCTGCAGTTACTATTTCCTGCAAATTGAATATCTAATTAAAAATATTAAAATTACTCTACCTTATAGACACAAAGTAAAACCTGTGATCTTAAACTTTTAGTGTATCGTTACCTGAAATAGACATTAATATGAGTGGGTGTGATACTGAGTGGAATAATAATCTCTTTCTAAAAGGTTAAAGCAGCCATATTAGTAATTCTCTTCTTACTTTGATCTTGCCATAACCCTTGAGATGACCTGCAATGACATTATTCATTTGACATGTGATGAGCTATTTTTAAAAGGTATATTTAAATCATATTCAATAAATGGAATGCTGAAAATTTATTAACATTAAATTTTAGAGTAGCATCTTAATAACCTAGAAAATCTCAGTTAACCTGAATACATTTGTGGCAGTAAGTAGGTAGGAAAAATGGGCAAGTTACAGAAAAAACTGGGCATGATAGTAATTTAATATTAAAAGCAATTTTCAGAGAAAAACTTTCTGTCAAGAAAGAATGTGTCCTTTTTTATCCATGAACAAATATATGATTGAATCCCAAAATTTTTATCCCAGCAAACATGATTAAGGGCAGGGCATGGTGGTGCATACCTGTAATCTCAGCACTCGGGAGGCTGAGGCAGGAGGACCACTGAGAGTTCGAGGCCAGCCTAGGCTACAAAGTGAATTCAAGGCCAGCCTGAACTACATAGTGAAACCCTGTCTCAAAAAGGCAAAACAAAACAAAACAAAACACATGATTAAAATGATTTTGGCTAAGAAAAACTTCAATAATGCTCAATGGAATATATATTTAAAACAAAATAGCTTTCTTATTAACTCATAATTTAAGTCAATAAATGGATTACTTTTTGTTTGAAATTGGGAAATATGAACCAATTATCTTTTGGAGAACATATTTTAAAGGTAATTTTAAAGTTAGTTTCAAAGATCTGTATGAAGCCATTTTTTTTATGAAGTCATTGGGTACTAGGAATATTTAAGTAAAAGAAATAGGTAAACAAGTACAATGAAACAAAATAAAAATACCTTTAGCATTGGAAAATAATTTTGTCTAACTCTGTAGGGGATATATAGAGAGAATAGAGGTTCTGCATTCAAGTAATTAAAATATAAGTTGGATACTTTTGTCCAAACTGCAGGGGACTTTCTATTTAACCAGTAGTACTAAAATGCATGCTGCATATGAGATCACAAGTGGAACTGTGTTCACAATGGATTGCCCGTAGTCAACTTCTGTTTCTCAAACTCATGCAAAGTAGAGTTTACAAAAGATTTCTAGATTTATGCTGTTCTTGACAGATACTGCCACAAGGTAAGTGATATTACAATAGTCAATAAATATCTAAGTATAGCTGAATCCTTTTGCTCCTTGAACAAAATAATGAACAGAGAAACCCAGACCTACAGTTTGGCAAGGAAAACTGGTCTAAGATTTTGACAGAATGACCATTCAAACTGATAAATTCTAATTTTTGAGGGAATAGAGAATTTCCTCTTTGAAGAGTGGAGAGACCAATTTGCATCCTTAAATAAGGGATTATACCTATGAAAGTGCTAGAGCTAAAGAGGTAGGTAAATATTACCATGAGTTAATTACAGCAGGCTTTGAATGGTTCTGAGTAACAAAAGTCTTCAGCATGTGCATCATTTAACTTTAAAATTTTAATAAAATGGTCAATTAAATTTCTCTATCCTAGAATTGAACTCTTATTTGCTAAAAACTCTTAATTCTTTACTTACTTGATTGTTTAGAGTCTTATTTTAATTATAAGTCAATGAAATTACTTCCTTTATTATAATGTGTAAAATGCCTTCTACTACTTATAAGTTACTGCCTGGGAATAGTTTTCTTCTCTGTGTGACTCGCTACTTTTTCTGTCTGTAATCCAATGCTCTGGCCAGCTGCTGTGATCTGCTACATTATGATGCTAGGCAGAATAATTTCTTGATTGGGGGCTAAACTTTTCTACTGAGCAGAAATGCCATATATCAATTTCTGGGTCTGATTATTAAGCACAATGATGGTTATCCATGGTTAACCAGGTAGCCATGGTAGACCTTTCATAACCGATATCACTCACAAGATTAATGAACTAAAAACCTTTTTCTTTAAAGACATATTCTGAATGTCTCCAAAATCTTTGTCATTAATTGCTTCTAATTGTCAGAACCAGGACTTTCTGCACTTTTATTTTTATATCTTTGCAGATGATAATGAGGCTATTCACTTATTGAATATGAACATAGTGTATATGTCACATGCTGTAACAGAAGCTGGGGACTCAAAGATGGGAAAGCATATCTTTTTCTAAATTGATGATCTTTGTTTAAAAATTTTATTTTTAGTTTTTCGGTAACATGTGTTAGGTATGCATACTAATACAGTTCAGTGTGATAGTTTAATACATGCATATAGTGTACACTGACCAAACCCAGTTTCTCTTTATCTATCATCCCTCTCCCTTCCTGACCTTTAGTAATCACTATTCTGACTTTAGGTCAACTTACGTTTTTTTTTTTTTATAACTTCCACACATGAGAGAAAACATGCAGTTACTTGTCTTTCTGTGTCTGGCTTATTTAATTTATGATACCATGCTGCACTCCTATCCACTTTTATGCAAATGACAGTACCTTATTCTTCTTTATGACTCCATAATATTGCATTGAGTATATATGCCATATTTTCTTTATCTATTCATCCACTGGTGAGCACCTAGGCTAATTCCATATCTTAGCTATTGTGAATACTACTACAATAATCATGGACATGCGTGTTATCTCTTTGGTATGCTGATTTCATTTTAAATACATGTCTTGAGTTATCTCTTTCATTTCCCCTTTTACATATCACTTTGCTAACCTGATGTTATGGTTTGTAGCTAGATGTCACCTCAAAGCCTCATGTAGTCATAGGTAGGGCTTTTCGAAGGTGGCTGGATCTAGGGTGTGTGCTGCTGGGATCAAGGATGTGATGCTGGAATTGATTTACCAGTGGTAGGATTAAGGGTATGAGTGCCACCCGCCCTAAGGGTAACATGGAGAAGATATAAGGGACAAAAAGAGATGCCGTGTTTGCTGCTGGTTGCTTGGTGCTTGCTGCCTTCTTCCTACCATGAAGTGTTTCTCCTCTGTGATGCCCCTCTGCCATGCCACCTTGCCTTGGAGGCAGCCAACTATGGACTGAAATCTCTATAAACTGTGAGCCAAAATAAACCTTTTCTCCTTTAACTTTGGGTGTCCGGTATTTTGTCTCAGCAATGAGAAAATTTGCTGAAACACCTGTCTTCCCAGCAGGCTTTATAAAATGAAGAAATATGGGCTGGTGAGATGGCTTAGTGGCGTAAGTGCCTGCCTGGCAAGCGTGAGGTCCTGAGTTTGACTCCCGGTACCCACATACGAAAAAGGGCCAGTGATATCGCTCAGCGGCACAGGCGCCTGCTGGCGCGCAAGGTCCTGAGATCAACCCCCAGTACCCACAAAAGAAAAAAAAAAAAAAAAAAAGAAGAAATACAACCTACTATTCCATGGACAGGGGGCTAACATCTAGACTATATAAAGAACTAAAAAACAATTAAACTCCCCGAAATAAAAGACCCAATCAAAAAATGAGTAACCAAAATCAATCAACACTTCTCAGAAGTGCAAATGACCAATAAATAGATGAAAAAATGTTCAATATCACTGGCCATTAGAGAAATGCAAATTAAAATTATATTGAGATACCATCTTACCCCAGAAAGAATGGCTATCATCAAAAAATCTAATAGCAAAAAGTGCTAGTGAGGATGTGGGAAAAAAGGAACTCTTCTATATTGTTGGTGGGAATGTAAAGTAGTACAACCACTATGGAAATCATGTGGAGATTCCTTAAAAAATTAGAACTAAAAATTCCATTTGACCCAGCTATACCCCATCTGGGTATTTTCCCAAGAAAGTTTAAATCATCATATTACAGGGATACATGCATACCCATGTTTATAGAAGCAGAATTTATAATAGCTAGGTCTTGGAAACAGTATATATGTCCGTGAACAGAGGAATGGACAAGGAAAATGTGATATTTATACACAGTGGAGTACTACTCTGTCATGAAGAAAGATAAACTTGAGGCATTCATAGGTAAATGGATGCAATTTGATAATGTAATGTTAAGTGAAATAAGACACAAACTTAAAAATCATATAGTTTCTCTTATGTGAGAAAAATGTATATACAAATAAAGAGCAAAATAAAAGATAAATAAATAGGAAGTTGGTAGATATTCAAATAACTCCCTAAATTACCTATTCTACATCAAAATATTTTAATTTATATGCTAATTAATTTTATTTGTACTACTAGTGTCTCAGTTTATTGAAAAGAAACTTTTGTGCTATTATCTCTTTCTTCTCTGTAAGAGAGAATCTGTTTTGTCTCTGAGTAACTACTTTGAAGATAATGATGTGTGGCATGTTAACTATTGTTATTCTCTTATTATTTTCCTATGACTTTTTTTTCATAAAATAAAAAAATGAAGAAATAGGTGTGCAAAGCTGATATTTGGGAATGAAAAGGGAAGCTGTTATGGTTTAGATCTAGAATGTCACCCCAAAGCCTCTTGTATTGGAAGGTGATTGCATCATGGGGGCACAATAGCTAAATATGCTATTAGGAGGTAGGCCTCATCAGAAGAGGTGGGTCACTGGGGGATGACCTTGAAGCTTATATCTCCCTTCCTGGTTCTTCCCTTCTCTTTCTGCTTTCTAGTTGCCATGATGTGATTAGCATTCCTGCACCAGACCCTTCTATCATGCCTTCCTTGCCTTAGTGCCAGCTGACTATAGATGAATCCTCTAAAAGCTGTGAGCCCAAATAAGCCTCTCCTCCTTTAAGTTATGGGTATTGAGTATTTTGTCCCAGTGATGAGAAAGTGGCTAAGGCAGATTTTGGTACCAGATAATTAGGGTCATTGCTGTGAAAGTATCTGATCATGTGGTTCAGAATCCTTTTAAACTGGTTTGTGGGAGGAGTTTGGAGATGCCAACTAAAGAAGACTTAGAATGCTCTAAGCCAAGCTTGATGGGAGAGTCTGGTCAAAGCTCAGAAGACCAGCATGCTCATAGAAATGTAGACAGTAAAAAGTAGGAGGTTTCAGTTGGGAAGGATTTCATTGGTAGTTGGACTCAAGACCATGTGTATTATGCTCTGGCAGAATATTTGTCTACATGTTGCTCATGTCCTCAGACTTTGCAGGAGACTGAGATTAGGGGTAGTGGACTAAGTAATTTGGCAGGGAACATTTAAGGACAGCCCAACATTCAGACTGTAGCATGGGAACTTCCTGCTGCATTTAGCAATATCAAGGGTGAGAATCAGGAACAAATGGCAGAATTAAATGATTTTAAAAGTTTTCAGTTTGCCAGAGAGGAAGTGCCTGCAAAGTTGGAGCAAAGGAGATCATGGTTGCTGAAAAGACTAGCATTAAAATAAGCCAAGTACTTTTCATCAGGACAACAGTAAAGATGGATTGAAGGCGTCTCAGGAATCAGCAAGACCCTACCCCTCACAGGCTAACAGGTGCAAGACTATATAAGTTTCATTTGAGAAGAGAGCCCCAGGGTGCTATGCTCAAGAAAGAGCATCTAAGGAATTGGTTCCATGGGATTCAATTCACAGTGCTCTGCCATGCAGGCACTTGGAGGCCTCTCCAACCATGATCCTTGGGTGCCTGGCTACTGCTTAAGCTGGCAGCAAAACTTAGCATCATCCATATGGCCTGGTTTTACAGCCTTGCAGAAAGCAAGAGTTGTGAGGCAGGGGGGCTTCCACCCAGATTTCAGAATGTGGCCTGGGAGGCTATGCAGTGTGCCCCTGAGAGGGCACTGCATGGAGTTGCGAGAGTGAAGCCAAAAGTGCTGTGGAAACCCCAGGAATTTGGCAATGCCAGCAATGTGAATTGTCTGTGGAGGAAAGCTACAGGAAGTGAGTGGAGCCACCCCAAGAGAAAAGCTGTGAGTGCTGCAACTAGTAATGCCACAGGGGTTGGACTATCTAAGGCCTTTGGAAGTCACATCTTGCCACAACTTGTCCTGGATGCTGGGCACAGAGCTATAAGATTTAATGTTTGCTCTGCTGAATTTCTGTATTGCTTTTGTCCCATTCCTTTTTATCTTTGTATCTCTCCCTTTGGAATGGGAATGTTTGCCCTGTGCCATTGTACATCAGGAGTATTTAACTTTCTCTTTGATTTTATAGGCATTTACAGGTAAGAGTTTGCCTTGACTCTCAGAGGAGATTTTGGACTTGTACTTTTTAGCAATGCTAGAACTGTTAAAACTTTGGTGACTTTTATAGATGGACTAAATGCATTTTACATAATGAGATGGTCGTGAGTCTTTTGGAGGCCATAGGTGGAATGTTATAGTTTACATATAGATCTTTCCCCAAAGCCTCATGTGTTTGGAAGGTGATTGTATAATGGGGACACTATAGCTAAATTTGCTGTTAGGAGGTGTGTTGAGAGGAAAAAGGCAGGTCACTAGGGAAGGGGGTAATAACCTAGAAGCCTATATCTTCCTTCTCAGCTCTTCTCTTCACTCTCTGCTTCCTGGCCACCATAGTGTGAATAGTTTTCCTTTGCCAGACACTTCCACCATCACTTTCCTCTCTTGGAGCCAGCCAACTAGGGCCTGAATCCTCTAAAAACTTTGAGCCAAAATAAACCTCTCTTCTTTTAAATTGTGGATTTCAGATATTTCGTCTCAGTGATGAAAAGTGGCTAAGATGGAAGCCTCTCTCTCTTTAGGCAAGCAAAAGAAAACTTCAAAAAAAGTATCACTGAACTCATAAGTTTACACACTCCTAATAGAATTAGGAAGCTCTTCATTTCTAGATGATGATTGTACGGTATTACAAGACACTTAATAACAGATTCAGTTACTTTTTTATGCTATTCAGAATAAAATCATATACATGTAAAATCCTTTCATTATCTTCTCTTAAACTTGCTCTTTCTCCCATGATCTTAACTCAGATAATAACACAAGCTGCACACAAAACCCAAGTCACTGCCTCCTGTGTTGTTTTGAGTCTTGTTGATTCTACTACCCAAGTGTCTTCTGAAGCTGTTTCTACTCCCACTGCCATCATAATTATTCAGGTCTTCATCTCTGCCCTGGACCACTGTGCAGACTCAGGGTTTCCTAACTGGCTGTAGTTTACTTCCAGGACCTCATTTTCAAGCCATTTTCCACCCAGACTTGTCTTTGCAGAACACAAATATGATCATGGTCCTTCCCTGGTTTAGAACCTGCAGTGGTTTCTCACTGATGATGGAATGTAGCCATTCACAAGCCCATCTCATTCTATCTTTCGATCTTTATTTCCCACCAGTACTCAACACGTGTAGGTCACATAGTATACCCTTAATATGGCTTAGGGCCCTTCTACTTACAACTATATCTGTGTGGTATGCCTTTCACCTGATTTTACTTTAAACTGTTGCTCAAATATCACATCCTTTAATTATTTTGTGATTTTATTCAGAAAGAGCACACTACACTCTTCTCTCATGCTTCTAGGATACAATACATGTTTTTGTAACTTCACCAATTATGTTATTTTTGACTATTTGATTATATATTTTTTTATATATTAAACTACTGGATGGTAGGAGCTATCTTTTATGATTATCTCCATACTTAGCACATTTGCTAATCCAGAGTTGCTACTCAATAATATTTGATGAATGGAAAAACTACAGTTGTATGTTCCTGTAATTTATTTATTAGTTTTGTATGGAATATACACCATCAGCAATGTGCTGATTTTGCACAGTATTGATAGCAATAACATAACCAGAATTTTCTTAATGTTTTGTGCTCCACAGAGGAAAGCCATGGTTATACCTCTAATTTGCTTGACTTCTGGAGATGAAATAGTGTAATTCCCCAAAATACTGATAAGAAAATTGTACATGGCTCAGGAGAGCACTGTATTCTTCAACATTAGCCATGAAAGCTTTCAAAACAAAAATATAAATTCTTCTTGCCTCTAGCTTGTTTTCCCTTGTTTCTTTTCTACAAAAGATCACATTTTTCTTTCTGTATACATAATATTTTTGGAGTACTCAGCTGCCAAGAAACATCCTGCAACCTCTAGTTAACCTATTTAGATCTCAGTGTTCTTATCTGTATAATGAAGCTAATGGTACTAAGCTGTTCTCCCGGGGATGTTTGATTAAATATGTTTTTTGACACTGCACAGACCTTGCATACATCAGCAAGGATTTTCAAAATAAAATGTTCTATATGCACAGAAAATGGTTTCAATTGGCATTGTTTTAAAAGCAAGCACTTTTCTAACATGGAACATTTGCATCATCAGCAAACATTTCAAAACAGACCTAAGGTAAAAATTGTTATGACTGCAGTGAATATTTTATTTGGGGTCGATAAGATAGGCAAGTATTTCAAAACATCATCCATAATTTTTAATGGGAAAAGCAAGGCTTGGAATGTGAGATATTTTTTTCTAATTTTTTTCCTCTGAGACAGACTTGTGTGGTGTTGGATCTTCTCACCGCACTTTTTTTTTTTTTTTTTCTACTTCAAGTAGGAAGAGAGCCCAGAATTCCTGAGGTAATTCCCTACCCTAGCATATTTTCCTGCCATTGCATGTGGCAACAAGGGCTGCTGCATTGATCTTCCTCATAGGCAGAGATTTCCTGGCTAGAATAGAATCACAGTTTTCAGTGAGGCACATAGTTATCAAGATATCCTAGACAGGATATCTTTTCCCACAATTCTCATTTTTCTTCCCATCTAGCCTTGCCCTTACTTGTACTACTTTTTATGATAATGACATTTCTCTTCCAGCAATAGGTGGAACCAGACAGGCAGAGGGGAGAAGCCAGTGGAGAAAGGGCAAACTGAATGGAAACCAAGAAGAAAATAAGAATAAAATATGCACTGGAATGCTTCTTAGATGCTGAAAAGCAGTAGCATGTCCCCCAAATTATGGGACAATATTCCAACTCACATCCTTCTCACACCTGTCCTACACCTGGATTCAGTTGTTAATATATGACTTAGTGAATACTTCCTTCTGTAAATTTGTGTAAAAATAATGGCAGTCTAGCTAGGTGAAATAGCATATGCAAAGTTTCCAAAACCAGGCAGAATTGAGCCCTGGTCAAGTCTCTTTCTGTGGAGTCTGTTCCCATACATTTGTGTGCAACAGAATGATCTGAAAATACTTTCTAACACTAAAACATTTTTTATTGGAGCATAACATACATAAAGAAAATGCTGTATTATAAATATACTGTACATATAAACCTCACCTATTTTCACTGAAAACGGTGATTAACCAGCATCATACAGAGATCTTTTCTCACTCTGGGGATTGAAGCCAGGGCCTCATAGCCTCATAAATTCTAGGTAAGTGCTCTACCATTCATCTACACCCTCAGGCTGAGTTTTTGTTTAGATTTGGGGGGGGCGCGGTATCGGGAATCGAACTCGGGGCCTCGCACTTGCCAGGGAAGCACTGTGCCTCTGAGCTACGTCCCTGGCCCGTTTCCTTGATTTTAAGATTTAGTTTTCAGGAGACTTTTCAGACTCACTGAATCAGAAACTCAAAGTCTGAGGCCCCACCAAACATGTGCACTGGAAGAAATATAGCTTCTTTAATAAGTGGTGCTGTAAAAACTGTCTTTCCACATGCCGAAGACTAAAACTAGACCCATGTCTATCACCATGCACTAAACTAAAGTCAAAATGGGTCAAAGAGCTAAATATAAAAACAGAAACACTCAATCTACTGGAAGAAAAAGTAGGTAGAAGTCGAAGACATAGGGGTAGGCAGAGAGTTCATGAACAAAACCCAAACTGCACAGGAAACACTTCAAAGAATCAACAACTGGGATCCCATCTTATTAAAAAGATTTTGCACATCAAAAATCACCAACAGAGTGAAAAGACAACCCACAGAGTGGGAAAAAATTTTAGCCAATTGTCCCTCAGATAAAGGGCTTATATCTAGAACATATAAAGAATTGAAAAAAATCAGCCTCCCCAAATTCAAAGACCCAATCCAAAAATGGGCATCTGAGATGAATTCACACTTCTCAGATGAAGAAAGACAAATAGCAAGTAAATATATGAAAAAAGCTCAACATTTTTGTAAATTAAATGCAAATTAAAACAACACTGAGATTCCATCCTGCCCCAATAAGAATGGCTGTCATCAAGAAATCAACTAATAACAAATGCCAAGGGGCTGTGGGGAGAAAAGATCCCTTCTCCACTGTTGGTGGGAGTGTAGACTGATGCAACCACTGTGGAAATCAGTGTAGAGATTCCTCAAAAAGCTAGGATTACAGATCCCATTCGACCCAGCTATTCCCCTTCTGGGTATTTTCCCAGAAGAATTAAAAACATCATACCCCCGCTATATATGTGCACCCATGTTTATAGCAGCACAATTTGTAATAGCTAGATCTTGGAAACAACCCAAATGCCCATCAACCGAGGAATGGATAAAAAAGATGTGGTATTTTTATATAATGGAGTACTACTCAGCCATAAAGAAGGATAAACTTGAGATATTTATAGGGAAATGGATGCAACTTGAGACCATACGCATAAGTGAAATAAATCAGACTCGCATGTGTAAACATCATATTGTCTCTCTAGTGTGAGAAGCTGAAGGAGTAAGTAAGATCCAAAATGTACAATAGATACTGTGAAACGGGAAGAAACTGTTCAAAAGGAAAGAGAAACTGGGATGAGGTAAAGGAGAAAAGAAGGATGGGAAAAGGGAAAAAAATATATATATACATATAGTTATACTACTAATTGGTATTTGTTCATTGAAAAGAAAAGTTTGTGCCTATATTGTTTGATCAATTTTTCATGCCTAAATCTTGTAATATGAGCAACTACATTGAAGATAACAGTACACAATGTACTAACCATTGTTACTCTCTTACAGTCTTGTTTTGAAATTTTGTACCATTGTTTTTATTTTCTTTAAAATAAAATAAAATAAAATAAATAAATAAAAGAAGAATGAGCCCAAAAGGACATTCAGGGCTGACCACTTCTGCTGTGTGCTAAGATCTAATTTTAATTAAAAATTACTTTAAGAAAAAAAAGTCTGGGCCGGTGAGATGGCTCAGCGGCGTAAGCGCCTGCCTTGCAAGCGTGAGGGCCCGAGTTCGACTCCCGGAACCCACATACGAAAAAGGGGCCGGTGATATCGCTCAGTGGCACGGGTGCCTGCTGGCGCGCGAGGTCCTGAGGTCGACCCCCCGGTACCCACAAAAAAAAAAAAAAAAAAAAGAAAAAAAAGTCTGAGGCCCGAGAATTTAAGAAAGTTTATTACAATGAACTTTTTGCAGTCAACAAAATGCTAAGTTTCACTTGTGAACTCCATTTGGATACCAAGGTGCATGACTTGGTGTGTGTGTGGAGGGGGGATAGATATTAGGGTGAGTCATGGAGGAAGGTGAAAATGAAGAGTCTTCCAACAGTTGTTTGAGGAAGGAACAGATAGCAAAAACTGCCCAGTTGCCATATAATATTAATTTACTTTTCATTATTTATTATTTACTTTTCAGCAAGGCACATAGTTATTTAGAATAAAGGCTAAATATTGGCTTTCGTGGAGGTAAGATATGGCCATGCAACTATATTTTACCCAATAGACTGTAAGTGGGAGTGTTATAAATGACTTTCTCAGAAATCTTTAAAGAGCTGAGGTGTACTTTTCTTGAGTCTTTTCTTGTAGCTACTGGGTGGAATATTGAAGAGTTGATTGGAGCTCAAGCAGCCATTTTGACCCAGATAGACAAGGACTGTCAATTAGGGGTGGTAGAACAGAAATATGGAAGAAATTTAGGTTCTTTAAGAACCCTATAGGTTCTGTATTAGTTCTATTACCAGTTCTGAATGTCTAACAGAGTAAATTATTTTGTATTTTGGCCAGTACTCACTTGAGTTTTCTAATAGTTATTAGATTAGGTGAATCTAATCCTAACTAAAACAGAAATTTCCTCTTCTAGTTATGTGTGTCTGAAGAATCTCAACAATACCTCTCAATAACATGGTGTTCTATTATTTACTTCCTCCTTCCCTGCCCCTCCTTCTTCATCAACAAATGACTGAGAACAAGTTTGGGTTTTGATATTCAACTCTTGAAGATAAACTTGTTCACTATTGTTTTCTAAGAGCTATTTTATATGGTTGGCTTCTTTCCATGGGCTTCACTGGGACCAGGGCTTATCCGGTATCTGGAGCAGTTTGGGGGATTCTCCAGTTGTGCCTTCCTCTGTGCAGGTGTGAGCCTCAGCATGTCATCATTACAAGGGAATTTTGTGGTTAGAGACATGTTTCCAGCTGGAACAAAGGGTACTGGGTCCACTTTCTAAAAAGATGAAGCTGGGAAATGATAGGTGTTTTATCAAATATAAAGCCAAGATAAGCAAGAATGGGCTGTTACTATAACTCCAGTGCGAGGGGAAGGATTGGGACATAACCCGATTATTGGGACAGTGTTGAGGCATAAGTCAAGGAAGAGCAGCAGATCAGAGGACATCAGAATACCCAGGAATATCTGACTAAGGTCTCCAGCAAGTTCAACTCTGAAACCCTACTAGCTAGTGCCTGAGGTTCCTAATGCACATATACTTTCTACCTTCTCCAGAACCCTGAAGAAAACACTGAAGCTACTGGTAATAGATATCACAGCCTGAAGCTAAACTGGGTCAAATATTGTCATTGTTTGATTCTCATTTTTGCATCTGTAAAACTGTGATTAAAGATGCCTAGTTTATAGGTATTCCATCATAGATTAAATTAAAAAATTCTTATATGACTGGGCATGGTGACACATGTTGTAATCCCAGCACTCAGGAGGCTGAGGCAGGAGGATCGCCATGAGCTTGAGGCCAGCCTGGGCTACATAGTGAGTTGAAGCCCGGCCTGACCTATATAGCAAGACCTTGTCTCAAAAAAAAAAAAGTTTATATGCAAGACATTTGCTAATTGTGACAAGTTGTACAAATGTAAATTATTACTATCTGGGGAGAAGGATGGGAGTAACTTAACTGCAGAGCAAATCACTACGGCATTTAAGATGAATTGGGTATAACTCATTCATTGAAAATGAAAGGGGATAGATTTATGAAGTCAGGATATAATTAGTAGATTTATAATCTGGTCAGGAAATCTATTGCCAGAGAGAGAAACTGTATTCTTATTTGAAAAATACAAGCACTTTTAAGTGATTGTATTGTCATAGCTTTGTTTACTTTTTAATCGTTTCATGAGTAGTATGGTTTATTTTAGGGAAGCAATGATTCATCAAAGCACAGTTCATGATTCACTAGAATCAGGGGTAGACATGTTATGAATTAGTGAACACTGTGTGTTGTCAAGACAACAATGAGCAATCAAGTGCAAGAATCAGGGGTTCTTGGTTTTCACCGTAAAGCCAGCCTTGGGGCATATAGGTTTACAACTGTATTTTTTGTAATAAACCATAGTTTATAGGCAACAGGTGTAGCAGACTTACATCCTAATTTGTGTAAGTCTGTGCTCTCAGGCTGGCTCTAAAGGGATTTGGAAAGATTTATGAGATTGAGTGACAGCTAAGATAATTCTTGAAATTGACTTTTTAAGATGTCATTTTGGTGAATGACAGGTTATAGTTATGAAAAAAAATTCTCATAATAGTATGGACTTTGTCTGTAAGTGGTAGTAGGATGTTTAGTGAAAAAAGGCTCATTGTTTAAGTAGAAAGTGCTAAATTATGGACATCCTGTGAATCTAATTGGCTCTGAACATGTGGCCTGACTTCTTGTGCCATTCACGTTCATTTCTTCCCTCAGCCAAAGGCCATGGGTTTCTTTGAAAAGGGTTGCAATCTACTCACACTGTTTAAAACAGAATTTGTGCTTAATTAATGTCTTTTCTAACTATCACAATTAATTTGATGACAAAAATATCACCTATGCTTCAAAGATAGAGAGGGAGGAGGGGAAGAAAAGGAGAAAATTTGTTTCATGTTTTTGTAAAATGAACTTTGTGTCTTTCCTTCACCTTCTTTTACCATGAGCCTGCCCAGAGGCCCCATGCTTGCTCCTCTCCACTCAGTAAATCGTTTAATCTCTACCCTCCTCTCATGTTTCAAGTCAGTCAGCTACTCTCCAAAAGGCTGTCAGAATTAGCACTTTCAAGGGGAATCAGAGGCATTTTTTCTTTGATTTTTGTTCAAATGTTCAGTACAATATTGTAATAACCATAAAGACAAATTTGAGGAGAAAAAGGCCTACAATTCTTAATATGATTGCTTCTTTTGCATTTACTTCCACTGTTGCTATTTCATTTGTTCATTTGACAGACATTTACTGAGAACCTCTTATAGATCTAGCTGTATTTTAAACACAGGGAACCAACACCCCTGCCTTAATGTGGTCTTCTTTTGAATACGGGTAGAAAGAAAACAAATAAATATTATATCAAAGCTGGGTTTTAAGGTGGAAAAATAAAACAAGTTAAGTTTTGGAATGTGGAAGTTAGATGGAGGAGTTGTTATTTTCTATTTTCTAGACACAGATGGTCTTATTCTATAAGAACATATATTCCTCCCCTGAAAATGCAAACAAAGAACAAAACAAAACAAAAGCCCAAGCAATAGACCACACAAACAAAGGAACAAACCCAACTCATAAATATATACTTGGTGATATGATCTGAGCTGAACTTTATTCTCTCATAGCATTCACATGACGTTTAATGCAACTAATATTAACCAGAGGCTTGTGCCAGTTCTTAAATGGAGAAAATTAGAGAGAATAGGAATGGAAAGATGAGAAAGCATCAATTAAGAGAGGAGAGTGGCATGGGGAAGAGGAGAACAAATCTAGTTACTAAAATGTTTGCACTCATATGTCGCATTTTGAGAATTTAGTGTAAGATCAAATTAGGGTAAGGGACCACTGAGATAAAATTAGAAATGCAACCAGCAAGATTAAAAGCAGTTTGTAATTTCAAAGTTTACAGTTTCAGCCAACCCGTGTGTCATTGACTATTTGTTTCTGTTTGGACAAAGTCCTTAGATTCCCTCTCTTACTCTCTAGTCTTAGTCAAGATTTATAAATGAGAAGTCCTTCCTACCTAGAGATGACAGAGCTGCTAGCAATGTGGCGAGAAATACCTTAATTGAAAAGTCTGAACCAGAGGATAGTAAGCTCTGATTTTAGCTCTACCAAGAGTTTAGTCCAAGTTATAAATGGGTGGCCCAATTTTCCAATTCTCTTTTAAAAAAATGTTTATAAACAGCTACTTTTGTAAAAATAATGGTTATACTTGTAAATTATTATACTTGTAAAATTGAAGAGGCTGATTTACTGTGGGAACACACGTAAACCAGCAAAATGAACTCAGATCTGGATTTGAATACTGCCTGTAGAGTTACATGTTGTGTGACCTGAGACACCTCAATGAATCTCTTGGATCTATTTCTTAGCTTATGGGACATTCCTGGTGTGTAAAACTGTATATAGCATATTCAAATGCCTAACCTTGAGTTACATTGAACTAGATGAACTTGCTATTTTGTACCCCAAAGTCATTCAAATATCAGCAATATCATGTGGCATAGTTAGCATACAGGGGGTGCCCAATCAGTAGAAGCCAACAGAATTAACATGTTCATTTAATATTTTAAAGATTTTTTAAAACTCAAAAAAATAAAAACATTTATACATTGATGAAGATCCTTAGATATCCAAAAGACAATCATATAAAATACTTTATTTTCTTTTTAAAATAATGGCTTTATTGAGATATAATTCATATTCAATAAATTGATCTTCTTAAAGTATGCTATGCAGTAGTACCTAGTATATTTACGGAGTTGTGCTATTATCACCACTACTTAATTTTAGAATATTTTCATCATCCTTAAAAGAAACTCTCCCTATTAGCAGTTGTCTTAGTTACTTTTCTGTCATTGCTGAGACAAAATACCTGACACCCAAAGTTAAAGGGGAAAAGGTTTTCTTAACTTATAATCTGTAGAAGTTTCAGTCCATAATCGGCTGGCTCCGAGGCAGAGTGGCACATGGCAGAGGGACAACAGTTCATGGCAGCAGAAAACAGCAAAAGCAACAAGGGAGGAGAGAGAGAGAGAGATAAACCTCTTTCTGTCCCTTATATTGTATGTAGGCTACCCACCCTAGGGTGGGTGTAGCACTCACATCCTTAATCCCAGCATTGAACCGTGAATCAATCATAAACTCTAGATTCAGCCACCTCTGAAAAGCCTGCCCCCCATGACCACATGAGGCTGTGGGGGGACATCCAGACACAAACCATAACAGCAGTCGCTTCCTCTTTTCCTCTCCCTGTAGCTCCTGGCCACCACTAATTTACTTTCTGTGTTTATAGATTTTCATATTTTGGATATTTCATATAAATGGAATCAGACGTGTAGCCTTTTGTGCTGGAATTCTTTTGCTTAACATAATGTTTTCAAGGTTTGTACCTGTTGTAGCATGTATCACTATTCTTTCATTTTTATGACTAAATACAATTCCATTGAATACGTATGCCATGTATTATTTGTTTGTTCACCAATTGATGAAAATTTGGGTTGTTTCCAATTTTGGGCTTTTATAATAATGCTGTTATTAACATTCACTTACAGGTTTTTTTGTAGACATATTTTCATTTTTTTAGGAATGGAATTCTTGGGTCATATGATAACTATATGTTTAACACTTTAGACAACTGACAAACTGTTACCTTTCTTTATTAAAAATAGCTAAAAAGTGAGTAATTTCTGGGATAAAATACAAAATGACCTTTGGGTGCCAGAAAGCAAGGAAGTGTAAAAGATAAACAATGGGGGCATATCAAAGGAATACAGGAGTCAACCTGAAAGCGCTGCCCATAGCCAAACCTGGAACAATTTGAACAACAATGAAGAGAGCAAGGTATTAAATTACAGAATGGCAACATAAAATAAATATACATTAATCCATATTGATATAAATGCACAATAGGGTAAGCAAATAAGTGGAGGAGAAGAGATAAATCTACTTAAAGAATTCCAAATAATGTAAGTAGGTACTCCCTCCTCTAAGGATTTAATTCCCTTGAGTGTAGGCTGGACTTAGGGACTTCCTTCCAAACAATAGAGTATGGGAAGGGGAAAAATAGTAACTTTATGGAGAAACTAGGCAATGCTGCCTTAATCAAGTGATCAAGGCTAACATCAGCAGATATATGTCATGTTGATATTGTATATCTCCTGATATAATGAGATGAGAGGCCACTTCACCTATGTGGTACTCTTCCCCAAGACCCTTACCCTTAATTTAATCATGAGAAAGCACATATGATGCAAATTGAAAGTGGTGTTACAAAATACTTCACCAGTACTTTTTTTTCTAGTACAGTACAAGGATTGAACATGGGGTCTTGTTCATATTAAGCAAACAGTCTACCACTAAGCTACATCCTCAGCTTTTTTTTTATTTTGAGACAGGGTCTTGCTAAGTTGCTCAGGCTGGCCCCGAACTTGTCTCAACTTCCCTCGTAGCTGGGATTATTATTGTGTGTCACTGCATCTGGCTCGCCAGTACTCTTCAAGATTGTCAAGATTATAAAAACAAGGAAGGATTGAGAAATTGTTACAAAGCAGAAGAGACTATAGAGAATTAATAGCTAAATGCAATGAGGCATTCTGAAACAGAAAAAAGATCATTAGTGGAAAAATTGGTGGAATCTAGATGTGTGGAATGTAGTTAATTGTAATAATACCAATAATAATAGTACCAATATTTGTTCTTAAATTTTGACAAAGGTATTATTATAATGTATGATGCTAATATTAAGACAAACTGAGGGCTATTCAGGAACTCTGTGTATTATCTTTATAATTTTACTATACATCTAAAACCACTTCAAAATGAAAAGCTTATTTAAAAAACATTATACCTTAACAACACTTTTAAACTGAATATAACTATATCAAAACACAATCATTTAATAAAAAAATTTAGTGGACATAGGACTGATTGTTCAGGTAATTCAGACAAAAGAATTTGTTATTGAGAATGAATGTTAAGATCGATCTAAATGATGGTCCACATGGATTAAATTTACCAGGGAATTACTTATCTTTCTATCAGACTATCTACAGTTACAGGGTTGGTTGGCTGAAGTGACAGCAGCTCCTACAGCAACCAGGATTTTTGAGTATTTGATCTGTGACAATGAGCACTTAGGGTACAGCTCTCTTATTTTTTTTCCCTGTGGATTACCTTATCTCTTTTCTTAAGCAGTATCAGCATTTACTAAATTAGTGAGTTAGTGTTACACCTAAGCAGGTATTAATTTCCCTTGGCCTCCTTTACCTGGGCTTGCTAAAACACACTCTACACACATTTGCTGGCTGATCTCACTCCCAGTGGAGGACTTAGCTCTCACATAAACAGTGATGACTCTCCAAACTGCAGTCTCACCCTTCCGTCTCTAGTTTCAGCCTTCTGTTTCTGACACTTTTCTAGACATAGCCTGGCTGCCTCAGCGGTTTTACAATGGGAGGGATCACAAAGTCAAACCCGTTATCTTTCCAACTGTCATTCGTACAAAATTCTCTTCCTCGGTTTTAATAATTGTCCATAACGTAAGGCCAAAAAGAATCTTTCTAAATGACTTTAGGTATTTTCTTGCTATAAAAAGTTAATTGCTCAAAGGTAGCCTTTTTTTAAAAGGTCATACAGGGCCAGTGAGATGGCTCAGTGGCATAAACACCTGCCTGGCAAGCGCGAGGGCCCGAGTTCGACTCCCGGAACCCACATTTGAAAAAAGCGCCGGTGATATCTCTCAGTGGCACAGGCGCCTGCGGGCGCGCGAGGTCCTGAGGTCGACCGCGGTACCCACACAAAAAAAATAATAATAGTAAAAAATAAAAGGTCATACACTGAATCCATTGCCTGCTCATTGACTTTTTTTTTTTTTTTTTTGTGGGTACCGGGGGGTCGACCTCAGGACCTCGCGCGCCAGCAGGCGCCCGTGCCGCTGAGCGATATCACCGGCCCCTTTTTCGTATGTGGGTTCCGGGAGTCGAACTCGGGCCCTCGCGCTTGCCAGGCAGGTGCTTATGCCGCCTAGCTATCTCACCAGCCCTGCTCATTGACTTTTGACCTTGATCCTACTTACTGCTTTTCCTAGTCTTCCATAGAGTAAAGTGCAATGACTGGAAATCATCAAAGTAAAAGTGATTGTTTAAGCCAAAGGTCAGCAAATGTTCTATTTAAGGGGGTCAGAAAGTAAATAACTTAGGTTTTGCAATACACGTGGTCTAACTACTAAACTCTACTATTGTAACACAAAAACAGCCACAGACAATATGTAACTAAATGATGGTGGCTGTGTTTCAATAAAACTTTACAAAAACCAGCAGTGGGTCAGATTTGGCCTTTAAATTATACCTTACCAGTGCCTGATTTAAACTGTAATTTTGGGTGAGATTGCGTGTGAGGGTAGCTGAGAAGGCCAGGGGACTCTGAACAGCATCCAGAGGAATATCAGATTTAAAGGAGTTGTCTTGGGGAGAGAATTCAATGAGGAAGAATGAGAAAGAGTAGTCAGAGAAGTTGGGAGATAACTAAGGTATAGATGTGTCCTAGAAAGCAGAGTAGCAGTGTATCTCCATTCTCGTCAAATGCTGTAGAGAGCTGATGTAGGATATGCTGAAATTGGGGTGAATTTGGGCAGAAGTCATCCTGGCTCTTTGTGATGAAGTAGACAGAAAGCTGGAATTTGGGTAACTTAATCTGAAGCCCTGTTCAGGTCCAGGCCATTGAAGGAAGTGTAGGGAACACAAAGAATGAAGTTCTTGAGCCCCTAGGATTGTTCAGGATGCACAACATATCAGTTCTAGGTGGCGAATTTTCTGTATTCAGGACTGGTGGGATTGGGAAATTAGTAACCTTACTTTTTATCACAAAAACGTGGATATGTGTCCTGAAAAACATAAGGACATTGAATTCTCAGTAGGTTACACCTCATTGTTCTCAACAACAAAACTCTAACTCTGCCACTTCCTTCCCTAGTCCCACTTTTGTGGGGACAAGAAAGGTACTCAGACAATTTTAGAGAAATTTAATTCCATACATTTTTATCTAAAAAACATTTTTTAATCATTTAAGAACATAATCATATTTTGCGTTTATAATTAGAAAGTTTATGATAACATATAATCACCAAATTCACTTTTAAAAGTTTTTACTTTTAGATTGTGAAAATATATTAGTCATCCTCAGTGTACAACTGAAGTAACCTCTCAAAATTAATGGTTTTGTATAAAAATCTTTCTTTGCATAAATTTTAGAGAAAAAAAGTTTAGTGCTGAGATTTGAACCGGAGCTTCATCTAAACCTGGCAAGTGCTCTACAATTGAGTGAGCTACATACTCATCCCTAAAAATAATATTTTTTTCTTTTGCAGTGCAGTACTGGAAATTGAATCCAGGTTGTTTGCACTGAGTTATACTCCCTCCCCTTTTTTATTTTTTTATTTTGATGCAGGGCCTCGCTAACCTGCTAAGTTTTCCAGGCTGAGCTTGAACTTGTGATCCTCCTGCCTCAGTCTCCCACAGTGCTGGGATTATAGGCATGTGCCACCATGTCTAGCTTAGAAATAATTTTGAAAGAAGAAATTGATAACATTTACTAAACATTTTATCTCATATACTTAACTAAT
This sequence comes from Erethizon dorsatum, assembly GCA_028451465.1. Classification (NCBI taxonomy): domain Eukaryota; kingdom Metazoa; phylum Chordata; class Mammalia; order Rodentia; family Erethizontidae; genus Erethizon; species Erethizon dorsatum. The sequence continues at coordinate 101,310,130 of CM051824.1, forward strand.
CATCAAAATTTCCACATTTTCCAACTGAAAATACCTGGAGTAGAAATCTTTTTTTCCCCTCCTCTCTTTTTCCTTGCTTTCATTCTTCTGAGACAGATTGGAAAGACTAACCACCTCAGAAACACCCTAGGACTTGAATCTCATTAAATGGCAAGAAAATCCCATGACGCTGCTACTTTCTCATTCTAGGAATTCTACTAGAGGGTTCTTGGAAAACATGAAGAGCGGATTAGCGTTATAGTCCAACGTTTACTCAAGAGTTAAGGAACAGAGACCTGATAGAGGCTTGTGACTGCTAATTTTGCCTTTCATTAAGGGTAATGAGCGGGTACAGACTGATTTCACATCATTAGTGAAGCTCTTGACCACACCTCTCTCTTTAAGTCTTTCCTGAGTGAATTTGTAATTTTCCTTTGGTTTCTGTGTTAAAACAACAGATTGTGAAGGATCAAAGAGGATAATGACAAGGAGGAAGTGGCAAGTTAGTGACATCTTTGTAGGAGGACTATTAACTATGCACAGTGTGATTATTTAGAAGTAGTTTTCTAAGAAAGGACTTTAGAATAAATTCCAGTATAACACACTTCAAGAGAACCGTCTAAATAGTACAGTTATTATTTAATTCTCATCCAGCTGCTAACCCTTTATTGAACATTTGTTATACTTTACATATATATATATATATATATATATATATATATATATACACACACACATATATATGTGATTTCACAAAAAGAAAAGTGTAGAATAATGGATAAGAGATTGAGATCTTAGCTGGGCATGGTGGCACATGCCTGTAATCCTGGCACTTGGGAGGCTGAGGCAGGATTGCTATGAGTTTGGGCCAGCCTGGGCTACAAAAGTGAGTTCAAGGCCTGCCTGCACTACATAATGAGACTCTGTCTTGAAAAAACAAAAAACAAAAAACAAAAAGAGAGAGAGAGAAGGAGAGAGAGAGATTGAGATCTTGAAGTCAAACAGACCTGTGTTTGAATCCTGGTTCTACCACTCACTAATTAGTTGAAGCGTGACTCCCCCAAAATATGCCCATTCAAACCTCAGAATGTGATCTTATTTTTAGTAAGTCTTTCCAGAAGCAATTAATGTTAGGCTCTTGAGGTAAGATCATCCTGAATTAGGTTGGGGACTAAATCCAATAATGAATGTGCCAATGAGAGACAGAAAAAGAGAAGACACTGAAACACACAAAGGCACGTGAAGATGGAAGCGGAGATTAGAGTTATACAGCCCCAAGCCAAGAAAGGCCAGGGATTGCATGCAGCCACCAGAAGCTAGGAGAGGGGCATGGAGCAGATTCTCCCTTAGTCTCTAAAGGGATCCAAATCTGCCAATATCTTCATTTTTAGACTTCCAACCTCCAAAACTGAGAGAGAATAAAATTTTGTTGTATTCGGCTCCAAATTTGTGATAATTTGTTACAATAGCCCTAGGAAACTAATACACTAGCTTTCTGACTTTTGGTTAACTCTTTTTCAATTTGAGGTTCTCTTGAAAATGAAGAGAGTAACCAGGACTCGAGGTTCCATTTGACCCAGCTATTCCTCCTCTTGGTATCTTCCCAAAAGAATTAAAAGCATCATACCACAGTGATATATGTACACCCATGTTTATAGTAGCACAGTTTGTAATAGCTACATTTTGGAAACAACCCAAATGCCCATCAACTGAAGAATGGATAAAAAAAGATGTAGTTTTTTATAGAATGAAGTACTACTCAGCCATAAAGAAGGATAAACTTGAAATGTTTGTAACTAAATGGATGGACCTTGAGACCATACTCTTACATGAAATAAATTGGGCACATATGTGTAAATATTGCATTGTCTATCTGGTGTGAGAAACTGAAAATGTAAGTAAGAACCAAAATGTATAATAGATATTGTGAAATAGGAAGTAATTGTTCAAAGGGAAAGGGGAATTGGAAAGGGGATGGATGGGAAAAGAAAAAAATGAGAAAAATAAAAAGGATAAAATGGAAACAAAGCTTTGTAAATAAGAAGGGGAAGAGGGATTGAAGAGAGGAGGGGAATGGGAATAAAAGGAGGAACTAAGATTTATCATGTACAGGTACAAATTCCCTTGATAAATGTGATCATTATGCATATCTAAATTGTGCCAATAAACTTAATTTTAAAAATTAATTAATTGAAAAAAAGAAAATGAAGACAATAACATTACCTACTAATAGAGTTACTGTGAACATTCAGTGAGTTAATACACGTAAAGTGCTTAACACAAGATGCACCACACAGTAAGGGCTAAATAAATGTTGGGAATTATTATTCAGGTATGGTTGGTGCTTATAGGTCAGGTTGATTTCCAACTTATCAATGTTGAAATTACTTGAATACTTACCTATGCTGCTTTTAAAAAAATTTTTTTTATGGAAGGAGATTTTTTTATCTTTAAGAAGAAAAGAAGAAAGAGAAGGTATATCATGCAGATGAATTCCTCCTCCCAATGTTTGTCATTGCAAAAATCAAATGGGCCTCAGAACCTCTGCCCCCATGCTTAAAGCACAGTATACATTCTTTGAGGAGCTTCTGAAGATATGGTTAGAGCACTAGGATTTGTATATTGTACAGACTTTAATGCACTTTTTCCAAACTGGGTAATTTCTATTTCTCCAAGTTTATGGGAATTCCACCAGTCCTCCCAAGGTGGACATATACAAAGATAGAGATAGAGATAGAGATATATAGATATAAAGATAGATATACACATATATAGATATATGTACATATACATAAATATAGATATAGATGGGGAGGAAAACAAAAGCAAAAACAAAACAAATAAAAACCCTTGCCCTGAAATATTTAGTTTTAAAATTGTGCTTGATTGAACTACTTCCTTTCCTCAGGTATTTTTAAAATTATCTTTGATAACATTAAAAATTTCTCCCTAAAGTTCATATAAATTTTTGTTATATTTACCCCTAAGTACCTTATTCTTTGCTATTGTGTGTTATTTTTTTTTTTTTTTTTTTGTGGGTACTGAGGGGTCGACCTCAGGACCTCGCGCGCCAGCAGGCGCCCGTGCCGCTGAGCGATATCACCGGCCCCTTTTTCGTATGTGGGATCCGGGAGTCGAACTCGGGCCCTCGCGCTTGCCGGGCAGGCGCTTAAGCCGCTGAGCCATCTCACCGGCCCTTGTGTGTTATTTTTATTTGTTTTCTGTTTTATCAAGAAGTTTTAAATAAATAAATAGGTTATAGATTTTATCAAATGTTTTGACTGCATCTATTAAACTGATTGCATGTGTGTTCTTCTTTAAACAGTTAGTGTAGTGAAATACATTTACTGTTGTTAAATGACCCATGATTTCCTGGCATATACCTGATTTGGTCATTTATTCATTCAAATTATAATATTGGATCCTCATCATGTTCTAGACAGTGCTTAGTAATGAAAAACAATCAGAAATAACTGTCCAATTGAGCTCATATGCTTACATTTTATACACTGCTGGATTTGGCTTGTTAAATTTTGTTTATAATTTCTCCATCTGTGCTCTTGAATGAAATTGGCCTGCAATTTTACTTGTATTTCCCTTGTCAGCATCCTGGATACTAACGTATATGGAGGGTCATAAAGCCTAGTTGGAAGAGCAGCTTACACATCAGTCTGGATTTGCTTTAGAACTTCTGGTCTACTCAAACTGACAGTCTGATATGTATTTGATAAACGACTTGACATATCACACTGAAAAGTGATATATGCTGTTTCCCAAGTCCCCACACAGGCCCACCAAGTGTTGTACCAGTTCTTTTAGTTGCAGGTGGCATAGGATGAAGCAACTTCTTTTTCTCTTCAAAGGAGATATTTCAACCTCTATTGGGTCCCAGAAACTTTAATGAAGTGATGCTTTCTGGAATCTTTATGGGGTTTGTTTTCTACTTTCTTGTTTGCATTCTCACACATTTATTGCAGACTTGTGTCAATGCGATTAGCAAATCTCCCACTTCTTTTGGTTTGTAACTCATTTTCTCCCAGATCAGACTATGTACTGTCCCCCTTTTAACGTGATGAGATCTGATCTTCATGTATGAAACTGGTGGAAACAAGCGATGTTCAGGTAAGTCTTTAGGAATTATAAGACAACCACAAATGAAGTTATCATAGGGTAATCAAGCAAGGAACATATATTCTCTTAGACATTCAAAGGCAGGTTTCTTCTCCTGGCAAGAGAATTTCAGAGTAAGGGGGAAGATTTAAGATTCTCAGTGTCTGCTGAACCCAAACAGATATCCATTCTAAATTTCAAGTCCCCCTCCTACCAAAGCAATGCTCCAACTTACATGAAGGACTTAGAACAACTGTGAATTAAATTTATGTTGTAAGTCTGCAACCAATATAGTGAAGTTTTCTGTTGTTCCTGTGTCTATGTCTTTTGTTTAGATGTCCCCCCAAAGCCTCATGTCATAGGAGGGATTTTTTGGAGGTGGCTGGATCTAGAGTGTGTGATGATGAAATTGATTCATGGTGCAACGCTAGGATCAGGGCACTAGGATTAAGGGTGTGAGTGCTACCCACCCTAAATAGTCTGGATAAGATAAAAGGGGCAGAAAGATGCCATTAAGGTCCCTGTTGCTTTTGCTACCACCTGCCCACCATGAACTGTTGCCCTTCTGCCATGTATCACCCTCCCTTGGAGCCAGCCAGTTATAGACTGAAACTTCTATGAACTGTAAGTGAAATATGCCTTTCCTCCTTTAACTTTGGGTATTGGGTATTTTGTCTCAGCAATGAGAAAAATAATTAAGACACTATGAAAATATGAAATTATTTTAGGCTTTAATAGAAATTCTCTAGTAATTTGTCACTTAAACTAAGTGTGTGGAGACTGAGTTTGTAGTTTTCATTCTGTAAGTTCACCTGTGCCTTGAGAAGAATACATTCAATGCCACATTCCTTGAGGTCAACGTCACTTCATTAACAATCAACCAAAGCAATCCCTTGTTTCCCCAAAATACTTATTCGTTAAGAACTTTATCATAACTAACCACAGACATAACTTGATTAATTGTAATGCCAATATATGGATCACTAGTATCCCATGGACCATTGTCAAAGAGTTTAGTAATGCATTCGAGCCCAAGGATACAATCAAACCAATCCCTAAATCACATTTCTAAACAGTATTTGTTCCTGGAACTATTCCTGGTAGTAATTCATATACAGTTAGTGTACACTCAGGAGACACAAATCACACCAGTTATTTTAACAGAGATAATGAAACACGGAGAATTATTAACTAAGTATTAAATTGCTCATTAGGTCACTGAAAAAGCAAAAAGAAAACATTAATATATCATGAAGGTACCAACTGTAGGAACAGCTATCATCCCTATGGATGGAGGATCAAAGGGAAGAAGTTGGAATTATTAAAAGTTTGGAGGAGAGGTCCCACAGAGCTGGAAAGACCAACTTGGACTGATGATGATTTCACTGAACCTGAAGAAGATCTGTGGGGCTAAAGTGGGGATACTGGCTGTTTGGTGATAGTGTCTCTGAGGGAATTTAATGAGGCTGATACTGAAAATGTTGGAAAAATTGTGAACTGGATCCAACCACTTCTACAGAAAAGAGGTAGGTGATGCTCCCAGGAACTGCAGCAGACCAGAGGCAATAGGAAGCAAATCTGAAGTATAAGTCCATTCTTCATCCTCTAGCCTGCTGTCTCCTTTTAGCTCAGTCTTATGCAAAGTCTGACAGGTAGCCAGCTAGCAAAGCAAAAATGTGGTTTGCAGATTCCTGGCATCAGCATCACAAGCAGAGAATGAAAGAGTTTGGAGTTGTGGGACAATCACATAGTCCATTTGACTCTCCTTTCCAATTTTCTTATTTCTCCAAGTTTATGAGAAAGTAAAGCAATGAGATCATTAAAGAAACATTTATTTATAAACCATTAGAAATAATTATTACCATAGTAAAAGCAGGCATTTTCTCAGATATTCAATGTTAAAAAACAAGAGTCCTTAAAAAATTGTGTTTACTAGGCTGGTGAGATGGCTCAGTGGCATAAGCGCCTGCCTGGCAAGCGCGAAGTCCTGAGTTCGACTCCTGGTACCCACCAAAAAAAATCTTAAGGTGCTGGTGAGATGGCTCAGTGGCATAAGCACCTGCCTGGCAAGTGCAAGGGCCTGAGTTCGACTCCCGGAACCCACAAATGAAAAAAGGGCAGGTGTAATTGCTCAGTGGCACGGGTGCCTGCTGGTGCGTGAGGTCCTGAGGTCAACCTCTGGTACCCACACACAAAAAAAATTGTGTTTACCACTCATAAAAACTGGAATTCATATACTAATGATGGAAATAATGAAATCTGGAAAATTGTGTGACTCAAGGGAAAATAATAAAATAAAATAAAACTTGGAATTTAGTCTTAAGTCTTTAGTCTTGGAATTTATTTTTGTCATCTATACTTTGCAAGCATTTGTCATTTTACTGATTCCATACAAAATCTTGACATTTATTATGATAAAATTCTTTTAAAAAGGTGAAATTCAAAATACATCATTAATATAAGAGGCTTTCTTTCTTTTTAATTTAAGACGCATTTTGTCCAATGCAGTGATTCATAATAGATCCATGGCTGATGAAGTTGGCCTTAAAAATAAGGAATAAAATATGGAAACATTTTAGTTGGGGATAAGTTTTCTGCAGGTTCTAATTGCAAAGATTCTTTGTAATTAAACTGTTCTAAATGTTGGCTTAAGTTTTAATAAGCCGATGTCTAACTTTCCCATGGTTGTCGTTATTCAAAACGAATCAGATTTAAGAAAACAATTTTTTTTCCTAAAACTGCAGTACATTTCCAAGGCAGATAGACTTAAAATGCATTGAAATAAAATGCAGCACTAAATGCTGCACTGAGCCCTTTAATGTTTTTAGTACTTCCGAAGCAGTTGAACAGCCTCTTTCTTTATCACTGTCATAAATCATAACACAGATGGTGTTTCTTGATATCTTTCAGTCAGTTTTTAGTCCTATATCACAGAGGCATCTTGTATCAATATGGCTTTTGGTATATGGCTTCATTTTCCTGTTGAAAAAGTTGATATAAACATGTGTAATTTTATTTTACCACCAAATAAATCACATGTGAACATTTAACTCTACTAGCCCGATACTCTGGCAAGTGTTTTTGTCTGCATGGAGAATATTTGACATTTAAATTCAACCCAGAAAAACAAAAACAAAAGGCAAAGTTTATTCTCCTCAGTCTAAGGAGAGGCTTTTTGTAAGCAAAAGGTGGTTTAATTATGACTATGCGGGAGGTTTAAGAGGCATCTTTTTGAAGGATTTTACTGAGTTCAAAGCCATCCAGAGACTAATCTTTGTAACCAGTAAAGTAAATAAAATTGCAGGGTGATTTTGATTTAAGTCAGAGCCTGTGACCAAAAACCTAAGAATTCTTGGTTCCATACTGGTGAAATGTATCAATTTTGAACTTCTGGAAGAGTTAAATGCCTCTCAGATGTAGGAGAAGCAGAGGACTCTATGCTCAGAGTCACCTACATTATTGAACATGAGTAGCTTTTATCTCCCTCAATTTTTTAGATTCTAAGGTGATACTTGAGGTGGTGAGTGGGTTAGGGCACATAAAAAGGGGCTCAACATCATTGGTTATTAAACAAATCAGAATCAAAACCATAACATGAGAATACTTCACCTTAACTAAGTGGAATAATGAAAAAGGAGGAAAATAACAAGTGCTGGGTAAGGATAAACAGATACATGAAAACTGAAATTCTCATACATTGCTGTGGTAAAATGCTGCTTTAGAAAAATAGATAGTTCCTCAAGACATTAAACATGGAGTTACTGTGTGATCCAGAAATTCTATTCTTTGGTATATACTTAAGAGAACTATAACAAATTGTTCACACAAAAACCTGTGCCTAAATGTTTAAAATAATAGTATTCATAATAGTCAAAAAGTAAAAACAACTGATTAACTGATGAATGGATAAACAGTTATATATATATATATATTATATATATATAATGTATATATATTATGTATTATATATATATATTATGGGACATCATTCAACAATAAAGAAGAATAAAGTATCAGGCTAGAACACAGATGATCCTTGAAAACGTTATGCTAAGTGAAAGAAGCCACACATATTGTCCAAATGCATTTATGTGAAATGTCCAGGTAGGCAAATCCATAAAGACTGAAAATAGTTTAGTGGTTACCCAGGAATTTGAGAGGAGTGTGAAAGGGGAGTTATTGCTAGTGGAGATAAGATTTCTTTCGGAGGTAATGCAAATATAATGAATTAGACAGTGGGACCGGTGAGATAGCTCAGTGGCATAAGCGCCTGCCTGGCAAGCATGAGGTCCTGAGTTCAACTCCTGGTACCCACATATGAAAAAAGGGCTGGCGACATCACTCAGTGGCATGGGTGCCTTCTGGCGCCTGAGGTCCTGAGTTTGACCCCCGGTACCCACACACAAAAAAAAAAAAATTAGTGAAGAAAGATGTACCACTCTGTGAATATACTAAAAAATAAAGTTCAACTTTTAAAAAGATGAACTTTATGGCACGTGAATTATATCTTAATAAAACTATTATTTAAAAGAAAAATCGTGGGTGCACTCATTCTCAGATGTCACCTGCGCTTGAATGAGTCTGAGAGTAGGCGCTTCATTCAGTTTTGATCCTTGAATATCAAGGATCAAGGCCTTGCTGACACACTGTGGAGCTCTGCCAATGGTTGAGTCTTATACTTTATTGTTTACACTGTTTTCTTTTTACTTATTTTTATTTTTTGAAATATGGTCTTGCTATGTTGTTCAGGTTGGCCTAGAACTCACATTAACAAATCTGTAGGCTCAGTCCCACCCCTTATTTTACTCACTCCTTTCGCAACATTTGAAAACAACACTTCTTCTTCTGTAAAATAGTTTTTAGTGGCTATTTTCTTGATTCCTGTATTCAACACTTCCCTTGAATGACTAATTGGACATTTCACACTTAGGTACAAAATTTAAATACTGATTTCCACCCTACACTCAATCTTCCTTCATCTTTCCTCTTGTTCAGGCTACAAACAAAAATATTTGGAGTTTGTTTTGTTTTTGTCTCACACCTTGTATCCAAACCATCAGCAAATCCAGTTGGTGACACCTTCCAAGAAACAACAGAAACAAACCACATCTCTACATTTCTAGCTCATTCATTCCTAGAAAAAGGTCTAAGAAACTACAAAATAGACAAAATATGGTCTGGGAAAAGAAGACAGAAGAAAATAAAGAAGGTTGGTTAATCCATTAATGAAGAAATTCATTCTTTCAACTTGTATGTCTTTGTCTGTTTCCTGGGCAACCCCTTCCCTTATAATCCAGTCTCTACTTTCATAAGCTGTTTAGATGGTGTATTAGGCCTAGTTCTCCAGAAAAAAAGAATTAATAGGATACATATAGATATATATGAGGAGATTTATAGGGAATTGGCTCATCTGATTATGAATGCTGAGAAATTCCATTATAATAAGCATTTTGAAAGCCAGATCAGGAAAACCAGTGACATGATCCAGTCTGAAGCTGAAGGCCTGAGAATTGAAAGGAGTTTTGGTGTAAATTCCAAAGTCTGAAAGCAGAAGAGCCAGGAGTAGCTTTTATCTCCCTCAGTTTTTTAGATTTAAGAGGGTAGGAGAAATTGGATGACTCAACCCAAGAAGACTACAGTGAATTCATCCTTCCTTTGCCTTTTCATTCTATTTTAAGTCTCAGTGGATTACATGATGCCTGTCCACATTGGTGAGGGCAGATCTTATTTATTTAGTCTACTGATTCAAATACTCATCTCCTCTGAAAATGCCTTTACAGGCACATCCAAGAACATTATTTTACCATATGCTAGGTACTCCTGAGCTCAGTCAAGTCAACACATAAAATTGACCATTAGAAATGGCTCTTGGGAGCTGGACAGAACAAGTGTCTTAAACATGTCTTAGACTAGTTTGTCTTGCTCTTTCTCTGTTCTGCTCTGCATTGCAGGGGTCTGTCCTTGAGGGCTCCATTTCCCAGGCTTCCTCATCAGTGTGTCTCTGCCTGGCTTCAGCCAATAAGAGGAAGTAGTGGGAGATAAGTGAGAAAGAGAAAGGAACATGCAAGGATATTTCTGCCATCTGCCTCTGTCTTGACAGTGTTTCCCCCAGCAGCTGCATATGTCCAGCTTCCACAGGACAGGCCTGGAATGGCCCCAGTTCCCACTGGTTTCAAGTTCTGAGAGCACTGTCTGTTTCTTTGGTTTCTTCAGCCTAGGGGGATATTGGCAGCTTCCTGTTTTTGCCAGTCTCTGGTTGCTTTATTTTTCTTTGGTTAGATTCCTCATATCTTTTATCACTTGTTCCCTGATTTGATGCATTAAATTTCCCTAGTTTTTATTTCTGTTCCTTGGTTGGCCCCGAAAGACATAGTATTTATTCTCTTCCACTTTCCCCGTTTTTGCCAGTAATGATTAAGCATACAGGTGGTGCTGCCCAGGTGGGCCAAGAATGACATGCAAAGGGGTATATTAAAATGTGAAGAGAGATGATTGAAAATAAGAACAAAGGCAAATTTCTCATGTTAGCAGTTTCTTTCAGCCCCATTCCCCAACTTCCTCTTCTTTTCCTACAGCCATCTTCATCATTTCCCTTCATTACTTTGAATACCTGGGCTATTCTGTCTCCACTCGCCTCTCTCACCTTTGCTCCTAATGCCTACACCCTGCACTCTGGCATGCCTCATTCTCTAAAGTTACCCTGCAGTCGCTGGCATGGAGGAGAAGAAAAGAGAGTTACACTGTTATTTGATGAGGAAGTCACCAAGAATAACCAACCCTTTAACCTCTTTTCTATGTTTCCTGGTGTCTTTTCTGACGTTTCATTGTGAACTTTACTGTTTTCTCTGAAGTATTTCCAACACTTAAAGGTTAGTATTTTAAAAGAGCAGCTTGCCTGTAGAACTCAACTTGGTAAATGTGAACCGAGCACCTACAGTTACCAGATAACATGTGTAGTACTGTGGGTTATAAAAGGAGGACGATGTCATACATTTAGAGAATGTGTTGGTGGCAGGAGAAACCAATCTTCTTATTTCCCCGAACTGAGCTTCTGTGCGACCTCCTTCTGAATATGCCATTTGATAAGTGCACTATTTTAAAGTTATTGTCTATAAAATAACCTTCCATTTGCAGATCATTTTTTGTTTATAAGATTCATATTCTGATTATCTTTTCCCCTCTTCAAGTCATTTTTAGAATAAGTTGGGCATAAATCCATATTTCCCAGGGACCCCCTGCAAATCTACAGCTTCTTGGATCCTGGGGTAAAATGAAGAAGAAAGACAGTTTGTTCAGTTCAGAGATCTTTGCAGAGAGACTTTGGTCTCGCAGTGCTGTGGCATCATGAGAACAAGCACTGTAACAAGTAAAGCTCAAGTCATTATATTTGACAAAGTGAAAAATTCCTTACTTTATTGCAACATTTTCCTAGTTTCTTCTTCCCCTCCCCACTCCTCTTCAACACCCATAAAAATGTAAAGGAAGATTCTGAGACAAAACCATTCAGGAAGGATATAAGTTTACTCGCAGAGAAACTCACAAAGAAGATTCTAGAAGGATCAATTCACTAAAATTTAAAAAAAAAAAACCAACAAATATTTAAAGGGAAAAAGCCACCATTTAGCTAAGATTATGCACATTAGAGTTGGTATATTTACAGTTGAAATTAGAAAATTTCTGTCATAATTATCATATTCACGAAGGTTGTGATACATCATGTTAGTCATTGAGAGGTGCCATTCAGATCTCCCTTTAAAAGAGAACCTTCTATGAAAACAGTGGTTAGTGAAATGCCCTGCCAAGCATTCACGTGAAGGCCACTTTCCCCTGGTTTACTTCTGGCTGATGACTGAGCGTGGTGGGGGAATAGAGCCTGGCCCTCTAAAGAACAGTCTTTTTTTTTTTTTTTTTTTTTGCTCCTGTTGGGCTATTTGAGGATTTACCAAAGCTGTACTGAAACTGAAACCTCTTCCTACACAATTCTCCCTTCTTCCCTCTCTCCTTTCACAGATATCAGACCTGTATCTTGGTCTGAAGGCTCTTCCAGCCTGTGCCTGCTCTCTTGTCCCTTAATCCTTTACAGGTATTTCCCCTATAAAAATTTACACCCCTAATCCTATCTTAACACTTGCTTCCCAGAAAACCCAAACTGACACTGGCATCTTCAGAGGCTAGCATGGAAAACATCAGAGCTAAACCTTCTTCAGAGCTCATAGGCAGATGACAAATATCAGAATGTGCCAAGAAAATAAAATTACAATCTTTAATAAGGCTGTATTATTTTCCCATTGCTGTTCTAACACATTGCTGAAAACTTAACATTTGTTTGCTAAAAGAAAGGCTTAAGTTTTCATTGGTTTGGGGAACTGAAACTGGATAAAGTGGCCCACTGTTTTAATTTATTTTTCCTCTGACTCTGGCTCATTTTGTATGTACATATGCACAAAGCCATTAGGACATGGGGTCCTTTCACTCAAATTGTAAAAGGTTAAATTATAGGGAGACATTGAGGAGAAAGCATGTCAGATCAGAGGATGAAGACCTTTGTCCTTTGTCCTAAAGGTCTTTTAGCAAGCAGGAAAAATATCCCCTCAAAGATGTCCATGTCCTAATCCTTGAAACTCTGACTATACTTTATATGGTAAAAGGGGGGATCTTACAGATACGGTTATTCAAGTTCTTGAGATGGGAGATTACTCAGGGTAATCACAATGTCCTTTTTTTTTTTTTTTTTTTTTTTTTTTGGTGGGTACCAGGGGTCGACCTCAGGACCTCGCGTGCCAGCAGGCGCCTGTGCCACTGAACAATATCACTGGCCCTTTTTTCGTATGTGGATGCCGGGAGTTGAACTCAGGACCTCATGCTTGCCAGGCAGACACTTATGCCGCTGAGCTATCTCACTGGCCCACAATGTCCTTTTAAATGGAGGCAGAAGGATCAATCAGAAGATGGAGGAAGGTGCTATGCTGCTAGTTGTGAAGATTGGAGGATGTGGTTTCAGCCAAGGAATGCAGCCCTACCAATATCTTTATATTAGTCCAAAGAATATGATTTTGGGTTTCTGATATCTAGAGCTTTAAGGTAATAAATTTATGTTGTTTGAAGTCACTAAGTTTGTGACAATGTGTTACAGTAGCAATGGGAAGCTCTATAGACTTATTCAGGGTTGTAATTTTCTTTTCTTTTACATTCTGACATTCTACACCTGCCCTTTGGCTCTGAAAACATTCATACCAAAGGTATCACTTGTGTCTATACCTGTGTCATCATTTCATTCACACACTCAAAAATATCCTTGTAGCATGGTGATTAAGAGACAGATTCATGAACTGGGTTGGAAGCCTGTCTCTGCTGTTGATCAGTTATATGATCTTGGGCAAATTATTTACCATCCCTGGAGTTTGATTTCCCCATCTTCCAAACATGATATGGTCAGCAAACTGTGGGCTTTGTGCCAAACCTAGCCTATTGTGTTTTCTTTCTTTCTCTCTTTTTTTCTTTTTTTTTTTTTTTTTTTCTTTACAAATAGTTTAATTTGGAACAGAGCCATGGCATTTATTTTTATACCATCTATAGCTGCTTTTGCATCACCATAGTAGTAATGTAGTTGTGATAGAGACTATGGCTCACAAGTCTTCAAAAATATTTACTACTTCACACTGTACAGAAAAAGTTTGCAGACCAGACCTTTGAAATAGGATAATAACTTGTTTGATGGCATTTTTATAAGTATTAATAAAATACTCAGAATAGAGTTTGGTACACAGTGGGGACCTACCAAATGTTAGCTGTTATTATTGTTATTATCATTGTTAAGCATTTCGTTACTATTACTATTAGTTCATCCCAGCCATATACCAGGCACTGTGGGCCCCCACTGCCTCTGCCATCACTTCCAGGAAACCTCCATTTCCTCCTTGAGCCTGAACTAGTGGGCTTCCCTTGTAGCCCTCCCAGTCCACACTAATAATGCCCACTTCTGGGTTTGGGGCAGCATTAATCCAGGCCAGGGAAAACTTTGGGGGGGTGCTAAATTCACCATGGATTGGATGGTACATTGAAATCTATCTTTTCCCCCATTCGGCTCACTAGTATTTGATTTTTAGTCCTCAAACAGCAGCCCATAAGTTATTTTGTTCAACTTAGTGGAAGAGACAGGTGATATGTACTTACTCTAGCTTACCTGGAACTGGAAACTCTTTTTTTTTTTTTTGTGGGTACCGGGGGTCGACCTCAGGACCTCGTGTGCCAGCAGGCGCCCGTGACCCTGAGCGATATCACCGGCCCTTTTTTTGTATGTGGGTTCCGGAAGTCGAACTCAGGACCTCACGCTTGCCAGGCAGACACTTATGCTGCTGAGCCATCTCGCCGGCCCTGGAAACTCTTGATATACTTTTGTAATATAAACTTTAAGCCAGGATGCAAAGTACTGTCAAGTTATAAAAAATACTGTAATGTGGTTTGGTCCCTGCCTTAAACAAGCCTGGAGGAAAGTAGAGGAAGAGATTCTCACCTCTTAGGATTTCATTTTTTCTTTGTGTATGTGTAGGGGAAGGCAAATTGTAGCTTGATGCTCCAGCAAAGCTGGGGTCTCAGCCAAATAGAGCTTGGGGGGCGGCGGAGTTTGAAGCAGGAGAACATGGATAACAGATCTGATAGAGAGGTTTCCTTGGTGGTGCAGCCTGGTCCATACAGGTGTGTGAATAGGTCTGGAGGACCTATTCTTAGATCTGAAAGGTGATGTCCTGGAATATCAAGGTAAAAGTATGTGTCAGCACAGGAAAAATTTATAAAATGGTAGAATGTTTGGGAGTTAAGCAGATTGTGTGGTTTGAGTTTGAGGGATTACTTTATAGGCTCTATTGTGCCAGGCAGGTAGTAAGATCTGGTCCTCAAGGAAGCTGGTGTTCAGAGGGATGCCCTCATCCTAGAAGGTGGTGGCACATGAAGAAGGGCAAGAAAGAGTACCAAGAGGAGAGGGGTTTTGTTAAGAAATGTAGTCTTTTAGACAAATTTACCCTGATAATAGGGCCTACTGCGTGTTAGGAAGCACATAAAAATAGAGAATATCTCAGACGCTTAATAGGAAGGAAGACAGGCTAAGGGGACTTGAGGTATCACACAGTTTTGGCAAGACCACTTGATTTGGATAACAAAATTTAAATTTAAACTCTACCAACAGACTTGTGATTCTCATGGAAGACATCTGGGGAGCTGCTTAAAAAATACAGATTCCTTGAACCTGCTATCCTGGTAAGTCCACTTGGAGAGAGGCCCAGGCACTTGCACTTCCCGATGGTCTTGATATGGCTGACCCAAAATTCTTACAAAGAGTTTTCCTTCCCTGTCAGGATTGGCTGGTGCACCTGAACTTCCGATGTGGCTCGTCTGGGTGATTGATCATCTGTGATAAGCACAAGACTGTGAGGGCATGAGAAAAGGGATGGCAAGGGAGTGATTACAGTATGTGTTTTCTCCAGGACACTGGGATTTGGAGACTGATTTTTCCCATTCTTCACATTTTTTTCTTGTTTTTGTTTTTGTTTTTGCTTTGTTTTGTTTTATTTTGAGACAGGGTCGCACTATGTAGTCCAGGACGGCCTTGGACTCACTATGTAGCACAGGCTGGCCTCATGTAGCCCATGACAATCCTCCTGCCTCAGCCTCCTGAGTGCTGGGATTACAGGTGTGCACCACCATGCCCAGCTTCTTCACATTTCTTTCCCAAGAGAATGCATTTCACAGGCAATTGCCCAAAGTATTGGTTTTTAACAGTGGGGTAATCACCCAATACTCTCCAAAGCAGAGTTTCCCAGCAAAAAGTCATGTTTTCCAATGTTAGTTAGGATGGGAGGCCCCAACAAAGCTTTGGCAGTCAGAGACAGGAATAGAGAAGAATGGGCCTGAGACAGGACTTGGCCAGGCTGCCCAGGAGGTTATAGCAAGGGCAGAAAGGAGTAGGGCATGACCCTCTGTCTTCTATGAGTCACTGTAAGCCTGCCTCCCCCATTACCTCCCCCCAACCCTGTAGTAAAACACAAACAAATCACTACTTAGTCTCTAATAATATTGGCATTTCTCCTTCCCTTTGGAAAGGAGCTTACAGTACACTGGATAGAACAACAAGAAATGTGATTGAACTCTCCTCCATCTCTGGAAGACTGTCCTTCCCCAAAGAAGTTGATTTTGTTTGTTGGAATGGAGGAACTTCAGAAGATACTGAGCCATGTTAAGACTTCCTAGATTTGTAGCAGTAAACGCATAAAAGAATATCTTGTCTCCCAAGCAATTTTGAATAGAATTAAAAAACATCATCTCTCATATTTGTTTTTGCTATAGGAAAGTTTTATAGTAAATAAGAGGGCAAGAAGACACATCACTTGATCACTTTTCTCAAAAGCCTTCAAATGGCCATAAGTCTCCCCTGCAGATTCTTCTCCAAGGCAGCTATGAAATCCTCAAGCTCTTCTGGAGCTCCCTGGGCCAAATCTGGAAAATCTGAGCAACAGAATAAATAATGATAATAATATATCATATTCCATAAAATAAAATAATTACTCAAGAGCTCTCACTGATGTAAATAAATAATTGAAATAAGTACTAGAGAGGGTATCATTCAAACTTACAGTAGAATGTAAACTTTAAAATGTAGCATGAGGGCCATGGCAGTGGCATAAGTGCCTGCCTGGCAAGCGCCAGGTCCTGAGTTCGACTCCCGGTACCCACATAAAAAAATATAATAATAAAATAAAATAAAATAAAATAAAATGTAGCATGAATGATGGAACTAGAAAAATCATTCTTTGACAAACACTACCATAATAATTTTTTTCAAGCAAGTACCATCTATTGATACTAAAATTAGTGGATGAGATATCATGAGAAACAAATATTTCTGTGGTTTTAAATTATGTATTCCTTCAAGATAATCATAATTACGCCAGGCATGGTGGTGCACACCTGTAATCCCAGCACTTGGGAGGCTGAGGCAGGAGGATCACTGCGAGTTTAAGGTCAGCCTGGGCTACATAGTAAGTTCAAAGCTATCCTGAGCTACACAGCGAGACCTTCTTGCAAAAAAAAAAAAAGATAATCATAATTACAAAGAGAAAATAGTCACTTTGTAACAGAGAAAACGGGTAGACACCCCTTAGTTAGGGGATCAAAATTAACATCACCCTTCTAAGACATATAGTTCCCATGTACCTCTTGGTGTGATATGTGAATAACATACTTGTGTAGTGTTCCTGCCAAAAATGTATAGCCTCAATCTAGTCATGAAAATTCATCTGAAAAATCCAAGCTGAGGGACTCCATTAAAAAAAATACTGGCATATTCATAAAAGATTATTCCACATTGGAAAGACTAGGAGGCATGGTAATTAATGTAATGTAGTATTCTGGACCAGAAAAAAGATATTAATAGAACAACTGGTGGAATTCAAAGAAGGTCTGTAGATTAATTTTACTGCATGAATGTTAATTTTCCATCTTTAATAATTGTACTATAATTGCATAAGATGGAAATACTATAAAAAAATGGGTGAGGGCATGTGGAACTCCATATAGTTTTTTGCAACTTTTTTGTAAATCTTAGATGGTTTCAAAGTAAAAAATGAGGAAAGAAAAGAAAGTCCTTTCTAATTATGTGAAGGTATTCCTTCACCTTCAGATTTGTTCAATAAAATAAGGCAAAAATTACGCAGAAGAAAAAAACCTGTCATATAACATTAAATATTTTGTAGCATATATAGGTATTAATTTATAATAAACTAAATATGGTTTTTAGGTCCATTTAATAAAAATTTGGGCACTGAAAATTTGATTAGGAATTTAATGCCCTAATATGGCTTTAAATCTGTGGAAAAATAATTTTCAACTTATATAATTTTGACTTATGGTACTTTTTCTTGAAAAGTAATGCTCCACAGAAGTAAGAATGGTTCACAAACTAATCGCATTTATCAGAGAGATTGAATAGATTGATAGAATCTGACTTTCACGGAGATGTTCTTACCATTTTGACTTGTTTTCCTGATTACAAATCATTCTTGATTTAAATAGATGAATTTAATTGTACACAAAATGTAGTGATCCTACTGAAGGACTTTTGGCATATATCATCATTCAAAATGCATTGATTAAAAATGATAGAAAAGAAAGACATGGACTAATTTAATTCTGGATTCTGAGAATAGCTTTCAATCCTGAAGTCTCAGAATCAACAGGAACATTTTCTGGTCAAATTCATTACCTGAATGGATACTTCTGTTCATTTAGAAGCCTGTATTATAGAATCAAGGAAGATGTATGAGAATATCCATGACTCTCCAAAAGGAAATGAAACTGGGTGCAGACATAATGCCTGTTCTATTTGGGTGATGGATGAATTCTTACCTCCCATACCATAGAATATGAATACATTGATTTTGGAAAGTGTACCAGGAAACAGGAAGGAAAACAGTGAGATTTTTAGTGTGATTATCAATGTGTGTGTGCAGGTATAAGTCACCTGCAAAGACTCAGTTGAACATATGGCTTTTGTAGAAAGAAAAAATTGGTTAATTTTGTTTGGTAACCCACCTTTAAGATGGGTAGAAGCTAATATTTATTTAGTACTTGCCATGTGCCAGGCTCTGGGCTTTATGCTTTCTACATTAACTCATGTAATCATCGCAACAGCTTTAGAGGTAGGTATTAATTATAATCTCCACTTTCTAGATAAGGAAACTGAGCCACAGAGGGGACCTAACTTGCTCAAGTGGCTAGTAAGTGGTTGAATAGGGATCCCTATCTGTACAGACTGGCTCCAGGGTTATGCTTTTAACCAGTACACGGTATTTAGTGTTACTTCGAGTTTGCTTCCTTGATGATTTATGTCCACTTTTATGTTCTGGTCACATGCCATCAATTTTCTGTTGTTTCTGGCTATATGCTAATCACAGTTAACACTCTATAAGCACTTTATAAAAATTAAATTCCCATTACAAGTATGTGAATATTAATGTCTCCATTTTGCAAACCAAGATTAAGTAACAGTCCTAGGTCAGACACCTAATAATTAGCCAAGGTGGGCGTTAATACCAAAGAACCATTGAGTCTCAGTAGCTGTTCTTATACACAGGACTATATGCTAACTTTGGAGGATTGCTGTTTTCCTTTCATATCTATTCTTCTTCCATATTGCAAAGTTTTGGGTGAATACAGTACCACCCTGTTTGAATTTCACTTCCCAGATAACCTTGAAGCTAGGTTTGGCCATGCAGTGAACCTGGAACCAATGGAATGTGAGCAGAAGGAAACACTAACTTCTACCAAGAAAATTGCTTACTCTAGACTTCTTTTATTCATGTGGGGGAAGGCAGAGCTCCTATACTGGCTCAGATCTGCCAGACAGTAATACTATATTTCTTCTGATTAGAGATACATCACGGTCAACGACTGCTCTTTCCTATGACACTTGAAGTGTTCTGATGACAGGAATATGTCCTGCATTCTGGCAAAGATAGATAGATAGATACAGATAGATGATATAGATAGATAGAGATAGATAGATTTATGTTAGAGCAGTTTAACTTCTACCATAA
This sequence comes from Erethizon dorsatum, assembly GCA_028451465.1. Classification (NCBI taxonomy): domain Eukaryota; kingdom Metazoa; phylum Chordata; class Mammalia; order Rodentia; family Erethizontidae; genus Erethizon; species Erethizon dorsatum. Next base: position 101,329,806 of record CM051824.1, read on the forward strand.
CACCAACTGGCTCATGTGGAAGAACAATTAGAATTTTCCAAGCGGTCAAAAAGTGAGTATTGGGCCGGTGAGATGGCTCAGCGGCGTAAGCACCTGCCTTGCAAGCGCGAGGGCCCGAGTTCAACTCCCGGAACCCACATACGAAAAAGGGGCCGGTGATATCGCTCAGCGGCACGGGTGCCTGTTGGCGCGCGAGGTCCTGAAGTCGACCCCCCGGTACCCACAAAAAAAAAAAAAAGTGAGTATTAGTACAGGATCTAAAAGTTCTGAAAACAACTGTCACCTAGCAAGGTTCTAGGCTCATTAATTTATCAATGCTAGCTGTGGTGGTGCACACCTAAACCCCAGTACTAGGGAGGCTGAGGCAGGAGGACTGTGTGAGTTTGAGGCCAATCTTGGCTACATAGTGAATTCAAGACCAGCCTGAATTACACAGTGAGACTCTGCCTCACAAAGGACCCAAATAAAAATTTATGAGCAAAAATATCATTACTCCCTTAACTGTGATGTTTTCCAGTGATCTGCGTAACTTTTATAATGCACCCATGAAAAATGACATGCCAGAATATTATTTAGTGACACAGAAGGAAAGATGGCCATGATATTTTAAGTGAAAAAAATACTTTGCACAATGGTGAAGTGTAATCTCTCTCTTATAATAACAGATCTTATTATGTTGAGTAATTACAGGTGATTTTTATTTTCTTTTTCCTCTCTCTCTCCTCCTCCTCCTTCTCCTCCCTCTTCTTCATCTTCCTGTTATTCACATACACAATATTTTTCTCCAATGAATTTGTACTATCTTTATTACTTTTTAAAAAGAGGAAATAAAAGGAGAACATATATACAAATGACACAGGCTGCTCTAACAAATAAAACTCCAAAATGTGGTGGCTTAGAGAAGTAGAGATTTAGTTTTTATTCATATAGCAGAGCCAGTATAGGTTCCAGGTTGGTTGGTGGTGGTTCTACCCCATGTAGTTGTTCAGGGGCCCTAGCTGACCAGATTTTTGCCATTCTTACCAAGTAGCTTCCAAGTCACCATGTCCATCTTTATTCCTATCTACAAGGCATGAAGAAAAAGCTTGAGGAACAAGACCTGGAAGTGATGCACATTCTATTCACATTCCATTGGCAAGAACTCAGTCTTGCCACAGCTAAGGCCATACCGTCATGACTGGGCTGTGAAGTAATACTATTGTCCCCAGCTGTTTATTTAAGTTAAACAAGTGATTAAACACTTGATTTTTTATTTTTAATTCTTAAACTTTTTTGTTCAACCTCAGTGATGCTGAAAGATAATATATCAATTTTTCTGTCAAAAAATTTCCATTAGAAGTAGGGAACTGAAAATCTCTTCAAAGATTCAGGACTTACCTTGTTATTTTTCAGTTTCATAACAACCATATTGATTTACTTTGTTATTATGCTCTAACTAAGTTTCATCCTAAGCAAGTGGCACCTATTATTTATAGGTCAGGAAGAGAGTTGACATTCAGTCTTGTCTCTAGGGTGAAGCTAATGAATTGTAAGATTGGTTCACGGTGAATAAATTAGTTTTGCAACTGCGGAATTCAGAAGTTTGGCATTTTCTTTCTTTAAATCTCAGATTGCTATCTGTGACTCCCTGCTGTTTGCTTTTTGATTTTATAGATCAGATGAAATAAGCCCTTTACTTTCCCTTCTCCACTTTTTTCCTTTCTTTTTGTCAAATAAAGGAGTAACTTGTACTGAATACACTCCAAAGAATTATGTGAGACTTATTTCTGGAGATGGTAACAACAAATTTCTTCTAATCAAGAATAAATCACTAGTCCTTAAACAATTGCTCCCTCCTACCTAGTGTGAAATATTCTGATGACAGAAGTGTTTCCTGCATTCTGACTGTGTGATTCTGATGAAAACAGAGAGATATGGCCAAGCGACTTAAAGCTCTGAGTCAGAAGAGTAGGCGATAGGAGAATAGTCTTGAAAGCTTTAGGGTTTAAGGTTATGATGGGCAAAAGATTATGAGTAATGTTTTGAATGTTAATAGCATTTCAGAGGACAGAGGTAAGGAAACCAGATTCTGAAATGTGTGGCTTAAACAGAAAAGTTGGTAGGAGTGGGTAATCCAACACTCTGGAACCCATCAAATCTTCTCCACACATCCCTCTTCAGCATTCACATATTTCATCTCTCCCCTCTCTGTCTTCTCCTTTTCTTGATTTTTCTGCCTGCTCTTCTTCCTCACCTCTTTTTTCCTGGCAACATCCTCAACTATTTATATATTTTTTCTGCTCTTTAAAATGACCACAGGGGCCGGTGAGATGGCTCAGCGGCATAAGCGCCTGCCTGGCAAGTGCGAGGGCCCGAGTTCGACTCCCGGAACCCACATACGAAAAAGGGGCCGGTGATATCGCTCAGTGGCAAGGGCGCCTGCTGGCGCGCGAGGTCCTGAGGTCGACCCCCCGGTACCCACAAAAAAATAAAAAATAAAAATAAATAAAATAACCACAAAATGGAGTATTCTAACATACAGTAAAACCTTGGTTTGCAAGCATAATTCATTCCAGAAACATGCTTGTAATACAAAGCATTTACATATCAAAGCAAATTTCCCCATAAGAGATGAGAGAAACTCAGACGATTCATTTCACAATCTCAAAATGTGAATATTAAAATGATTATAATAATGTAATATAATACAAAACAATGAAAATACAAAATATAAAGAAAAATAAATAAATTTACCTGTAAATTACCTTTGAAAACGTTTGCGCCTGGTGTGATGGAGACAAGAGAGAGAATGGTAATTATGTAGGACAACATTTACTCTCACTAATGGAATCACTGCTATCTACTTGCTCAGTGGAATCATTTTCTTTTCATGCAACTTTAACAAGGAACCTGCGTCCAATGACCCTTGCATTTGCCTCTTTTTGAGGATTTTGTGGAAATGTAACATTGCATTGTCATTACACAGATTCATTGTTTGCACTACCACAGCCTTATGCAGGTGGTGCTTTTCTACAAAATTTTGCATTGTGATCCACATTTTACACATTTCCCTAATGTAATTTGAAGTGAGGGATTTCTCCACCTATTTGTCCTGCTCCTCTACAGCTGAGATCTCCTCCATAACCTCTTGCTGTTGGGAGAGGGTCACGCACAATCCCGCAGCGAGAGAGAGAGAAACCATTGACCCAGTTGTGATCACATGATGTTTGGCATCATGTACTGCTCTACTCATATTGCAAGACATCATTGGTTTATCAAGTTAAAATTTATCAGAAAGGTTTGCTCATCTTGCAGAACACTCACAGAACAATTTATTCGCAATCCAAGGATTTACTGTATATACATTTATGTACAAAATTTAAAGTACTAAATGTCAGTCTCTGCATTAAGTTCAGGATGTTCAAGGATGAGCAAGATGTCCTGCTCTCTAATAACTCATAGTTTATTTGGCCAGACACTTTTACTCTTTGAGAGTATGAAGGGTACAAAAGAAAATTTTTCCAGGGAGGTTCAGGGTAGATATCACAAGGAAGGGGACACTTGGGCTTGGGTATTTAAAGATAGTTAGAATCTTGCCAGTTAAAGAAGAAAAAGACCTTTTAGATGGAGAGAATAGTGTGTAAACACTTCTTATTTTAAAAAAGATTTCCCAAAACAAAATAACCTCATCAAGAATTATCAGTGAGAAAGCATTTTCTTCCTTACCAAATCATGAGATCTAGTATACATACTAAAGATGTCAAATTAAGCTTTTACTACCTAGAACTCAGTTATCTAGAATTCTCATCATTTGAAAACATAGAGCACCAAGTAACAAGTCAGGAAAAGTCTCTGAGTAGCAGAAAGTTATGTGGCAAAGTGTCTCTGCTTATCGAAGATTCACTTAGGCTCTCAGTATGATCCTCTTTCTGAGTATGATGAACATCATTCTTGCAAGCAACAGAGGCAGCCATGTGAATGGCAGTACGGCATTAGATTTTAGGGGCTATTTCAAGCAGGCTGACTAGGCATATTAAGAAGTAATGGCCAGAGTCCTGAAAGTTTGGAAGGATTCAGAAAAACTGAAAGTATGATTAGAAGTTCCAGTTGTAGTACTCTGGGAACATGGAGAGAAAAGACCAAGAGGTTGGTAGGCCTTTGTCAGCTCTGCACAGTAAACTCATTGCATTGATGTCCATGGTGACGATGATGAGTTATTTGCAAAGAAAAATGAATTCAATTCAATTTGTTCTTAGAAGGTAGTCTGTAATCAATTTTAGAAAGACTGCCACCAAAAGAAGTTGAAATTTTCGTTTGAAGGTGCTGTGTTATCCAAAATAATTTGATACAGTATCCAGCTTTCTTAATTTCTTGCAAGTGTTCATGGTTTTACTGAACATTACTTAAGATCATTACTACTTTATATTTTACATGTGTGTGTGTTTGTGTGTTACTTTGAACTGAACCTAGAGGCACTCTACTACTGAGATATACCTCCAGCCCTTTGTGTTTTTTATTTTGGGACAAGGTCTCACTATAAATTGCCCAGGCTGGCCTTGAATTTGTGTTCCTCTTGCCTCAATCTCCTAAGTAGCTGAGATTATAGTTACATACAACATCTGCCTTTATATTTTGCCTTTTAATAATAAGCTTTTTAATAAACTCTTAACTGCCATTAGCTGGTAGGACCAGGAAAAGATACAGGCATCCAGGCCTTTTCCTGTCCATTTGAACCATCTCCAACCGTGGGGTTGAGGTAGACATAGGAGTGAGCCAAGTATGTTGCCTAGAAACAGGACAATGTTCAGTGTGAAGAATTATACTAAGCAAGGCAATTCCACATTTAATTTCCAATGAAAACTGAAAGCATTTTCAAAGCCCTGTTTACTTTGCATCCAACTACCACTTCTTTCCATAAGAGAATCATTGCTAATGTGACATATCTCACAGGCAAGCAACATCTTAAATCAGAATGAATCATTGAAATCTTGGCATGAAAACTGAAAAACTTGCAGTAAATCCTAATGTTTAGAGTGATAAATTTTATAAAGTGTTTTTAACTGGATCACGCCAAGTGTTGTTAAGGATGTGGGTGTATGAAAACTTTGCTGGTGGGAGAGTAGATTACCAGTAAAAATGATTCTGTGGAGCAGAGGTTCTCAACTTTGAGTGTTCCTTAGGATTCTTGGGAGCTTTTAAAATTGTAGTGCCTGGGCCCTACTCAGACCAATTACATCAGAATCTCTCGGAGTGGAAATCAGGCAGCAACATATTTTTTAAAGCTCCTTAAATGATTTTAATTTGCAGCCAATAATGATAATTTTTGCTGAAGGAAAAGCTGTCAATATTTAGTCTATTAGGCAGTACATACCGAATGATATCTAACTTGATGTCAACAATTAATGCTATTAACAATTAGTGAGGCCGGTGAGATGGCTCAGCGGCATAAGCGCCTGCCTGGCAAGCACGAGGGCCCGAGTTTGACTCCCGGAACCTACATACGAATAAAGGGCTGGTGATATCGCTCAGAGGCACGGGTGCCTGCTGGCGCGAGGTCCTGAGTTCAATCCCCGGTACCCACAAAAAAAAAAAAAAGATGTATGGAAATGTTCTCTGTGGCGATATTTGTGTTAACTTGGAAGCCACACAGGCATTTATAACTGGATGATGAATCAACATGAATTGATTTTAAAATATCATGCTGAGAAAAAATAGGAAATAGGATGCAATCCTTAACACAATACCTCTTAAATAAAGTAAAACTACATGGATATAAAGCAACAACACATGTTTTTTAAAAAGATACACAAAATAAGGGGCAAGGAGAGGAGTGAGAATAGAAAATAGAGATAAATGAGAATGAAGAAGTAACCACATAAATATGGGAGCAGCCTAGCAACAACCAATTATGCTAACATACCATGGACTATAGCTCACTTCTGTGCCTCTGTAGTATGGAACTAAACTCCCTGTTCCCAGATAAAGTCCCAAGAACTCTCAGGTAACAAACATGTCACCAAGCTATGGTGGGGATGCAAGGACATCCCACCCCACCCCATCTACTTGGAGACACAGGAACCTTGGCAAAGGTTCACATGTGGGCTAGTTTTCCTAAACACTATGCTTCATCTTGGCTTCACAACACTCAATAGACTGCTTTGTCTATTTTATAGGAAGAAAATAAGATCCAATGAGTTTAAATAACATGGTCAAAATAGCAAAGTGAGTGAGCAGCAGAGCTGACTTTTAGCCATGACTTTCACCCTCATGCCTATGGGTTTTCCATGCTATTTTCATTGTAGATCACCAATACCAGAGTCACCTTTATCACCTCTTTCTGAATGGCTTCCCTTTGCTCAGTGTCTTGCTTGACTAATTTAGGGCCATGCCATATGTATTTACTAAGAACTCTCTGAGAGAATCATGCTAGAAAATTGGGGATAGAGATGTCAAAGGCACTTCTTTACTCCTTAGGATTTAGTGAGGAGAGAAGGACATTTGGGAAAATTAAGCATGGGGCACAGTGTGAAGAGTGTGGTGTAAGTTACGAACAAGATGGTAGAGTGACATTATTGTCAGCCAGGAGTCAGTGGTTCAAGGGTTGAGTCAAGAAAGAGTTTGTGAAGAAAGAGCATTAAAAGTGGGATTTGAGGCTAAGTATGATCTCCACAGAGAAAGATAGCACAGAAGGCTCTTCCAGGTGGAAAGAATAGTAAGCATGGAAACATAGCGTTGAAAAAGCATTTGACAGGTTTCAAGTATCTTGTTTTGAAGCACACAAGGATCGGGAGAGATGTTATTGGGAAGAACATCTGGAAGGGTAAGTTTAGTAAGGTCTGTGAGGAAAAGGCTATGCTTAGAGTAACATGTGAGTAGTGAGTGAGAGGAAGAACCAACATGTGGCTCCTGAATTATGTCCTATCCTACAGCTCACAGTAGAAAGCATCTGGTGTCTCTTTCTACATGGCAGAAGATAGGGAGAGCCAGGAGCTAGAGGGACTGGAACAAATTCCCTCCCATTCCTGGAGGAGGTCATTGTAGGGCTCTGTGCCTGACAGCCCTGGTGGTATGCACTCAGCTGGCATGAGGCCTCTTCTCCACCAGGATGTCCCCTCTTGCACCATGGGACACGTCACCTTCATTCTTGAGCGCAATGGTCCCAGCCACCTGGTCTGCTCCTCTAGGGCATCTTGCTTAATGAGCAAGCTATGTCTAGCTACAAATTCCTTGAACATATGAGTCAGTCCTTATGCTTATTTTGTTTGCTCGCCCTTCTCCCCAAATAGTGGTAGGTACACAGCGGGCTTGCAAAGAAAAAACCATATTAATAACACCAGCCTACTTTCTTCCCCGCAAAAGAGCCAAATAAAGAGTGTTAATATAGCAAACTACTTGGTCCCTTAAAGATTCCTGAGAAGAAAGCTCTAAGTAGTCAAATACTTAGATGTTTTCTTTAAATTAGCATAATTGGTTACATGAGTATTTTTAGCTGTTAACAAGGTACAGAAATCTCCAGAGTGCTAGTGGCTGCTTACACCCACTTCTTGGCCAATATTTAACCAGGCACTGAGTCATAGCCTTGAAATCAATTCTACTCTTTCCTGCAAAATCATTATAAGGCCAGGAAAAATGATCCTTGTTGTTTAATTAGTGGGGGTGCTGGAAAATCAAGAGGCTGTGCTGATCCAGATCTGAGTGAAGAGCGCCAAGCAGAGACACAGAGAACGTGACCATGTTCAATTCCAGGACTGGCTCTGAAATGAACGCGAGGGTAACGGTGTTCGGGTCCACACTTGGTAATTTACAGAATCACACACTTTTTGCACACCCAGTTTCTCACGGAGTCTTTTACATATCTCTCTTCCCGAAATAAAAAATAATATTCTAAACATGAACATGTGTGATATAAGAAAAAGGATCTAGCTCTAAAATGAGGCCATTTCATTGTCATTTTTTGTGATATATTCTTTACTTGAAAGAACAAAGTCTAAGTTCAAGAAAATGATGAGAGAACAGAGAGAAAATATTTACCGTGCAATCGGAAAAAGTACAGAATTGAGGCAATCCCAGTAGGAAAATGTCAGCGTTATTTTTACTATATCATACATGCCAAAGAATGTTAAGACTGTGGCACCCAAAAGGAAGGGGATTTGAGAGATTTGGAGGTAGAAATGAATCTTTTAAAAGAAGGTTTAATTGTATTTTTAATTGAGAAATGTGGGATAAAATGTGATGTTTTAATGCATATATACATTGTGTAACAATCTAATGAGGCTGATTAGCACATTCATTGCTACAAACATTTATTATTGCATTACTCTTCATCTGATAAGGGGCTAATATTTAAAATATTCAAAGAATTCAAACTATTCAATAACAAGTAACAAATAACCTGATTTAAAAATGGGCAAAGAAACTGGGCATGGTGGCGCACTCTGGAGGCTGAGGCAGGAGGAACCCCACAAGTTCAAGGCCAGCCTGGACTATACAGTGAGGCCCTGTCTCAGAAAAAACAAAACCAACCAAACAAACAAACAACAAGAAAATAAAATGGCAAAGTACTTGAATAAATTTTTCTTTATGACCAAACAAATGACCAACAGATATACGAAAAATTCTCAGACTCTCTGATCATCAGAAAAATGTAAATTATAATCATGAGATATCATTTCACATGTTTAGTGGCCATTATAGAAGAGATGCAAGATAACAAGTGTTGGTGAGGATGAGGAGAAAATGTACAATGTTGTTAGTGCTATAAATTAGTTATAGTCATTTTGGAAAACTGTATGGAGGTCCCCCCAAAGCTAAAAATAGTGGAAAGGGGGAGATAGGTTGAAGTTGGTTAATGGGCACAATATTGCAGTTATATAGGAGGAAGAAATTCTGTTCTACATATATTTTTATTTTTATTTTTTTGTGGGTACCAGGGGGTCGACCTCAGGACCTCGCGCGCCAGCAGGCGCCGGTGCCGCTGAGCGATATCACCGGCCCCTTTTTCGTATGTGGGTTCCGGGAGTCGAACTCGGGCCCTCGCGCTTGCCAGGCAGGCGCTTAAGCCGCTGAGCCATCTCAGCGGCCCTGTTCTACATATAAAGAACTCAAAAAAATCAGACCTCCCAAATTTAGAGACCCACTCCAAAAATGGGCATCTGAGATGAATACACATTTCTCAGATGAAGAAATACTAATGGCAAATAAATATACAAAAAAATGTGCAACATCACTAGTCATTTGAGAGATGCAAATTAAAACAACACTGAGATTCCATCTCACCCCAGAAAGAATGGCTATTATCAAGAAATCAACTAATAACAAATGCTGGAAGGGCTGTGGGGAAAAAGGAACCCTTCTGCACTGTTGGTGGGAGTGTCGACTGGTACAGCCACTGTGGAAATCAGTGTGGAGATGCCTCAAAAAACTAGGGTTGGAGGTCCCATTTGACCCAGCTATTCCCCTTCTGGGCATCTTCCCAGAAGAATTAAAAACATCGTACCACAGCGATGTATGTGCACTCATGTTTATAGCAGCACAATTTGTAATAGCCAGATCTTGGAAACAACGCAAATGCCCATCAACTGAGGAATGGATAAGAAAGATGTGGTATTTTTATACAATGGAGTACTATTCAGCCATAAAGAAGGATAAACTGGAGACTTTTATAGGTAAATGGATGCAACTTGAGAAAATACTCATAAGTGAAATAAACCGGACGCACATGTGTAAGCATCGTATTGTCTCTCTAGTATGAAAAACTGAAAGAGTAAATAAGATCCAAAATGTACAATAGACATGGCAAATCAAAAAGAAACTGGTCAAAAGGAAAGAGAGACTGGAATAGGGGAATAGGGAAAAGAAAGAAGGGAAAGGGAAAAAAATTGTACATATATATAAGATGGTTAAGATAGATACACTACCAATTTTACTTAGTTCATTGAAGAGTAAGGTTTGTGCCAATAATGTTTGGACAATTGAATGCTAATATCTGATACCCTGAATAACTAACTTAAAGATAATAATACGTAATGCATTGTTACCCTCCTATTATGTTGTTTTGAAAATTTGTTCTTTTTTGATTTGTTTTGTTTTTTCTTCTCTTTAAAAAAAAAAAAGAAATTCTGTTCTATTGCACAGTTGGGTGACTATAATTAGCAAAGAAGTAATGTGTATTTCAAAAAAGCTGGAAGGGAGAATATTAAATGTTCCCATGAAAAAAGAAATGATAAATGTTTAAGGTGGTAGGTATGCTAATTACCCCAATTTGATCATTACACCATGCCATGTATTGAAACATCACATTTTTATATTATAGCTATGTATAATATTATGTGTCAATCAAAAATAACAAAGTCTGATAGGTTAACTAAAAACTTACTTCTAGCCTGTTTATTTGGAAAAAGTCTGGGGGTGTCGGCAGTATCAGAACCCTATGCCTACAGTTAAATCCTGACTCCTTCAGGCCTGTGGGATTCCCATGCTGTTTTCACTGTGGATTATGGAGACCATAGCCTCCTTTATCACCACTTTCTGCATTGTTCCCCGTGGTTCAGTCTTTTGTACTGACTAATATTGGCCATGTAACCAATAATCATTTAGTAGTCTATGGATACACACTCTAGGGCGTGTGAAGGGGCAGAGATAAATAAGCACACCCCCATTGCCTGTGTCCCTTCCTTCCCTCCTTCCTTCTCTCTCTCCCACTCCCTCCCTCCTTCCCCCTTCCCTCCTTTTTGTCCTCTCTTTCTTTGTTTCCTTCCTTCTTTTGTTTAGGGGAGAGATTTTCTCAAACAGTTCAGAACAAGAACTTCTGTAATTCATCGTCTCACCACATGTATCTTTCTTACTGGCCAGTAGTCTAATAGATATCTAGGAGGAAAACATTGGTTCAGGAGAGACATGTTCTTAGATGAATTTGTGCATGGAGCTCTTGGAAAGACACCCATGGCAAAATGGACAAGTAGCTTGTTTATGTCTCCTACTAGCCTGTGAGCTCTTTGTTTTGCTCTCATCTGTTTTGACCCACCTCTCCGGGCAATGACTACACATAGTGATCACTCAGTATTACCACATGCATGTTCATAACAACAACAACAACAGGCCAGGTGTGGTGGCACATGCCTATAATCCCAGCACTCGGGAGGCTGAAGCGGGAAGATTGCTGCGAGTTTGAGGCCAGCCTGAGATGCATAGTGAGTTCAAGGCCAGCCTGAACTACATAGACCCTGTCTCAAAAATCCAATAAAAACAACAACAACAACGTCCATTTAATGAAAATTAAAAATGTGCCTGGAACTTTGCATAGATTATTTCAGTAATTATCACAATTCTCCAAGATAGATACCATTATTTTCATTTTCCAAATTATTCTCTGAGAAAGCAGGCAGCCAACATAGTATGCAAATAAGTTTGTCTTCCATAAGTGCCTGTTGGATGCTGACTATGATTATTAAATAAATGTTATGAAACTTGCTCAAGGTCCTGTAAATTCTAACTGGAAGAGTGGGATTTGAATCCATCTGTATTGGAGGCTAAAATCTATGTTTACAAAAAGTTTCAAGAAGGAGAGACAATGTCATTATTCTCCCGCCCAAAATGCTCATGTACACAATTTTATGGAAGGGTCAGTTTACTCCTCTATTGCCACGTGGTTACAGAGGCAAAATGGATCAGAGATAGTTTCCAGAATTTTGTTATTATCAGCAAACCAAGGGCTTGCTTTAGAAAATACAAAAATCATTTTTAAATGCTTTTTCATCATTCTCTCTGTCCACTTAGCAAACTGTATTTAAGCACCTACTTGTGTACTAGAAAGCTCTGAGGCAGGTACTACAGAGAGAAGAAAGTGTAAGAAATGGTTCCTTGTTTTTGAAAAATTCCCTTTTTGTAAAGGAGACAGAAGCATGAATCAACAATTTTATTTCAAAGCTTTAGCAGGACTATTGACCAGAACGATCTAATTAAGAAGTTTGAAGAACATGGTATTCCTAAAACATATTAGATGCTGGTTATGAGACCACTTACAAAAGTATCTGTAAATGACTTCAGGTGTGAGGATATAAGTCTATATTTTAACAAGAAATGTTTTTGCCATGGTGCTTCATAAGACCATAGCGTACTGATGCTATTTAGTTTTTCACAGTGTTTTTGGTTTGGAGAAAGGATTTAATGGAAACCCAGTAATTCTGACTCAACACTTACTATTTAAATTTTATCATTGTCATTCTTCCAAATATTTTCTCTCAGCACATTTATTTCTTTAGATATTTTGTAGTCAGCATTTTGGAGACAGCTTCCTTTTAAATTTGGATCTTGGCTCCTTAAAAAAAAGAGGTTTGATTAAGGAAAGTGCCACATTCCTTTCCCAGCTTGAACTGCCTGAGACAACCCTCTAATTATAGTGCACTTTCATCTTTTACAAATTTTCAAAGTGCTTTTCTATACATTATCTTAATTAATTTTCTTAATTACTTAATGAGACAGAACAGAAAGTATTCTTATTGCTAATTTTATTAATGCTACAAAAATAGTACATATGACAAAAAAATCCAAATATTATTGAAAGGTTATAAAATTAAAAAGGAGAGTTCACTGATTCTGTACCTCTTCCCATACCACTCTTCTGAGATGGCCATTTTTAACTCTCTGTTTTTCACCTCTTCTGATATTTTTCTCCATAACATCAAGTAATATCATGATGTGGTCATATTTTATTTATCAGAGTCGGGTAGAATCCATTATTTCCTCTCTCTGAAAGAAGAGTAATTTAGTTTAGTTGTATTTCTTTCTTTCTCCTTCAAATTTTTGTTTTTTATATTTTTATTTTATACTTTTCACAGTTTTGTAATATTACATAACATAGTGCTTGAATCTTTTTCTTAGTATCTCAACTTTAAAATATGTATTAACTCCATCTATGAAAGATGAAGACTTTTAACTCCTATATTCCCCCGCCTAATATTTCCTTTTTCAATTCCTAACTTCTGTCAGCTCTACTTTTCTGCTGTTGAGATTTTTAACATTAGTCCTCTGCCTTATAAGTAGAATTAATTCTTACATGTTTTGTTTACAAGTTGATTCTTAAAATATGATATTTATGATAATATGACTGTGAAATTATTATTTACTATACACTTAATTAATTAGTTATTAGTTCTATAAAGGACAAAAATGTAATTTTTTTTGTGGCGGGGTCTATTTTGCCCTGGTTAGACTTGAACTCTTGGGTTTGAGTGATCCTCTTGCCTCAGCTTTGTGGGACTACAGGCATGTGACATCATGTCCAGCAAAAATGTGGTCTTGTAACTACACTTATGTAATTCAAAGGAAAATATTTTCAGCGTCAACATGAAATGAGACAGCTTTTCCTCATGTAATACCTAATGTTCAAAATTATGGTATACATTGCACTTTGTTTCATATTTGAACAAACAGCTTTCTTATACAGCCTTATGTTTTCTTGTAATTTCAAATTGCCTGGCTCTTTTTCTTGTAATAATGAATGCTGTTGTTTCCCTTTAGAGCTATGTCTCAGTTACAATGAGTGTTGTCTTCTAATAGCTCACAGTTGTCTAACTTTCTCAAAGAACTGGCCCTGGTCTGCTGGAAACTGCCTCACCAGGGAAATGACCCCTTCCCACACAAGTCTGTTGCTGGCTAGCTGACTGATATAGGGTGCATTAGAGCAGCTTGCCTTGAGAGGGGACTTAGTCTGTGATACAATTTGTGATCCTGAGCTTCCTACAGAGTCAGGACACAGCTCATATTCACCTGAGCCACATTCTTCATTGGCTTTTTTTTTTTTTTTTTTTGCTCTGTTTTCTTTTCCAAGTCTTCTTTTTCTAAAGTGCACTTCTGTTGAGGGTTGAGCTTAATTATGTCAACTTGATTGGTTTAGGATCCACCTAGGCGATTAAAGCATATTTCTGGGTATGTCTGGGTGTGTCATAGAGGGTTGACCTTGGGGTCTATATCTGGGCCTCTCACCTCTTCTTCTCTGGTGCTATTACCATGCTCTGCTTTCTCAGCAGTTTTGCTCTACCATACTCTTCTGGCATGATGTTTCTGCAGTGCAGCCAGCTGACCATGGGCTGAATCCTTTGAACTGTGAGCCAAATTAACCACCTCCCTCCTTAAAGGAGGGTGTGGGGTATTGTGTTCCAGCAATTGTAAAGCTAATATAGAAAATTAGTACCAAATGTGAAGGCATTACTGTGATGGTACCTGACCACTTGGCTTAAAACCCTTTGGAAATGGCTTGCAGGAGGAATTTTGGAGATATGGGCTAGAGAAGTCATAGAATGCTGTAAGCAGTGTTTGATGACTGATTTTGGTCAGAGCTGAAGGGACCAGAATGCTGATAGCAATGTGGATAGTAAAAGCCAGTTTCAGGAGGTTTCAGGTGGAACAAGGATGTCATTTACACTCTGGCAGAAATTTGTCTACATTTACCCATATGCTGAGACTTTGTAGAAGACTGAGGTTGAGGGTGGTAGACTAACTAATCTGGCAGAAGAAAATAAAAGGCAGCCCAACATTTAGGCTATGGGATGAGTACTGACGGCTGCTTTTAGTGGTATTTATAGTGGGAATCAGAGGCAAAGAGCAGAACAAAAAATTCTGAAAAACTTAAATTTTTGTCCAGAAGGAATAACATGCAAAGTTGGGGCCAAAAGTTATGGGGTCGATGAAGAGATTAGTGCTATTAAAAAGAAACTATGGTTTCTTTTATATGGGAAACCTAAAGTATAAATAAACTAAAAACCAAAATAAAAGACAAAAAGAAGAAACAGGGAGATAGATATCTTGCAAATAAGAATGGGAACAAGAGGGGGAGGGAGGATGTAAATGGGATGGAGGGAGGGGGAAGGAGAAGGAGGGGAAGTGGACATAAAAAGAATTAAGAATGTGTCTTACACATGTACCAACTTCCAACAAGGAATATAATCATTATGTACTGCAAACATATACTAATAAAAATAATAACTAAATCAAATGAAACCAATACTTTGTACAGGGACAAGAAGAAAAATGCCTTGAGAACATCTCACAAATCAGCAAGACCCCACCCATCGCAGGCTTAATGTTGCAAAAGTGGTAATCTCTATTTGAGTCCCTGAGCTCCCAGTTCAAGAAGGGCTTCCTCAAGAACTGGTTCCCTGGGATTCGTTTCTCTGTGTTTAGCCATCCAGGCACTCAAAGGCCACTGCAACCATCATCCAAGAGGGCTTGGCTACTGTTCACACTGACAGAAGACCTTAGATTGTCCATATGATGTGGTTTTATTAGCATGAAGAATGCAAGAGTTGTAGGGGTAGGGAGGCAGTGGAAACCCGAGGAAGTCTAGGATGTCAGGAATGTGCAATGTTTGCTGTAGACCATGAATGGAACCAGCCCAAGAGAGTGGCTGTGTGGGCTAGAATAAGCAAAGCTGTAGGGCTGGGGCCGCCTAAACCCTTTAGAACTAACATCGGATACCACTGGTGCCTGGATGTCAGACATGGACCTACAGGGCTTAGTGTTTGCCTTGATTGATGTCAGTTTTGCTGTGGTCCAATTCTTACCTATCCCCTTAGTCTTCCCTTTCGGAATGGGAATGTTTACCCTGTACTTTGGGGTTATATAACTTGTTTTTTAATTTTACAGAGATTCAGAGCCAAGAGTTTACCTTGAGTTCCAGAAGAGACTTTGCCTTGGACTTTTGAGACTTTTTTTTTTCCCTGGGTACCAGGGGTCGAACTCAGGACCTTGTGTGCCTGTAGGCACCCATGCCGCTGAGTGATATCACTGGCCCTTTTTTCGTATGTGGGTACTGGGAGTTGAAATCAGGACCGCGCATGCCAGCAGGTGCCCGTGCCGCTGAGTGATATCATCAGCCCTTTTTCGTATGTGGGTACCGGGAGTCGAACTCAGGACCTCACGCTTGCCAGGCAGGCGCTTATGCCGCTGAGCTATCTCACTGGCCCTGTTGAGACTTTGAGGAAAGGCTTATTGTGTTCTCAATTGTACATAAGATAGTTGTATCATGTAAGGTAGAATTATTAACTTATTATTACTGTGATTATTTGGAGAGTAAATATGGTTTAAAGAGCTGTGTTTGGGTGTCAAGATGACAAGGGTTGGGATGTTTGGAGTTAAGCTTTATTGTTTCAACTTGATTGGCTACCCAGGAGATTAAAACCTACTTCTGGGTATGTCTGGGTCATAGAGGCATGACCTTGGGGTCTATATCTTGACCCTCACTTCTTCTCTGGCACTGTTCTCCTGCTGCAGTTACTAGATGCCATCAAATTGAGCAGGTTTGCTGCACCATACCCTTCATTGGCTTTCACTTATATTTGTGAATAAAGTGCTAGATTATCATTATGGGAAGCTGAAACAACTTTTCCCTGCCAATTTCACTTCTTCTAGTTTCTCTTTTTATGTGCAGCTCATGGAGAGGGAGAAATTCTGGTATAGTTGTTTCCATGATGTATGTTTAATTAATTGCTATTCTCAACATGCTTTTGCTCTCATACCTCTTAATTTTGGAATCTGAGATCTCATGGGTCCCATGAGGAAGAACTCCAACTCCTATCTTTACTGCAGTCTTCGGTATGGGTTCTGGGCTGTGACCTCCTCTGTTAACATGAAGCCATTTCAAAGTATTTGATTCCCAATACTGTTCTGGATGTATCCCTGCCTGTCATAATTTTTATTGTTGATCCAGAGGATGTCTGGGAGGGGAATGATGTAAGCTCATATCTTAGTCTGCCCTCGTGAACAACAGCTTGGTCTTTGCCATATGTTATAGTTGCTGAAACTTGGTTGTAGACAGATAAAGTGCTTTGTCAAATGACTATAATATGGTGGAGCTGAAAACTAGAATTTTGGTTTTCTTTGAGCCAGACTAATGTTCTTTCCATTTCTTACACATTACCACCTGGGTTCTCTTAGTCTTTTCTGGTGGAATTTAATATAGCTGAAATAGGGATGTTTGCTAGCAGAATTTTGAACATGTACCTTTGCTTATCAGAGCCACATATAATGAAGGACAATGCATTTGTCTTTGTATTGAATGCTGTTTAACTCAGTGTCATGCTCAGTGTCAG
Source organism: Erethizon dorsatum (assembly GCA_028451465.1). Lineage (NCBI taxonomy): Eukaryota > Metazoa > Chordata > Mammalia > Rodentia > Erethizontidae > Erethizon > Erethizon dorsatum. The sequence goes on from CM051824.1 coordinate 101,346,872, forward strand.
AGGTAAAAAGTGCTGTGAAAAGGTAAAGGTAAAAAGGTAAAAGGATTGTGAAATATTTGGTTTAAAACCCAATGTAAAATTTTTTTAGTAAAAGCTTTAAAATGTGGTTGACTGGGAGGAAAAACACTTTTAAAATTTTTCATTATAACCTGCGAACATCATATTTATTAGTATGAGCAAATTAGCCTAATTTGATTCCAATTTCTAAAACCTAGTGGTGTGTGCAATGAAGGAAAGACATAATAAATTAATTTCTTCAATTTTGGAATCAAAACATAAACCTCCCTTAGCCTCATTCACAACCACTCATATTTCCCTCTCTTTGACAGTTTCTGTAGCCACTAATAATAATAATTTAAAAAGAAGACTGGGGCCTAGAATCACGGTTGTTGTTATGCACATAGTACCTGTTAAAGTGGATCAAAATTTCACACTTTCATTTCAGAAACCATTACCAGCAGGAAGTAATATATAACAATAATATACAGTAGAGTAATATATAGTAGAGATTTTCTTTTAATTAGGATATCTGATGGCAGAAAATAACAATTCATTCATTGAACAAGTATCTGTTGAGTATTTTTTACTATGTCTAGACATTGGAAGTTTTGAATAAAAACAGATGAAATAGTGAGCAAACCAGATATGGCCTTTTTTTTTTTTAATATAGTGAGGGAGAGAGACATCAAAGAATTGAAATATACAGTAAATAATGAACTGGGAGAAGTGCCATGAAGGGAAAATCCACACAGTACCATTGATCACTGAGGGAAGATATGCAGAGGAGACTTCTCAAGAGAAGGGACATTTTTTGACTCAGCAATGAGCTCAGAAGATTAAGATGGAAATGAGTGGAGCCGTGAATCCAAGGTTTCAAGCCTGGATGGGTGGGAGAGTTATAGCCTGTCATCATAAACAAGGAGCCAAAATAAGAACCTCATTTTTCATATCTATATCTATACCTGTATCTATATTATATAAATATTTGGTTGTATTGGTTGCATATAATATACTTTGAACATGTCCTATTGCCTTTCTTGCACTCCCCTCCCTCTTTATTCCCTTTCTTTTGTCTAACAGTCTCCCATATACTTTCATATCATCTTTTTTCCCTCTCTGGTAGAGGACAAAGAGCAGAGAAATAGCCTCTCCAAGATTTGGTGTCTAGACTCTGGAATATAGTAATGTGAGGAAGGAAGAAGGAGGGAAGTAGATCTCCAGGCACCAGCAAGGATCTGAAGTGAGAACTGAAGGCCATGGGGAAAGCAAAGAGAGAGACCTCGACACAGAAGAAGGAAGTGGCAAGCAGTAGTTTCTTCCTGAGCCCAGAATCACTATGTGGGAAGGGTGACGTACTTTGTGGCACCTGCAGAGGCTTGGTAACTACTGGCAACCCTGGAGGCCTCCATGGAGAAATGCACCTCTGGAACAGAGCAGTGGATACAGCGGACTGCAGTGGCTGGTGAGTTATTTGGGTTCAGATATCCCACAGGAGAGGGCTATTGTCTGACCACCATCTTGGAGAGGGGCTAACTGAGCTTGGAACTCAGAGCAGCTGTGGGCTGGCTCCATATAGTGGCTCCCAGTATCAGGGTGAGGCAGAACGAAGTTCAAGTCGGCAGGAAGTCAAGGTGACAAGTTCAAACTGGTAGGGAGCTTAGTTCAAGGTGGCAGGAGGCACACAGAGTGTTGCAGGCTGACTGGGTTCCACCCTCACAGCCAGAAACCAGCCTGAACTCCAGTGGAACTAACAGTGCAGTCTTGCTGGGATTATCCGTTACCACTGCAAATCAATGGTTGGCTTGCTGGGATCAATAAAAAGAGATCTGGGCTCTGTTGGTCCACTCTGTCTACCAGTGACAGCAGAGATGTGTCCTAAAGGGGGCATTTTCTCTTCTTCTCTTTTTTTTTTTTCTTGATTTTTTTGTTCTTGTTTTTCATATGAGTGTGAACATTGTTTCTAGGTTTTTGTTGTTCTGTTCTTGCTTTTATTTCTTCATTTTTTCTCTCCTATTTCTTCACCAGTTTCACCAATTTTGCATAATTTTCCTTTGTCTTCCAACCTTGATTCTAATCTCTTCTTCTTCCTCTATTTTTCTATTTTTTCCCCAACCCCTTTTAAATTTTCTCCCCTGAGGGTAAAACCGCCATATTGAGGGGATATTTACTGTAGGCAATTCTCTGGTTTGTTTTAGATTTTGTTATATAACCACAAATCTAGTTTATACAGTTAAAGGTAGCAAATTAATAGTTATCACGGTTTGTCATTTTTTAGGCTGTGTTTGATGCTATTGTTATTACTGATTGTACTACATTAGGCAAGGTGACATACTTGTTCTATCAGTTGTTCTTCCTAAGACTGAGACTCCCTAAGGGTCATAAACAATACTATAGGCCAGTGCAAAAGAACCAGGGGCTGGGCCAAATAGGCAGCAACTTCTCATCCCCAATAAATTGAAGAGGTAGGATCTAACAACAGACTCAAAAGCCAAAAGCCAGTTACACATAGAAGACATCTCTGAGAGGTTGTCATTTCCTAAGGGTTCTAAATGCTAACAATAAAGTTAACTGTCATAAGCAATTTATAAGCATCAACCAGAGTTAAACTAAAAAAAAGAAAAAGAAAAAAGAAAATAAGAAGACACTTAAGCAAGATGCAACCCTAGACTTCCAGCTTGTGAAGGCAAACCAGGGGGCAATGAGGTGGAACAATTCAAAAGCCACCCACCTGAACTCACTGAAGTGGTAACAGCAAAACAAAGCAGTAGAGTGAGTTTCTACAAAAAATCAAATCAGAAATAATTACTCAGATTACTACAGAGATGGTGACCATAATGAAAGATGTGGCCAGTAACTCTAGAGCAGATACAGGTAAAAATACAAGGACTTAGGAAAATGATGTAAACTATAGATGCCCGACATAGGAAAGAAATGGAATCCATGAAACAAGTATGAACAGATATCCAGGAGATTAAAAATTCCATTGAATTTAGAGAATGAGCCAATGTGAGGACAGGATATCAGATAAAAAAGACAGAATTGTGCTTAGTGACCATGAAAAGAAAGATTTCTTAAAAATAGCAAAGGACCATGAAAAATCAATCCAACAGCTGCTAGATGATGTGAAGAAGAATAACCTAAGTTTGATCAGAGTCAGTGAAAGAGCAGAAGATAGCACAAATGACATTAAAAACCTATTCAGAGAAGTAATGGCAGAAAACTTCTTAAGCAGGGAAAAAGAATTTGACATACAGATAACTGAGGCATGTAGAACTCCAATTAGCCATGATAAAAAAAAAGTCTACACCAAGGCATATAATAGTCAAGATTATAGAAATTCAACACAAGAACAGAATATTAAAATCTGTCAGAGAAAAGAAACAAATCATCTATAAAGGAAAGCCCATCAGAATCACAGCAGACTTCTCAATACAAATGTTCAAGTCAAGGACAGCTTGTAGTGAAGTATTTCAAGTCCTAAAAGAAAACAACCTCTATCTCATACTGGTGGACCCCACAAAACTATCTTTCAAACTTGATGGAGAAATAAGATACTTTCATGACAAAGAACACCTGAGGAAATTCATGAACATCAAATCAGCACTTCAAAATGTTCTGAAGGACATTTAGAAAGAGATAACAAGGACTACAACTCCATGAACCCCAATAGAATGAATCCACCAGGCCAGGCAAGTAATTAAACAGAGTGGGGGAAAAAGGGAACCAATAACAGGAAAATAACATGACAAGGAGAAGTCGATACATATCAGTTATAACATCAGTATAAATGGTCTTGATTGACCAAACAGACTGCGAGAATGGATCAAGAATTAAGATCCAACAATATACTGCATATAAGAAACACATTTAATTCAAATGTGAAATTCATAAATTAATAAACTGAAAGAAATTAATAAATTCATTTATGAAATTCATAAACTGAAAGTCACATCATGGAAAGCAATACTCCATGCAACAGGAACCTGGAAAAAAAGCAGGGGTAGCCATTCTATTTACAGAAAAAGTGGATTTCGAGCCAAGACTGATGAAGAGAGACAAAGAGTGTCACTACATCCTTGTATGGGGAACAATCCAAGAGGAAGAGATAACAATCATCAATATATATGCACCAAATACCAGCACACCCAACTATATAAAACAAATATTAATGGACATGAAAAATCAAAGAAGGACCTCAATACCCGACTGTTATAAATAGACAGATCAACTAGACAAAAAGTCAACAAAGAAATATCAGAACTGAACCAAACTTTTTAACAAATGGACTTAGTAGGTATCTACAAAGTGTTCCACCCCATAACATCAGAATACACATTCTTCTAAGCTGCACATGGGACGTTCTCCAAAATAGACTACATACTAGCTCATAGAACCTGCTTAAGTAAATGTAAAGGAATTGAAATTATCCCATGCATAGTATCAGACCATAGTGCAATGAAATTGGAAATCAATGGGAAAAGAAACACAAAAACTTCATAAACACATGCAAATTAAATAACACCTTCCTGAACAACCAGTGGGTCACAGATGAAATTAAAGAATAAATTAGACAGTTCCTACAATTAAATGATAATCCCAATACAACCCATACCAGAATTTATGGGACACAGTGAAAGTAGTCCTACAAGGGAAGTTTGTAGCAGTGTTTCCCATATCAGAAAAAGAGAGCAAGCTCACATAAACAACCTAATGTTGAACCTCAAGGTTCTAGAAAAACAAAAGCAAGTCAAGCCCATAGCTCACACAATGGAGGAAAGTATAAAGATCAGAAGTAGGGCGTGGTGGTGCAAGCCTATAATCCCAGCACTTGGGAGGCTGAGGCTGGAGGATCCCTGTAAGTTCAAGGCCAGCCTACACTATGTAGTGAGACCCTGTCTCAACACCACCCCCAAAAAAAGATCAGAGCAGAAATTAATGCAATGGAGACTAAGAAAACAATACAAAGAATCAATGAATTGAAGAGTTGGTTCTTCGAAAGATTAAATAAAATCGACAAACCCTTAGCTGGATACAAAGTCAACACTCAAAAATCAATAGCCTTCTTGTACATAAATAACAAACTCACTGATAGAGAAATTAGGGAAACTACACATTTCACAATAGCATCCAGAAAATGAAATACTTAGGAATCAATCTGACAAATGAAGTAAAAGACCTTTACATTGAAAACTACAGTACTCTGTTAAAGGAGATCAAGGAGGATATCAGAAAATGGAAAGATATCCCTTGTTCTTGGGTAGGAAGAACCAATATATTGAAAATGGCCATGTTTCCAAAATTGTTATGCAGCTTTAATGCAATCCTGATCAAAATTCCAACAGTGTATCTCACAGAATTAGAGAAAACAATTCTAAAATTCATTTAGAACCAGAAGAGACATACAATAGCAAAGGCAATTCTGGGCAACAGGGGCAAAGCAAGGGACACCATAATCCATGACTTGAAACTGTACTACAAAGCTACTGTGATAAAAACAGCATGGAACTGGCAAATAATAATAATAATAATAACAGACCTGAGGATCAACAGAACAGATTAGAAGATGCAGAAACAACTCCAGACATACTCAGCCACTTATCTTTAACAAAGGAGCCAAACACATTCACTGGAAGTAAAATAGCCTCTTTAAAAAATGGCTCTGGAAAAACTGGCTTACCACACACTGAAAATTAAAACTAGACTCCTGTCTCTCACCATGCACTAAACTAAAATTGAAATGGGTCAAAGATCTAAATATTAAAATAGGAACACTAAATCTGCTGGAAGACAGAACAGGTCTAACTCTTGAAAACATTTGTGTAGGCAAAGACTTTATGAACAAGACCCCAATCACACAGGGACTTTAACAAAGAATCAACAACTGGGATCTCATCTCATTAGAAAGCTTTTGTGCAGCAAAAGAAAGAACCAAAAGGGCCAGTGAGATAGCTCAGTGGCATAAGCGCCTGCCTGGCAAGTGCGAGGTCCTGAGATCGACTCCTGTGTACCCACATACGAGAAACGGACCGGTGATATCGCTCAGTGGCACGGGCGCCTGCTGGCGTGCTAGGTCCTGAGGTCGAGCCCCAGTACCCACCAAAAAAAAACAGAGAAAGAACCAACAGAGTGAAGAGAGAACCCACAGGGCGGGAATAATTGTTGCCAGCTATTCCTCAGACAAAGGACTACTATATAGAATATATAAAGAACTCAAAAAAATCACACCCCCAAATTTAAAGACCCAGTCCAAAAATGGGCATCTGAAATGTATAGACACTTCTCAGATGAAGAAGTAGAAACAAAAATAAATATATGAAAAAATGTTCAACATCACTGATCATTTGAGAGATGCAAATTAAAACAACACTGAGATTCCATCTCACTCCAGAAAGCATGGCAATTATCAAGAAATCAACTAACAAATGCTGATGAGGTTGTGGGAAAAAAAGAACTCCTCTCCACTGTTGATGGGAGTGTAGACTGGTGCAACTGCTGTGGAAATCAGTGGGAGATTCCTCAGAAAAGTAAGACTAGAGGTTGCATCCAACCTAGCTATTCTCCTTCTTGGTATCTTCCTGAAAGAATTAAAAGCATCATACCACAGCAATATATGAACACCTATGTTTATAGTGGCACAGGTTGTAATAGCTAAATCTTAGAAACAGCCCAAATGCCCATCAACTGATGAATGGATGAAGATTTTTTTAATACAATGGAGTACTACTCTGCCATAAAGAAGGATAAGCTTAAGACATTTCTAGCTAAATGGATGCACCTTGAGACCATACTCTTAAGTGAAGTAAATTGGATGCACATGTTTAAATACTACATTGTTTCTCTTGTGTGAGAAAGTGAAAATGTAAATAAGAACCTTAATATATAATAGATTGGGAAATGGGAAGAAAATGTTCAAATGGTGAGGGGAAGAAAAGAGGGGTGAGGGAGAAGGGAAGGAAGAGACAAGAAAAAAAGAGAATAGGAGGACAAAAATGGAAACAAAGCTTTTGTAAATAAGGAGGAGAAAAGGGGTTGAAGGGAGGGGAGGGGAATGGTGAAAAAAAAAAAGAAGCAAGATATATCATGTTCAGGTACAAATTCCCTATCATAAATGTTATCATTATGTGTATCTGAAATGTACCAATGAAATTTTAAAAAAGAATAAGAAACGAACATAAAAACCACATTTTTCATATGTATATCTATATGTATGTTATATAAATATTCAGTTTTATTGTGGTATTTTTATATGTGCATATAACATACTTTGATCATATCCATTCTCCCGTTGCCTTTCTTGCACTCTGTTCCCCCCTTATTCCCTTCTCTTGTCTAACAGTCTCCCATCTACCTTTTTTTTTTTTTTTTGGTGGGTACCAGGGGTCGAACTCAGGACCTCGCACTTGCGAGCAGGCGCTTGTGCCACTCAGCGATATCACTGGCCCTTTTTTCCTTTGTATGTGGATACCGGGATTCGAACTCAGGACCTCGTGCTTGCCAGGCAGGCACTCATGCTGCTGAGCTATCTCACTGGCCCTCCCATCTACTTTTTTTTTAAATTTTTTGTGGGCACCGGGGGGTTGACCTCAGGACCTCGCACGCCAGCAGGCGCCCGAGCTGCTGAGCGGTATCACTGGCCCTTTTTTCATATGTGGGTTCCAGGAGTCGAACTTGGGCCCTCGCGCTTGCCAAGCAGGTGCTTACACCGCTGAGCCATCTCACCGGCCCCCATCTACTTTTATGTCATCTTTTTCTCTCTAAATTCCTGAGGGAAAATACACAATACTTATCTTTCTGAATCTGGTTTACTTCACTTAACATGATGATCTCCAGTTCCATCCATTTTCCTGCTAATGACATGATTTAATTCTTCTTTATGGTTGAGTAATCATATCCATTGTGTATATATTCTATTGTGTTAGTATACTATATTTTCTCTAACCATTCACCTATTGTTTGGCACCTACAGTGATTTTTTAACTTAGCTGTATGCCGAAAGAAAGCACCATAATCTGAGAATGTGGCTTTTATGAATTATGCCTAACAACTGCATTTTAAAAAATAGCGAGCCTTCACACTGAGCTACACCCCAACCCTTTTAATTTCTTTTCGACAGGTTCTGGCTAAATTGTTAAGTTGTCAAGGCTGGGCTCCGATTTGCAATCCTCTTGGCTTGACCTCCCAGAATGCTGGGATAATAGGCATCTGACACCATGTCCAGCTAGGACACATTTAAAAGTGAACCAATTAGAAGAGCTGGTAGGACATCTAAGGAGAAATATTTATCAGACAATAGGAAATGCATGACTTATAGTTCAAGACTGAAAATGTGGATTTGGAAGGCATCTTCAAATAGCTAAATCTATATTAGGGTAAGGGTAAGATGATGAAAACAACAGGAAATTAAGTGCAAGGATTTTAGAAAACAGACCCTGAGAACCTTAAAAGTATCACATTCAGAGGATATAGTGGAAAAGAAGAAAGTATTAAAATGACAAGAAATAGTGAAAGGAATATAATGTCAGAGAAATCAGGGTGGCTGAGAGTTACAGGATGAATATAAAGTGCTTAACAATGTTAAATTTCTACCCTTTAAGTCTTAGGGTAGTGTTGAGAGGTCTGAGGAGAAGCTCTTTAGACTTGAGGCAGAGAAACAGAGAAGATAAGACAAAAGAGTACTGTATGAAGACATCAGAAAAGGTGCTCAGGAGATGTGTGTTGAATAAAAAACCTGAGCAGTGGGCCAACAATCACATGATGCAAAGTCCTTGGTGGGATCTTACAGTTTGAATTTATAGTTGTATATTTACCATTTTTTCCCATCATATCTTAAAGACCATAAAATAATGGAGCTTAAAATGACTAATTTGCTTGCAGGTCTTTGTTTAGCACTCAGTAGAAAGTTATTTTAAAAGCATTTCATCCACTTGTTCAACAACCTCAGAAGTCACTACAGGACATTTACTTTATTGCTCCACAAAGGACAATTTGGGTTCCCTGTCTCGGAGCAGTAGACATACTGATATCTGCTCCTCCTTTCCACACAGATGCCCTGGGTCTCACAGAGAACAGTCAGATACCTGTAAAAGAAGGGCATAGCTGGCCAGGCAGCTTGCACCCTTCCAGGTAGATTATAGGAAGTAGAAGGGAACGTCTGGGAGATGTTACTAGATTTTTCTCATCTTGGGGATTTCTTGTTGGAGTTGCATCCAAAGAGCAAGGGTAAATGATTGCTTGTCAGCAGGAAAACTGGAGGTTGCATAAGTAGTAAAATGTATATGGCCACCTACCTAGGATGTACTTGTAGTTTGCTATTTCAAACAGAAATATTCAGCAGAAAGGGAAAGAGTATGGTTCCACTAAACGCCTTCCTATCATTCCTCATCGGAGCGCATAGTTAGTGATACGAGTCCCCATAGACAGGGCACAGATGCAAGAGTCAGTGAGATAAGGGTCTGAATCCCTGCTCTGCACCTACTACTGTGGACCTGGGAAAGTTACTTCATATTTCTGTGTCTCATCTTTATCATTTAAAAACAGACAATTAGATCTATCTTCAGCTGTAGAATGATGGCATTCTGCATTTCTACCAAGATCTCCCTCCTAAGCTCCTTACCATTATATACAATTTCTTCCTGGATATAGGTGTTTCACAGGCAACTCAAACTCTCTAAAATCAGACTCGTCTCTGCCCCCAACCTGAACAAAATGAAACTTTTTTTTTTTTCCTGTAGGTTTTCTGGATTGATGAATGGGTCCTTCATCCAACCCATCCAATGGGATTGAGCAGCATCACCTTCAGCCCTAGCCTGTTTTTGGTTAATCACCATATCCTATCAGTATTATACCATAATTATTTCTCCATTTCTCTTCATCCCTTCTGCCATCATACTGGCCCAAACCACTGATATCTTTTTGTCTAGTTCTATCGTGTCCTGCCACTTGTCCCCATGTATACTAAACTTCAGCTTCACTAAGTTACTTTTAGACTTTGAAATGTACATGGACTTGCTTTTCAGTTGGTCTTTGAAAGTGTGGTTTTCTTTTACTGAAATGTTCTGTCCTCAATCCATTCTTTTATGTCTTTTACTCAAATGCCATTTCCCTAGGGAGCCTTGCCTCATTCCTAGCATCCCCTGGGCTGGGTAAGTTCTTCTCCACATTTCCATAATACCCAGTACTTACCCTACCATAACACTTAACAGAGTATATTTCAGAGACATAGCTGTTTATTTTTTGCTACTTTCTCAGCTCCCTGAAACATCTATCTTGCTTATTAATATACTTTCAGCACTGTTTAAAAAAAAAGATATTTGCGGAAAGAAGGAAGAATGGTTGATTGAAAATAATATAAGAAAAATGTTTCGGGGCCAGTGAGATGGCTCAGAGGCATAAGCGCCTGCCTGGCAAGCGTGAGGGCCCGAGTTCGACTCCCGGAACCCACCTACGAAAAAAGGACCAGTGATATCGCTCAGTGGCACAGGCGCCTGCTGGTGCACGAGGTCCTGAGGTCGACCCCCGGTACCCACAGAAAAAAAAAAAAAAAAAAAGAAAAAGAAAGATGTATCACAGACATAAACTGTTATAATTGCTATTCTGGGGACAGAGGCTTTCATAATGACAGTCTTATAGATTAGAACATTTTATCCAGTGGAAGGGGGGCAGAGGGTGTAGCAGTCCCTGAATTCAGGATGGAAAGATCCCTGGTCATTCTTTATGAATATGAGGCTGTATGGAGAATAAGACAGCATCACCCTCTCTCTCACTTTTGGTGGGTGAAGGATTTAGTCACAATCACTGTGTACTTTTGGGAAGTTGCTTCATCTATTTAGGGCATGGTTTGCTCATGTATAACATGAGAGGATTAGGCAAAACTATCTCTCAGGTCTCTTCCAATTCTAACCTTGATATCACTTTGTAACTCACTCTTTCACTCCTTAAAACTTTTGGATACCATTTATTTCTCTCCCTTGTCACTCCTTCACTCCTTTCTATGTGTATTATTGGTGGTAAAAATAGGGGTTCAAAATGTACAATAGATGTTATGAAATGGAAGACATTGTTCAAAGAAAAGAGGAACTAGGGTGGGGGAAAGGGGAAAGGAAGGAAGGAAAAAAGGGAAAAAAGGATAAAATGGAAACAAAGCTTTGTAAATAAGGAGGGGAAGAGGGATTGAAGGGAGCAGATGGGACTGGGAAAAAAAGGGGAATCAAAATATATCATGTACAGGTACAAATTCCCTATGATGAATATGATCATTATCTAAATCTAAAATATACCAATCAACTTAAAAAAAATAGGGGTTCAAAGGCATTAGGAAAAGTAGACAAGAGTGAATGTTACTTATTCTATATTTTGGGCCTCAATGTATTGACTCCTGTTATTTGAATTTCCAGATCTTCTATGATATTTTCAGAGTGGTCCACAGAGTTGCTTTTGAATGTGGAGGCACTGGTCTCAGTCACACCATTTATTGGCAACTCCATAAATTTTCCCCAGAAATCTTGCCTATGGCCAGCAAATTTAGCCGAGTGGCCTTATGAAGATATGTAATCAAAGGGAAACCATCTATTCTGAGTATCATTCAATGCAAATTTCACAGATCTTAATGAATGCAGGACTTCCATTGGAATGAAGTTGCCTGATGGCTCAGCCTACCTAAGGTGCCGTGTTAGTACCCATCTGTGAATTCTTCTCTCCATTTCTGTTATGGTTGATTCTTTCTCATCATTCACAACTTAGCTCAGTTATTACACCCTCATAGAAGACTCCTTTGACCACCCTAGTAAACATATTTTCCTATTCTTCAGGCACTTTACCCTATCACTGTGTCTGATTGTTATGGCATTTTCCACTGCCTGAAAAACACGATGTTCATTTATTTGTCTATTGTATCTCTTTTCTTTCACCAAAATGTAAGCTTTAAAGAAGGTAGAATTCTATCCACCTTGGTCACTACTGTATACTCAACAGTTGGAGCAGTGCTTGAACAAAACAGATGCGTGAGTAAATACCATAGTGAGTGAATGAACCCTTCGGAATGTATGGGAGTTTTCTTAATCCACTCACCCAGCAGCCTCAAATGTCAGGGATTCCATCTGATTGCTCTGGCAAACGGGTGTTTTAATAGCTTTTAAACACTGGACCTAGGTGATCTCATGTTATCTAATATCCTCTGCTTTCTAGCCACACTGTGTCTCTGTTAGAAGGGTAGTGTTATCTATGTGGAAATCATGTAGACATACATACACATGTTTATGTGTCCTAAAATTTTACCACTTCAAATAAATAATGGATAACAGCAGTGGTTTACTTTTTTAAAGAGCTGAATAATCCTTTAACTGAAGATTTTATGAAGAAACCTAATAGATGAGGTACGATTGAAAAATATGATATTTACATTTTAAGAACAATTATTACAGTAAAGACACACTGCCATTAGCCCTCTTCAAAATACTCCCCCTTGCTTTGAACACCTTTATCTCATCATTCTTGCTACTTTCTGAAGCAGTTCTGGAATTCTTCTTTTGTGAGTACCTTTAGTTGTGCTATCATGATTGCTTCCATGTCATGAATTGATTTAAAATGTTTACCTTTGTAGTTATTTTGACATTGGGGAAGAGCGAGAAGTTGCACGATGCCAAATCCAGTGAATAAAGTGGATGAGGATAAACATCTCTATCTCTATCTCTATCTCTACCTATACCTATCATCTTTCCTTTCCATTTGTGCCCCCTTGATCTGCCTTAGAGAGTTGGGAGAACTTGAGGATGTCCTGTTGCCTTGCTTTCTCATGTTCTTGTGTATATGTAGTAAATTCAGTGGCATCAATGGCATCAATTGTCAAACAGATATTGACAAACCCTAAGAACAATTCATGAGCATCCCTTAACCAGAATTAACAGGATTATGATTTTAGTGAAGACAGTTAGACCACCCATATAGTGGCCTGTGGTACTTCAGACCACTAGTTTCTGCTGGATGTGTGCCACAGTGCCAGAGCCCAAAGATAGCACTAGACTATCTACCTTCTCCTTCAGGACCACCCCCTCTGACGATTTCACCCTCCTAACCTGGCCTCCCACAATGGAATACAGGCCCTGTGAACTTCCTGGTCTGATCCCAGGCCTCCCAGGGAATCCTAGGAGATCCCTATTTAGCTCTTCCATTCTCACGTTCTACCTCCCAAGGCTGTCTCTTACCTGGTCTCTGTGGTAGGGTAATACTTCAGTCCTCAAGTGAAGCTCTCCTCCCGGGTGTTGGTCTCTTCTTCAGTCAGGTTGGTCTGTTTGTTTTCACCTCTGTTACTTTGCGCTGAAGGGACCCCTGGAGCAGAGGTGGCATCAGCTGGGGACAGGGTGTGTGGTCAGTTGTGGAACCTTCCTGTGTTGGCCCATGGGCTTCAGCATTGGCCGGGGGTGGGGCATGCGGTCAGTCATTCCTGGGGTTCTCCTTGGTTTGGTGTGTGGGCCCCAGCACTGTCTGCAGGCAGGGTGTGTGGTCACTTGTTTCTGGGATCCTCTCTGGCTCCACTCACAGGCACCGCCTAATATTTTTACAAGCCTGCTTTTCTGTTCAAACAGCACTTGGCAACAGCATTTACAGCATTTCTGATCACAGTCAACTAGAAGAATAAGGCAGAAGGGAGGATGTAATTTATAGTTTTACCTGCACCCCAGAAATAGTATCTTTTTCCTTATGGCAGTTTCTGGAATAATTTCAATATTACTGGATTGCAATAGTAATATGCAATATTTTGTGTACTTATGCACCAAGTACTTTGTATATATCATTGCATGAATTCTGTCAATCACTGTATGAAATAAGTACACTTTTTTCTGTATTCAGGAAATAAGGGATTAAGGTTTCAAGAACTTACAAAAACCTTGTTCAAGGTAGTCTTTTTTCAAAGATAATTCCAATGATACTCACTTCTGGTGTAAGTGATTTTGAATAATTCCTTCTCATGTTGAACGAGGGCTGGCCATGTAATAGTAAAATATAGCAGAAGTAATAGTTGTAATGTCCAGGGTGAGATTGTAAAGGCACTGTAGCTTCTGTTTTCTTGGATTATTTACTCTGGAGTAAGCTAGTTACCATGATGTCTGAACATTCAAGCCTGTGGAGAGAATGTGTGCTATAGTTTGCACCAACTTGCCATGTGAGTGAGCTACCTTGCATATAAATCTTCCAGCCCTTGTCTGGTCTTCAGAAGATTGCAGCCCCAGACACGTCTATTGCAACCTCATGAGAAGTCTACTGCCAGCATCACCTAGCCAGGTCACTTCAAAATTTCTGACCTACAGAAACTGTGGAAGATAGAAAATAATTATTATAAGCCAGTGTTTTGAGGTGATTTGTTACACAGAATTAGAGAAGTACATATGGTCTTTCAGACAGTTAAATGGTAGGGCCAGGATTTTAACCCCCATTTCTCTCCAGAGCTTATACTCTTAACCATGAGTGCTCCATTTTTTAAATTTACTCATTTCTAACACAAAGTTAATTAATCAGTGGATGCAGGGTTTGGAGCTAGATGGTCTAATTCAAAGATCTGCACTCTTCACCACCATACTAAGCTAATGTCAAAATTTGATGGCATCCCATCCAGGGATGGAATGGAATGGAAAGGTAAGATCCTACATATGTGGACACCTTTCCTGGGAGGCTACCATAAGACAAGTATTCCTCATTTAATGACCTACCTCTTTAACGACTGTTCGGACTTAACGACTGAGGTGTGCTATTTGGACTTACAACCTGCCAGTTGTGCCATTTCTACTTTGTCATCTCCCCTACCTGGGCCTTCTATATCTCCTGCTCATAATTCCAACGATGACACTGACAGGACTTTGAAGGATTTGGTGACTGAAATGTTAGCTTGGATGTCTTTTTTTTTGTACAGTTCTGTATATTTTGTTTATAGAGCCTAATGTCTTTTGTGTAGTATACCTTGTTTATACAGTACTGTGATTTTTGCTGATGATACTGTATGGTACAGTACTATAGTTTTATGTTATGCAAATAAAAGAGAAGTCATCAAGTTGGAGTTTCGTTTGACCATGTCTTTGCTCTGAATGTTGTAATGTACATACTGTATATAATTTCTCATTTAGTGACCTATTCAATCAATGACCTAGTTGCAAGAATGAAACTCAGTTGTTAAACAAGGAGTGTCTCTGTAACTGAAGAGAACAAGTTATTTGAAGGAAATGAGGCCTCTGTCTTAGAGAATAATAACTAAATTATTTCTCAAAATTCTTTGATATGATCACTGCTACTGAAGATTTGGATGGGCAAGCCATTGTTCTGACACCATATGGTATTTCTTATGTTGTACCAATCTCTAGTTATTAATTAGTATTCCAGAAGGAAATTAACCCTGGTCATTGCCCAACCTAGTCTCCCAAATGATGAGAGCAAGGTCAGTTGAGGATTGCTTTCAGTATTCACTGTAATGTAAAAAAAAATCTTTGTTTTCTTGTAGCACTCCAATAATTATCTTTATATTAAAACATAGACTACTATTTTAGACCATTATTTTATTAGCTAAAGTAAGCTAACAAATCAATGATAATTGAAGAAAGAAATCCTGGCACAGGAAAAGAAAACTAACGATTCTCTGTCCTTGGTAGAATTTTGAGTCATTCATGCAGTAAAGCATCTGGAGAGTTCTAGTGAGTCATGCATTGCTAACTATGGAAGAAAAATGTATTTTCTAAAGCTGTCTGTTATTACTCATGTCTTTCAGTTTGCATCAGCAGATGCTGGTATGCTATTGACTGGTGATCTAATAGAAAGTTTGTCATAGACAGACAGGTTTGACACAATTTCCTCTAACTCTGATAAATTTGGCACAGTTCTTTCATTTGGCTTGCAAGATGTTTGCATTAACATTGTGACTAATTTTTGGCTTGGTGTTAAAAGGATTGTTTAGTAACAAAATGGAGAATTTAGACTTTGTGGCAGCTGGGAGGAATGCTCTTATAATGAAACAACTGAACAAATGTTCTTTACAGTGATTCATTCCTCATGTGGGAAAAATTTATTTTTAAACATACTCTCTCTCTGTTGGATATATGAAGCTGTTTTACCTTCAATATTTGGGCAGAAGTTTCAGTGAGCGATTTGGGAATAATATCTGTAAATTACAAAGATAGGTTCCTCTGAAAAGTAACCATAGAATTGAATGTTAGGAACCACTTGGGTTTTATTTCTAACTGGGCCAGAGTTTGAATATAACCTTGAGGTATTCATTTAATCTTTTTTAAATTTAGGCTTTTTTGTCTGAAATGGGCAGAAAATTGCCTACCTGTTTAGCTAAGGCAGAAGCAATTTCCTGATGGGAGTTGAGTCAGCACTCCAGGGCGGCTGTGTAGCCTCCTGTCCTGGACATTTTCAGGGAGAAAGAGACAGCCAGAAGATTGCAACCAGATCATGCAAATGAAGTCTGACATTCAGAAATGGTAAAGAGACCAAGTCTTCACGAGTCTGCTATTTGCCAGGCACTGTGGTAGGTCCTAAGAGATAATGGCAAACCAGATACACTAAAAGTCTCTTCTGGCATGAATTTTACCACCTACCCTATTTTGTGCATGTTTGGGGTTAGAGAGAGGTTATATTAATTTATCTGACTCTGAGTATTTTTTTTTAAGTATGGGATCATTCAGAATTTCTGCTTAATAAATACAACCCTGGGAGTCTTATGGGAGAAGAGACTGATATTGTTTGGGATATTGTTAAGACAGGCCTAAAAAGAAATGAAATGTTTGATGAGTGCTATTCTAGAACTTGACTAACAAGGTCTACTGGTAGCAGATGAGTTTACTTTGGCATTGTACAGTATCTCAGATTAGCATTTTTAAATGTCTTGCATGAACTTTCAGGCTAGGATTTATGGGACTTCTTCTCCACTATTTTCAGAGGAACTGCTCGTTATCAGTCTGACAAAGTCCAACAATCCCAGTTAGCAATGTCCTTTATAGAATGTTGTGTTAACCTGGATGATGATTGGTCTGATCTGCAGCAATTGAATGATGGATTCTAAATATGAGAGCTACTCTTATTTTCTGTGGTTAGAAGCACACCCAATGGTGGCATACAGATAGGGTTACTGTGTCCTTGGTCCTGTACCAAGGTTTTGTTTTCAGTTGGTGTTCTTAGCAAGTGGTTCTTTCTACAAAAAGAAGTGTGACATTTTCCTCCTTTTGACACCGTGTGTTAACTCCTGCAGGGGAAATACAACCATTGGTGCTGATATTAGAGAGGTGAGGAGAGATGACAACATCACACAGTGGGTCCTTCTACTTCAGAAGATGCCAACAATCTGGGGGTTCCCAAGCCCTCCAGCATCAGCGATGCATCGGTTTCATTACAACTATTTAAAAATGGTTCAAGCTTCTCTCCTACTTACAGTGGTATTCTATCAGCTTTGGAATATCTCCCATTATTCTTAAAGGTTTATATTTGAAGTCAACTTTGAATCAAAATTTCTGCTTCAGCTGAATTCCTCTTCACCACTCTTCCTATTACCCCCTTCTGAGTGTTGTCTACTTCCTGTACCATAGTAGGAACTGCTAGATTCCTTCACAACACATACACACATATCTACCCCTTGCAGTCTAATTTTTCATAGGATCAAAGTCTTAGGTGTGATTTTCTTTCTCATGAGTTTCTGTATAAGGAAGGGAGCAGGAAAGTTGGCATTTATGTTCCTCCTGGGTTGACTGTGTTACCTTAGTTCTCATAGGGGAGCAGAAGTGGCTCTTCGGTTTTACTACACAAAGGCAAAGGCAGCCAGTATTTTATAAAGCATAGTGATGGAAAACTAAGTTCCCCAGGAATCAACTGATGAAGATTAGATACTGAAAGTTAGTGTCTTTGCCAATTACAAGAGCAAAGATCAAACACTTAACATCATAATCTCAGAAATAAGATGTGGGCATTCTTACTTCAAGATGGTGTGCATGAGGCACATGGAAATCTTTGGGAACAGAACAAGGGTCATCCAGTCTGGACTAAAATTAGCTAAGACCTGGGAGAACTGGATCTATATCAGAATCTCCTCCCTGGGCTTTGTTACAAAGATATACACATACAGGGCTGAGCGTGGTGGCTCACACCTATAATCCCAGCACTCAGGAGGCTAAGGCAGGAGGATCACTGTGAGTTCAAAGCCAGCCTGGGCTACATTGTGAATTCAAAGCCAGCCTGAACTGCATAGTGAGATCCTGTCTCAAAAAAAAAAAAAAAAAACAACAATATTTAAAGTAAAATGTATCTCATTCTCATTTCTGGAAGTGGCTTTAGTCATTACCAAGAGATATCTTGTCTTCAGAAAATCACTTGTCTCTGAATAGGTTTTACTTGTCAAGAGGGCAAATCAGTTAGGAATATCTGTTATAGAATGTTGTGTTAACCAGGCTTATTCAATATCTGTTATAGAATGTTGTGTTAACCAGGCTTATTCAATATCTGTTATAGAATGTTGTGTTAACCAGGCTTACTCAATATCTGTTATAGAATGTTGTGTTAACCAGGCTTATTCATAAACACACAACCTGATAGTGGTGCCTGAGCTACTATCTAGTAGCTTTTGAAAGGAAATATGATCATATATAATACTGGATGGAGATATGATAATGTCTAACATTAAAACATGTCTTCAGAAGTTGTTTTCAGATGTAGCTCAGTGGTAGATTGCCTAACATCACTCCCCAGCACTAATAATATATGCATTTCAAAAGA
The DNA here is from genome assembly GCA_028451465.1 of Erethizon dorsatum. Taxonomy (NCBI): domain Eukaryota; kingdom Metazoa; phylum Chordata; class Mammalia; order Rodentia; family Erethizontidae; genus Erethizon; species Erethizon dorsatum. The sequence goes on from CM051824.1 coordinate 101,365,616, forward strand.
ATCATGTGTTTAGTGTTACATGTCATGAGAACTGTGTTATTTTTCTTGTGTCACACAGAGTGCAAGTTCTTTAGAAGAATGGACAGATGAAATAGGAGGTATGAAAGTTGGAATAATGGCATATCACATGGCCTTCCCCAAAGGCAGCTCACAACATGACTGCTCTCTTTACAAGTTAGAGGTAGAGAATCTCTCTGCTGTTTTATCTTTTTTTTTTTTTTTGTGGGTACCGGGGGTCGAACTCAGTACCTTGTGCGCCAGCAGGCACCCGTGCTGCTGAGTGATATCACCGGCCCTTTTTTCATATGTGGGTACCGGAAGTCCAACTCAGGACCTTGCGCTTGCCAGCCAGGTGCTTATGCCGCTGAGCTATCTTTTTTTTTTTTTTTTTTTTTTTTTTTTTTTTTGTGGGTACCGGGGGGACGACCTCAGGACCTCACGTGCCAACAGGCACCCGTGCCGCTGAGCGATATCACCGGCCCCTTTTTCGTATGTGGGTTCCGGGAGTCGAACTCGGGTCTTCGCGCTTGCAAGGCAGGCGCTTAAGCCGCTGAGCCGTCTCACCGGCCCCCGCTGAGCTATCTTACCGGCCCTGCTTTACCTTATTTTAAAGGGATCACCAGGCCGGTGAGATGACACAAAAAATAAATAAAGGGATCACCAAAAATTAAGTAGGTCCACCCAGGATAATTTTCTTTAATTAACTCAGAGTCAACTGATTAAAGACCTAATCAAGGATGTGATTATCATATCAAATTCACTGGCCCAGCTCATATTCAAGGGGAGAAGATTAGACAAGACATATATACCAGCAGGTGGGAATCTTGGGGGGAACTTCAGAATTCAACCACCACAAATGTTGCCTACCTTTCATCTTTGAGAACATATTACGGTATGACAAAAATATTAAAAATAAAATCTCTCACCAAGTATCACATATCATACTGACACTAAGTCTTTTTTCAACAATGTTTTCTTGTTTTCCTCCTAAAAAATTTTTTTTTTTTGTGGGTACCAGGGGTTGACCTCAGGATCTCGCACGCCAGCAGGCGCCCGTGCCGCTGAGTGATATCACCGGCCCTTTTTTCGTATGTGGGTACCGGGAGTCGAGCTCAGGACCTTGCGCTTGCCAGGCAGGCGCTTATGCCACTGAGCCATCTCACCGGCCCTTCCTCCTAAAATTTGAAACTTTGGACTGTTTTGTGTATTTGAATACAGGTTTCCCCCAAAATGAACATTAGGCTGCATCAGGAAAAACCAATCTGACAACCAGCCATCTGTAGAGCTAATACATCCTAAGCAATGATTTGTAATGGGGAGCCTGGAAAGTCTGGGGGATACCAAAAGCTAAACTAAAGCATTCAAGCCATTAATTTAGAAGAGGATGCCCCTGTTGCTCCTTGTAAAGATGTAGGTGAGTATATTAGTCAGGTTTCCTGTTGCTGAGACACAATACCTGACAACTACAATTTAAAGGAGGAGTGATTTAATTCAGCTCAGGGTTTGTGGGGTTCAGTCCATGGTTAACTGGCTCCAAGGCAGGAACATTATGGCAGAAAAGTAGTAGAGCAAAGTTGCTTCATGGCATCTGGGAAGCAAAGCAGGGGAACGGTGCCAGCTGGGGACCATTGTTAGTGTCACGTCTGGCTCCTGGTCAGGAACCAAAGATGTCACATCTGGGGGATGAGCACTGCAACTCTGCTGTCCAAGCAGCCCACCAGAATTGTAAACTCAGCCCCAATAAAAAATTAGAGGGATAAAGTTTAACAAAAGAAAGATACTTTATTTGTAAAGAGGAAAATGGAGGGGAGGAAAGGAGAAGATGGATAGCTACCCTGATAAGAATGAGTCAGGGTAGGAGGCTCCAGAAAGATGGAGGACCCATGGGCCCTTTATTCCCAGCTGCTTTTATGGGAGGGTGTCAGTGACCCCACCTCTCCCACTTGGAACTTGCCATGACTGGATTGGCTTCCGGGCACCTCTGCCTAAAGTCATTTCTTCCAGTGGTCCCTGTGAAGCTTCATTTTGTCTATTTGTCTACTTGTCCTTGACCTACCTTTTAAGGCCTTACCTTTGCCTTAGTTGGGCAAAGGTTGGGCACTTAGTGGGCAGCTAGTTGGCAAGGAGGTACCTTCTTCATGGTTAGCTTGGTGTTAGTAAGGGGGCATGTGGATATCTATTGTACTCTATAATGACCCTAGAGTGAATAATATAGTGACTCTAGAGTGAATATACATGTATATATAGGTATATAGTAGTGCATAGGTATGAGTACATATTGCCTTAAAGTTAGCCCCCCTCTTTGTTTCCTCTATATTCTATTGGAGATGGGGGCGGCTTATCATTTGTGCACTTGGCTTTCTCTCTGTGTTACGCCTGTCAGCTCTTTGTTGGTCTCTTGGTGCAAGTCCCAGGGTCATTTGGCTCCTTTCTTTATCTGGTTCTTCTCTTTTTCTCTACCCCTATCTTCGACTATTTTTAAAGGGAATTTCTCCAGTAAAGTTTGTTTTTACTCCTAGTCAGGATTAGCTAGAAGATGTAATGAAGGCCCTATTCTATTTTTTCTTCTACAGGCTCCTACCAGTACATTAGGACCCAAATTCACACCTCCACAACCCACCCAGACACACCCATGAGTGTGCTCTACTAATCTGCTCGATATTTCTTAATCCAGTGAAGTTGACATATCAGGATTAACCGTCAAGGTGAGTTATTTGGCTTTTGCCCTGTTTAAAGGAAGATGGTTTACAAAGAAAACCTCACTGCAAAGAATTTAGGAAATGGTAGAAGTAGAGTATAGGGTTTCATGGTAAAAACCACCAAAATGGTTTCCCTTTTCCCCCTGGGTTTTATTCCCAGATAACTGAACAACCTTCTCATTTGAATATGGTTTTACAGGTATTTACTGACCAATGGGCACGGGAAATCCAGTATTCTTGATTATATTTTTAAATGAAAAATAATAGACACTCTAGCTTATATACTTTGTGTGAGTTTGATTGTTAATTAGCTCTCCAGCATCCACTCATCTCTAAATATACTAAAAGAACTGACTTTCTGGCCATAAAGTTGAAGACTAGGCTCTAAATGACTTGACCAAGGACACTGTCATCCCCTGAGACCCTGACTGGCTCCCAGCCTAGACAACAGTTTTGTCTCAACGTTCTCTTACTGCGGCGTGTTTGATTGATAACATGCTTTGAGAAGACAATGTCAGTGACCTTAATGTTCTCAGGCAAACTCAGCTGGCGGTACAGGCTGACAACCTGCATGTGTTTTTTTAGCTGAAATGAGAAAGTGGTTGCTGCAGTCACCACGGCAACAGCGAGGCTGGAACCCTTGGGAGTTTTCAGCAGAGAAACAAGGGCAGCTGTGAGGAATGCTTCAAATGGGATTAATAGTGACTAACTTTTAGGATTAGCCTTCTGGGAATCCTTTATGTTTTTCCTAGTAAATATAAGTATGTACTGTGACTGTTCCCCAACATGAAATACTTCTCTTGGCTTTTATGCAATATGTGTACTCTTTTCCCTTTTCTGGATTTCATAAATAGTTAGTAAGTCTTCACAACAGCCTTCAATTTAAAAGATGGGGAAAGAGAGAAAAAGAATTTGTTTTGGGATACAGAGAAAAACAGGTTTTATGTAAGTTTTGATTCTGCATTCCTGGGTTTTTTTTTTTTTTTTTTTTCACTTATAATCTTCCCACTCGGCTGTACTTATCTCCAAAATTAAAGAAGGGCAAAGTAAGATGCTACATCCAAGCCCAGGGCTAAGATAAGCTGTTTTTAGGACTTTGAGGACAAAGCTTATATTATATACCTAGCTGGACTGACCCACGAGCATGGGAGACACTTTTGGTGTGGTCTGGAGCCAGTATGGGAAGCAAAAGGGTCAACCGGGAAAAATTTTACCTCCCACTGTCAAGTGCCAATGCAGACTGCTGTTGAATCTAAGGATACTAAAATTAAAACTTGCTTTCCTAGTGGCTATGAAGGTATATTTGCAAGGTAGGAGAAAACTTTAATAGTTTGATTAGTTGACTTATAACTCTGAAATATTGCCTATATAATATGGGGGTCTGAATTGGTACTGTCTGTAACTTCAAGCCATGCAAAGGTGAGGAGAGAGGCTGAGCTGTTATACACAGGTCTGAAAAGCTTGCTTTAAGGTTCACTCTGCTGACATTTTAATATGCTACTCTATTTGCTGGTGGCGGCAAGATTTACCCACACTAAAATACCAGAAATGAAGCTTTTTGTGTCAGAGCAGGAGAAAGGATTCCAAGTTGTTGTTCTCTTTTATTTTTTTTTTTCTTTAAAAAGTCTTTTTATAAAGTGGGGACAATAGTATCATCTATGTTCAAAGTCGAACATTTCTATTGATTAGGCCAATAGCAGCTATTGTATAAAATCGTGTCTTTGTTAGCAGGTGAGAACTAGGCTAGGCCAGGGGAAGGTCTCCCCAACACTCCAATTCCTTTGGAATGGCATTCCTTGAAGTCCAGGTGACCCCCTCTGTCACCGTGGGGAAGTATCAAGCTGAATATCCACCAGCCTCAGCATGGGGCCTAGAGTCTGGTAAAGATGCAGGCCTTGGCTGTGACTGGTAGTGAGCCAATGGGCAGGAATGATGATGTTGGCATTTCCTAGGTCAGAAAGATAAGGGTGATTCCTCAACACAAGGCCCAGGGTGTAATTCTCAGTTGTGTCTTGGAAGTCTAGTCTTCAACATATCTGTTCACTGAGAGAGTCACTATTTTAACTATTGTCATCAGTTAACACAAGGTATTAAGTTGGTCACCTTACCAGAGAGAAGAGATGGAATTGGAGGAAGGAGGTTCCAGTCTAAGGAAGGGAAGAGAAGGTGTGGGTGGTCTGGATCAATTGTTTTCAAATTTTAGATAGAACAGAATCATCTGAGAATTTGGTACAACACAGGTTGTTGAGCTACACCTAGTCCCTCTGATTCAATAGGGGAGGGACCTGAAAACCTGAATTTCTAATTAGCCGCAGCTGATGCAGATGTGCTGGGTTTCTACCATATTTGCAGAATCATTGATCTGGAGCACTGGGCACTGTTTTGAAAGGCTACATATTTATTCTACGGGTCATTGAAGTCAGGAAGTAAGCATGGGAACAGCATGGGGTAGGCTAAATGTGCTATGCGTTGGGGCTAGCACTAAAGATGAATCTGGCCAGCTTCCCATCTCAACCTAGGAATATGGCTTTCAAATCTCTTGTCCTGTCTGGTATTTGATGATTGCTGCTCTGGACACACAGTAGGTGCCCAATGAACATTTGCTGACTCAAGTATTGCTCAGATAGGATTTCCAGAGATCAAGGAGTGCACAACTACAAAATTAATAGGCATATCTCCTGAGATGTTAATTTATCTGGCATCTTTACAGAACGAGTTGGGTTTTCCAGATAATTAAAGTCAGGGCCTTTCTAAAAGATGAGGGAGGCACTCTGGGCAATACAGTCAGTGCAGGCTCCTAAGACAACACTTGAAAGGAATCACCCTGTCAGCATCTTTTGTAGGCTTTCTTGGGTTATCTTTATTCAAGACAGAAGCTTGGAAAATGAATTTTAATGATGTTCCAAAATAGACGTATAAGGTCCTGCATTGCTGTAGGGCCTAGGGAAGCTGTGTTCTGTGCCATGTCCTAGTCCAGTGCAGTTGTAGGTCAAGTGGAGGTGGTGCTGGGTGTGCACACATGTGTGTGTGTTACACAGAGTGCTCTGTTATACACAATCATTCAGCAGCTCAGTCTAATGGAGGCTCTTTCTTTGAGAAGTTCTCAAGGTTGCTCTGAATGTCGGCATTCAAGTAGCAGAGGAATGAAGAGCACGAAGGATTATGATGGGTGTCACGTTGGTGAATAAAACCTTCCTTTGGCTAGGATTTCATTATATGGCTTCATCAAGCTGCAAAGTGGTGGGGTGAGGTGGCACAGATGGAAATATCATCTCTGGCTGGGCACCCACTTTTCAGCAACAACTCTACACTATAAAAGAGAGGAACACAAATTTTGGTTGCATAGCCAAATATGCCCCATATGGATGGAAATCTTCATAAAATATATGATCCCTGTTCCTTACTGATGTACATAATTTATTTTCTTGGAAATTTAGTGCAATGTTTCCCAGTGTGTGTTCTTAGTTAGCTTGATCTTATAGGGTACTTCCAAAACAAAACTGAATAAGACAAAGTTTTGAGGTCAAAGAGTTTAGGAAATACTGTGTTCCATATTTCCTTCTTGGGAAATCATAACATGCTTTAGCATCTAAAGGGTTACTAGAAGTTGTAAAGAAACTAGTTATTTTAATTTAATCTGATATTTTTCTACTTTGTCATGGAACATTTTGTTTTAGCATCATGCTTTACAGTCTCATGGATCTAAGGTCATCATTATTGTCAGTGATTGCTTTCTGCCCTAGTATGGTTACACAGCTATTGGGGTACATAATTTTTCCTCACACCAAATGATCTGGACTGTGGTGATTTTGAGCTCTTTTGTCCTTTTGTTTGTTTGCTTTGCTTTTGTTCTTCTAATTCACTCCTTGTTGAATTATTGGTTCTACATTTTTAAGATGTTAGTGTCTTGCCTTAACAGTGTTTCTTCTATTTTGGCCTTCTCCTTGGCTTCTTCTAGTCTTTGGGTTGAGAAACAGTCATTAAGCTTGGTAGAATATATTAAAAATAAACTTCTAAGAGAGCCTTGCAAGAGCAAGGGTGTATCTCCTTTGAGTTAAGTGAATATATTTTGTAAAACCTATTTTTGTCACTGTGATGCTTTTTGGTAACTTTCTGTTTCTTACCTGTATTCTAGAAAAAAGCGAACTGAGAAGTTAAACCAATGACACTGTTTTATTGGGGGGGGGATGTTGTTGAGAGAGGGTCTCACTATGTAGTTAAGGCTGGTCTTGAACTCACTATGTAGCCTGGTTTGGCCTTGAACTCATGGAATTCCTCCTACCTGAGTATCCTGAGTGCTGGGATTACAGGTATGTGTGACCACGCCCAGCTGCTACTGTTCTTATCTGGCCAATAAACCCAGTTGTACCCAGTAACTCAGCTGATCATAAAACATAAATCAACCAACCCCGCCCCCAAAAAGCCTTACCATTGATTCTTCCATAATCCAATTTCAACAAAGGAACACCTAAATGTAAATTATATATTAACATGTATGACTCTTGCTGTTCATCTCAAATTATTTAAATGGGTGGATTTTAAAAACACAGTCATTCTTTTATCTATTCCTCTTGATCTTTCCCACTTGTTTTCTAGAGCTGTGAGATGAGGGAATAAAATATTTTCTGAGTGATGACTTGTAGTTCTGTGCTTCCTTTACATCTGGCCCAAGTTTTCAATCAAAGTATCAAAAAACAAGCTTCAAGGGAAAGAAGAAACAGCGTTTGTTTTACGTATTTAATAGTTCTTTATGGGTTTCCACAATGAAGGATATCTAATTACCATTGTGCATTTATGAAGAAAATTTCTGCACATTTAGAGAAACTGTTTGGTCCCATGGAATGAAAACAAAACAAAACAAAATAACAAAATGAAATAAAAGCTCCCTGTTGTGCCAGGTGGTTGTAAGCATGAGTATATATTTTAGTTCCCTATGTGTTGCATTGTATGATTTAAGAGGTTCAGATGACAAGAAGAGAAAGAAAAACTTCTGTTCTTTTCTATCAGGTATTCTTAGAAATGCCAACTCATTTTTGTAGAGTATAAATAACATAAGTTAATGAGAAAATGAATCACTTCCAGCACAGTATGGGAACAGTGACAACATGGTAGCACGGTTTGCTTAAGAAGCTTGAAAGCAGAATTCTCTGAGTTTTAAAAGTTACAATTGAGGGCCGGTGAGATGGCTCAGCGGCGTAAGCGCCTGCCTTGCAAGCGCGAGGGCCCGAGTTCGACTCCCGGATCCCACATACGAAAAAGGGGCCGGTGATATCGCTCAGTGGCACGGGTGCCTGTTGGCGCGCGAGGTCCTGAGGTCGTCCCCCTGGTACCCACAAAAAAAAAAAAAAAAAAAAAAAAAAAGTTACAATTGGACTACCCAAGGGATCCAGTAAGACTGTGAAGAGGGCTTGCACCTCAAATGAGCTAAGGGTTGTCATCAAAGTTAATTAGATATATGTTTAATAGTAATATATGTTACTGCACCCAGTGGTGATTAGGTATAAATAGTACTCACAGCCAGGAGTCTGTTACAACCAAGTCAAGCATGTCTAGAATTGTGGTTGGTATCAGACCCTATTTTACCTCAGAGAAGCAAAGCTGAACATTGGTTATAGTGGTAGAGAAAAATTTTGTTGAGAAAAAGAAAACAATTGCAGTAGGGGAAAAGACACTCATTATAGAACTGAGTGGAGATTTATAGTCAAGGAACGTGGAGATGGGTCTGTGGATGAAAGACTACTAAGAGTAAGCATCAGAGACAAGGGGGATTCTGGTTAATCTGACTTGATAGGATTCTGGCTGAAGGCAGACCAGGGTGATCAGGTCTGAAGGGTGGGGAATAAGGAATTTGATCACATGTCTAAGGTAGGGATTCTTGCTGAGCTAACTTAGCAGTATTGCTAAAACTGGGCATTGCAAAGACATAGAAGTCCAAACTTGGGATGTATCCAACAAATGGGCTCAGAAAAGCTTGACTAAAGTTTGGTCAAGTTTCCCTCCATATCCCTTCTTTCTCCCACTGCAGTCCTTTTTTCTCTTAACTGATACTCACTGACAGTCCCTAGACCCTGTGGGTCAAAAAGAACCACAAAGATGACAAACAGATCTCAGCAGAGTCTTGCTCAGCTTGGTTGGTACTGGCTGCTAAGAGCTCCAAGTAAGCAGTGACTGGGTTATGGCGTCAGTGGGACAGAATGGCACAGGGTGGGAAAAAGGACTGCAGCCAGCATGCCCTGGGATGGAAGCAGACTTCATGAAGTCTACAATTTGTACAATTTATAAAATATATTAAATATGAAACAGATTTCCATGGACTCGGAAGGGGGATGTGCAAAGGAGGGGCCCTACAATCTATTCTTCCCAGTAAATCCGCCTCTGATCAAGGTACGGAGCTGCCGTAACTATTTTAGCCTAATATTCTAATCTCAGTGGCCTATTGTACTTCCACCTAGTCCAACTTATCGTTTTTTCTTTTTTTCCTTTATGGCTAGTGCTTCTTGTGATCTATTTGTCATGATAATTTTTTTTCTGTTCTCTTTTAAAAGCTAAGTTGTTAGACATTTAGGTCTATAAATCATCTGGAATTGATATGTTGCATAGTGTGAGATAGAAGTCAAGATTAATTTTATTTTTCTATATGGACAATCAACTGACCCAGCCTCACTTTTTTTTAAATGGATCATCCTTTCTTCACTGCAGTGTTCAGTCATTTTTATCTTAAATTAGGAAACCTTGTGTGTTTTTAGATTCTATTCTGTTTCATTGATCTACTTGCCTATTCTTTCACCAATACTACACTATTCTACTTTTTACTACCATAGAACTTTAGAGTAAATCTTGATACTTGGTATTCTTCGTCTTCTAGCTTTATTCTTATTTTTCAAGGTTATCTCGGTGGTCCCAATTTTTTTCATTTTCCTATAAATTGTAGAATTAAATTGTTGATTTACACACACATACATGCATACACACACACTCACACTTCTACGGGGATTGAGATTGGAATTGTCTTAAATATAGAGATTAACTTTGGGGAGAGCTGGCAAAATCAAAATTTCATAACAGAAGATCCTACCATACTCTGTGTGATTGTAATCTTTTGAAATTTGTTGAAGTTTCCTTATGATAAATTTTTGAAATGTTCTATATGCACTTAAAAAGAATGAATATTCTGTCTTACTGGGAGCAGTGTTCTAGTTATGTCAATTAAGCAGGATTTTTAATTGTGTTGTTTAGATCTTCTAAGTCCTTACTGATTTTGTCTCATAAAAAATGAATCAGCCATCAAGAGAGGTATTCTAAAGTCTCTTTTTTAGTTGAGCTCTGCTTTATGTGTCTTGAACCTATGTTACTGAGTGCATACAGATTTAGAGTTGTAATATCTTTCTGGTGGATTGACATTTTGATCACTATGAAATATCTCTCCTTAATTCCAGAATTGTTCTAACCATAATGCCTACTCTGTTTAAAAGTTCTCATATAGTTAATATACTGAGAAGGCTAGATGGTATAAAATATATTAAACTTGGATTTCTCTGAATAGACAATTGTTTTCTTTATCTCATTTATATCTTCTCCTTTCTACAATGATAAACATGGGAGTTACTTGAAAAAAAATAGTAGACAATAACTCTAGGTTTCTACTTACATAAGGAAGTAGTCAAGGGGCTACTTTGTGCATTGTGCAAAGTACACATAACAGGACTTCGTACACTGTATAAGAGAATACACAGCTGGATTTCTTTGGTTTGGGTCTCAGCAATTGCAATCCTGCTCCTGCTGAGTAAATCCCTCTTTGGGTTGATCTTATTAACATGTTCTCATATAGAACTCTGAACGATATAAGGGCCACACACATAAATACATGAAAAATTTTCTTTTATGGTTTTGAAGATGTTTAGAAAAGTTGACAACCAGTCTTAAAGTGTCATTGATAGCTACTACATTACTTCTTTATTAATGGATATTTCAGTATCATTTGTATCATCTTTAGGAGCCAATCTAAGTGGAAAAAAAGTACACTCAATCATCCATGCTTGAGAAAGCATGGAATTAAACTGGTAATTGGACTGTGCAAACAATCTGGTATTTTATGTGAGTAATAGATGTAATATCTTTCCTCATTTAGTGTTTATAAGAATTAGCATTTTTCAAAGAAAAATTATGATAACAGTTGAAATTTATTGAGCATTTAAATTCTGTGCCAGCCATAATTCTATTTTTTTTTTTTTTGTGGGTACCAGGGGATCGACCTCAGGACCTTGCGCGCCAGCAGGCGCCCGTCCCACTGAGCGATATCACCGGCCCCTTTTTTGTATGTGGGTTCCGGGAGTCGAACTCAGGCCCTCGCACTTGCCGGGCAGGCGCTTAAGCCACTGAGCCATCTCACCAGCCCAGCCAGCCATAATTCTAAACACTTAAATTTCACAAAGCCCTGTGTCATAGGTAATATTGTCCTCATGTTACAGACAAGGCAGCTGAGGAGAATAAATAATTTGGCCATGGTTAAAAATCTAGCAAGTACCAGAGCCTGGATTTGAACTCAGGAAGTCTTCTTTAATACTACATTATACCAAGTAGACTGTTAAGCAGAAAATAAAAATTCTACAGTGGAGAAGTCATATCTTGGATTGGTTGTTCTAAGGAAATGGGCATGGCCTAAGAGTCAAACCCCCCTGAGAGGTTTTGGCTAGGTTGGAGATAGACTGGGGGGTCTGATAGAAGCTCTGGAATGTGCTGGTCTTCTCTAGGTGACACAATCAGAGTGACTGGGCTGTTTGGTAATATTATCATTGCCCAGTGGGGAGATTTAAACTTGACTTGGAAACCACTATACTCAGGTATCCAGTTTTTCCGTGTTTTATGAAACACCAAGTTCTGCCATCATCTTCCTGACATGTGGCTATCCAACTCACCGTGGATTCCCTAATTTCCAGCTGGAATCTGCAAGGTGTGAATTAGGTGAAAATTGTCTTAAGCCCCATCACCCTCTTAAATTCTTCATTTCTTCCTCCCCAATCTCCTTTCTCCTCTCCAATAATCAAGGTACCTAATCATCATCATCACGAAGCTAATATTCATTGAGCATTTGCTGTATACTTGGCAAGGTATTAAGCACAGTGCAATCATTTTCTCCTTTTGCTCTCACAACCACCTTACGTGGCAAATACTTTCATCACTCCTGCTAGCAGAGGAAGGCACCGAGGCTCAGAGAGGCCAGCCACTTACTCAGTCAAGAGCCAGTGAGTAACCAAGCCATGTTTTAAACAGGCCTGTCTGATCCAAAGCCCAAGTTCTTAACTCAATATTCTGTGCTGTTCAAAGACTCATCTTTAGTAACGGAGTTTCAAGTATGAACTGGAAGGGAGAAAATATGTGGTGAGTCTGAAATCTTTTCTCTTCACTGCATAAGAGGCTGCTTCCTCCTCATAATACTGTTTGGCTACACTTGAACTCCAGAGTGCTTTTCTACCATGAATCTCAGTTACGGCTTCCGTCAATCAATATTCTCTCTTCCATGTTTATCTGTGCCTCTTGATATATCTTGAGTTCCTTAAAAAAATCTATTTTTTCTTATATTATCTAGTGGAGGGACTGGCACATAATAGTACTCAATACAATTTTGTTGTTTGAAGACATTGAAGGAGTCCACAATGATTGCATTGACAGCGCATGACTTTGATATTTAATATTGCTTTTTACAATATGTCTGGTGTCCTGAATAACTAACTTAAAGATAGTAATACGCAATGTATTAACCATTGTTACCCTCCTATTATGTTGTTTTGAAAATTTGTTCTTCTTTTGATTTGTTTTGTTTTTTCTTCTCTTTAAAATAAAATTAAAAAAAAAAAATATTTGTGATACCAGGCAAGGCATTTAACTTTTCTGAGGATCTGTGCCTGACTGTGGAACATGGGATTATTCTTCAAAGTGTTAATGATTTTTCGTGACAGGATTTTTTGACCTGGAGACAGTAAAAATGAGAGTGGGCCAAATATTGCAAGCATACCCACTCTTACACAAGCAGTTTCATTGGGTAGGGGAGGGGCTCCAGCTGAATTGGAGCTTCTTGGAAGTGGGGCCAGCATTGGTTGAGAGAGGGACCAAGCTGCTCACACAGAACAAAGAGAGTAGCAGGTATTTTTAAAAGGTTTCTTTGTTGTTGTTTTATTGGTATATGTTTGCAATACTGACTAGCGATGCTTGTTTTGGGGGATTGGTACGTGCATATAACATATATGATCATTTTAACCCCTTTATCTTCATCTCACTTACCTCCCTGACTCCCATTCCCTCCCCATCTTCCAGAGTCTGCCTTCTCATTTCCTGCCATCTCTCCTTTCTCTCTCTCTCTGTCTCTCCTTCTTCCTTCCTATTTTAGGTTTCTCATGTAAGAAAAAAAATGTGTGGTATTTAACTTTCTGTGTTCCCTTATTTCATGTAGCATCATGGGCTCAAGTTCTACCCATTTCTTGAAAATAACATAATTTCATTCTACTTTATGGCTGGACAATATTCCATTATGCATATTGGTATATATAACATTTTCTTCATTTACTCATCTGTGGATGGACAGGTAGGCTGTTTTCAGAGTTTAACTACTGTGACTGGCACTGCTATAAACATGGGTACATATGTATCACTACAGTACAATGTCTTTAATTCTTTCAGGAGATGTAAAGCTGGGTCAAATGGAATTTCCATTTTTACTTCTAAGGAATCTCCATACAGGATTCTATAGTGATTGTCTTAGTTATTTTCTTTGTTGCTGAGATACAATACCTGACATCTGTGAATTGAGGGAGAAAAGTTTATTTTGGCTCATAGTTTATAGAGGTTTCAGTCCATAGCTGGCTCCAAGGCAGGGAGGCATGGCAGAGGAGGAACAAATCATGGCATGGTGGCAGGAAGCAGAAAGAGATCAAGGGAGGAAGGAGAGAGATATACTGTTCCCGGCCACGCCCTGGCTTGGGGGGGACATTTGGGTATAAGCCATAACAGTGGTTATACTAGCAACAGATTTTTATTGATTTGCTGGGGTAGGCTAAAGTCTGGTAATTTCCATTAGCAAGGGACACAATTCCGAAAGATGTTTCTTCTTGTGACAGACTTGGGTCACTAGGTAGTCACCATCAACTTGTCCTAGAGGCTGTTGATTTTTTGTGTAGCTGTCGCTATCATTCTGTACAAAACATCCCTCATAGGTGTGAGTCCTATGTTAGGGCTGAAGGACAGCACCCCTGTGGCTGCTGAAGAAGCACAAGTGTAGGGGCATAAAAAAGGAGAGAGAAAAAGAAAATGAAACACACTAGTTCCAATGAGCGATAGGCCAAGTTAACTCTGTATTATAGTCTTGGATACAATGTTTAAAAAATGATCAACGTGTCAACATGCAGAGCTGAGTAGAATCTGATTCAAGGGTTAAGATAGCAAAGAGGTTGAAATAGGAAGGCAGAAATGTCAAGCTTTTTATCCTATTTTAGTTGCCCATCAGACATCTACAGGCCCAAGTGAAGAGTTAGTATTTTAGCGAAAGTGGTCTTCAGCTGCCTGGGATGTAACCTAGGCAACTGTTATTATAGCTACAGGTCAGAGGTATTATCTATGGCAAAGCTATCGGGGATCTAATATTGCATTGCCCAGGTATGTGACCTCCAAAATTAGTGATTTTTAAGTTGACTAAGAGCAAGTGAAGTAAAAGGGCTGTTTTAGGTTTTTCCTTGGTAACAATTTCTCATTTCATGTAAACATTGTGCTTTTGTGGTTGTATCAGGGTCTCATGACCGGCCTGTTCACAATAGTAGAGAAACAGCATGCCTTGCTACAAAGGATAATAGTTTAACGTGCCCAGAGGTGTATTTGTCATTCCAGCCTTCTGTCCCACCATAGGGGCCTAACTATCTCATTAGGAAATTTAAAGTGACTGCAAGGATATGAAGACACTGAAATTTGCAGGATGCATTCACTAGTTGTGAGGTATACAGTATCACTACTGTTTTCCACGTCAGCTGCCCTGTGCCTTTTCTGTCCCTGTGCCTTTTTCTGTCTAAAGCATCCTGATCCAGTGGACAGCTGGCTAAGCTAATTTGTCTCCCCAGCACCCAGCTGTGTTCCTTCAGAGTAGTAGGTGCTATTAATCAGTATTGCCCATGCTAGACAGATAATCTGCTTCATTTAGTTTTGAGGCTTATATTCTTTAAAGTCTTCTGCCCACGTTTGCTCTAGGTCCTAAGGAGGTGTTAAATGAGCATAAATCTGGTTAACTATTAGGACGAGTAAATAAAGTAAGGGTCTACACAGCTCAGGTAGCAGATAATTGGCTCCCCAACCGCTGGAGGTTAAGTATAGCAGCTCATCAAAGCACTGTGTTCCTCCTAACAGTCTTTACATTCACATTCAACCTGCTTTCCTAAAGGCAACAGAGAACATAAAAACTTCAGGAATCTGACATCTTATAAAGCTTTTAGAAAGCAGTGAATCAAGCACTCAAGAATTACATTTAGCATTCACTTCAGATTCCACCTTCTCTTGCTTTTTTTTTTTATTTTTTATTTTTTCCTTATTATGATTCTTCATTTTAGGGAGAATTCTTTCTTTTTCTCTTCTTGAAGACTGTATTTCCAATCATAACAAATTCTCTCAAGGTTTTCTGAAGCCTTTAAACACCTACTACCATGCAAAAGTGGATGTATTTTTCAGCTTTTGTTTTCCTTCTCATTTTTAAAAAAGATTTGTTCATTCAAGTAAACGTGATAACCTTACCAAAAGGGCTTTAGCCATTAAAAACAAGAACATATCTAGCATAAGTTCACCATTTTCTTTAGCAATCATATGTGGAACTATAATAATACTTAGAATCATTAAATTATATGTTTAAAAATTCTTTTAAACTTCTTTTTAACCCAGTAACTTTATTTCTGGTAAGCAATTCTGAGGAAATAATGAGAAAGATGGCATTTACTGTAATAGCAAAAAATTGGGAAAACCTCAAAGTCCCAACTTTGGGGGAATAGTTAAATAAATTATTGTTCATTAAGTAATTTGCTGCCTTTAAAAATATTTTCAGGGCCGGTGAGATGGCTCAGCGGCGTAAGCGCCTGCCTTGCAAGCGCGAGGGCCCGAGTTTGACTCCCGGATCCCACATACGAAAAAGGGGCCGGTGATATCGCTCAGCGGCACGGGTGCCTGTTGGCGCGCGAGGTCCTGAGGTCGACCCCCCGGTACCCACAAAAAAAAAAAAAAAAATATTTTCAAAAAATTAATTACATGGAAATATGCTCACTAACAGTAGTCTGTAAAATCTAGGTATATTTATTTTTGTATAATTGATATCCCACTTAGCAAATTATACGTATTTATATAGAAAGGAGTCTGGAAGGAAACGCAGCAGTATGTTAACTGAGGTTACCCATGATGGTAAGATATATGTAAGATTTACTTTTGGTCTAACTATTTTGTATTTTCCAAATGTTTTGCAGTGTGGATGTTCAAATTTTACAATAAAAAATTTAGTAGGTACCAAGATCTTTCCACCTCCGCCCTCCAACTGGCCACTATACAAGTTTAAAATGCCTGATACAACATTTACTGTTATTACACTGGCATTTTTTTATATTATGGTAGAACATTGAAAGTACTGTATTTCTACCAACATCAAAGAATAGAAATGAAGGGCGTGAGCAGCAGAGCTCAAGCATCTATAACCTACATTGACCCCTTCCTATGTATTTTTGCATATTTCCTTGACTTTGTAGGTCCATTTGACTAGGCAGAAGGTAGAACTTTCTAGAAGAGTCCCCAAGTCTTTCAGACTAATAAAGCATCTTTAGTACCCTTCATCATTGGATTCTGCACAGTTCCAAACAGAGCAAGCTGGGATAGTGAATAGGGCAGGAGGACTAATAAATCAGTTTAGGGCCTAATTTAGTTTGTTCAGGGTTATGAGTTAGACATGAGTTTCAATGGCAGCTGGGTCTCTCACTAGCTGCTATCTCTCTGCTCCTTAGTTCCCACATGTGGATTAACTGAACTAATTGAAGTTAGCACAATTGCTGACTCCATAGTAAGCACTCAGCAGAAGTTAGCTCTTGAACTTCAAAAGAAGTGGAACCCTTTCATCAACTCTGCAGTCATAAGTTAGAACAGTCTCAGCAGGTGTAGTCAACTAGCTACCTTCTGTGTAGGAAGGAAGCAATTAACAGTCTGAGTCTCATGGTTTGTTTTTGTTGGGGGTAGGGAGAGAGGATGGGCTCAGAAAGCCCCATAATAGTTGTGCCAGGGAAGCGTGAGTTGGAGGTGACCAGGCAGGAGTTGTGAGAGAGGGTTCAAATATGGAGGGATAGTTTGGTGGTAGAGACAGAAAGAGCTCGGTACCCACCACCTTAGGGGCAGCTGGCTGAGGGGTGTGTGGAGCTGCCACTCCTGAGCCTTCCAGGTACCAAAGGGCAGGAAGAGGAGGCCTGTCACTTGGCACTTCCTCTCTAGGACAGCAGTAAAATGCTACAACCCAGTGAGAGTGAAGAATGGACAGTACGGGGAAAGCTGCTGAACTTAGCTGGAGGAACAGGCAGCAACCTGGGTTCCCTCTGGAACATTGGAGTGTCAGGGCCATGTAGTGGAAAGTAACTCTTCTCACCCTCTGACTCTTTCACTCGTTGCTGCCAGAAAGTACAGATACCATCTCATCAGTTCAAACAGCTGCTCACATACACTTTTTTTTTTTTTTTTTTTTGGTGGTTACCGGGGGTCGACCTCAGGACCTCGCGCACCAGCAGGCGCCTGTGCCGCCGAGCGATATCACCGGCCCTTTTTTCGTATGTGGGTCCCGGGAGTCAAACTCAGGACCTCGTGCTTGCCAGGCAGGTGCTTATGCTGCTGAGCCATCTCACCAGCCCTCACATACACTCTTGAAAAGTGAGACAGCAAGAAGTTTTCAGGGTGATAAGAGAGAGAAACAAACAAACAAACAAACCTAAAACATAGATTTTGACATTTTGAGTTTTGAATTGCTCTAGAAAGAAATTAGTTCCTGGAATGGTCTATGACAGAGAATCCCTGTGCTATCAGATGGGGGGAGTGTGAATTAAAAAGAAAACTGGTGTGCTTTGACATTACAAGATTGGATAGTGATTTTTAGAGAAACAGCACAGAGCATCCCTTCCAAAGGCATCTCCTGGTTTTCAGCAGACCTAAGTGGCATAATGAGGCTCATGCCAGTTCTAATTCTCTGGCACTTACCTGGGAGATCAACAAGACAGGAAAAAGTTGGTCTGCTCAAAGCTGGCATTTGGCTTATGGGGTGGGGTAGGTACAAATTTCAGCCTTGACTTTCAGTAGCCCCTGTTCCAGCTGCTAGGGACCATCTTGTTCTCCAACATGAACTTACAGGAAGCACATTTCTACTGCTAGTAAACATGACTGTTTTCCACACCAGACTCCAACATCATGAACCAGGATAGCAATCTAAGGAAAGCCTGTGATAGGGAGAGGTTGCCTTTAGAAGTATGCATCTTCTTTCTGTAATTTGTAGACTTAGAGACAAGCTCTTCTATTGGTCTTTCCTTTTATCTAGAACTCCCCTTCTGGTTTGTAATAAAATTCTTTGCATTTGAAAAAAAATTCATTTCATTAGAGACTTCTTTGGTTCTAAAGGGTTTTTTTTTTTTAGCTTTTAAGAATCCTCTATTACAATGCAAACATCCAAGGAAGGAGCAAAACCTGCAGCTTTGACAGCTGATGCCTTATCAGGATTTATCAGTATTTAGCCAACATTTACTGATTCCTTACTACCTGCTTATGTATATATTTATTTATTCATTTGGTCATCTGTTTATTTGAAGTCACTTTTACTAAGGTATAATTTAAATACAGTGAAATGTGTGCTTTTTTAGCATACAGTTAGTTCCATGCCATTTGAACTTAATTCAGCAATCATGAAACCAACCCCAGAATTGAGCTATAAATCATTTCTATCTCCCCCAAAGTTCCCTCCTGCCTCTTTCCCTCTGCCCTTGGCAACAATGGATCTGTATTCTGTCCGCAGATCCTTGTCTTTTCCAGCCCTTATTATTTGTAAAAACAAAATGCTCCCTCTTTTAAAAAACAAAAACTCCAAAAAACAAAGCAAAGGACCCCCATAGTGTTCTCAATGCTGTTTGCAATCTAGTCGACTAATCATATCCCCTGGGGAGGTTGTGGACAAGCTTCCCCAGTCATTTCCAGTCTCTGCAGTTAGCCAAGCATCTGGTAATTTAGAAGCCCCTGAATGGAGCTGGGGAAAGAGGGAAGGAAAGCCAGAGATAGGGAGGCAGCTGGTGTTACATGGGTGGGACCATTGCTCACTTAACACTCATATCAATGCAAGCTCTGATGGGAAGAAACCACAGTACACTTTGTTTTTTCTGTTTTTGTTTTTTGTGGTTTTTTGAGACAGGGCCTCACTATGTAGTTCAGTTTAGCCTTGAACTACTATAGGTAGCTCAGGCTGGCCTTGAATTTACAGCAATCCTCCTTCCTCAGCCTCCTGAGTACTGGGATTACAGGCATGCAAATACCACCATGCCCAGCCTAACACTTTGAACCAGGGCTCTTGTTTACTCATTCAGCCAAAGCATAAACTCAGGTCAGAGACAAACCTTAAACTCCATGCAGAATGTTTCCCTTCTTGGGTTTCCTCTTCTCTCGCTCAGTGGCATTAACTCTGGGGAACTGCATATGAGGGTGAAGGACAGAGGGAACCAGAATTATTCCCACATTTCTGGCTTTAGTTCTTAGATAGACAGTGCCAGTAGTAGAGGAGAAAAGAAAGGGAAAGGATATTTCATGAGCTTCTGCCACGTGCCAGGTGTACATCATTTCATTTGTCCTCAGTAACCAGACGAGCCTCTGAGATGGGGACCCAGGAATCCTGTTGCCCAACCCCCTGTTGCCCCACATCCTTCACAATGGTTAGGTTTGTACTTTAACACCTTCCTCGCTTTCCTTTCTGTTCTTTCTCATTGCTTCTGTCTTAATTCAGTCTCATCGTCGCTAGTCCTGATGTTTGCAGTAGTCTATTAGGATTCTCTCCACCTCCAATTAAGACCTCCTGGTCTTAATTTATTCTCCCTATGGCTCCCAGTTATTTTTCTAGGTATTAGTTCCCTGAAAATTTCTTCTGTGACTCAGTTTTTGCCTCAGGATAAAATTGTAACTCTTGGTAAGCAAAGTCCTTCATGATCCCTGATCAGAGATACAAGCCCCTCTCCCAACCTCCTCCGTTGTGCCTAGAAATTTGCTGGTGATCATGGGTGGCCACCAGATTTCTAGGCACAACTGAGGAGGTAAAACAGCCTCATGTGTGTCAGGTGAAGCCTTGATAATATAATTCATGCTAATGCTCTTCCCCTTCCTCTCTCCTAACCATGCTCTGGGGTGCACAGGTCAAGTTCCAGGTGAAGCTCCAGTATGGCCTCTGGGAATTTTCTTTAGTTTCCTTACCGAAGACATTCTCAGGCTCTACTTCCCCTACTCCTCGCCATCTCCTGACATCCTTCTCACAGCCTGCATCAGGACTTAGTGCCTTCATGTGCTTATATCCCTAGCTCAGGAGCACTCTTTTCCTTGCCTTTCTGCAGTGTAAGTACTAGTAAAGGACAAAATCCTATTTTAAATTTATTTTTTTTCCACAAAATGACTAACTCAAAGAGTGGAAGTCTGAGCCTAGAAAGTTGGCTGATATTTCTATGCTATTTCTACTACATAAACCATACAAACACACTTGAGATGAAAGATGATTTTATTTTGGGATGTGTTGTGTTTGGGCTGCCTGCTGTCGTTGAGGTGACTGTGGATAGCATGCAATTGGAAAAGAAAGTATGGAACTTAGGAAGAAATTTGGGGTTGGTTTGTCAGTGAATAACTCTGTTTGGTAGTCCTTAAGCACACTTAATTCTAGAGATTCATTTCTACATCATATTAAAATAGTTTATGTATGATACATAAATAAATGATGAATAAATGAAATGATTTGTAGGCAGTTGATTAAAGATTTTTGTTGCTTTTTTTTTTTTCTGAGACAGGGTCTCACCCTGTAGTTCAGGCTGGTCTTAAACTCACTGTGTATCTCAGGTTGTCCTTGAATTTGCAGTAATCCTCCTGCCTCAGCTGGGATTGTAGGTGTGTACCACCACACCCGGCTTTAAAAATATACTGATTCTATTTTGCAGCTTTCCTTCCTCTCTCCCTCATTCTTCCTTCCCTCTCTCTTTCTTTTCCTCCTTCCTTTCCTTCCTTCCTCAAATATTTCCTTTAGATATTGTACCTGTAGTACTTATTGGATAAGACGGCCCCATGTGTAAATGTCAGGTGAAGGCTTGACAGCAGAGGAATGAAGGGTGACTGGTGATGGGAAAATTAAATCCTCCTATAATCTATATCAGCCAACCCAACTAAGCCACCCCCAAAAATAGAAAATGCATGTAAAAGTAGCTAGCCTACTCTGCAAACTCAACTCCAAGACAATTTCCTAGCTCTTCCTCTGTGGAAATTCTGGAGTCTCCACTGGGTTTGGATAAACGATACTCTGATGAGAAGGTGGCCGAGAAGATCCAACAGAGTTCCAACACTTGAAGAGTCAGGAGAGGACCAGGAGTTTGGGGGGAAGGCCAAGAGGCTTGCCCAGGGACAGAGGTATATAGGACAGTAAAGGCTAGAGGGTTTCTAGTAAGAGAAGTGGTCAATAGTCAGAGGGATTCAGTAAGTAGAAGGAAGTAGTCTCTCAATATAGGCAATTTCAAAGCCATCGGTAGGCAGAAGCTAGATTGTCTCAAGCTGGCAAATGAAAGGGAACCAAAGAAACAGAGCAAATGTGAACAACGTTTTGAAGACAATGGGCAGTTTAAAGGAAGGAAGGAAGGAAGGAGAGAGAGTGTAGCCACATACAGTGGGAAATTGCTTACTATTTTAGTCTGCTCAGGCTGCTATAACAGAATACCATTGGCTGAGTGGCTTATAACAGACATTTATTGTATTGCACATAGTTCTGGAGTCTGGCAAGTTCTAGATCAAGGTTTCTGCAGGCTTAGTGTCTAGTGAGGGCCCACTTCCTGGTTCATACATAGCCACTTTTTCTGTGTCCTTACCTGGTGGAGGTAGTGAGGGATCTCTCTGGGATCTCTTTTACAAGGGCACTAATCCCATTTGTGAGGGCTCCACCCAAATTACCTCCTTTAGGCCCCACTTACAAATGCTATCACATTAATGGTTAAGTTTCAACATATGAATTTTGGGGGACAAACCATTCAGTCTATTTCACTTAGTTTTGCCATTGGAAAGCTTAAAGATTCTGAAAGATGATGAAGGGAAGGAGCCAGTTGAAAGGGTGGACCATTGCCCAGTCTTACCTTCCATTCAAGCACATTACCTCTGTCCATTCAAGGCCGCTGCTCCAGAAATTCTCTTTCTCTCTTGTCTTAACAATCTTTTTTCTTTTTTGCTAGATCTTCCCCATAAGACATAGATCCATTAAACTTATTTTATATTAAAATATTTATACAAACAATCAAAACATTTTTGAACTCACTTTCTACTCTCAAACCGTTGCCTGTTTCTCTACTTCCATTCTCCACAAAACTTCCTGAAGGAAATTTCTTTATTGTCTCTCATTTCTCATGTCTCATCATCTCTCGTATTAACTCCAGTGAGTGGTAGTGGAAAGTAGGGTTATTCCCACCTTTCTACTGAAAGTTCTCTGTCAAAGACATCAAAGACTTTCAGATGACTAAATTCAATAGCTGTTATAGCTTGTATCTAGATGTCACCCCAAAGACTCATGCACTCAAAAGTGGGGCTTTTCAGAAGTGGCTGGATCTAGCATATGTGAATGTGGATTAAAGGTTTGTGATTATGGATTAAGGATGTGATAACTAAATTAGTTCACTGATTGGTTTAGCATAGTTCTGGGTGTGGATAATGGGAAGATCCTCCATGAGTGTTGTGGCGCCACCCAAAAGGCTTTTAGCCTGGATAGGATAAAAGGGAAAGGTAGGCTTGATGTGGCTTGCTGCTTTCTGCCTGCCCTCCCATGCTGTTTCTCCTCTGCAATGCCCCTCTGTCATGCCACCCTGCCTCGGAGCCAACTGACTATGGACTGAAACCTCTACAAACTGTGAGCTGAAATAAACCTTTCCCTTTACCTTTGGGTGTTGGGTATTTTGCCTTAGTAACATGCACACACACACACACACACACACACACACACACACACACACACAATAACTAAGACAATAGCCAACGAACAGTCCTCACTTTCTATGCTGGTCAGTGATGTGGCATTTGATCCGTGTGATCAGTCTCTTCTTCACTTGGACTCTAGGACACATTTGCCTAGTTTTCCTATGACTTCTTTAACTGCTTCTCTTTTGTTGGTTCTTCTCCGTATCTATAAATCTAATGGTTGCATGGTCCCAGAGACCAGTCCTTGGTCCTTTTGTCATTTTCGTTTATACTTACTGCCACGTTCATTTTAACCCATGGCTTTAAATGCCAGCCTGGACCAATCTCCAGAACTGAGACGTGTATCCAAATGTTATTAAACATCTCCACTTAGGTACCTAGTTACATTCAAAACTGAGCTTCTGATATTCCACTTTATGTCTAATATTTCCAAAATCATCTTCATTCCAGAAAATAGTAACTCTATTCTTGTTATTCAGGTTTCAAGCCTCAGAGTTAGCCTGACTCTTCTTTTATTCTGATGCCTCACATCTGATTTCTCAGAAAATATTGTAGGCCCACATGCAAAACGCCTCCAGGTTTGGATTATTTCCTACTACCTCCATGGCTGACTCCCTAGTGACTAAGGCCTAGTCCTGGCCACCACTGTTTGTTACCTAGATTTACTGCATTAATCTCCTAACTAGATTCCCTGTTCCAACTGTGTGCCTTCTTACAGCCAAGATGATGCTATCATTCTATTAACATGTAATTCAGATCACATCATTTTTCTGGTCAAAATCTTCCAGTAATTTCTTATCACATCCAAAGTAAAAGACAATTCTACAACCTTTTGGACCTCACTGACTTCCTTTCACTGACCTCCTTGGTGTTCATTGAGCACAGACATTTCAAGCACATCACACCTCAGGACCTTTGCACATGCTTCTCCTGCCTGGAATCTACACTTTTTGTCTCCTTTTAAATTTTTGCTTAAACATCACCTTCTTAGGGAAGATTCCCCTAACTTCCCTATTTAAAATTTCAACATTCTCTCCTTAACACACAATTCCCTATTCCCTGCTTTATCTTTTCCCTTGGGGCAAAGCTGTGGGTCTATTTTATCAACTGAAGAATCCCCAGTCTAGGGCAGTGATTAGCACTTAGGATGTTGAATCAATGACACTGATGATGTTGGACAGCAGAGGGGTAATTAATGGATCAAGGTTCAGAGGAAGGCAGAATCTAGGTAGCATGGGCAAGGATTGGTGCAAAACATATTAAATTTTTGCTTTCAGACGCAGGGCCAACTGGGGAGATAAGGAAGCTCCTGATACCATCATTTGCACCTCACCTGGAACAAATCAGGACCAGCATGTCACCTTTCCTACACATTTACATTTAAGCCTTTTATCTCTAATTGTGGCGGGAAGAAATCTCATCCCTGTGTTAAGGGAACTGCATGTGCTATCAAGAAGATTGGTGGCTATTTACTCAGAAAGCACAGAAGTTGCCTTCTTGACATTAAAATCATCTCACACTTAAGGTAAAACTGCTTTACTCTTAAACACATATCATTTGCAAAGCATCAAAAACATTTATTATTATTATTATTATTATTATTATTATTATTGTATTGACCTTACTGGTTGTGAGGTTGGTCTGGGACTGGTTCCACTGTGTCCTCTTCCATCCCTTAGACCCAAGATTTCTTCTATCAGAAAGATCTAAAGCCAACATTGCTGAGCCTTCTTTCCTCCCTGAGTGTCCCTTTCTTTCCTTCACCATAGGAATCCTGCTGACAATCCTAGTGCATAATCTCAAACCTCAAGTCCCAGATTTTCCTTGGCTTCAGATTTTCAGCACTTAAACCAAGATGAAGTAGGCAATTACATAGCTATTCAAGAAAAAGTGCAGTGTGGGGTGGGAGACAAAGAGGAAGGAGAGGGGACCAGGAGTGAACTGGATGCCTGGGGGTGGGAAGGGACAAAGGAGCTTGGCTGTACTCAGGGCAAGGGTACTGTCACAGTGGTACTACTGAGTCCATGGTAAAAAGGTTAAACCTGTTTGCTGGACATTGAGCCTGGATTCTGGAAAAGACACACAACAGTAGGAAGGTGAAAACAAAAATTGGCTTTGGTTTTGTAGAAACATTTACAGAGGGACCAACACCTTATTCACAGTACTCTGTTGTCAATATATTGTGATTCAATTGTTTAGTTGAATGTCCCTCTCTGTGCTCATTAGACTGAAAACTCAGGAATAAGGACTTTATCTTTTTCTTATCATACTCAAGGCAGACACATTACATTTACTAAATAAACAAATTAATGATTCATAGCAATTTATGTATATTACTTACCAATTATGCCTTATGACCATATGGTACATCAGTAATTATACAAATTATTAGATAGCAGAAAATCTGGTATACTCTGTCTCTATAGTCAGCCTGAATTTTATAAATGATCACATTTATTTTTTTGCTTTGATTTCCAGAAGACTTGGAGCCAATATAAGAACAAATTTTAGTAACTCTATAGGTTCCTATCACTTTCACATGTATACTGATCTTACTGCACTTGCATGCGTATGTGTGTGTGCATGACATATATATATATATATATATATATGTATATACACAGAGTATTTATAAGAATATGCTATATATTTATACAGCATATATATACTATACTATGCTTACACTGTACATACTGTGTATACATACTATACCATACATATATATATATAATATATATATTATATATATACCTCAATTCACATCCTGAAATAGGGTTGTATATATATGTGTACTAAGTTTTAAAATGCTGTTTGTCATGTTAATGTTGTTCTGTTTCATCTAAGTATTACCATGAATTTCTACAGAAACTAAGTGTGTCTGAGCACACACGATAGTGGTTTCATTACATTGTGGCATCCTTTGTCTATTGTATCACCTTACTTTTTCCAGTCTGCACCTGAAAAATAAAAAAGGAACATATATAGGAAACCAATGACGAATCTTGATCTGCTATAAAATAGGTGAATTCATGAAATTCTAGAGGTTTTTAGAGCCCATCCTGAATTCACCCACAGGTTACCAGAATTTAGCAGGTTTCTACATTGAACCACTTGTTTTGTCACTTAGGGTAGATTATTTGGGAAACTTTGTGCTTCAGTTTGTTTGAATATGGGATAACAAATAAGGATAATCTGGATAGGAGAAGAAACAGTGATAAAATTTAAAAAAGATACTAATAGGTTCTCTGGTTGAGGTTTAAGAGATTTGAAATAATGCAACAATAAAGTTTTCACTGGATTCTATTGCTGTACCATAGGGATCTATATTAAAGGACTTTTTAATGGATCTGGTTTGGAGTCTACTCTAGTAGCTTTTGACCTCAAGTACATTTTTGACCTACAGAGGAAAAGGAAGAGGAAATGCCCTTGAAGAGCTTATTCAGACAACTTAGGCTACACAGATATTTCATTAGATTCTAGTAATGTCACAGGGATGCCCTGTGATTGTTACTGCTTATCTAAAATCTGACCAAAAGACCTAAAAAGATTTTATACTGATAGTAAATAAATGTTCTTTCTTATGACCATTCTAATTAAATCCCTTGAAAATATACCAAATAAATGTTTTTGTAGAACCTATGATTTATCACAACTTCTTTCACGGAAAATGAGTTTATCTAAAGAGCTCTTAAGTGTAAATAATTATAATTGGATTTTATTCTATAAGGCTAGAACCAAGGGCAATACTCTAAAATCTGAAAGCATATAAAATAGAGATGTTGTAAAGATTAATCTCATTTTCATTACTTACTGTGGCCCATACTTTATATCTAATGTTCTTTCTTATTTAGATGTGCTCAACATACTAAAGGAGTCCATTCGACAGCAAGTTGCTGTAAGTCTCATTTATTATTCACGCAGTGGGTGGCGGCTATGTGTTGTCTCATACTTATGTATAAGCTGTATTGCTGATGTTAGGAGGATATGGGGTCAAACACACACATTTAATGTTGGATTTGGATGTTTGGACCTTCACAGGAATTGAAATATGAAATTTAATCTTTTTATATTCTACAAAGAAAAAACAATATTGTTTCTAGTAAAAATACAGCCTGAATAAAATTTGAAACCTTAGCTTTACAACATAAAGTTTCCACCCTCCATTAAAACATGCTTTCTTATCAAAAGAAATAAACTTCGAGAAGTCAGTTTAATTCTACAAATATCCTGTGGTTTCCTCTTATATTGTATGCATGTTGAATAAGGACTCTTGTTGAAAAGTTTTAGATCCAAAATAACATAAGATAAATAGAAAAGAATGTATTATTTCTAGTATTGTCCTTAACTCTTCTTTCCAAAAGAGTTGGAGGAAGGTTGGTATCTCTGTATCACACATAAAAGCAAGTTGGTAAGTTAGTTGGGCATGTGGATAGCCCAAGGTTTGCCAGAGCAATTCACACTTGAATGTGTACACCAGAGAATGTGTTGTGATTCTAGAGATTCTTCTAGTAAAATAATGTAGGGATCTCCTTCTTGTGGCTTTGGCTACATGGGACTCAGAAACCAAAGAATGAGAATCCACTTTTGGTCCCATTTTCCTGGTGGTTAAATGAGGCCTTGGTTATCTCTTAGTTCTCTGGTCACAGCACCAGCACTGAACCATTGCTTCTCTTAGCAAGCTGTCCTCTCACTCATGAAGGCATATGGCCTTTGCTTTGTATTTGGCCCTAAGTATTTGAGGGGTTACTAATTAATGTATCAAAGAAATTGACTTTCCAATTAAAAGGTGTGGCTATCTCCTTACAAATGAGTATTTCCTTCCCTCTCCTCTATTGTTGTTTGGAAATAGAGTTAATTTATTTTAAAAACTTCATAGTTACAGTCCAGAAACAATGACTTCTCAGTTTATATTTGAGAAATGCTTCTGTTTTCCAAATTTTAAGGAAAAATTGGAGTCAAATCTCAATTATTCTGAGAGTAATGACAGTGCAGTTGTTTTCAGTCTGGTCAGGCTCAAAGCTTCCCTTTACATCACCGATATTATGGGATGCCTTTTTATTATTGTGAAATGAAAAATGCAGGTAATGTAACCTGACTATCCACGTAATCATGCAAAAAAATGTAGAAAAAATGTAATATAACACAGAAACACAAAAAATATAACTTAAATATGTATTTTAATATTTAAATTCTAAAATATTTCATCAGGAACTACTCTATGTGAAAAACACTTAGCTCTCTGCCATCTCTGTTGTTGGTGTGATAAATGAGCTTAGAAGTAAGCTCTTTGTGATTTAGAATAAGTTACTTATCTTCTCTGAGCTTCAGCTTTCTCATATTTAATGAGGACACTATTTCACAGGGATACTATCTGTATTAACATCTGTATAACATAAAATATTGCATCTAAAATACCGAGTACAATGTGGAGTCCATAATAAGATCTCAAGGAATATTCATTCTCAGCATAATCCTTATGAGAGTAGTCAAAGTTACTGAGTGTAAGGCTGATTTTCTTCTTTTGCAAGATCTCCTAGGTCAGGTTTAGTGTCTTTCTACAAAGGGAAATGAGAACTGGGCATAATTCAAAGATTAAGCTGTTAAAGAAATGACTGACCTTTACTGCTCCTCCACACCCACTCTGCCAAGTCCATGAAGTAAACAGGGTCAAATTTCCATGTCTTCTCCTAGGCTCAATCTTTTCATGCTGCTGGCCTCTACACATTTGTACTACTTGTCACTGGAGGAAAGGGCACTTGGCAAGCTGTTGTTAGATATGGTGAGGACTTCATTGTGATTTGGAAAAGTGAGAGTTTATACCCAGCAATCTGTAGACTCTGTGTTTTTTGAGGACAATGGTTTATGAGGGTGTAGGAGGTGATGGCCAGGATAATAATAGAAGTTAAGGGGATATTCTTTATAATCGCTAAAAAGAAGTTGGCAATTTCTCTTTTAAACTGTTGGCTTCCAAATAAAATCTTTTAAAATATTTTGAAGGAGAAAAATGCAGCTTTCTTAAGAAAATAACTCGATCTATGCTTAAATTTGTAGTCACAAATTTTTTTTTTCTTTTAGTGCATGGAGAGGAAATTTTAAAGGTATGTTTTTCCCCTGTTCATTTAGAAATCCTTCTGAACAAAGATGTTGTAGCCATTGTGTTTTTGTGTTTTAGAAAGCACAGCAGAACAAAGTCTTTATTCTGCATAGCAAAATAAGCTTTTTTAAAAATTATCTAGTGCAGCGTGTTACCCCTGTTTTATACCCTCATAAACAACCTCAGTTGGATGAAAAGCCCTTGTGGAGGAGCAGGCCTCTCTGGTTACTGCCTTTTCTAGGTTCCCCTTCCCTGCTTGATTCTCCTTTTTGATAATAGATCAGGTAACCATGACAACACTGCACCATGGAAGTCCTTTTATTTTTGTGCTTTACATAATCCTGAAAATAAATCTGCTATCTGCTTGACACTTGCTTCCTTTTCTTACCGACTTTTTTCTTTAATCTTAGCACGATATATCCTGAAACAAAACTTGCCACTTCAGAGGATTCGCTGCCCCTGATGTGACTTCCTAATAGCAGTGGGTTGACTGCATTCTCTGAGGCTCAGATTTCCACCATGGAGCCTCCCCATACACACTTCAGACTAAATTATACTTCTATTATCCAGTTATTGAAGACTAGCAAGACTGTGATAGTTCACTGGGGTCTTTCCTATTTAAGATTTACACAGTCCGAGTCCATGTCATCCAAAATGGCAGCCACCATTATTATGTGGGCCCCTAAGGTTCAGCACTAGAGAGGATGGTTTTATGGGAATACTGCTGGCAAAAAACTTGCTCTGGTCCACAATGGGCATGAAGCACTGATTTTTCACTCAGTCAAATTTTGATAAGACAGTAAGACCTAATCTTTCTTGAAAAATCAAGAATCTAGCATAATTTAATATAGAAATGTTGAAATCTACTCTTGAAATGAGAATATGTATTGTGCCTACCTGGAAATGTTAAAATTTTGAGACATACCAACTGACTGACTTCTGTTTTGTCCTCAGGGAAGATTTGATTCTCTGTTACAAACTCTAAAAACTTCTGTAATGGTGAAGGTCTCCCTGTCCCCAACAAAGGAAACTATTTAGTTTCCTGTGTTAATGGCTATATGGATAATCAGACAAGTTGAATGCAGCATAGTTAATCCTTGATTGGATGGAAAAGTTATCAGAGTCCGAATGAGGCCATTGTTTTAAGAGCAGACTGAGTTCTTGTCTTTTCCTACTGGCTTGAATTGTGTTCAGGCAAACTGTTACTGATTTGATTTATTTCCCTAATTGTTGCATTCTGCTGTCTCTCAGGGGCACAAACATACCAGATACGTGGAGCTTTTTCCCATATGTCTGCCAATTAAGGGTTATTGAGTTTAATGACTCTATTCCACAGCACCCAACTCTCCAGTCTTTATTCAGTCAGTCTCCTGGGAGTAGGGGCTCAGAGAAAAGACTGCAGAAACAAGCATATAAATTTGTTGCATAAGCTTGTACTTCCTTTAAGGCCATTTGTGTCCTCCCTAGAATACATGATATTCTATATGTGATCACATGAAATGTAATCATATCATTGTCATCATCCAAATGATTCTCATTCAGTCTGACAGGTGAGCTCAAGGGCCTATGTGTATTGTATACTGCAGAGGTTGTGCCCTGCCCAAAGGTGTCCGATGGAAAGTGGAAATAAATCTAGCTTATTTTGCACCAGGTCGAAGGGGAAGGGAATTCCAGAAATACCCTGGTTGTGGTGGCCTTGGATAAAGTGGTTTCAGTATATCACCATCCATACTTGACCACCTGGATAAGCAAAGTTTTAGCATTGGTATATCATAAGGATGAGCAGTATGGGGAAAAGAATAAAAAGATGCAGGACAAGAAAAAATACACAGACTTCTGAGGCTCTTTACGTTATACTATTGGATAAGTGACAACAGACTGGCTTTAAATTTCAAATTTGGTGTGACCCAGAGGATAACTTATTTACCTCTTTGTGATTTTGTATCCTCATCTTGAAATGGGATAATCCTACCTTAGAGAATTGTTGTAAAGATTTATTGATAATGGACATAAAGCTCTTTGTACAGTGCCTAGCACAGAGTGAGGGCTCAATAAATGTGAGCTATAATTATTATGGTTGTCGCTCTCTTCTCCCACTGCCTGACCCTCATCCTTGGTGTTTACTGTACCTGTCACTTTGTAGGAGCAGATGATGAGTTCTGTGCTCCTCTGGGAGGAGAGGAGGCAGAGAAAGAAGGGAAACTAGAGTGTAAGTCATGAACAAGCCACGAGTGGATGTACTTGCAGCATTAAGGGCTACATGAGATTTAATCATTCAACCATGAAGATTCTTTTTGACTTAAACTAGACTCATTTGGGTTTCTGTTGTACTTGTTTTGCATATTACCTCTTGTTATTTTTTAACTCATATTTCTCTGAAGGTGGTTAAGAGCTTGCTTATGATAATTTCTACTTGTGAATTCAAAAACTAGAGGGCAAGTTGTGTTACTTTTCTGTCAACGATTACCAAGAAAGCTACTTACATCAAAGGAAAGGCAGTCTCTGTCTCTTGTGGCCCAGCGTGGTCATCTGATCCTGTGTCCTCTCTAAACATGAAGATATAAACACTGAAGAAAAGAGCAGGACCCAGACCCTCCTCTGCTCATACTTTAAAAAAGCATATTACTTTTCCTTCTTTTAAAAATTTTTAACTGGAAATCAGCTGGGCTTACAGACATTTAGCTGCAGTGGTTTCCCATGAATACTGTGCACGATGTACATATCATCTATTTAAGTTCTGCTCTCTAGTGATACGGAGGAAGTTTAGGCTCAAAAATTATATTTACTTGCTTAAAACAAAATGCCATCTTTCAAAGTCTCTGAGAGCAGGTCATTCTTTGAACTTGCTGATTTGAAATACTGTATAGGAATTCTTGGTTTTAAGCCAACATGGGTTTTTAACATTTATTTCTTTATTTTTATTTGTAAAAAATTTTGACAGCTGCAGGAATGGTAGGAAGACCTTGGAGCTGGCTTTGGGCTGTAGAGCAGAATTTGCTTCTAACTGTGATCTTAGACAAATTATACAGTCTCTTACCGGCCTCTGTTTTGACCTACGTAAGATGGGGAGGACGAATAATTATCTTTAAAAGGCTGGCTTCAGAATTTAAGAGGCCTAGCGCAAAATGAAAATGTGGTGGCCTTCACTTAAAATGCAAGAGAAAAAAAAAAAACAACGCCATTACAAGTACTTAATGTAACATTTTTTCC
Organism: Erethizon dorsatum; assembly: GCA_028451465.1. Taxonomy (NCBI): domain Eukaryota; kingdom Metazoa; phylum Chordata; class Mammalia; order Rodentia; family Erethizontidae; genus Erethizon; species Erethizon dorsatum. Next base: position 101,397,836 of record CM051824.1, read on the forward strand.
CTTTCTTCCACTATTTCTCAACTTGTGATAGTGTAAAAATGGACACTTCTTGATATGTGCTCATTCTACCAACATGTTCTATCTTTACTGATGAGTAAGGAAAAGAAACTATGGATTGCTGTGTGGTTCCTTCTCTGTCATCATTTTGAGGGTAAGTGGTTGGTTTATGTGGGGAGTAATGTAAGTCAGAAAGGATATGGTTGGGGTGGGAGGGCTGGAAAAGCCAGTGATAACTAAGCATCTTTCTCCCACTCTACGTAGATAACTTAGGCTTCCTAACAACATGGCAGTTGTGGGACAATCAGACTTTCTCTAGAGTGAGTGATAGTGTTGGTCAGTCATGTTTCTTAGAACACCATTGACTTCTGTGTGTATTTGAAACAATTTATGGTTCAAAGAGAAATGTGGCCTCTTGTGCTCTATCATTCCCCTTCTCACTCCTACTTAGTCATAGAGGTAACACACTTACCTGGTACTGACTTTGGAGCTCATTGAATCCCTATGCACTGTGGGCTCCTGGAATTATGTGCTTATTGAATTTCACATATGCTATATGCCAATGGGACAACAAGGAACTGTGAACACAAGTAGCTCCTCTGTGCACACATGCACCATTGTCCCATCAATCTTCATTTACAAAATACTAATTCAAAAATGAGCCCATTATGAATTTCAAGTTGGATGGTAATTACCTGTTCTTCAATCTAGGACAGGGTCCTAATGAGTTTGGGGTTCTATGTGACTGTACAGATCTCCTAAGGCCACAAAGCCATCCTGAATCCTTAAATCTCTATATTCCATATACCAACCTAACTGTACCATGACTTTATTCATTCCTGGACATGTTTTATCTGTGTAGAGTGGCTTTAAAGAATGACTCCAACTTACGGAGCTGTTGATCTGATCTTGAAATTTTAAAAATGAGCTTCATTGAAGATACATACATACAGTTCATTCAATCTCAATAAAAAGTTGGGTTATTTTTAGTAAATGTATGCAGCTGTTCACCCCCTCATCACATTCCAGCTTTAGGATTTTCCATAACTCCAAAATGTTACCTTGTGCCTGCTTGCAATTACTTTTTAGTGCCATTCCATTCCAGGTACCAATCACAGCCTATGTCTATAACAACCTCCTTGGACAAAATGTGCCATCTGTGACATTTCTGGTTTCATTAGGCAACTAGCCATTCCAACATGAGGCAAATTTCAGAAATGCTGACTTTTTGGAGTAAAGATTGCTAAAGTATTGGAGCTGATTGGAGGACTTGGGCCACCACTTATTCATAAAAGTACCTTTATGTGGATTTAACTAGGAGCCTCCTCCAAAAAGAGAGAGCCCCATGGTCTGGTACACAAAGCCTGAACTGCATTTCAGCCTTTCTTTCTTCCTCTTCCCAGCCTGGGGCTCCTTTGCCAGGCACAACCTGTAGAACAGTAACCAATGGGTTTGGGAGAGGTGTTAGTAATGAGAGTGGGGGAGGATAGAGTAGATTCACCCCTCTACGTGAACTCAGGCAACTTGCTAACATTTTACAGCCTCTGTTTCTACTTCTGTACAATGAGAAGAGTAGAATTTACCTTGCAGGGTTGTCATGGGGACAAAGTGTGGAATGAAGAATAAGGCAAAGTCTCTAGTGCACAGTGCTTAAAAATGTTAGTAATTATTATTGGCTGAAAAATGTCCCAAGTGCTTTTGCTTAAAGTAGTAGCTTCAATCCGGGGGTGTCCAGCTCCCTCTTTAACTCTTAAATTATCAAATGTTTTCAACTGGCCTTGAACTCACTATGTAGCCCAGGTTGGTCTCAAAATCACATTTTGTAAATTATCAAATGTTTGTAACTCAAATAAAGTTACAAGCCTAACTTTATTTCTAATTTCAGAGCAAAAATAAACAGATATGCAGAATTTCATTAAAAAGTTTCACTGTATGAACAGCTTCGCTAGAACACAGATATTCTGTGAGATAGTCATCTCTCTCTCCTTCCCTCTCTTCCTTTTTAAACTTTCATTTAACCAGAAAATTATTTAAAATGTAAGTAGGACTCTACCAATAGTTAGCCACCTCCCCCCAACTCTGGGCAAATCATTTGATCTGGGTATCAGTTTCCATGGTAGGGATGGACTATGGACATTTTAAGGCTTCTTTCTAGTTTTAAACTACAGTGATAGATGGTTGTCCCTGCTGAAGGAGCAAACACATTCCTTTAAAAAAGCATCATTTTTTATTTATGTATATGTTCTCGTCATGTCTTTACATCTGCTTTTTCGGAGTATTTGTAATAAGTTGGTAGGTATTTGTAACTCTGGCCAAATCCTAAATGTGATCACAGAGCGGGAGGAAGTGTCAAATTTTGCCCCCACCTACGCCTTTCCTCGGCTCCTATGTGCCACCGTTGAATAGGACAGGTTTGTGGTGAAAGACAGCACAAGTGAGGAAGGGAAAGGACAGTGTCTGCACTGGGCAGCTGATGTCCCGCGTGTGTCCTCACAGATGGAAGGGCTGTCATCATCCTTCTTCCTTGACATCTGCATTAAAATAGGATTTGGTCAAAGTTAGAGCCTTATGTAATTAAAAATAAATAAATAAATAAAAGCGTTGCCCTTTTTATGATTGACACATCTGTCTTTCTTGTTATAATGAAAAGTGATTTAAAAAGAAAGATGATTCGTTTCTGTAAGAGTGAAAGGGATATTTAAAAGGACTCGAGTCCATTTTTTTATTTTTTAAACTTTTTATTGTGGAATACACAAAAGCAGAGAGAACAACACAAAGCATCATGAGCCTTTCACTCATATTCAACAACTACCTAGTCAATCTTGTTTTATTTCTGATATCCCTACTACTCACCGTCATCCTGCTGATTATTTTGCAGTAAATCAATGTTTGCATCCATTTGTGCTACTATAGTGAAATGCCATGGACTAGATAATCTATAAAAGACAGAATTTTTTTTCTCACAGTTTTAGAGGCTGAGGAGTACAAGATGATGGACATAAGCAGGCCCTATGATTTGTGAAAGCCCATTTTCTGCTTCCCAAGTGGCTTTTTGAACTCTGTGTCCTCATGCAGCTGAAGAGCAGAAGAGAAAAACGGTGAAATGCTGCATGAAGTCTTTTTTATAAATGCCTAATTCTCAATCATGAAGGAGGAGTCTTCATGAGTTCATCACCTCCTAGAGGCCCTACTTTGATTTTTAGTTTTTTGAGACAAGATCTTTCTCTGCAATTCAGGCTAGCCTTGAACTCACTATGTAGCCCAGGTTGGCCTCAAAATCACAGCAATCTTCCTGCCTCAGCCTCCCAAGAGCTGGGATTAAAGGTGTGTACCATCATGCCCAGTTTAAGGCTCTACTTCTTAATATTATGGGATAAGCATCACCAATCTGAAAATCCAAAACTGAAAGTGCTCTGAAATCCAAAACATTTCTTTATTACACCTGCTCAAAAAACTTAGGATTTTGGAGAATTTTGGAGTTTGAATTTTCAGATTAGTAACAGCCAGTAAAATCTATGCAAGTATTCCCCAATCCATGAAACTCTGATGTCTGAAATATTCCTGGCCTCAAACATTTATATTGGAGATAAGTTTCAACATGAATTTTAGAGGGACACAGACTTTCAAACCACAGCAATTGCAGACACCATACCATTTCATTCATGTTTTAGCATGTGTTCTAAAATATGCATACCTTTCACTGAAAACAGAATTAGGATACAATTGTCATGCCTGAAAAAGAAGAGCAAGCTGGTCATTAGCAGCACACATCTATAATCCTCAGCACTCTGGGAGGCTGAGGCAGGAGGATCATAAGTTTGAGCTCACCCTGGGCAATTTAGCAAGACCCTGTTTCAATATTAAAATAACATAAAAAGGGCTGAGAATATAGTCAGTGGGAAGGCCTTACCTAGATTAAATCTCCAGTACAGGAAAAAGAGAGAAGTAGAGAGAGAGAGAGGGAGAGAGAGAGAGAGAGGGAGAGAGAAGTAATTCTTCAGTATCTGCACATCATACTCAAAATTTCCCAATTGGCTAAGATCTTTTACAATTTAGGATTCAAATAAGGTTCATATATTGCAATTTGTAAATTCATCTCATAGATCTGTAATCTAGTGGTTCTCAAAATGTGGTTCCCAGACCAAGAGCATCAGTATCACCTGGAAAGAATTAGAAATGCAAATTCTCTGGTATTAGGAAGACCAACTGATTCAGAAAGTCCAGGGATGGGACTCCACAAGCAACCCATGGTGTGACTATAATGTACACCAAAGTTTGAGAAACATGGCTCTAATCTTTAGCTTCACCTCACCTCTACTTTTCATTTCTCATTCTTGAAATATATTTGTAAAGAAATTGATCATATGCTCTTCTGATGGTTAATTTTGGTTGTCAGCTTGACTGAATAAAGGACACCTAGGGAACTGGCAAAGCATACTTCTGGGTGTGTCTGTCATGGTGTTTCCAAAGAAGACTGGCCTATGGGACAGCAAACTGAGTGAGAAAGACCTGCCCTGAATGTGGCAGCGCCATGCAAAAGGCTGACGGCCAGGATGGAATGAAAATGTTCAAGAAAGGGGGAAGCCAACTTGAGCTTGCTGGACATTTCTTGAGAGAGTGTGTTTTTCTGGTATTGCCTCTTGTGGACATCAGACTTCAGGTTCTTCAGCCTTTGAATGTGGACTTGGTCAAGTGGCTCTTCAGGGGGTTTTGGGTCTTCCGGTTCTGGCTGAGACTAGATCGTTGGTCCTTCTCTTCTTGGACTGAACAGCTATAGTTTCTCTGGCTCTCCAGCCTGCAGACCACTTTTGCGAGACTATCTAACTTCCGACTGTGCAAGCTAATCCAATCAATCCCCTATTATAATTATAAATATTCTAATGGCTCTGTTCCTCTGGAAAACTCTGGTACAGTCATATATGATTTCACACAGTCTGGATTCTACAGGCTGGATCTTGCTGTTCTATAATAATTTAACAAAAATTATTTCTTAAAGAAAATAGTGCGGGCTGGTGAGATGACTCAGCGGCTTAAGCCTGCCTGGCAAGCACGAGGTCCTGAGTTCGACTCCTGGTACCCACATTAAAAAAAAAAAAAAAAAGGAAAGAAAGAAAATAGTGCATATGTTCAGTCTGTGTGGATCACTTTATTTAGATAGTGCATAAATTGGTGAGCTATCAATTGATGGTATTGGTTACTGTTCTGTCAGTTTGAAAGTATGGTTAAGACAAATTTTGGTTTTACAGCTATTCAACTTACTTTTCGTTATTGGAATTGAAAATACAGTTGACCCTCTGTAACCTGCAGCCTCTGTACCTGTGGATTCAACCAAAGTGGATAAAAATATTTGAAAAATATTGCATTGGTACTGAACATACAGTTTTTCTTTGTCATTAATACATTGTAACAAAGATAAGATAGCATTTACATTGTATTAGGTATTAGGTATAAGTAATCTAGAGATGGTTTAAACTATATGGGAGGATGTGCACAGGTTATGTGCAAATACTACACCATTTTTTATAAGAGGGTCTTAAACATCCGAGGATTTTAGTATCTTTAGGGATCATGTGTTCCTCTAAGGAATTCAGAAAATTATCTCAACCCCAATACCCATGCACTATGAATTTTATAAACTAGATGGGAAAAAGACAAAAATAAAATGTGACATGACATTTCCTGATGATTAGAAAGAAAATGAGATTGGCCATTTCTTTAAGACAAGAGATGGTTAAGTATTGTTTTATAAATGGCCAATTTTTAGTCAAAGCTAAACAAGATCGAACCACCCTGTCTTTTGAGCCTTTCTATGGAATTTCCAGAGCCTTCTCATTCCTACTCTGTACTCTTCTTCTCATCATCCTTCTGAACCATACGCAGTTGTTGATGAATCTCTGAACTACTAACTGAGCACGGAATAAGACCCAATTCCCAAACCTAGGGATAGACTCATCTAGGAAATTGAAAAGGAAAAGGAAAGACCGGGACCGAGACCCTCTCAGAGATTCTGATTTAGTAAGTAGAGAGTGGGGTCCAAACATTTGCAATTTTGACAAAATACTCCTCTCCTCCCTTCAACCCCTCTTCCCCTCCTTATTTATGAAAGATTTGTTTCCATATTTTTCCTTCTCTTCTCCTTCCTTGTCCCTTCTTTCCTCCCGCCCCTTGTTCCCCTTCTCACTTGAACATTTTCTCCCCATTTCTCAATATGTATTATTCATTTTGGTCCTTATTTACACTTTTGATTTCTCACACCAGAGATACAACGCAGTATTTAAACATGTGTGTATGATTTATTTCACTTAAGAGTATGGTGTCAAGGTGCATCCATTTAGCTAGAAATGTACCAAGTTTATCCTTCTTTATGGCAGAGTAGCACTCCATTGTACATATAAGAAAACCACATTTTCTTTATCCATTCATCAGTTGATGGGCATTCGGGCTGTTTCCAAATTTAGTTATTACAAACTGCTGCTATAAACATGGATATGTATATATCACTGAGGTATGATGCTTTTAATTCTTTCAGAAGATACCAAGAAGGGGAATACTTGGTTGAATGGAACCCCTAGTTTTAGTTTTTTGAGGAATCTTCACACAGATTTTCGTAGTGGGTGCACCAGTCTACACTCCCACCAACAGTGGAGAAGGGTTCCTTTTTCCCCACAGCCCCACCAGCATTTGTTATTGGTTGATTTCTTGATAATAGCCATTATCTCTACAGAGAGATGAAATCTCATCATTGTTTTGATTTGGATCTCTTGAATGATCAGTGAGTGATGTTGAACATTTTTTTCATATATTTATCTGCCATTTCTACTTTTTCACCCGAGAAGTGTCTATTCATTTCAGATGCCCATTTTTGGATTGGGCCTTTAAATTTGGGCAGTTGGAATTTTTGAGTTCTTTATATATTCTAGATATTAGTCCTTTGTCTGAGAAAGAGCTGGCAAAAAATTTTCCCACTCTATGGGTTCTCTCTTCACTCTGTTGGTGGTTTCTCTTGCTGTGCAAAAGCTTTTCAATAAAATGAGATCCCAATTGTTGATTCTCTGTGATAGTTCCTTTGTGATCAGGGTTTTATTCATAAAGTCTTTGCCTACATCAATGTCTTCAAGAGTTCTACCTATTCTATCTTCCAGCAGACTTAGTGTTTCTGTTTTAATATTTAGATCTTTGATACATTTTGACTTTAGTTTAGTGCATGGTGAGAGATATGGGTCTGGTTGTAATCCTTTGGCATCTGGAAAACCAGTTTTTCCAGCACCATTTATTAAAGAGGCTATTTTTCTTCCAGTGAAGGTATTTGGCTTGTTTGTCAAAGATAAGGTGGCTGAATATGTCTGGAGTTGTTTCTGCATCTTCTAATCTGTTCCATTGATCCTTGGGTCGGGTTTCTTTTGTTTTTGTTTTTGTTTTTGTTTTTCCACTACCATGCTGTTTTTATCAAAGCAGCTTTGTTGTATAATTTCAAGTCAGGGATTGTGATACTCCCTGCCTTACCTTTGTTGCCCAGAATTGCTTTTGCTAGTCTAGATCTCTTCTGTTTCCAGAAGAATTTTAGGAATGTTTTGTCTAATTCTTTGTCTGTCTGAATCAGTCTTGGCTGGAAATCCACTTTGTCTGTAAATAGGATACCTACCCCTGCTTTTTCCAGATTCCTGTCTCAAGGAGTATTGTTTTTCATCCTTTAATTTTCAGTCTATGAATTTCTTTTTGAATTAAATGTGTTTCTTGTATGCAGCATATTGTTGGATCTTGCTTCTTGATCTATTCTGCCAGTCTGTTTCTTTTGACTGGTGAATTGAGACCATTTACATTGATGTTATAACTGATATGTATTGACTTATCCTTGTCATGTTATTTTCTGTTGTTGGTCCCATCCCCCATTTTATTACTTGCCTTGACTAGTAGATTTGTTCTGTTGTGATTCATGGAGTTGTAGTTCTCCTTATTTCTTTCTAGAATGTCCTTCAGAACATTTTGGAGTGCTGGTTTGGTGGTCATGAATTTCTTCAGTTGTTCTTTGTCATGGAAGTATCTTATTTCTCTATCAATTTTGAAAGATAGTTTGGTGGGGTATGTTAATCTAGGATAGAGATTTTTTTCTTTTAGGACTTGAAATGTTTCACTCCAAGCTGTCTTTGACTTGAGCATTTGTGTTGAGAAGTCTACTGTGATTCTGATGGGCTTTCCTTTATAGATGATTTATCTCTTTTCTCTGACAGCTTTTAATATTCCATTCTTGTGTTGAATTTCTGGAATCTTGACTATTATATGCCTTGGTGTATATTATTTTTTGATCATGACTAATTCAAGTTCTATTTGCCTCACTTATCTGTGTTTTAAATTCTTTTTCCCTGCTTGGGATATTTTCTGCCATTACTTCTGTGAATGGGTGTTTTTTTTTTTTTATGTTGTTTGTGCTATCACTTACTTTTTCATTGACTCTGATAATCTTATGTTATTCTTTGCATCATCTAGCAGCTGTTGGGTTGATTTTTCATGGTCCTTTGCTATTTTTAAGAAATCTTTCTTTTTATGATCGCTAACCACAATCTTGTTGTCTATATCTGATATTTGGTCCTCACATTGGCTCATTCTACTGTGTATACTTTCAATGGAATTTTTAATCTCCTGGATATCTGTTTGAACTTGTTTCATGGATTCCATTTCTTTTCTATGTTGGGCACTCATGATTTCCATCATTCTCCTTAGCCCTTCTATTTTTTATCTGCTCTAGAGTCACTGACAACATCTTTCATTATGGTCACCATCTCTGTAGTTATCTGAGAAATTATTTCTGATTTGATTTTTTGTAGAGCCTCCTCCATCTGCTTTGTTACTTCTGCTCTTACTTCAGCAAGTCCAGGTGGGTGGCTTTTGAATTGTTCCACCTCATTGACCCCTGGGTTTGCCTTTGGCTGCTGGAAGTCTGGGGTTGCATCTTGTTTAAGTGTTTTCTCATTTTCAATTTTTTATTAGTTTAATTTCTGCATCGATGCTTGTAAATTGCTTGTGGCAGGTAGTTTTATTGCTAGTATTTAGAACCCTTAGGAATTGACTACTTCTCAGAGATGTGTTCTAGGTGTAGCTGGCTTTTGGGTTTTGAATCTGTTACAAGATCCTACTTCTTCAACTTACTGGGGATGAGAAGTTGCTGCCTATTTGGCCCAGCCCCTGGTTCTTTTGCACTGGCCTACAGTATTGTTTATGACCTTCAGATAGTCTCAGTCTTAGGAAGAACAACTGATCAGAACAACTATGTCACCTTGCCTAAAGTAGTACAATCAGCTTAGGAAGAACAACTGATCAGAACAACTATGTCACCTTGCCTAAAGTAGTACAATCAGCAATAACAATAGCATCAAACACAGCCTAGAAAATGACCTCAATTGTGGCAACTATTAATTTGCCACTTTTAGCCATGTGAACTAGATTTGTAGTTATATAACAAAATTTAAAACAAACCAGAAAAGTGTATACAGCAAATATGCCCTCCATATGGTGGTTTTACCCTCAGAGGAGAAAATTTAAAAGGGTTTAAGGGGAAAAATAGAGAAATAGAAGAAGAGAAAGAGATTAGAAGCAAGGCTAGAGGACAGAGGAAGATTATATGAACTTTGGGAAACTAGCAAAGAATACAGGAGGGAAAGAGAGAAGAAATACAAACAAGACAGAACAACATCAAAAAAACTAGAAACAATGTTCACACTCATATGAAAACATGAACAAACAATGAAGGGAAAAAAAAAGAAAAGAAAAAACAAAAAGAGAATAAAAAGAAGAAGAAAAATGGTCCACTTCAGGGTATGTTTCTCGTCTCACTAGTAGACAGAGTGGGAAGACAGAGCCTAGATTAATCCCAGAAAGACAGCCATAGATTTTTGGCAGGGTAGTGGATAATCCCAGCAAAATTGTACCTTTAATTCCACTGAAGTTCAAGCTTGTTTCTGGCTGTGACAATGGAACCCAATTTATTCAGCCCTCAACATTTCATGTGCCTCCTGCCAGCTTGGACTTGGCTCTTTGACCTCCTGCCAATTTGAACTCAGTTCTTCCTCACCCTGACACTGGGAACTGCTAGATGAAGCCAGCCCACAGCTGCTTTGAGTTCCAAGCTCAGGTGTGTCCCTCCAAGATGGCTACTACCCAATTGCCCTTTCCTGGGGGATGTCTGAACTGGAATAACTCACCAGCCACTGTAGTCCACTGCATCCACTGCTCTGTTTCATTTGTGCGTTTCTCCATGGAGGCCTCTGGGGTAACCAGTAGTCACCAAACATCTACAGTTTCAAGCTGCCCCTCCTATACAGTGAGTCAGGGCTCAGGGAGAAAGAGCCAATTGCCATCTCTTCCTTCTGCATTGAGTTCTCTCTGCTTACTCTCCCTGTGGGCTTCAATTCTCACTTCAGATTCTTGCTGGGTCTGGGAGACCCACTTCCCTCCTTCTTTTCTTCATGTTACTATATTTCAATGTCTGGACACCAGATCTTGGAGAGGCTGTTTCTCTGCTGCTTCGCACTCTGCCATCTTCCTGGAAGTCTTAACAAGGGTCTCTCAAACACCTCCGAAGATTTTGAATCTCTGGACACTGCATCTCAGATGGTGAATTTCTGATGTAGCTGGTCAGAGAAATAATCTTGGAGGTTTTATTTGGGTTCTATATGGGTTGTTTCATATGGGTTCTATCTTCTTTGCAAACTTGATAGTGCCCTTGCTTTTGCATAGAGAAGGGTTGCCATTGCACAGGAGAAACTCTAAGGAGAAGAGCAGAGCCTCAAATACTGAAGACATGTCAGCAGTCTTAGGAAAGGCAAAAGGGAAACACAAGGCAGGTAGACCAGGAGATTGTTTTTCAGGGAGCTCTGTTTGGCTGTATACACATATTACCTACTCTTGACTGAGTTTCTGTCTGAAAATTGGACAGAAAAACATTTAAGTTGAAAATTTCCTACCTGAAAATTTGTTTCCTTTCTGTTTCTTTCTTTCGTTTTTACTCTATTCACAGGATTGTTCTTGTAGCACACCAGTGCTGAGGTTGAAGCTGTGTAAAGGCTAGGAGATTTGCCAGTTTTCCTCCCCTTCTTGGGCTATTAAAAAATAATAAAATCAGTTAAGGGGACAATAAGGAGTGAGCAGCAAAGAAAATTGACTATGAATTGTTTACTGACCCTCACACCTTCCTCAGACTTGCTGCACTGATCCTCCAGCCCTGACAGATAATCAGAGCTCTTCTGAGAAATTCTGTGCCTCATAAATTGGAGTACTTGAATATCACACTGACAGAAACTCAATGTTTTTCTTGGAAGATTTTGATCAGTCTAATCTGACTGTTCATTAATAAATGTTAGTAAAACCCAAATAGTAATCACCAGCTAGTGTTTGTCCCCAGAAAGTGTGTCAGTCTTAGTTCTTTTTCCCAAATCTTATTTTCTCTTATTTTTGGACATATAACTGCCTAGCTAGGGAATGGACTTCCCAGTCAATTTTGTAGCTATGTGTGGCTTTGTACTTAGACCGTTCCCAGTGAAATGTGAACAAATTGTTGTAGGTAACTTTGGCCTTATCTAATTGAAGGGTCTCTCTTTTATCGTGAGGCAGAAAGCAGGCATGCTAGGGAGACAACTTAGTCATGTAGAAAAGGCTCCTGTCCTGTCATAGGGTCGCTGGTACCCCAAGGATTTTCATGAAGTGAAACCACCCTGCCAACTGAAAGTGTTCACCTTGAGAGATTTTATATAGAAAATAACCTTGAGAATCATTTTCCTGTGGCTGCTGAGAATTTACCTAATCGATGCACATAGCTACAAAATGCAACTTGCATGAAATAGGGAAAAAACCTGAAGTATAGTAATTTTCTCCTATTATACTTTCAACACAATAGACTTGTGACACCAGATGTGAGCATTTTTTTCCCCACACAACAAACAATTCTCCAATAGGCTATCCCACAATTTAACTCAATTCTGACACTACATGGAGTTAGTGCAGACCCTACAAGTTAAGGCCAATTGCGCAAGACCTTCCCTGTTCCCCTCATATGCCAATGACTAGCTCCTAGTTGTCAAATGTGCTTTTGACTGACCAACCAACTATAAATTGGAGGGTCCCATCATAACCTCTCTAAGTTCCATCATTTGCCAGAGTGACTCATAGAACTCAGGGAAATGCTTGCTTTTGTTTAGCAGATTATTTCAAAGGATATATAAGCAGCCAGATGGAAGAAATGCCCGAGGCAGGGTGTGGGGGAAGGGCGTGTAGAGCTTTCTTGCTCTCCTGGGGATGCCTCCTTCCCCTAGTACCTCCAAGTGTTCAGCAACCTGGAAGCTCTCAGGACCCTATCCTTCTGAGTTTTTATAGAAGATTTACTATGTAGGCACAATTTATTAGATTTAACCATTGGCCATTGCTAATCAGTTCAACCTTCAGCTCCTGCTATTGTTTGGATATGGCTTGACTCCAAAAGTTTATGAGCTAGTTGGGCATGGTGGCACATGCCTATAATCCTAGCACTTGGGAGACTGAGGCAGGAGGATTACCTTGAGTTTAAGGCCAGTCTGGGCTATATAGCAAGACCCTATCTCAAAACAAAACAAAACAAACAAAACAAAACAAAACAAAATGAAGCAAAGTAAAGCAAAACAAAACAAAAGTTTATGTGCTAGAAGTTTGGTCCCTAGTGTGGCAGGAGTTGAGAGGTGGTGGAACGTTTAAAGGTAAGGCATAGTGCAAGATAATTAGGTCATTGGGGGTGCTGCTCTGGGAAGGGACTGACACAGTTTTCTTGGGACTCTAGTTAGTTCTCTTGAGAACAGGGTATTATGAAAAGAACTAGTCTAGTCTTTGAATCTCTCTAGCTTCCTGTCTCACTAGGTTTCCTCTTCAGCATGTTCTCCTACCTTTGTGATGTCTTCTGCCAGAACGCCCTTACCAGAAGCTAAACCAATGGGGCTACCCGGTCTGGGCTTTTTAACCTTCAAAATTATGAACCAAATAAATGTCATTTCTTGCAGTAGTTTTGTAGTATAATTTCAAGTCAGAGATGGTGATGCCCCCTGCCTTGCCTTTGATGCCCACAGTTGCCTAGAATAGTTTGCTATTCTAGGTCTCTTTTGTTTCCAAATGAATTTTAAGATTGTTTTCTCTAATTCTGTGAGACATGGAATTTTGATTGGGATTGCATTAAATCTGTATAAAAATTTTAGAAGTATGGTTATTCTCACTATATTATTTCTTCCTACCCAAGAGCAAGGGATATCTTTCCATTTTCTTTTTTTTTTTTTTGTGGGTACTGGGGGGTCGACCTCAGGACCTCGTGCGCCAACAGGCACCCGTGCCACTGAGCGATATCACCGGCCCCTTTTTCGTATGTGGGTTCCGGGAGTCGAACTCGGGCCCTCGCGCTTGCAAGGCAGGCGCTTACACCACTGAGCCATCTCACCGGCCCTCTTTCCATTTTCTGATATCCTCTTTGATCTCCTTTTTCAGAGTACTGTAATTTTCAATGTAGAGGTATTTTACTTCCTTCGTTAGACTGATTCCTAGGTATTTCATTTTTTTCTATGTTATTGTGAAAGGTGTTGTTTCTCTAATTTCTCTCTCAGTGAATTTGTTATTAATGTACAAGAAGGCTATTGATTTTTGAGTGTTGACTTTGTATACAGTTACACTACTGAATTTGGTTATTAAATCTAGAAGGTTTTTGGTGGAGTTTTTGGGGTCTTCTATGTAGAATATCATGCCATCAGCAAATAATAATTTAATTTTCTCCTTTCCTATCCTTATTCCTTTTATTTCTTTCTCTTGTCTAATTGCTCTAGCTAAAATGTTTCCAGAACTAATACATGTCATTTCTAATACACCACAAAAAACAGTCTAATACAACTTCCCTTGTTTCCTATGAGGTCTGCTAGGGGTAGGATTGAAAGTTCCGGTCCTCCAATTATATGATTGATTTCCCTGGTAACCGGCTATCCATGAAGCCCCAGTCATGGTCACCTCATTAGTATACAAAAAGAAACTTATTTCTTTGGAGATTCCAAAGGCTTTAGGAGCAAAGTGATAAGAAACAGAATGAAAATTAAATACTGTATATATTTTTTATTATAAACTACAATATATCACTTTTTTATTTTAAAAAGAAAAAACAATAAAAACGATGATACAGAATTTCAAAACAAGATAATAGATTAACAATGGTTAATATATTGCGTATTGTTATCTTCAAAGTAGTTGCTCAGATTACAAGATATAGGCATAAAAAATTGGTCAAACAATATAAGCACAAACCATTCTTTTCAATGAACTAATAGAGATTAGTAGTATAATTATCTATCTTGTGTATATATATATTTTTTTCTTTTCCCTTCTTTCTTTTCTCCTTTCCCCCATCCCAGTTCTTTCCTTTTGAGCAGTTTCTTCTCATATCACTTTTTTTTTTGCTTTTCTAAAAAGGTTTGTGGCTTTAATTGATACAAAAAAACCTTGAAAAAAGTTGACAGTTATCTTACCCAATTTCTCTTTCATGTGGGAACCCCTTGTATAATATTTGTTCAGGCAACACTAGGCTCTGTGCCAAAACTTTTAGGAAAAATCTATACTACTTTACTAAGATGACTAGTCCATGTGGCTGCTTTGTTTATATTTTTATACCTTCTCTCAGTGACCAGTGACATAGTGTGTTGATGTAAAATTTATTGGCCTATAAAGCCTCTGACTCATCTCAAAATATGTATGGTCTACGTAACATCCGTTCCAGATCTTTAAACAAAGTGTTTGGAATCAAATAAGTTTGGAAAACACACATATGTTTTATATCTCTTCTGGAATACCTTTTTTTTATATACTCTTTTTAAAGATTCACAGTGTATATTAATATTTTAATTAGGAAAGTCTAAGATAAAGAAATTTGTTAAACTTGGTTTAGTCCAGTGTTTATAAAACATATTTGACTATGAACCACCCTCAGACAGTTTCCTGAACATTCTATGAATATCATGTGAAACTAGTATGTTCTGTAGAACACATTTAGGAAATGTAGATCTAACCCATAACTCAGCCTTAATTGGCACTATTTTCTACACCACTGAGCAGGTCAGCCATAGATATACACACTCTACATAATTGCAACATAAAAATGTTGCAATTTGTTCATATTGCTGGATTATTGGGTGTTAGCCCAGTCATTAGTAAACAAGAAATGTTTTTATTTGAGAATGTACCAAGAACTCCAGCGACAAAGGAAATACATACCCAAAATAAAATCCTTACCCCACAAACCATAAATATGTAACTAAACTTCTTTCTCAGTACCCCTTTTGCAGGGCGTACCGTTTGAGAATCTTGTCCTTACTGACAAGCACACCTGGTTTCTCTTCTGTTTAATTTGTTTGGTTTAGTAGAAAGAGCTTGGGTTATAGGCTCAGAGAATTACATTTGAATCCCTCTTACTATATATTCGTTGTTTGGGAAGTCATTATTCTTACTGAGCCTTGATGTCATCATCTGTAAAATGGAGATAAAAGCATCTCATTATATTTGCTGGGATTAAATGAGATAATGTCAGCAAAGCCCCAAGCAAGCACCTACCATATGGTAGTTCACCAAATGGTAGTGTTATCTCTGCTTCTTCTTTTTTCTCACTTCCCCTTCCCTCTTTTACTGTTTCTATTCATTTCAGGTTGATTTTGCAATGTGTTTCATTACCATAGGATGCAACTCATATTCTTTAGCTGGATCCCCGAAATTTATTTAATATCCATTTAAAATTAGAGGATATAATTTGACTATCATTCTGTCCAGAGAATGTCTTTCTTTTACTGAGAATTGTAGTAGAACGTTAACAGTCAAGTCCTCTTGTCTTTGTTTAATGAAATTTTGAGTCCTGCTTTTTTTCTCCATTTTAAAAAGGTGACATATGATGACTATAATTAAAATTCATTTATTTCCCACAACTCTGTTTTAACAGATGTGCTCACTAAATGATACTAGAAGTCAAAAGTATACTTTTGGAACCCAAGAATTTTTCCAGAACTGAAACAGATCAGAAGGCTAATTAAAAATTAGAAGTGGTGTTTCATTTTGTTCATCAGTTCATCAAGTTTGTAAAAGACAAATGTTTTGCTTCTGGTTGTGAATGCATAGCTTTTATCACACACACCTACTGAGAATAATTATAAAAACTGAACAGCATTTTTTAAAAACTCCAATTATTTTAATACATCACAGCAGAACCAAGGTAGCCAGGACTATAAGGGTCAAGATTTTAGAGTTATCTTTTGATACAAAAACCTGGCAGGAATCCAACAAGAAAGGAATATTGCAGGCCATTTACATTCATGAGCACAGATGCAAACTTGTATACATATTTACAAACAGAATTTAGCATTTATATAAATGATATATCATGATCACGTTGAGTTTATTCCAGGAATACAAGGTTGTTTGGTATTAGAAAAATTAATCAGTATAAATTTCTTCCTTAATAGAGTAAAAAGGAAAAATTATATGATCATGCAGGAACATTATTTGATTAAATTTAGCATTTTAAGGAATTGTAGAAAGTTAGACATGGAAAGGGACTATTTAATTAAATCTAAAATTTAAAATATTCTGCATAAACCTACTAAGATGTTATACTTAATGACTAAATATTAAAAGCTTTTCTCCTCATATAAGTAGTATTACAGAGATGTCTGCGATGTACCCATTCTAATCAACATTGTGTAAGACCAAAGAAATATAAAAATGGAAAAGGAAAACAAAACACCATTATAATTTGTAGCAATATAATTGACTCCATGGAAAAATCCATAAAGATGACAGTTATTATAAAAAAAGAATTCAAAAAGCTCTCCAGACATAAAATTAATACTAAAAAATTAACTGTACATCTATATATTAGGGACTAATATATCAGTGGAAAAAACATTTCAGAAATAGACAAACATTGCATCATTTATTTATGACAAAAGATTGCTACTAAAACAGTGGCTAAAGTGTAGGCTTTTCAATAATGATACTGACTCATTTGGATATCCATATAAAATACTGATTTCTACTTTGTATCATTCATTAAAACCAATTCCAAGTTGACTGTGAATTTAAATTTAAAGATAACATAGGAATAGCAGCATGGAATATACAAAGATATTTTTCACGGAGCATCAACAACATTAAACATGCCAGGTGTGGTGGTGCATGCCTGTAATCCCAGCTATCCGAAAGCTGAGGCAGGAAGATTGTCTTGAGTTGGAAGCCAGCCTGGGCTACGTAGTGAGGTCAAGGACAGCTTGAACTACATAGCAAGACCCTGTCTCAAAAAAAAACCCACCACCACCACCAACAACAACACCCCCAAAAAACCAAACATTAAACTTAAATAAAAATTGATACATTGGGATTTATTAAAATTAAGAATTTTTCTTCATAAGAAAGATGAGAATGAAAAAGCAAGACTCAGAGAGGAAAATTTGTAATACATATATTTAATATATCATATACATAAGTCCAACCAATCAATAAGAAAAGATAGATATTACTTACCCTTTCCCTCCCCCTCAAAAAGGACAACAATTTTGAGCAAGCATTTAACCTCAGCGGGTATTCACATGGCCATTAGATACACAAAAATGTGCCCAACATTATTCATTATCAGGTAAATGCAAATCAGTCATGATGACACACTCTGTAGTCACCAGAATGGCTAAAATTTTTTTACAAAAATTGATAATATCAAGTATTGAGAAAGATGTGGGACAATTGAAATCACATATATTATTTATACTTTATAAAAGTATAAATTGATATAACACTTTAATTATTGTCTATTAAATTGAAGATAGTATACTCTAATGCCCCTACTGAAGTAAGCAATCTCATTATTGGATATATACAGAACAGAAATGTATATATGTCCTTAAGATGTCAGATATTGCTACAAAAATGGTCATTTCAGAAATATTTATAATAGTCTCAAGCTGTAGACAACCCCAATGCCATAGTATAATAGACAGAAAAGTTTGGGTCTATTCATAAAATATATACTACACAGCAAAGAAAATAATGATTTACTGTTACAGACATCATGGATAAATACCACAAAAATAATTTTAAACAAAGAAGCCAGAAATAAAAGGGATAGTGGGTGGGGCACTTATTGATTACCAATTCAATTTCTTTAAGTTTGCTTCAACTGTTTCTTTTGTGAATTTTAGTAACTTACATTTTTTTCAAAAAATTGTTTTTGAATTTTATTGGCATAAAGTTATAGTGTGTTAGTATATGAAAACACTTCAGATGATCAACTTAAAGAAAGGAAAGTTTTGTTCTGGTTCATAGTTATAGAGGTTTTAGTCCATGGTCAGTTGGTCTGTTGCTTTGAGGCTATGGTGAAGCAGTATATTATGGAAGGAATGTATGGTAGAATAAGCTGCTCAGCTCATGGCATCCAGGAAGCAGAATGAGACAGGAAGGGCCAAGGTCCTAATACTCCTTCAAGGGCATGCCCCGGCGACCTAACTTTGCCCACTAGGACTACTACACAAAGGTTCTACCACCTCCCACTAACACCATGGGTTGGTGGCCAAGCTTTCAATACATGGACCTGTGGGGGTCTTAAGTTCTATAGTTGCTAATGTAGCTGCAATTTCTACCTGATTTCTCTTTTCTAAGAATTCCTTAAGATTCTGGGCCACTGTTGGTACTCCCCCTTCTGTCTTCCAGTGACATGTATAAATTTACTCCTCTTATCTCCTGAAACGTTTTTTTGGAAATTTCAAGTGAATTGGGGAAGAAAGGATGATAAATGTTTCCTTTCTTATTGAATATCCTCTCAACAAGCATCTTTTTTGGGATATTTGCTATTTGTATGCTAAAACTTTGTGTAAAGTACTAACTAGTAGTACTTTAGTGTTATTAATAGATACTCTGTGAAAACTCTCTCCAGGAACTATTATTGTTGGCTACTTATTACTTCAGTATTAAAGCTCTTGTGAAGGAAAGTAGTAGAAATTAGGGGAAAATTTTGTCAGATTTTTGTGAGTATCCAGTAACTATTCATTAAGCAAATGTTTCTATGGGGCAAGCTTGTTATTTCATTCAGATTCGCATCATTGTAAGAGTAGTGAGGTCATGTGCAAATTGTGTTTTCATTGAAAATGAAGCAGAAGAAAAACAAGGGATTTAGCAGCCAAAATTCATATGTACCTGCAATTATTGGCAGGTACAAGAAAAGATGCAGATGAGTCAAAGTGACCACACAAAGAAGCCTAGCGATTCCATGGAGTTCCCATGAACCTGTGCATAAAATTGAAGAGCATTCCTTCAGAAGTAATTAAAAAACCGTACCCATCTCAATCATGACACTGGATCATAGTAACATGCACAAAGCCCTTCAGAATTCTCTGAGGAAAAAATACTTTTTATATAGAATTCTATACCCAGGAGATCTATTAACCATTTGGGAGAATAATATGAAAATATTTCAGATACATAAGACCTGAAAAAATTTAACTGCCATGTACCTTTTACTGGAGGAAGTGTTCTGCCCAAATTAGGGATTAAGCTAAGAAAGAAGATAAGATCCAGGAAACTGAAGACTCAGTTCAAGAGGGAAGGAAAGTTGTTCCTAGGAGAATGGTCGGTGGACAGCTCAAACTGACCTCTGTAGCAGCCTAGACAGTAACTGGTTCAAACTCAAGTGAATCAAGCTGTGGGAGGCATTTCCTTAAGTTGATGAAGTTTGCATTGCAGCTGCATGCGTGTTGAAAAATATAGACATAATTAATTATAGGGAGTTGGGGTTGAATTTGTGATTATTCATAGAAAATTAAGCAAAATCAAAACACATTAATGTTTAACTCTGGAAAAAGAAAACAGAAAAAAGTAATCACAATATGCTACATGACTCAACTATAAATAATATTTATGTCAAATAAATACTGGTTACTTATCTGACGAAAGTTGTGATATATACAGGGAGAGGAGAGGAGTGAGAAACTTGTGTTTTGTGTTGAGGCAATACCCAAAGCTGAAGCTGTATGATATTTAGAGGTAAATAACCAAAAGAATTAGCTAAAAAGATTTTTTTTAAGGTACTGTAGTTGCCTTTGGGGAGTTAGGAAAAGAAGGACAAAGAGGAAATTGGCATTATTTTTCATAACAACTCTTGTAGAGCTATTTGACTAAAAATATCTTGCTGAATTATGATAAAAATAGAGATAAAAATTAAAGAATATGAATATACTTGAATATTATGAGATCTTATGTTACTTGACCTCTAGGAGCATCATTTGTAAAATAAAGAGGAGGATGGGTTAATTTTTCTTTCTGAATGATCTCTGACCCAATAAATTTAAGTATTAAGCTAGCTAGTTTCATCGTTAAATCTCAATTTGACCCCAAGAAGTAGAGTCCAAATTTCATAATTGGAAGAAATAACAGTGTCATTTGTTGGATCCCTGTTTCCAGGAGGAAACCCAGAGAAGCTAAGTGATTTGTTCACAGATACCAGCTCATTAGTACTGAGAACATGCTGGAACATGGCTCTCCAGCTCTTAATTTAAAAATTCTTTAAATTTTTTAAAAAAATTTTACCAAAATACCAGAGAGTGAAAGAGAAATTACATAGAACACATAAAATCAATTCTTAAAATATTATTTCCAGGGCTGGTGATATCGCTCAACGGCATAAGCACCTTCCTGGCAAGCGTGAGGTCCTGAGTTCAACTCCCGGTACCCACATAACAAAAAAAAAATTATATATATATATATAATTTCCAGTGGCAAAGCCATATAAGTAGTCTAATTGAACCTCTTCTTTCTACCCTATTCATTGCTGCCTTGATAGAATTGTGTGTTTACCTGTAACTGCAGCAAAAGTTAAAGTCAAAAAAGACACATTTCTAGCAGAAATGACTCCATCTTCACAATGCACAATATTACCAGTGTCAATTTCTACTGTGCGTCACCAACCCTTCCCTGAGGCCATTAGTAATTTTCCAGACTCATCTCCACACTCTAAGTCTGCGGTTGAATCAATGCTGGGGTTATAACAGAGACACCGAGTGAGTACATAAACAAAAGATGGTTGGCAAACAGTGTTACAGGTGACGTTCT